>JAYESD010000009.1:47197398-47797398 GCA_036927565.1 Tuctoria greenei
AAGCGAACAAGTCTGCAGTACCACAAAAAAAAAGATTTTGGGCTACAATTATCCGAACAAGTCCGGAGCTTTCCATTTTCAAATTGTACTAGTCCGTAAAATTGACGGACAAGTACGGAAGGGAACAGAAGCAAAACCAAACTAGTTCATACCAATTAGCGGACAAGTTCATTGCCTAAAGGAAACTGAATCAAGCCAGAGCAGACCGGGAACCAGACTAGTCCGGGGCGAGGACCGGACAAGTCCGCACTCAATGCTGATTTTAATTGGTTCTCTTGCCTCTAATTCATTTTAATATTGTTCCTTTTTGTGTTGCATTATGTTAACCATGTATAGAAATGAATGCATTGCATGATGAATGAAAATGAGGGTGTTACAAACCTACCGCCCTTAAGTGAATCTCGCTCTCGAGATTCGACGTAGAAGGAAAAAGATAGGGAAATTGTCTCTTGAGATCTTCCCGCTCCCAATTTGCTTATAATTCAGTATGATGTTTCTATTGTACTTTGCACCATCAAATCACCTTGCTTCTTGTGACTCTCTCCTTTGTCTGCAAGATTTTGTCAGGTTGCTCGGTGTAAGTCAAATCTTCCTCAAGTTCCAATTCGTCCATTGGTACTTGTTCTTCCGCAACCATTAAGCACTTCTTGAGTTGAGAAAGAGAAACATGAGATACATCGTGAACATTGAAAAGATGAGCCGACATCTCCAATTGATATGCCACTTCTCCATGTTTGTCCAAAATATTGAATGGTCCGATGTAGTGAGGTGCCAACTTTCCTTAAATGTTGAATCGCTTATGACCTCGTATAGGTGATACTTTGAGATACACAAAGTCTCCCACTTCGAAAGCTAAGTCTCATTGCCTATATTCGCATATCCCTTTTGACACGACTGTGCTATAAAAGCCCAATCAAAAATGCAAATTTCAGATGGGGGATATTGAAATTTGGAGGGGAAAAGAAATCAAATTGGAATCTGAAAAATTCAAACCAATTTAAACCTCAATTGAGAGAATTCAAAAATTCAAATTTAGCTCCTGTTCAAACTTTGCCAAAATAAAAATCTAAGTTCACCATTAAATCCCAAATATTCCAAATAGCCTCTCTGCAAAGTTTCAAAATTTTTGAATCTCATTTGCTATTTAGTTCAGTGGATCCATTGAATTCTATTCAAATTGAAATTTGGATTTGAATAGTATATGAAATTTATCCCAATTTGAAATCCAATTTCAGAATCATAATCTCTATATTTAAATTGGCCTATCCACAAAAATCTAGGATTTTTGGATCAAGATTAGTGAGAGAATTTAAGGAGCAGAGGAGATATGCTTAAGGGGGGCAGTGGGACATCTATGGTAGTGCTTCTGGCGCTGCCCCGCTCGACACCGCAAGGCATGCCACATGCCAGCGAGCTGCTTGCTTGCCTGCTGCCTACACCTCTCCCTCCCCATCTCGCTCTGTCCACCGAGTGAAAAAGCAGTGCCCTTCTTCCTCTTTCTCTCCCGAGCTCTCCCCGTCGTCCTTACTGCCTCCCCGTGTTCCTCCGTTTCCAGACCGAGTTGGCACCCGAGTGAAACAGCAAAAAGGTACACCAAGCTTCCCTCTAGCCTCTGGTACCATCGGTTCCCTCTTCCCTTACGTTTTGCCTTGGTATTTTGAAGTTTCCCCGGAGCTCGCTGTGAAGCCGCCGGGAAACCTTCTGCTCCACGAGGACAGGCCGCCACAAGCAAGTTCTCGTCTCCTTCCTTGAAGCAATAACGAGCGCAAAAGTACATAGATGCTTCTGGTGAAGCTTCAGCCCCTATCGTGCCTCCTAGCCTCCGTATCTCATGTTTCACCATGGCTAGTTCATACCGAGGTCACTAGATCATCAGTTTAATTCTTTTTCTATGTGCAACGATTCTTCAATCCAATTAAGTATTATCTTCTAGGTCTACAGGCGCAACATCTCACCAAGAAATGAAAGGAAATCATCGAGAGACAAAGTCGGATTTTTAGTTTTCGTGGCCGCCATGGAGAATCCCGTCGGTCCACCGTCGAAGTCGACTTTGCCGGCGATTCCATCCCTTTTTCTCCCCATGGTCACCTTCCCCATGCTCCCAGGAACGTTCCCAGCCTCTCCCTGAGCTTCTTGCGCCATTCCTGAGCAAGTTTGACATAACTATAACCCTAGCCGCCGCCACCGCTGTTGTCGCACCGCCATCTCTCGCCGTCGCCACTGCGATTGGACCTCACCATCGTGTTGTGCGGTCGATTCTAGGGTCAGGCGGTCAAGACTGGGCTGAGAGGAGGTCAATGCAGCCATCCCGGCGAGCTCGCCGGCGCTGCGCCGCCGCGGCCGAGCGGCGCGTCGCGAGGTTGAAGAAGCCTTGCGGGCCCCGCAGGTCAGTGAAAGTTTCCCCTCCCCTTCGATCTGCTGTGGCCACCAAATTGTGTGCGGCTGTGTGGGTTAACCCCGTGGCCCTCGGTGTGGCCCAGCTCTGATTGGCCCATTTTAAATGAGTGGGGCCGGGCTGATTTATTTAAACTTTCCAATTGGAAAATAATTCCAGATTTCAATCAAACTTCTAAAATCCATTATTCCTAGTATATTTGCTCAAAAATTTCCAAATAAATTCTGGTAGACTCGTCTTGTTCTCAACTTTGCATTGGCACAATTTGTTGGACATGAAACTCCCAGAATATTGATAATTAATTCTTTTGAGCTAATTGCTTGGGAAATTAATTACTCATGTTCTGTTAATTGGAAATTCCCAATTTGGGTCAGCAGACTCATAAAATACACTTGATCTCCAATAAAATTTCAAGTTCATTGCACTTCATTTACTGGGTTGATCTGTGTTCCAAATCTCCGTGTAGCTGAACATTAAGAAAAATACAGAAACCTTTTCAACATTTTCCCCAAACTTTTAAATTCAGCTTCTCCTTGTAGAAAGCTCAGAAAAATGTGAATTTTTTTTGCCAGAACCAGAGGAACCTCCTCTACCAAGATCATCCACTGTTAACAATGACAAAGCTCCAGAATTAAAACCAAAATTCAGATAACCCTTTTCTTGTTGTAATTTTAGAGTCAACAAGCTTCCTGGAACATCTCCAATTTTTGGTCCAGATCTTCCTCATAGATCCTATTGTCCACTTTAAAACTACCAAAGCCAATTAAAATCAATTACATACCTGATCAATGTTTATAAGATATCTTCTATAGTTTCTTTATCACTCATGTATTTTCTATATTGCGTATCATATAGTGATCGAGATCGAGGAGGACCCGAAGCCCTTGGAGACTCTACTTCCAAAAGCTAACTTCCCCTCTGACTCGCAGTCAGGCGAGCCCTGATAGTTGGAATCTACTCACAAGATAGGATTTTATCACATGGGATGAATTGAATCAAAGAATGGTTTAGAAATGTGAAATTGAGACCGAGCAGCAGGTAGGATGCAGCGAGATGTGGTCTCACGTGCATTTCCCTGCTTGTGTTGATTGAGGACCGATTCATGTGCAGCTCTGCTGGACAAGTTTGAATAGTACTGGAGGCAATCTAGGCATATGGAACCCAGGATACTGATGTAACTTGATAACTTGGATGTCGAGGCATAGCCCATTGTCGATAGGGGTGGGCTGAGGGTAGTCAGATGTAAATTCACCGGCAGCACAGACACGCTCCATGCGGGAACTTTATGCCTGTGATGGTGGGACCGGTTCGACGTTTGAGTTCTCTTGTGAAAGGTGGCAACGTATGACGTGGTGAGGAGCACGGCATGCTCCTTAGGCACGGGTGTACGTGACATGTTATTCGGGTGTGTTCTGATTGCAATCACCGTCCCTCGCGGTTATTTGAGTACCGCTTGTTCACTGCGCTGTGACGTAGTAAATACTAAAGAAGTCAAGAGAATACGATGTATTGAATTATAATTGTTTTGAAACTTTGGTTGCTGTCAAATATGATCACTAAAGTTACTTTATTAAACTTGTAAGCTGCTGTTAATAACTTGAAAATTAAGGATCAACATGTAGGCGAGTCATTTACTGCGATATATATGCCTATGTTAAGTATCCCTGCATATAGAGTTCCATGTTTAGGTGAGACGATTAAGTCTTGCTGAGTCTTCGTGCTCACGGTTGCTATATTAATTTGTTTACAGGTGAGACGTATGAGGAAGGGCCCGAGGATGAGGCGATGCCCCCGTCGGGGTATACCGCCGAATGGGAGCCCTGCACGCTGTCGTAAATTTGTGTGTAGCTAGTGTGCAGCGTCCGCGGGCTGGACGGCTGTACTTTTGCATAGCTAGGCTGAGAGTTTAGCTATGAATATTATCTTCCGCTGTATATTAAGTATTATAAAAGACTTTCGCTGTTTATATAAATAAAACTTTGTATTTTGTCGTATTCTTTTCGTGTGTGCTGTTGGGTGCCGCATCGCACGACACCACCCTATGTGATTCCTGGAATATGTGGACCCCGATCCTCATAGCCTGGTATCAGAGCCGCATTGGGAATAACACGCTCGAAAAGAGCCTATTTTGAAAACTTAAGAGTAGTCGAGTGAAGATTAGTTACTATGCCCACATAAGGTCAATTATAGTATTAGTTACTTAAGGTGGCAAACTAACTTATGTGTTATTATATTTTGTAACGACGCTCCGACGTCAGGTAAGAGGTAAGGTACGCCACCACAAGTGGATCAATTGCGGTAAGCTCACCATGTGAGAGGTAGCATGTGATTTTTTTCGTGGCTTGGCACAGAAATGTGAATATGAGTCTCTCAAACTTTCCATGTTTCTGAGAACATATGACACGCAGTACCCCATCGTGCTACAAAATTAGTGGAAGCCCCCGCCCGGTGGGACATAACCCGATGCGCCTCCTACTGGTGCAGCACTATGCAAAGACGTGGGATCCCGTCGAGTGGTAGAAAACCCGGTCATGTACCTCGAGAAGTGGCTTAGCTCGGGGCAGCCCGTATGGAATGATACGGGACGAATGTTTTTACTTTCATATATACTATTGTGAACTGTTCACCCATGCGGGCTGTGACGTACGGCACCATATGTTTGATCCATCGTTAGTGTGTAGATGCAGTACACTAACCACGTTTAAGTAGCTCGAGTAAAAAACGTTTGCGAGTGAATGTCATTACTGCCACCGTTGAGACGTACGCCGGAATACCGGCTTAGGATTTTATTTGGTGAGGGCGTAGTACCGGCATTGCATTCGAGTTTCATCAGGCACGTCGACAACGATCTCCGTGCTGGTGTTGTGACTCGACAAGAAGTAAAAATTTCAATCTTATGACTAAGTTTAAATTTGTAATCTTTGTTTTGGAGCGTACTGGTCATATTTAAAATTGATCGTTTGGTCGCTTGGATAACCGGACATATGGTATGGGAAATTTTGGAAGTCATCCATTTAGGTCCAAGACAGATTTCAAGATTTAAAACTTCAAAACTTCACTTGAACTTAAAGTGCCCAGTTCCTGGTTCAAACTGTAAACTGGACAGAAAATTGACTATGTTTGGAACAGCATAACTTCCATTATATCTCAACCCTGAAGATCTAACATACATTTTTGGAAAGTTTAGAGAGTCCTCTACAACTCTTATGTTCAACTCCAGATCAGAATCCCCCTGTAAACTAATGAAAAATTCAAATTTCCAAACTCTGTTAAATCTGGACAGAGACTGGACAGTTTCTGTACCCTATTACTGTCTTGATCTTATCTCTTTGTAGAATCAACGAATGACTTCATATAATGCGTTTACGTAATCCTGAGGATGTATAAAAAAATGTTGTAATTTATGATTTTTGCATATTGATGTTTTGTATCTGGAAAAATGTGGACAAAATCAGCCTTAAACAGAGGAGGTGCTGTCAAAAATTTTCCAGAAACACTGTCAACTTGAAAAAATCATATCTCCTTATAAAGAAATGATATGTAAGAAAATAAATACATTATGGAAAGATATTTGAGTGTACTACAATTTTGTAGTTTAACTAAAATCCTGAATGTGTCTCTAACTGGACGAAAACTTAGAATTTCTCCAGACTGGTCAGAAGGAACAGAAACTGTGACAGCATTCCAGTGATATGTTTCATTTGGTATTTGAATTTGAATTCAATTTCATAATTCAATTTTCACATCCATGATCTGTTTATCAACAAATTTTGTTGAATTTGAGTATTTGACTCCTTCAAGTACTTCTTTTATAGATGACGGATGTGATGCTATTACCGGACGGATGGGTGTTCTCCACGTGCGCTAACCGTCCGGGCTTCCAGAGCATGCTGTGGGAGGTGCTCCAATAGTTTGGCTTCATCGAGATGCCATGATATTGGGGTCAACAGGCAGTTGAAAGAGGCGTACTGTCATGTACCGTCCTGGTCGACATCCCGGCTAGTCCGCGTTTTTTGGATGGGCTCCTTTTTCGGTCACGATCCAGGGAGCTCGTTTGGAGGACATGTGGGCCTTTGCAGCGGGCGAAGTGCTTATCAAGCTTTGCGAGCTTCATCAAGATGCCATGGCTGGGACACAATTTTCTCTTCTCCCGGTCCGTGGTGCTGCTCGTTTTGAGTGGCAACGTCGTATGGTTTTGGCCTATTGACCATATGGCGACACAACCTCGACAACACTTGGGACTTAGGCCGCTGCATCCAGCATGGTGGTTCTCGCACAGAGTGCTATTCTTCGGGAGCAGATCGAAGCCTTGAGGCAAGCGATGGAACGGGGTGATAATCTTTATTATATCAATGAGAACCTTCATTCGTTCCTGACTCCGGCGAATCACCGGCTGAATCAATGCGAGGATCAGCTGAATCACACTCGCACGAGACTGCAAAAAGCTCACGCCGAACTGAGGCAAACTCGCATGGAACTGCAGCAAGCTCTTGATGGATGGCAGGCGAGTCAGTTGGAGGTGCGACAACAGCAAGAGCAGCTGTTGCTAGTCACTGAGGCACGAGACGAAGCCATCGAGGAAGCTCAGAATTGGGAGTACGAGGTATAGCAACTTCAGGATAATTTGATTGAGGCCGAAGCACAATTGCAACCCGTTGTGTATCCACCGGCTCATGACATACCGCTGAATATGGGTGAGCAAGTGCCTTGAGATCCTGAGGAGGAAGAAGATCCGGAGATTCTCGAGTATGACGATGACGATGCATCGGAGTAGGATGGGGCAGCACTACTGCCATCACGGGACAATGTATAGTTAGTGGTTGCTCGTGTTATTTTCTAGCCATATTTGTGTCATATTATAAAGAGTAGTGGGTATGTAGGAGATGACAAGGTGTGTATGATGACTCATGGAGACCAAGTATAGTTGAGATGCACTTCCATAGAGGGAGTCTATCATTTTGGAGTTTACTACTGTAAACTTGGTCATGAGATAGTATATCTTGTATAAAGTTGTACTTTATCAATATATGTGAATGTTATGCAATCATCACATTGTCAATACTCGCACTACTATGGTATAGTATGGATGAAGCAAACAAACATGTGCTGATTTAACTCATGTGGATACAGAATGGTGCGTACGCGTTCGACCCTCGAGATGGGAGGCTCGAGCCGGGGTCATGAGGATGAATCCCCGACCCGGAGCAAACCGGTCGGGAGCAAACCGCGACACCACAGCAACATGTCCCTCCACCACCACCACCTGAACCTTTGAGGACGCTCGCAGAGATTCTGGTCGCAGTACTCGGCTCGCGCGATGAGCGAACTGAGTTACTGCGGATGTTGGTTCAAAATTCGTCCCGTCTAGGGGGATGACAAGACAATGGGCAACTAGGAGAGTTCGATTTGTGGAGGAGAAGACATTGGCGATCCGACTACACCGTCCCCAAGATGATGCGCCTTAGCGATCAGTACACCAACTCCGAAGTTGTATTGATCTTGCTGGCGCACAATCAACCTGACCACGAGGGCCTTTGTTCCTGCAAGCAATCGAAGAACACGCAAGAACAAGAAGAACAAGCACTTATCAGTTGAATCAATCTGAAGTAGGGTTCTGGATACAAGTAGACGGGCGATCTAGTCGACACGCGCGTGTACAAGGAAGCAGCCGGAGCTAACTTACGAATAAACAAAACCCACCATCTAATGAGGGCAGCGGCTACTATTTATTACCTCCCTAGGGTCGTGAGAAATGCTAATCACGAGTCCCTAATGAACTCCAAACGATACATGGGCCATGGGCCCAATTTTGGTGATGCAGCACTATGGACAGAAAAGGTCTTGGTATTAAAATAACGATTGTGGCCGACTCCTAATAGATATGGACATGAGGACAGATCATTTGAAAGTAGACTTGATAATCTTTCCAGGAAGTACTTGAATGTCCAGATCGGAGTCTGTATGAAGTCATGGTGGCCGTCACAAGTTAGTGCTGTTCTGCTGTCCAAATCCCGTCTGCGCGAATTCCCTTCCCATTGGCTCCTCTCCATTGTTCCTAAGCAAAACAAGAAAGCACGTAGTTCCAAGGTCTAGATAAGATGGACATAAGGACAAGAACGAGTTCACCTCATAGTTTAGTTGACGTGCACGAGCGTGAGTGATCGGACCAGAAACGGGTAGCTGAGTTGGTGTGGATGTATCGAGGGTGTTGATGTCCTCATCATCCTCCCCTTCTTGCATTTCAGTCGTCCGCGACTCAAGCTCATCTTCTTCTCCCAAATATGGCTTCAAATCTGCAATGTTAAATGTTGGACTAACCCCAAAATCCGCAAGCAACTCGAGTTTATATGCATTATCATTAATCCTTTGTAACACTTTGAATGGACCATCAGCTCGAGGTAACAATTTAGACTTTCTCAAATCAGGAAACCTATCCTTTCGCAAATGTAACCAAAGAAAATCACCTGGTTCAAAAGTGATAGGTTTCTTTCCCCTACTACCAGCAAGTTTATACTTGGCATTCATGCACTCTATATTCTTCTTAGTGGTTTCATGCAATTTTAAGATCAATTCAGCACGATGTTTAGCATCAAAATTCACTCATTCCATTGAAGGAAGAGGTAATAAATCAATAGGAGCACGAGGTACAAATCCATAAACAATCTCAAAAGGGCATTTCTTAGTACTAGAATGTAGGGAACGATTATAAGCAAACTCAACATGAGGCAAACACTCTTCCCACATTTTTATATTCATTTTCAATACAGCCCTAAGCATGGTAGATAAACTTCTATTCACAACCTCAGCTTGACCATCAGTTTGGGGATGACAAGTAGTTGAAAATAAAAACTTAGTCCCCAATTTTGCCCATAACGTTCTCCAAAAATGGCTAAGAAACTTAGCATCACGATCTGAAACTATTGTGTTTGGCACACCGTGCAACCTAACAATATCTCAGAAAAACAAATCAGCAACATGTGTAGCATCATCACTTTTACGACAATGTATGAAGTGTGCCATTTTAGAAAATCTATCCACGACATCAAAGATGCTATCCCTCCCCTTCTTTGTTCTAGGCAGTCCTAAAACAAAGTCCATAGAAATAACCTCCCAAGGCATGCTAGGAACAGGAAGAGGCATGTACAAACCATGTGGATTAAGTCGTGACTTAGCTTTTTGACATGTCGTGCAGCGAGCAATGAAGCGCTCCACGTCTCGCCTCATCCTTGGCCAAAAGAAATGACTAGCAAGTATGTCCTCCGTCTTTTTCACTCCAAAGTGCCCCATCAGCCCGCCTCCATGCGCTTCTTGTAACAACAACAAACGAACGGACCTAGCTGGAATGCATAACTTGTTAGCTCTAAACACATAGCCATCATTGAGGACAAATTTATTCAGTGCTTTTACGTCTTTACATTTCAGCAATACATCTTTGAAATCAGCATCATGTTCATATTGATCTTTAATCGTTTCTAATCCAAAAATTTTAAAGTCAAGTTGAGATAGAAGAGTATAACGTCTAGATAAAGCATCAGCAATAACATTATCCTTTCCCTTTTTGTGTTTAATGACATAAGGAAAAGACTCAATAAATTTCATCCACTTAGCATGCCTACGGTTCAGTTTCCCTTGACTCCTAATATGCTTTAGTGATTCATGATCAGAATGGATAACAAATTATTTGGGCCACAAATAATGCTGCCATGTTTCTAAAGTTCGTACAAGAGCATATAATTCCTTATCATAAGTGGAATAATTCAGAACAGGCCCACTCATTTTCTCACTAAAATATGCAACAGGTTTTCCTTCTTGTAACAAAACACCACCCAATCCAATCCCACTAGCATCACATTCAAGCTCAAAAGTCTTAGAAAAATCAGGAAGTTGGAGAAGAGGTGCATGTGTCAACTTATCTTTCAGTATGGTAAAGGTGTTATCTTGTGTGGTGCCCCAAGAAAAAGGCACCCCCTTCTTCGTAAGGTAATTGAATGGAGCAGCAATGGTGCTGAAATCCTTCACAAAGCGACGATAGAACCCATCTAGCCCTAGAAAGCTCCGCACATGTGTGATGGTCTTTGGTACAGGCCACCCCTGAATAGCCCCTACCTTGGCTTGATCAACTTCAATTCTCTGTGGAGTAACAACATAGCCAAGGAAAGAGACTCGATCCATGCAAAAGGTGCACTTCTCAAGATTACCAAACAATCGTGCCTCACGTAAAGCATTAAAAACAGCACGTAAGTGACCAAGATGTTCATCCATGGATTTTCTATAAATCAATATATCATCAAAATACACAACAACAAATTTTCCAATGAATGCACACAAAACCTCGTTCATTAATCTCATGAAGGTGCTAGGTGCATTAGTTAACCCAAAAGGCATGACTAACAACTCACATAAACCGAACTTAGTTTTGAAAGCAGTTTTCCATTCATCTCCCAGTTTCATGCGAATTTGGTGATAACCACTACACAAATCAACTTTTGAGAATACAACGGCACCACTCAATTCATCAAGCATATCATCTAAGCGTGGAATAGGATGACGATATCGAATGGTGATATTGATGATTGCTCTATGATCCACACACATACGCCATGATCCATCCTTTTTAAGTACTAGAATAACTGGAACAGCACAAAGACTAAGAGACTCACGTACATAACCTATGTTGAGTAGTTCTTGTACTTGGCACTGAATCTACTTTGTTTCTTCTGGATTTGTCCTGTATGGTGGACGGTTGGGCAATGAAGCACCGGGAATGAGGTCAATCTAGTACTCAATCCCTCGAAGTGGTGGTAGTCCTGGTGGTATTTCACTTGGAAACACATCAGAATATTCCTGTAAAATGTTAGCAATAGCAAGAGGCAAAGAATGTTGCATATCGTAAAGGGAATCAAAGCATCTTTGCATACCAAAACATAGGCAGCAGAGGTGGAAGCAATCAGTTCATTAATATCAGATTTCGTAGCAAACAAGCGTTTTCCCTTCAGAGATATCTCATTTTTCTTATCAAACACGGATTTGGCATTGTTATTGTTCTCAACGTTAGCATGGTCCTGATATTTAGTTTTCCTAGCTCTAGCAACATCATCTTGCACAATAGCTTCAGGAGACATAGGATGCAACACAATTTTCTTATCATGATAAAGAAAAGAATACTGATTTGATCTACCATGATGCATAGAATCTCTATCAAATTGTCAAGGTCTTCCTAGCAGAATATTACAAGCTTGCATAGGGACAACATCACATTCAACGACATCCTTATATGATACAATAGTAAAATTGATCCGCACAGGTGTAGTTACCTTTGCCTTACCGTTGTTGTTTAACCATTGAATGTAATAGGGATGTGGGTGCGGTTTGGTGCTTAGTGCCAACTTGGTCACCATGTCACTGCTGGCCAAGTTGTTGCAGCTACCTCCATCATTGATCATGCGGCAAGATCGCTCTTTGACGACACACTTTGTTTGGAATAATGTGTGCCTTTGATTTTGTTCCACTTTCTCGATTTGTGCACTGAGCACACGCTGCACAATGAGACTACCATAGTGCGCTGCATCTTTTGCACCAATATGCTCTTCTTGATGTTCATCGCTACCTGCATAGTCAGCTGCAAGCAAAACACTTGTATCGTCATCAAACTCACTAGCAGATGAGTACTCACCGTCATCTTTAACAATTAGAACACGTTTGCTTGGGCACTCACGCTGCACATGGCCAAAACCCTTGCACTTGTGACATTGACCGTCTCTAGATCGTCCGGTAGATGCTACGGAAGAAGTACTCTCGGTGCCTTTACCGCTGAGCTAGTGGAAGAAGCACGTGGCTTGTTGCCGGAGGAAGAAGGTTCTGCCCGACTTGGTGAAGAAGATGGCGGGGAAACACACCCAGTCGAAGGAGTAGTCGTGCGTGGTTGCCATTAGCTAGTCTTTCCTGCAGAAATATTAGTTCTAGAGCTAGCTCATCGTCCTCGCACTTCCCTTTCAGCTTTACAAGCAAGATGAAACAAACGTGTAACATTATTGTAATCTTTATAAGAAAGTATGTCCTGAATTTCAAGGTTTAAACCACCCAAAAATCTAGCCATAGCTGGTTCCTCATCCTCGTCTAAATTACAACGCAACATACCCATTTGTAATTCCTGAAAATACTCTTCTACACTTTTAGCTCCCTGTCTCAATTGTTGTAACTTATTTAACAGATCACGTGCATAGTAAGAAGGAACAAATCTAGCCCGCTTGAGCCGTTTCAAAGCATCCAACGTTTGTGGTATGTTATTAGGATTTTTCTTGCCATGTTCTATCCACCAAACAAAAACAAAATCAGTAAACTCACTAGTGGCTGCTCTAACTCTTGCGTTTTCAGAAAACTCATGACATGCAAATTTTTTATCAACAGAAATCTCCCAAGTAATATATGCATCATGGTCATAATTACCATTAAAATGAGGTATCTTAAATTTGATCTTGTTAAAATTATCATCATGATTGTGTACCCCACGCCGACGATGTCCACCCATACCTTGACGGTTGCGTTGTAGCCGGTGTCGTGGCCTAGCTTCCTCATCTTCCCCAATCTCCGTATCTATAGAATAGTCATCTTCATTGTCACGTATAATACTAGGAGCATTGCTCACCTGTCCATCCGCGGTGCGTCCACAATCCCTCTCCTCAAGGCGCTGCAGGATGGCTCCAATAGAGGTGTTCAATGTTTGAATGGAAATCTCCAACGTGCTGATTTTGGTGTTAGTGTCAATCTGCATATTTTCCAATTGACCAAGGCGGTCACTGGTAACACAAAAATCCTCATCAAGCGCTTCTGTGCGTAGCCGCACTTGGCATTCGAAGTGTTGTATAATTCCCCGTGTGCGAGGTGAATGCACGTCCTCGTTTGTATTTGCTCCTCCTACCACGGTTAGTAGAAAAAAAAGAACAATCCAATATGAAAGGGTAACGTTATCCCTAGCTACAAAGGTGCTGGTGGAGATAACTCGCTCATTCTCAACCTGTTCAATCAAGCTCTTACCTGTTCTTACCAAGCTCAGCAAGAAGGTGATGGCAATCAGCAAGTAATGAACAACTTCAAGAGCAGGTGTCAATCTATGGCTTTAGGTGGCTGAACTAGCACAAGGAGCAAACTTTCACCACGTTAATCACAACAAGCTGAATAAATGTTCTACGACAGTACTGTGTTGATCTTAGTCTAGACCATACTAGAGACGCGAGCCGAGACACCAATGTCGTCACCAAAAACACCCCAAACAACAATCTGATTTTTTCCTTTTTTTTCTTTTTTTTTGTTGGGGTGGTCACCCAAACTCTCTCTAGATGGATTCAGGAGACCATAGAACAAAATTTGCACATGCGGCTTTTGATCTTACACTTGCCTTTTTTTCTTCTCTAATTGCTTGCGGCTTTTGTGCGGCTTTTGATTTTGCACTTGCCTTTTTCTTGTTGTCAAACTCAAATTACTAATCTGACTCAAACTCAATGTAGCAATCTGATTCGAACTCGAACTAGTAACCTGACTCAGACTCGAACTAGCAATCCGACTCAAACTCGAAGTAGCAATCTGATTTGAACTCGTAATCCAACTCAAACTCGAACTAGCAATCTGACTCAAACTCGAAGTAGCAATATGATTCAAACTCAAACTAGTAATCTGACTCAAACTCGAACTACGAATCTAACTTGAACTAGGTGACCGAATGTGACACGAACTCGAAACTCTAGTGGTGCAAAACTAAAGACCAGCAACATGACTCGTCGAAGCAACCATGAACTCAACAAGTCTTGACTAAGTAGAGAGAGTAAAAGGCACAATGGTCCAGGAATAATGGAAAAAAACAGATCTCGTATTTTTTTGGGCTTTTTCTGCACTATAGGATGATAACAACAGAAAGAAAAGTAATGGTAGCACTCTCAATGATTAACCTTGCTCTGATTACCACTTGATAGGATCTTGGTTCCCGATCTTTTGATGAGAATAGGAGGGTTCGATTTGTGGAGGAGAAGACGTTGGCGATCCGACTACACCATCCCCATGACGACGCGCCTTAGCGATTGGTACAATGACTCCGAAGTTGTATTGATCTTGCTGGCGCACAATCAACCTGACCACAAGGGCCTTTGTTCCTGCAAGCAATTGAAGAACACGCAAGAACAAGGAGAATAAGAACTTATCAATTGAATCAATCTGAAGTGGGGTTCTAGATACAAGTAGACGGGCGATCTAGTCGACACGCGCATGTACAATGAAGCAGCAGAAGCTAACTTGTGAATAAACAAAACCCACCAGCTAATGAGGGCGGCGGCTACTATTTATTACCTCCCTAGGGTCGTGAGAAACCCTAATCACGAGTCCCTAATGGACTCCAAAGATACATGGGCCATGGGCCCAATTTTGGTTATGCAGCACCATGGACAGAAAAGGTTTTGGTATTAAAATAACGATTGCGGCCGACTCTGAATAGATATGGACATGAGGCCAGATCCGTTTGAAAGTATACTTGATAATCTTTCCAGGAAGTACTTGAACGCCCAGATCGGAGTCCGTATGAAGTTGTGGTGGCCGTCACAAATTGGTGCTGTTCTGCTGTCCAAATCCTGTCCGCGCGGATTCCCTTCCCATTGGCTCCTCTCCATTGTTCCTAAGCAAAACAAGAAAGCACGCAGTTCCACGGTCCAGATAAGATGGACACAAGGCCAAGAACGAGTTCACCTCATAGTTTAGTTGACGTGCACGAGCATGAGTGATCGGACCAGAAACTCTCTAGATGGAATCAGGAGACCCTAGAACAAAATTTGCACATGCGGCTTTTGATCTTGCACTTGCCTTTTTTTCTTCTCTAATTGCTTGTGGCTTTTGTGCGGCTTTTGATTTTGCACTTGCCTTTTTTTTCTTCTCTAATTGCTTGTGGCTTTTGTGCGGCTTTTGATTTTGCACTTGCCTTTTTCTTGTTGTCAAACTCAAATTACTAATCTGACTCAAACTCGAAGTAGCAATCTGATTCGAACTCGAACTAGTAATCAGACTCAAACTCGAACTAGCAATCCGACTCAAACTCGAAGTAGCAATCTGATTCAAACTCAAACTAGTAATCCGACTCAAACTCGAACTACGAATCTGACTCGAACTAGGTGACCGAATGTGACACGAACTCGAAACTCTAGTGGTGCAAAACTAAAGACCAGCAACTTGACTCATCGAAGCAACCATGAACTCAACAAGTCTTGACTAAGTGGAGAAAGTAAAAGGCACAATGGTCTAGGAATAATGGAAAAAAACAGATCTAGTATTTTTTTTGGGCTTTTTCTGGACTATAGGATGATAACAGTGGAAAGAAAAGTAATGGTAGCACTCTCACCGATTAACCTTGCTATGATACCACTTGATAGGATCTTGGTTCCCGATCTTTCGATGAGAATAGGAGGGTTCGATTTGTGGAGGAGAAGACATTGGCGATCCGACTACACCGTCCCCAAGACGATGCGCCTTAGCGATCGGTACACCGACTCCGAAGTTGTATTGAACTTGCTGGCGCACAATCAACCTGACCACGAGGGCCTTTGTTCCTGCAAGCAATCGAAGAACACGCAAGAACAATAAGAACAAACACTTATCTGTTGAATCAATCTAAAGTGGGGTTCTGGATACAAGTAGACGGGCGATCTAGTCGACACGCGCGTGTACAAGGAAGCAGCAGAAGCTAACTTACGAATAAACAAAAACCGACCAGCTAATGAGGGCGGCTGCTACTATTTATTACCTCCCTAGGGTCGTGAGAAACCCTAATCACGAGTCCCTAATGGGCTCTAAACGATACATGGGCCATGGGCCCAATTTTGGTGATGCAGCACCCTGGACAGAAAAAGGTCTTGGTATTAAAATAACTATTGCGGCCGACTCAGAATAGATATGGACATGAGGCCAGATCCGTTCGAAAGTAGACTTGATAATCTTTCCAGGAAGTACTTGAACGCCCAGATCGGAGTCCGTATGAAATCGTGGTGGCCGTCACAAGTTGGTGCTGTTCTGCTGTCCAAATCCCGTCCGCGCGAATTCCCTTCCCATTAGCTCCTCTCCATTGTTCCTAAGCAAAACAAGAAAGCACGTAGTTCCACGGTCTAGATAAGATGGACATAAGGCCAAGAACGAGTTCACCTCATAGTTTAGTTGACGTGCACGAGCGCGAGTGATCGGACCAGAAACCGGTAGCTGAGTTGGTGTGGATGTATCGAGGGTGTTGATGTCCTCATCATTGTCGCTTCGACCATCATGGGTTCGGGCACCGGCACTTCTGCAGCAACCGGCTCAGGCACCAGAACTTCTTCGATGACCGACTCTACCGCCGGAACTTCATCAACACCTGGCTCTACCGTCGGGGCCTCATCAACCACCGGCTCCACCGCCGATGCTTCAACAACATCCGACTCTAGGGCCGGAATCATAAATACCTCCGGCTCTGAGGCCGGAGCGTCCACCATTTCAGCATCCAAACCCGGAGCTTCAACCTCCGGGGCAGGTGCCGCTGGTACATCTTCATTCCCATGGTCCGACGCTACCACGGGAGCTTATAGGGATGAGTCGAGGTCCAGGACCACGACAGCTGGCGCCGGAGCTATCGCAGCCTGTGCCACTTCTTGTGGCGGCACTGGGATTGGAGCTGGAGCCTCCACCTGCACAGCTTCAGTTGCTGCTGCAGGAACCGGAGCTTCAGCCCCTTTCTTGGGTATCCTGTGGATGAAGGACGAAGACACTCAAAACACAATTACAACAAAAAAAACCAACTGAGGTAAAAAACAAAATTTACCTCGGAAGGCTTCCACTCCAGCTAGCGCGGAACCTCTTCCCCGGACGCTCGGAGTCGGACCCTGTCGCCACTAGTGTGTCAGCTCCGGAAGGTTCCCTAGAGCTTGCTGCTGCCATCGGCGTCGCTTTGGCTGAGCCCCCCCTCGATCGGGAAGGACCTCCGAACCCTGAGCCTTCAGTTGGCCCTGGTACTAGAGCCGCATGGCCGGAGCTAGCACCCTGGGGAGATGCCGATGCTGGAGTAGTTGTCACCACCGAAGACCTCCCCCACCGGGGAGAAGGAGCCGTCGTGGAAGGAGCAGGTCTGACGGACCTCCCGTTAGCATGCTTCAGCTTCCTCTTGTGGCTCGAGGGCTCGGCCAACTCCTTTCCCTTGCCTACGACTTTGGTTCTTGGCTTTGGGGTGGGAGTAGATCCGCCTTCAGAAGCTTCGGGGATTGCCACCCCGGAGGTTGATCGCCTCTCCACCAGGCCCAAATCATCCAACAGTGGCATCTTCCTCCAGAGCTCTCTGCACTCCTCTAGAATCATATTCAGAGGCAGGAAGGCCGCCGGTGGAGACACATCGCCAGGACCGATATTCCCAGGCTGGAACTTCTTGAGATGGGTCTTCAAGGCTTCACTGGCCAAGTTTGTGTCCAAGCCGACTTCAATGCGGTTGGTATCCATCTCACTATTGAAGGCCCAGGCAGGCTGGCTCCTAGCCCTCAGTGGGGCCCACCTGTTCGTCAAGAAGTTGTCGAAGACCATCTGCGGGGTCACCCCACCTTCGACACATTCCTGGATTCTATCTACGATGGGCCTGTACTCCCTCGACAGCGCTGGCACGTCACTCCAAGTGTTAGTGTCGACGCGTGGAAGGCCTTCAGGCAGCTCCAGCCTCTCGTGTCCCTTGACGGTGATGACCACCCAGTCTTTCTTCCAATCGTCCCACTTGCCAGAATGGAAGGACCTCAAGTACTCGAGGGGAGAGTTTTCCCGCTTCACGAAGTAGTAGAAGTCGATGACCTCATCACACTTCCCAGTCAGGTGGACAGTGAAGAAGGTTCGTAACAACTCCACGCAAGGGGGCACGCCACCCACATCTTGCAAAAGTGGACAAAAGTCGCCACCAGCAAGATTGAGTGGGGGCCCAGATGGTGGAGCTGCAGACCATAGAAATCTAGCAGCATCAGAAAGAAGGTGGAGAAAGGCGGGATCAAACCCGCCATGGCATACCCAAGGAAGTACACCATATCTCCGGCTTGCTTCTTCTCGAAGTGAAGCTCGCCGCAACGAATGTCATTGTCGAAGGAGTCACTAGACCATCCCATGTAGGTCCGGACCCTGGACAACTCCTTCTTGCTCCCAATGCGGCTCGTAGGGAGTCCCAACTTCATCGCGGCACAGCAAGGCGAGAGAGGAAATGCAAGCAAAAGTTTGGAGGATTTGAGCGCAAGTTCAGATGAAGGCGTAAAGAATCCCTAAACGGTGCGCGCTTTCCTTCTTAAGTAAGCCCCCGCAACGCTTGGATAGAAACCGCGGAGGAGCTGATGATACAATTCAAAAACTTCACCTTGCCAATGACAAGGGGGCCCAGGGCCACCCCGACGATCAAGTCTAGGTCCTTACCCCAGGCGAATGGTTGTCATCATGAAAGGCGGGAAGCCCGAGGGTGGCGGCCTGATAGGGCGCGCGGAACCGATACGGTTTTCGTATCGGGAACCGGCGACCTTCAATTTCGTGAGATCCGCACGCTCAGATCTCACCTGTTGCATCCTGGATATGCCACGCGGTGTTGGTTTAGCTACAAACTACCGCCAATGGCACATCCGAAGACCCTTGAAGACACGGCTCAAAAATCAAAGGATGGACCCACCTCCGGCAGAACGACTTCTTCCAAAAGGTCTCTCCCAGTGGTGGGCCCAGGGGCCACTATCGGTACACTACGTACTGTATACCCCTTGGGACTACAAAAAGATCGAAGGAACTTCACCTCTCTGAGTTGAAGACCTGCGAAGGCCCTACGTGTCATACGAGACCGGACCTGCCTCCCATCTATGGTTAGTCCCGGTGCCGCCGCCACGTGTATACTGCAGTTGGACCTACATCCCACACATGGCATAGCTCCGGGCTAAACACTTTTGTGGCACCCCCGGACCTAACCCCCGACAGAGGGAAGCTCCAGTAGCGACACGTGTACATCTACACCGGACCTACACGTCCCAGACGGAAAGCTCCAGTGCTACCACGTGTCCAACCGCCAAACCTTCAGCCTCAACAATCAGACTAGTGGACCCCCAACGGCTCGGACCTTCAAGGGGCAATCAAAGACTTCAAGACCCAATTAAGTGTCATTAATACCATATTAATGACACACGATCGGAAGGCCCTTAATACCAGTAACGGCACTGTCAAGGCCCATTACCACGCTATTAAGGGTAATTAACCTCATTAATTATGTATTAAGCATCAGTAACTGCCACGGCCACATGTCGGGCCAGGCTAACGGTGTCACGACCAGTCCTTGTACTATAAAAGGACTGGTCGACGATACACAGGGGAGGCGTCTCTCGGCTCCTCTAGCTCTGAGCTCCTCTGACACTCTCGCTCTCTGGAAGCTCTCAACTCTAAGAAGTTCAATACAACAACTACACACCCAGTGGAGTAGGGTATTACGCTCAGGCGGCCCGAACCACGTAAATCCTTGTGTCTACTTGCCATCGTCTTTTGAATCTCTGCGCGCTACAAACTCTGCGGGCTACCAACAGTAGTATCGGGAGAATTGCTGGAAAAACACTCGACAAAACCCTTCTCCATTGGGAGTGGGGGCTAGTTGTTCGGCCCTTGCCATGCATCTTCTCATGGCCAATTGGCCGCCTAAGTTCCGACCTCATCTACCAAAGAAGTACGACAGGACTGTCAACCCCATCGAATTCCTTCAAATATACTCTGCTGCCATCCTCGCGGCTAGAGGCAATGAAGCTGTGATGGCCAACTACTTCCCCATGGCTCTAGGCTGGGACGGTAAGGTTCTAGTTCATGAGTCTACCTCCTAACTCCATTTACATTTGGGAGCAACTCTATCGCCAGTTCATCACCAACTTCGGGAGCTCCTACACCCGGCCTGGCACTGAGTTGGATCTGTTCGCCGTACAGTAGAAATCGGGAGAGTCGTTGCTTCGTGAACTGAATTGCTAGGTGTTTATCCAGCGGTTTTCTCAAGTATAGAACACCATTCCTTCAATCTCAATTGCTTCTATCATCATTGCATTCCGGCAGGGGGTTCGAGATAAGAAGATGTTGTAGAAGCTAGCAACCAAAGATGTCAGCAGCATCACGGAGCTCTTTAGCATAGCAGACAAATGTGCTAGGGTCGCGGAGGGCTGAGAGATGCACTCTAAACCAGCTTCGAAGGTTGGTAAATCTTCCTCAAGGCTAAATATGTTGCCTCCAGTAGTGGAAAGATGAAGAAGAATTCCAACAGCAAGAAGAAGTCGTTTGTCGACACACCTACTGCTGAACCTGCAGCAGCTCCTGGTGGCCAGGGGCCGCGCCCTGAAAAACGACCCCGACCATCGTCTGAGGATGGCGACAGACGCTAAGAAGACACTGAAGGACGTCTACAACACTGTCGACGATGACTCTAATATATTCGACAATGCGTGTTGGAAGACTCTCCATATGATATATGGAGGGTCCTCGGATATTACCTTCCGGCGTATCCTCAAGACAATACGTCGGGAGATGGCTGCCGCAGCTCCCACCGCCAAAGCAGAACCTCATTGGAGGTGGATGGATACTGCCATCACCTTCGATGCTTCAGATTGTCCGAAGAACATGACCGGAGCTGGTCAGTTGCCTTTGATGGTCCTCTCCTACTATCAAGAACATTCAACTCTATCATGTCCTGGTGGACGGAGGTGCAACGCTCAACCTCCTCAGCTTCACGACTTTTGTGAAGCTCCAGCTCAGCTTCTCAGACCTTAGGCCCTCACGTCCTTCCTCTGTAGTAGGTCTGGGAGCCATGACTCCTCTCGAATCAGTTACACTCCAGGTGACCTTCGGGACTAGGGACAACTATAGGTTCGAGAAGCTGGTCTTTGATGTGACACATATCAGCCTTCCCTTCAATTCCATCCTAGGCAGGCCAACCCTGTATAGGTTCATGGCCATAGCTAACTACGACTATCTAGAGTTGAAGATGTCAACTCCTTAAGGCGTCCTTCGAATACATGTGGGTCGCACTCCTGTGGTCACTGCACTAGAAGAACTTCATGCGCTTGCGACCGCAAGAAGAATATGTGAATTATGACACTGCGGGTGTAACACTCCGAATGTCACACTCCGTGACCAGGATGTTTAACACACATACACAAGTGATTCACAAATGATAAATAGATAATTACCACAGCTCAAATTATTATATAAGTACCTTTATTAAAATATTCAAATAATCCTCAATCCCAACTCTAATGCACATTAATAATCATACTACTGCAACGGAAATAATCTAAATAAGCAACTAAGCAAATAAGGTAGCGCGGCTCCAGGCAACACCACAGGCAAGTCGACGGCAGCACACAACCTAGTACTCCGCATTATCCTCATGATACTCCCAATCCTGACCTGCAACTGTTGGTGGGGGGTGGGGGGGTTGCAAGGGTGAGTACATGTCGTACTCAACAAGTGTGGGAAAGTATGGCATGTAGCTTAAACAAAGCATGGTAATAAACAATGGCTAATTGCTAAAAAGTACATTTAAACCAAGTAAAAGCATCTTACTATGTCTATGTGAAGTAGTCCCATTATCTCGCACATAATTAATATAATACAAAACCATAATCTATTATCCATCCATATATCATATTATTACCATCATAATGATCCATGTCCTAATTCAATTCATAACCATAACCATAACCAGTACCAAACCATCCCAATACCAAAACCCCTCTAATCATGTGAGGGTCCATGTTGCCCATGACTGGAAGAACGGGTATCATGATAGTATTTAAGACTCTGCAAAGTTTGTACCGCTTGACCCACGTGTTCGTGATTTCATCACCTTTCTGTGACTAAGAACCTCCCTTATGCCCGTGAACCGTCGGTCACATTACACACTTCTGTTGGTGTGTGGCCAAGAGATCACAAAATAGCCTTTACAAAAGGGATTACTAATATGTACAGACCCACTGAGGTTCCACTGGTGGCGATGCCTCCAACTGAGCACATCTTCAACCAAGGGCCCCCTCTTGTGCCATTCGGACCCCAGGGAGTCCCGCCACAAATCCAAACTCAATCTGACTCCCCTTCCCCGTTGCGCCAAATGATCCATGCAATACTAGCAATACCCTAATTAATCAGCTACGTCGCACCCATACTTGGCCTCGTGGTGACACTGTAAATCCTGGATGGTCGCTCCATGAATCGGTCCTTAGATCTAGAGTAAGCTAAACCACCAAAACAGTCCAACCCAAACCACAAACCATGCTTGCTTAGATCTCCCAAGTCCCACATTACCATTTAGCCATATTTATCAATCTACATCATCCATTAATTCATAATTAGGTCATTTGGTTGTTTTCCTATCCCAATTAATTAGAGCGAAGCAAAAAGGTGAAAAGCTCTTCCCGACTCTCTACAATATATTCCAACCGAAAAGGATGGTAAAACAAGTCTAGTAAACACCTATCATAGGTTTCCCATCAAATTGACACAAGCATGCAATTTTGCAAACAAAACATTTAAAAACATAGGATCAAAATGATCAAGGACACTTGCCTTGCTCCGGCAGATGGGGTTGCTCAAGAGTTTCGAACTCTTGGTTCTGGAAATCCTCATACATGGCCTCTTGAGGATGTCCCTCCACTTGTGATCACACATACAAGAAAATACGTACAAATCAAAATGATGCACACATATTAACCAACATGCAATGACATGAATGTATGCAAAGTTCAATAATTAATTAACTACGGTTGTTTATTAATTAGATGCAACTAGTTCATACGTGTTCATTCGAGTTTACGGGGGTTTTGGCAAGAATTAAGGTTGATGAAACTAAATAGATAGATGCAACTACGATTAAATCCAGGTTATTAGATCTAATACGTTGCTAAAATTCGTACCGGAAAACGTATCCTACCATAGATGCGGCGACTTTGAAAATCACGAGACGGAGGCGTAGCGTAGACGAAGTAGACGGCGCACCGGTCCTCCGGTGGCACGACGACGGCGGCACGACGATCTTCGGTGGACGACGGCACCTTCCTCCTTTTCTTCTTCTTCCTCCTTTTTTCTCCCCTTTTCTCCCTGGCGGCGCAGCCTCTGGTCTCTCCGTTTTTCTTTTCTGGCACTAGGGTTTTCTGTGGTGGCGGAATCACTTCGGTGGAAAATATACAAAGTCTACGGCTGCTTTTATCGGCAGAGCAACAACCAGAGCCGCAACCGACTCGGAGCCCACCGGCCGTTGGCGCGCTGGCGCGCGCCACGCGCGCGTGCGGCTCGGTCACGCCTCGGTTGAGCGCGTGGCTTGCTCGGCATGAGGGACTCGCCTGGCGTGCGGGCGCACTGGAGCCGCTCGGCTCACGCGCCAGGCTCTCGCCGGGTGGAGCACTATTTGCCCAGAATGTTCCGGGGGTGAAGCAATGTTTCCCCCAGAAACTTCCAGAAGTTTCCAGAACTCTTTTTTTTATTTATATTTCACATACATTTGGTTTTTTTCTTTCTTTTATATGTATTTTATATTTGTTTATATTTGTTCCCTAATATATGTTTTATATTTCTTATTCTCTTTTCTCCTTTTCTACACATTTTTGCATATATGTTTCATCTTCTATTTTTATTCCTTTACTCTACTAATGATTAATGCATGAACATGATATGCAATGCATGATGCTAAAAGAATATTTAGGGTATTACAAACCTACCCCCTTAAAGTGAATCTCGCCCTCGAGATTCGATAGCATGGAGAAAAGATGAGGGAATTCTTCCTTTGGGTCTTCTTCACGTTCGCTAGTAGCTTCTTCTGTATGGTGGTTCCATTGTACTTTGCACCAACGGACTCTCTTATTCCTCGTGACTCTTTCCTTCATATCCATGATTTTGATAAGTTGCTCGGCATAGGACAAATACTCCTGAAGTTCTAGCTCGTCCATCGGCACCTGTTCTTCTGGCACTCTCAGACACTTCTTGAGTTGAGACATGTGAAACACGTCGTGTATATCGGAGAGGTACGCCGGTAGCTCAAGTCGATATGCTACTTCTCCTCGCTTGTCCAAAATCTTGAATGGACCGATGTAACGAGGTGCCAGTTTTCCTTTGACGTTAAACCGTCGTTGACCTCGGATAGGCGACATCTTGAGGTACACAAAATCTCCAACTTCAAAAGCCAGATTCCTTCACCTGTTATCCGCATAGCCTTTCTGTCGAGAATGGGCAGCCCTTAGGTTTTCACGTATTATTTGAACTTGCCTTTTAGCGTCTTGTAACACATCAAGACCAAATACTTGATTCTCTCGTGTTTCATTCCAAAACAAAGGTTTCCTACACTTCCTTCCGTATAGTGCTTCATAGGGTGACATTTTCAAACTCGCTTGGTAGCTATTGTTGTACGAGAATTCTGCATATGGCAAGCTTTTGTCCCAACTCCTTCCATGCTTCAAAGCACAAGCTCTTAACATATCCTCAAAAATCTGATTGGTCCTCTCAGTTTGTCCATCCGTTTGAGGGTGATATGCTGAGCTAAAATTCAATATTGTTCCCAATGCTTCATGCAACTTCTGCCAAAACCTGGAGGTAAACTGAGAACCTCTATCCGACACTATCTTCTTTGGAACCCCATGCAAACATACTATTCTTCCCATATACATTTCAGCCAACTTCTCTCCATTAAAGGTGGTATTGACAGGAATAAAGTGAGCTGACTTAGTTAACCGATCCATGATAACCCATATGGAGTCGTATTCGGACTGGGTTCGCGGTAATCCAACTATGAAGTCCATACTGATTTCTTCCCACTTCCACTCCAGAATCTTCAATGGCTGTAATAATCTAGCTGGCCTTTGATGTTTATCTTTGACTCGTTGGCACACATCACACAAAGCTACGTATTCAGCTATGTCCTTTTTCATGCTAGCCCACCAATAACATGTCTTCAAATCCTTGTACATCTTTGTACAACCAGGATGAATTGAGTAAGGTGAGTCATGTGCCTCCTTCAATATCGTTTCTCGGATATGCTTATCATTGGGCACAACAATCCTCTTTCCGAGCCATAGGGTACCATGTTTGTCCTCATCAAATCTGAATTATCTCCCTTCTTGGGTCCTTCCTTTGATTTCCTGAATGTCCTCATCCTTGGTCTGACTTTCTCGAATTTCTTGCTCTAAGGTCGGGTTTAACTCCATTATTCCCATCTCATTCATGAATCCAAGATACAACCGTTCAAACTCCTTGCATAACTCGGATGGTAACTCTCGGACCGTGAGTTGGTGGCTTACTCCTTTCCTACTCAAGGCATCGACCACTACGTTAGCCTTCCCCGGATGATAATTAATTCCCACATCATAATCCTTTATGAGTTCCAACCATCTTTGTTGCCTCGAATTCAGATCCTTCTGCGTGAATATATACTTGAGGCTCTTGTGATCCGTGTAGATCTCACACCTATGACCAAGAATATAATGTCTCCAAATCTTGAAGGCATGCACTACGGCTGCGAGCTCGAGATCATGTGTACGATAATTCTGCTCATGTTTCTTCAATTGTCTTGATGCGTAGGCTACCACTTGACCTTCTTGCATCAATACACATCCAAGTCCCTATCTCGATGCGTCACAATAAATATCAAAACTTTTACTCACTTCTGGCAATACCAACACAGGTGTTGTTGTTAGAATCTTCTTTAGCTCCTCAAAGCTGTCTTGACAAGCTTGGGTCCATTGGAATGATTTCCCCTTCATCAATAGTTCCATCATTAGCTTGGCTATTTTGGAAAAGTCCTTGATGAAACAGCGGTAATATCCAGCCATACCAAGGAAACTCCTAATCTCCTTCACATTCTGTGGCGGTTCCCATTTCAACACATCCCTTACTTTTCCTCGGTCAACCGATACTCCTCCTCTAGAGATGATATGCCCCAAAATGATACTTCCCTTAACCAAAACAAGCACTTTCTGAATTTGGCATATAATTGATGTTCCCTCAATTTCTGCAACGTTAGCCTCAAATGCTCCTCATGTTCCTCCTCACTTCTCGAGTAGATCATAATGTCATCAATGAACACCAAACGAACTTATCCATGTACTCCATGAAGACCTTATTCATGAGGTACATAAAGTATGCAGGTGCATTCGTCAATCCAAAAGACATCACGGTGTACTCATAAGATCCATACCGTGTTCGAAAAGCTGTTTTGGGTATATCCGATGGTCTCATCTTCATTTGGAAGTAACCTGACCTCAAGTCAATCTTGGAGAAAACACAGGCACCCTTCATCTGGTCAAACAAATCCTCTATACGGGGCAATGTATACTTGTTCTTGATTGTCACCTCGTTGAGAGCTTGGTAATCCACACACATCCTTTGGGATCCATCCTTCTTGTCCACGAAAAGCACTGGTGCTCCCCAAGGTGATGCGCTTGGACGAATGAAACCCTTCTCTAGCTGCTCTTGAATTTGCTTCTTGAGCTCCACTAACTCCTTAGGAGGCATCATATATGGCCTCTTATCTATAGGTGCAATTCCAGGTATTAACTCAATAACAAACTCGATGTCGCGATCAGGTGGCATACCTGGCAACTCATCCAGAAACACATCCAAGAATTCACACACCACTGGAATCTTCTCAATTGTGGCACCGTCCATGTGATTCAGCTCCACTTGCTTCGGTGCATGTTGAGATTCTTCAAATTCTATGGTGATCCCTTCCTTATTGGTCAGCTTCACTGTCTTTGTGGCACATTGTATAACTCCATTGTGCTTCCTCAACCAGTCTATACCAAGTATAATGTTCACTTCTTGAGAATCCAAACAATATGGTTGGCAAAGAAGTCTACCCCCCCCCCCCTTATTGTAAAGCTTACTTTTGGACATATTATATTCGTCCTCATCTCCACTCCAGGAGATTTAACCAACAAAGTATACTTCATATGAGATATAGGCAAACTATACTTGGCAACATACTTTGATGCAATGAATGAATGCGATGCTCCAGAATCAAATAGCATAGTTGTCGGTTTGGAGTTTGCGAGAAACATACCAATCACCACATCATCTGCTTGTTGCGCTTCCTCCATAGAGACATGGTTCACGTTGTCACGAGCAAAATTCTACTGTCCACGGGTTCCTTGTGGCGCTCCTTCATTCGGCCTTGGGTTCTGTCCTAGAGCATTGCTTCCTTGACCAAGGTCTGACTTAGGACATTGAGATGCAAAATGTCTTACTTCTCCACATGTATAGCATTTCCTAGCTGTACCAGAATTTGGACGGACTTGATTCTGCACATTTGCACCAGGGAAATTGGCACGAGATGCATAAGGCATTGGAGGCCTAGGTGCTTACATGACGGGGCACTGCTACACAAATTGAGGTTGAGCTGGACGAGGTTGATAACCAGGGCATTGAGCAGGCACATGGGTGCTGTAATATGGCGCATTGGGTGGTGCAAACAGAGGGCGCACATTGCTTCCTTGTTGTTGTCCTTGATATGGTGCCTTCCTCTTAGTTTCTAGCTCCGTATCACGGATCTTGTTCTCAACCAAAATTGTTGTGTCCACTAGCTTCTGGAAGTTTGCATAATCACAGTTGAGCAATTGTACCCGAATATCATTGTTCAAGCCTCTCATGAACAAGTATTGCTTTCGGCTGTCCCGGCTGACATCTTCAGGGGCGTACCTTGAAAGTTGGGTGAATTTACCAAGATATTCACTCACGCTTGATCTTCTCTGCCTCAAGTTCTCAAATTATTGCCTCTTTAGGATCATAACACCTTCAGGTACAAAATGAGAACGGAAGCTCTCCTTGAATTCAGCCCATGTGATCCTCTCTTGTTTTTCATAGCCGTTGCATAGCGAATCCCCACCAATCTGCAGCTGCTCCAACTAGTTGATGAGAAGCAAATAGGACCTTCTCCCGGTCACTACATTGAACAATGGCTAGCTTCTTTTCCACGAACTTGAGCCAATCATGGGCGCCCATAGGGTTGGTGGCTTGAGCAAAGGTTGGTGGTCTAGTCCTCATGAACTCTCCCAACCTGTAATGAGGCGGTGGGGGTGGTGGCGGTGGAGGCATGTGGAGCTGATTGTTGTTGCCAGCTTGCAGTTGTCCTATAGTCTGTATCATCGTCTGCATGAGCTAGTTCTGCATGGCCAATAGCTGCTCAAGATTGATAGCTCCCTGGGCAGGTCCCTAGATGTTCTGGGGTGCCCCATTGTTCTCCTCCTCATCATTGGCATCCCTATGGTTGCGAGTCCTCACCATCTGAAGAAAAGCAAGAGATAAGAATTTAGAAAATGTCCCCAACTATACGCATCAAGGGATATGAAGCTAAGCAACTAACTATACAGGCCTATATGGACATGGCAATGCTAAAGCATCCCAAAATCATCTACTAAGCACACAAGCAACAATACATAGCAATCAGCACACCAAACAAATCGCCACGCTTTTTGAGTGCCCCTATGTGCTTTAAAGTGTTCATTCTATCTAGGCTGCGTCCTACGGTCAACCTGTGGCTCTGATACCAATTTGTGACACCTGGTTCTGAAAAATGAACCAAGTGCAGTATATGTGTGCCCAGGATGTTTAACACACATACACAAGTGATTCACAAATGATAAATAGATAATTACCATAGCTCAAATTAATAAATAAATACCTTTATTACAATATTCCAATAATCCTCAGTCACAACTCTAATGCTCATTAATAATGACACTACTGTAGTAGAAATAATCTAAATAAGCAACTAAGCAACTAGGGTAGCGCGGCTCCAAGCAACACCACAGGCAAGTCGACGGCAGCACACAACCTAGTACTCCGCATTATCCTCACGATACTCCCAATCCTGACCTGCAACTGTATGTGTGTGTGTGTGTGTGTGGGGGGGGGGGGGGGGGGTTGGGGTTGCAAGGGTGAGTACATGTCGTACTCAGCAAGTGTGGGAAAGTATGACATGTAGCTTAAATAAGGCACGGTAATAAACAATGGCTAAATGCTAAAAAGTACATTTAAACCAAGTAAAAGCATCTTACTATGTCTATGTGAAGTAGTCCCATCATCTCCCACATAATTAATATAATACGAAACCATAATCAGTTAGCCATCCATATACCATATTATTACCATCATCATCATCCATGTCCAATTATCATAATTCAATTCATAACCATAACTATAACCATAACCAACAATAACCAGTACCAAACCGTCCCAATACCAAAAACCTTCTAATCATGTGAGGGTCTAGGTTGCTCATGATTAGGAGCACGGTTATCATGATAGTTTTAAGACTCTGCAGAATTTGTACCGCTTTATCAACGTGTTCGTGATTTCGTCACCTTTCTGTGACTAAGAACCTCTCTTATGCCCGTGACCCGTCGGTCGCATTACACACTACTGTTGGTGTGTGGCCAAGAGATCACAAAATAGCCTTTACAAAGGGGTTACTAGTATGTATAGACCCACTGAGGTTTCGCCGATGGCGATGCCTCCAACTGAGCACATCTCCAACCAAGGGTCCCCTCTTGTGCCATTCGGATCCCAGGGAGTCCCACCACAAATCCAAACCCAATCCGACTCCCCTTCCCCGGTGCGCCAAATGATCCATGCAATAATAGCAATACCATAATTAATCAGCTATGCCACACCCATACTTGGCCTTATGGTGGCATTGCAAATCATGGATGGTCGCTCTATGAACCGGTCCTTAGATCTAGAGCAAGCTAAACTGCCAAAACAGTCCAACCCAAACCACAAACCATGCTTGCTTAGATCTCCCAAGTCCCACATTACCATTTAGCCATATTTATCAATTTACACCATCCAATAATTCATAATTAGGTCATTTGGTTGTTTTCCCATCCCAATTAATTAGAGAAAAGCAAAAAGGTGAAAAGCCCTTCCTGACTCTCTACAATATATTCCAAGTGACAAGGACAGTCAAACAAGTCTAGTAAACACCTATCATGGGTTCCCCATCAAATTGACACAAGCATGCAATTTTGCAAACAAAACATTTAAAAACATAGGATCAAAATGAACAAGGACACTTGCCTTGCTCCGGTAGATGGGGTTGCTCAAGCGTTTTGAAGTCTTGGTTCTGCAAATCCTCGTACACAACCTCTTGAGCACGTCCCTCCACTCGTGATCACACATACAAGAAAATACGTACAATTCAACATGATGCATAGATGTTAATCAACATGCAATGACATGAATGTATGCAAAGTTCAGTACTTAATTAACTACGGTTGTTTATTAATTAGATGCAACTAGTTCATACGTGTTCATGCGAGTTTATGGGAGTTTTAGCGAGAATTAAGGTTGCTGAAAATAAATAGATAGATGCAACTGCAATTAAATCCAGGTTATTAGATCTAATACGTTGCTAAAATTTGTAATAGAAAATGTATCCTACCATAGATGTGGTGGCTTCGAAGATCGCGAGACGGAGGTGTAGCGTAGACAAAGTAGACGCGTAGCGGTCCTCTGGCGGCACGACGATGGCGGCGCGACGATCTCCGGTGCATGATGGCACCTTCCTCCTTTTCTTATTCTTCCTCCCTTTTTTCTCCCCTTTTCGCCCTGGCGGCGCAGCCTCTGGTCTCTCCCTTTTTATTTTCTAGCACTTGGGTTTTCTGTGGCGGCGGAATCGCTTTGGTGGAACAAATACGAAGTCTACGGCTGTTTTTATAAGCGGAGCGGAAACCAGAGACGCAACCGACTCGGAGCCCGCCGGCCCTTGGCGCGCTGGCGTGCGGCACGCGTGAATGCGGCTTGGTCACGCCTCGGTCGAGCGTGTGGCTGGCTCGGCGGGAGGGACACGCCTGGCGCGCGGGCGCATCGGAGCCGCTCGGCTCAGAGGCCAGGCTCCCGCCAGCAAGGGCACTATTTGCCAGGAATGTTCCGGGGTGAAGCAAAGCTTCCCCCTGAAACTTTCGGAAGTTTCTGGAACTCTTTTTTTATTGTAGATTTCATATACATTTGGTTTCTTCTTTATTTTATATGTATTTTCTATTTGTTTATATTTGTTTCCTAATATATGTTTTATATTCTTATTCTCTTTTCTTCTTTTGTACACATATTTTGCATATATGTTTCATATTCTATTTTTATTCCTTTATTCTACTAATGATTAATGCATGAACATGCTATGCAATGCATGATGCTAAAAGAAAATTTAGGGTGTTACACGGAGAGATTGGAACCATCTTTAGCTCAAGTGCCTAGACCCCTCCGAGAGGGTCCAGAGCTACCTCAAGGCGAGTTTGGGTCCGAGCCCCCAAACACGGATCCTAAAGGCAAGACACTTGTGGATCAACCTCTCTCAATTGAGTGAGTTTCTACTATTCAATAAGAAGGTCCAGACCCATCTGAGGTGGCCCGGGCTGATGAAGAAGAAGATCCGGACCCCCTTCGGGAGGGTTCGGGTTGCTCAAGAAGAATATTCGGACCCCTTCGAGAGAGTTCGGGTCGATGACAAGAGGCTCCGGGCCCTTCTGGGAGGTCCGGACCGTCCAGCGGCCAGTGTACTTCATCAGTGAAGTGCTCCACGATGTCAAGACTCGCTACATTGAGGTGCATAAGCTGCTATATGCAGTCCTTATTGCCTTAAGAAAGCTACGTCACTACTTCCAGGCCCACAAGATATCAGTGGTAACCTCCTATCCACTACATGCTATATTGCATAATCCAAATTCTACTTGAAATATCGCTAAGTGAGCTGCGAAGATGGCATAATTCGATCTTGAATTCCTGCCTTGACATGCTATCAAGAGTCAGGCGCTGGCTGACTTTGTGGTGGAGTGGAATCCTTCTTCATCTATTCCAGGGGGCCTCAGTGAGAAAAAGTCAGAACCTAAGGTCCTGGTCTTCAATGAGCCTCACTAGACACTCTACTTCGACGGCTCCGTGTAGAAGCAGGGGGCCAGAGCTCGAATCCTTCTCCTCGCTCCGACCGGGGAGAAGTTCAAGTACATGGTACACCTTGACTTCAAGGCAACCAACAACATGGCAGAGTACGAAGCTCTCATCCAAGGACTCAAGGTGGCGCTATCATATGGCGTCAGGCAGCTACTGGTAAAGGGTAACTCGCAACTTATCATCAAGCAAGTCAAAGGTGAATGCACTTGCAACAATCCCCAACTCGCTGCTTATTTACTTGAAGTCCAAAAGCTACAGAAGGACTTCCACGTCATAGATATCTGTCATGTCCAGCGTCTTAACAACAGTGAAGCTGATGACCTCTCGACGAAGGATTCAACCGGAGCTCACGGTCTAGACGAATTTTTTGTCAGAAGATTGTCAGGACCAGCCACTAAGCCTGCTAAACTTAGTGATGGGGGCAAGACCAGCACCTCAAAGTTGGCGGTCCCAGTGGTCCTCTTACCATGGCTCCTACCAAGGATCGTAGGCACTCCAGGAAGCTCCGAGCAACCCAGCACGCAAGATCCAGAAGCTCAAGTTAGCTCCAATGCATGGATATCGGAGATCCCGAGCTACTTGAAGGACAATATCCTTCCTGAAGACGGTGCTTCTGCTGATCAAATTGTCAGATTGGCTAAAAAATACACGTTGGTAGAAAGGGATCTCTACCAACGTGGTGCCAACGACATTCTAATGTGGTGCATTTACCAGGAAGAAGGCTGTGAGCTTCTCGCGGAGATCCATGGAGGCGAGTGTAGGAACCACGCATCTCAGTCGAACATACCGGACTGAAACCAAAAGGCACCAGAGCTTCATTAGCTTGCCCCAAAAATCCCAAACTTGTTGGGACTCAGTTGCTCTCAAGCTCTGAAGCTCCTCCAGTGACCTCCTGGGAGCCGAGAGTTCCTCCGAACCCTCCTTGGAGAAGCGCTCAACTTCCTTAGCATGATGTTGGATCATTTCAGCCACCTTCTTTTCTTGGTCGCTGAGCTCCCTACCTCAGAGGTGAATGCGGTTATGTCGATCTTCCAAGTCTTTCTCCTTGGCCTTCACCTTCTCCTCCCTGATGGAGATGTCAGTCTCTCTTTTGGAGACGTTTACCCCCACCGACCATATCCGGTCCTTCTCTTGTTCGCACCACAGATTGAACTGTTCCATGCGATCAGCCAAGCTTTGCTCCCCCAGGGATAGCTCCTGGGCGAGCTCCTCCTCCCTCTTTATGAGGTCTTCCTCCTTTTCTTAGAGGCTGACCTCCTTATTATCAAGCTCCTCCTGACACTTGAGAAGAGTTTCTCTCAACTCCTCCAGACTCTCCGAGCGGCTGTCAGCCATTTCACGGGCCCTCTGCGCATGCTCGTAGATCTCCTGAGTCTTCTTGTCGAGGGCCTTAATAGCGTCCTCTCGTTCATCCACCACCATGTTCAGGCGCGACTGGCAGGCCTTCTCTAAAGCCACCCACTCCTTCTGGTCAGCAAGCCTGGTCTGCATCAGCTTTGTCTCAAAGAAGAGCTTTTAGCGCCAACGCCCTAGCAGAGTGCGCTCCTCTTCAAGAGACCTCCACTCGTAGTCGAAGGCAAGTTGTACCTGTCGGAGGCTGGAGCAAGCATTGTCAATTAACAGCTCCAGTGGGATTGGCTTCGAGACTGCTTGAGGGTCGTCTTCCGGTTCCTCCAAGTGTTTCGGGATGGCATTGGAGCCCATTGCACGAGCATGGACTCTAACAACTCGACATCTTCGGCACTAGTCTCCGGCAGTACATCCATCTTCGGTGTGGGTGAGGAAGGTCCCACAGTCGGATCTTCAATCATTGGCTCAGAAGGCAGAGGACCTGCGGCCCAATCCTTAGGTTGTGTCGACTCGGACATGGTCACCTCCAGAGCTATCACTTCCGGGGCTGGCACCAAAGCTTCTTCTGGAGCTTCACCCACTTCTGGCCCTAATGCCAGAGCTTCTACCGCCGACTCCGAAAACATCGGAGCTTCCTCAAGTACTTCTTCCACATGGTGTGGCACTACCACGGGATCTTCTGGCATTGGCACTAAACTTGTCTCCATGACATCTGGCGTCGGAGCTCTCGTGTCGTCCGCCACCATCATTGGGGGAGAGGTAGGAGCTAGGGTGGGAGCTTCAGCCGAGGCAGCCTCCGGAGCGACAGTAGGCGTCGGAGCTGTTGTACCTGCTCTCGACGTTCTAGAAGCAGAAAGTAGGGAATTCAAGACAAAGCAAGAAAAAAATTAAGATAAAATCTAAAGAGACGACCCTTACCTAGGGGTATTGCCGCTCCAATCGGCACAGATCTTCTTCCTCAGGCGTGTTGATCTAGAGCCCGCCATCTTTGGTGTGGTAGATGCTCCAAGCCATGAACCAGGTGATGAGGCAGCCATCGGTGCTTTCACGTCTGGAACCTCCATCGTTGGAGGAATTGATTTGGACCCAGAGCCCTCTGCTGGCACCGGGGCCGGAGTCGGCTTGATGGAGCCAGCACCCTCTATAGGCACAGGAGTCGAAGAACCAGCCGAAGCTGGGATACAACCACTGCGGGCTTAAACTGAGGCTGAGGGGTCACTCCTTTCGGAGCTTCCCTCACACTTCTCCCATCACTCCTTGTCAGCTTCTGCTTGTGACTCGGAACTTCAACGGGAGCTTTCTCTTTGCCTCAACTGGAGGTTGATTTCTTGGGAGGTGAAGTTGTGGGACCTTTACCTTTGCCACTGACTGGTGTAGGTCTGGAGCCTTCATGGGATCGACAAGCTCCGGTGATCACAATCCTCGTTGGAGGAGTGCTCCGACGCCTGTCCACGTGACACAGATCATCAAGTGTTGGCATCTTCTTCCGCAACTCCCTCCTAATCTCTGGCACCATGTTCAGAGGCAGGAACTCCGCCGGAGGTGTTAGATCATCAGGGCGAATGGCTCCGTGATGCAGCTTTTGGAGATGAGGCTTCAAAGCCTTTTCATCCAAATTGGACCCAATACCAGTCTCAATCCGTTATGGATCCATCTCACCTCTGAACGCCCACGTAGGACATTCCCTCTTCTTTAGTGGAGCCCACCGGTTGTTTAGGAAGTTGGCGGTGACCATTACGGGAGTCACCCCTCTTTTGACGCACTCTCGAATCCTTGTCAAGATCGGGTTGTACTCTTCCGACAGCGTCGGAACCACCTCCCAAGCATCGGTGTCAACTGATGGAAGGCTGTTAGGCAGCTCCAGCATGTCGTGGTGATCCACCGTGATCACCACCCAGTCCTTCTTCTAACCATCCCACTTCCCGGAAGGGAACGTCTTTAGATACTTGAGGGGCGAGTTCTTACACATCACGAAGTAGTAGAAGCCAAGAAACTCATTGCTCTTCCCGGTTGTGTGGACCGTGAAGAAGATCCAGAAAAGCTCGATGCAGGGCGGCACACCCACCCACATCTCGCAAAAGTGGATGAATGTTGTCACTAGCAAGAAGGAGTGGGGACTGAGGTGATGAAGCTGCAGACCTTAGAAGTCCAGCAGCATCAGTAGAAGCCGGAGAAGGGTGGGATGAGCCCCCACCATGGCGAGCACCGTGAAGTAGACGATCTCGCTGGGGTTCTCCTTCTTGAAATGGAACTTGCTGAGGCGAATGAAGTTGTTGAAGGAGTCGCTCGACAACCCCATGTAGGTGCGGACCCTCGACAAGTCTTCATATTTCTTCATCCGGCTGCAAGGAAGACCCAACTCCATTGCCGCAAAGTGGAGCATGAGCGGAGGAAAGGTTGCAAGGGCTGAGAGCTCTAAGTGCAAAATTATATGAGGCGTAAAGAGTTGTCTCCCTCTGCGGACTTTCTCCCTTTAGTAAGTCTTCACAACGCTTGGATGGAAGCTACCTCCGGATCTCAAATGACCTCGTCAATGACAAGGGGGCCCGGGTCCCCTTTGTTAAAAAAAAGTCACACCAGGCGAACGTTGCCATGATGGGAAGTTGGAAGCCCGAGGGCGGCAGCCTGACAGGGCTACAAAGATTACGCTAGGAACTGATACGAATTTTGTATTGGGAATCAACGACCATCAATTGCATGAGATCCGCATGCCAGGATCCCACTCACCATATCAAGAAGAGCCACGCGGCGATGACATAACTGTGTGCCGCCAGCCCAACTGCCTAGGAAAAGACCTTTGAAGTAGCAATGCAGAATAGATGATGGCCCCACCTCTGTTATCGAGTCCTCTTCCAAGGTGTGCCCGGGGGCCACTGTCGTTACCCTAGATACTAGGTACCCCCTGATACAGTGGATAAAGTCACAGAGTTCCGCCAACCAATGGTGAAGACATCCGAAGGCTACACGTGTACCGCAGCATTGGGTCCGCCTCCCTCATTTGGGTAGCTCTGGAGCTACCATGTGTCTTGTAGGGATGCACCTACCTCCCTTCATTGGGAAGCTCTGGTACTGACATGTGTTCAGTAGCTCCGAACCTAACCCCCAGTAGAGTGAAGCTCCAGTGTTGCCCCACGTCAAGTAGCTCTGGACCTACCTCCCCACAGAGGGAAGCTCGAAAGCTACCATGTGTTAGACCTCCAGAACTACGTTTGCAATAGAAAGGTATCCGGATCTCCAACAGCACGGACATTCAAGAGGCTATTAAACAGTCGTTACAAGAACTGGTTAACGCGTCATTAATGCCATACTGATGGCACGTGATCAGAAGGCTATCAAGACAGATTACACCGTCATTAAGTCATGTTATCACAGTATTAATCACCCATAACGCCAGTAGATCATGTGTAGGGTGTTAATGACAGCCGGGGCCACTTGTCGGGCTAGGCATACACTGTAACGGCTAGTCCTTAGCATATAAAAGGGTTGCGCTGCACAGTCAAAAGGGGATAAGTTCTCACGCATAAAAGCAATCCCAGACACTCGCCACATTCTCATACAATCAACAACCACCCCGTGGAGTAGGGTATTACACTCAGGCGCCCTGAACCACGTAAAAACTTCTATGTCATCATCTTGTTTGTGATCTTACAAGCGCCCCATCCGAATACGAACCTCCGCAGACTATGCTTTAGTAATACCGGGGGAAGTGTTGTTGCTACACTTCGACAACGTTCATCTTTGTATGGCTAGCTGCAAAGACGAGAGATTTGTCTTGGTTCGGGCAAAAATGACCCTACGTCCAGAGGGAGTATATCCATGATCTTTGTTAGCTCGAAAGGCGAGAGAACAGATTACAAGCGAGCCTTGCTCGAGTATATGAACTCTAAGAAAGAAAAACTAGTACAAAAGTAATGTGTGAGTGAAAACGCACACGGGCATATGAAACGTAAGGCACGTACGCAAGTGCCTCAAAGAAAAAGTGTGTAAAGGAAGTGCATAAGGTAAATGTGTATAGTAATGCGAATAGAGAGTGAATTCACCCCCATCGCAGAAGGCCTTGGGGATCCTTCTATAGGTGGGCGAGACGGTCCTATTCAACTGACATTCCTCATAATGGGGTCGGATTTACAGTTTTCGTTCTAACCATTTGGTCTGTCCATGGTGTGGAAGCTTCAGTCTTGACTTCTTCTTGGTCTCCAAGGCACCGTATTGTGTGTGAGGTAATCATCCTTTTGACAACAAATAGAACGGATTGCAGGCTTATCCTCAACGGGTCAGATTGCGGGTTCATCTCCCTTGCCAAAGTTACCGCACACACCATCCGTCATAAATGCCCCCAACTACCTGCCTCTCTCGGGCTCAAGCCTGAGACAAATCGTTCACCTAACCTCTCGGGTCGGGACTTGGTCACGCTGGATACCCCGACCTCGGCAGGCCAGAGCGTTGTTGGCTACAGTTCATAGCCATATGGTTGTCACGTATCATCGGGTCCTGTATGTTTGTTACCCCAAGTAAAGAACTTTGTCAGGACTATTCGATCTGAGCGGTCAGACTACCTGAACTGAGCAGTTGGACTGTTAGATTTCAATGTTGCTTTAATAAGCACATGGCTGCTTTAATGTTCATTTTCTTGATTTTGCTGTGTTGCTTTTAATTTGTTTAGGTGATTTTCATTTATGGAAAAGTGTGCTTGGTATTTACATACTAAGTTTTGGTGGATATTTTTGGTTCGAAGTATTCAACATACTTTTAACTTTTGGGATGGCTTCTTAGTACATTTGGACTAAATTTTTGATGCGCTTTGGCTGATCATGATGGACAATATGTTGCTATATTTTGCAATATGCTTGTGTGAGGTGCTCACATAAGGTGTTGCGGTTTGGAACTAATGTGAGCCAAGTCGCGGGCTTGAGCTCTATAAAAGTTACTTGTTTTTTCATGTGCAGGTGTTGGTTGATGTCAAGACATAGTTGGTGATGGTGATCCATTGAACTAGTCATAGATAGAAGATGAGGTTCAACAATCTTTGGGAGGAATTGTGGTTGAGTTGATCCGGGAGGTCACGCAGTATGTTTGAGTCAAGAACAGTGCATACGATATGAGGGTATCGTGGACGTTTTGGAAAGTGTTTGCACGTGTGCAAGAGGTGCATAGACGTGGCCTCAAGCTGTATGAGGTAGAAAATCGTCCCTCATACTATTCGGAGGCCGAGCCCCACCCCATCAATAATGGTGCGGCTTAGGTCAACTAATACGAATAAGATACGGTTCACCCAATGATTGCCTTTGGGTCCCGAACTCCATACAGGGAAGGAACATTGTTGTTTACGAGGTCTCGATCATTTACATAGAAAATGAAAAGCATATCAGAGGGACTGGTTGAGTGTTGTCTTCTTAAGAGTACTACCTTTTATAGCTTGGTAGGGGTTGCATAAAGAAATCCTATAATATAGGCAACAGGTGCACAACTGCTGATACTAGATTTTATTGCTTTGACCGGCACATTTCACAGTTTAGGCTCCTCCAATTTCGCTTGCCGCTAACTACGGGAATCACTTTTACTCTCTTTTCCTCTGGCTACTAAGATGTTTTAGTTCGATGTAAAAGATAGATTGGGATGGTTATAGTAAGGCGCGAAGAAGCGAATCATGACAAAATGGAGACAAGGAAAGGAGGGAATCTAAGGAGATACAATTCCTACACATTGGTAAGAAGTTGTTCGCCAAAGCACATTAGGGTTGTGATAATGTCATCTCCACTTTAATACTAAGAGGCTCGGATACCCATGATCCAGTGTCATCATGTCCATTCCACTCAAAGCATACAACCTCCTCGCTCAGGGATCATACACCCTGGTGGTGGTTTTCTGGTATCCACCTTGGCTTCTTGCATGTTTGAGAATTGGTACTTAGCCAACCTTCTTGTCCAGATGACACCGGTATAGAGGAAGCTAGAGTTGCCGGTATATCGCAGCATAATGGAAGAAGTTACTCCTAAGAGGATGGATGGGTTAGATGGACCATGACTCTTGTAAACCACTACAAAGCGGAGAAGTCCATTCTCTTTATGATCGATCCAGGTCCTACCATAGTGCCCGGAGAACCAGGCTTTCTTAGCTTACTAACCTAAGCACAAAGGATTTTTCTTCGAAGGTGGCAGAGCTAGACAGAAGGTAGCCTAGCTTGCTTCCCGAAGATTCTATAGTGATCCACAGGAATCGGCCTCGGGTTATGCCTCCTTAGTCGTCGAAAGATTCCATCCCTTGATGGAGCACGAAAATGCATTGTTCTAAGGCGTGGATAAAATTTATGGACGAGAAGATATGGCTGAAACGGTCCAACCGAGTGGATTACGTGCTCAGGCTAATGTTGAGGCGGTTATGGTGCGTTTATAGAAAGTTTCGAGTTCGTTTTGGATAGATTTCGTGTGAGACACGAAGTTAAGTTATTTTATGAATGTGTGGAACGTTCCTGGGGTGTTTGAAAGTCTTAAGATTGCTTCTATCTGCGTATGGAATAGTTTTAAGCAGTTATGAAAAGTTTCAGTTGAATCCAAGTAAGAGTATAGGAGTTCTAGTTTGGATTGATTTGGCCTAAGAGCCGGTTATATAAGCAAGAGGGTCAGGGCTCGTGGAGAGCACGACCTTTAGCTGCCGCTCTTGTGTTTTGATCAATAAAATTTGTAGTTTGTGAGAATATTTTGTACTTTGGCGGTCCAGCTTGTTTGCTTCAAGCTTTTTTAGGCGAATCTCTACTCAGCCTGGCGTTTCTTTGGTAGTTCGATCATATCTCGCTTTTACAGATCTAATTGCCGTAATTTTTTTGTGTTGTCTTCACAACTCAATTTTCTATTATCTGCAAAATTTCACAATCATTGATTTCATGGTCTGTTTGCTCGCAACTTGCAGTATGAAATACAAGAGCCGACCATGTTCTTTTATGAGACTTTTTCAAGGATTCTACAACATCTGCTTCACTAGCGTGAATTTGTTTGCATCCCACGCACCAACCCGTGTGCTATCACAATCGCATTATAAATCTGACTTTGAAGAGAGAAACTGTCAGAAGCAGGGAGCTAGGTAACAAATTCTACGCGGTTTCCAGGCCAAAAATTGATTCTAGGTAGGATTGCAGGCCAAATATTGATCATAATTCATATATGGGTATCCGTAAGAAACACATGCAATCAGCTTGAGGGCTACGTCAAAGATCCACTCAGACCGCTTCCCCAACGTCAAATGTCGGTATCGTAGAGTAGATATTCATATTGCTACACCATCTGGAGGGCACGTATATGGATAGAATATGCTACTGGAACCAATAACAATGTGACGGTACAATATATACATGTTTATCATTGAACTAAAATCAGGCCTACAAAGATGCATGGCATATGATTTCCTTATTTCATACAACAACCAACAACTAAGCCGCCTTTGTCCCGAGCATGTTAGTTGTGCTGATTTTCTTTTTTTATCTGACTGATAAAGTTTATGCAGGTGAATTTTTGCAGCTAGAACTGAAATCAGACTGTAGAGCCTATTGGCAATGTTTGCTTTAATTACTCTCTCTTGTATCAAATTATTTATCGTTTCAGACAAACAAAAAAACTAAAAATGAACTACATAAAGTTGTCCTAACGACAAATATTTTGATACAGAAGAGAGTATTCAATAACGAGAAAAATGGATCATATGGTCCAGAGAGCTTCGTCCATCTGCAATCCCAGGTCTAAGCATTTCATCCGTGTCTTCCTTTTTTTGCGAGTATTTCGTATGTGTTTTACGGAAGATAAACACTGCACATTGGAGTTGGCTCCAGCACAAATCCATTACTAGCTATACTGGCGTTGAATCAGTCAGGTTTCTCTGTATCGTGCTTCATTTGACTCGCTCAAATTGTCATTAGTTAACTCCAGATCTCCAAAGGAACACTGACAAACTATTTGATTAGTATCATCTTGGGAATCACTCAGGCCCAAGAGAAGCCATCTGTGCTCTTGCGCAATTTCTGTTGAAATATTCTGTTTTTCACTAAGAATCACGGAAAAGTCCAGTTAGGCTGTTACAAGCTGGGAAGCCTGTCACTTGGAACTTGGAAGCGACCAATAGCTAACGTCTTGTCGAATCGGTTAATGCGTGTCAGCATGCATGTACCAACGCGAATGCAAAATGCTTCTTTGAGAGTGATTGATGTGCCGTGCCTAGCTACTAGCTACTGCATGTCGCTATACCTCAGTTGTAGTTTTTTTTACGCTATTAGCATATAATACTACTACTAAGTGTGTCTACATCATCAGTAGTAAAAGCTGTCCATACGTATACGCGCAAACTCAAAAGGCTGCAAGAAGCCTGTGAGATCTAGATGTTTAATACATTAGCAAATAGAATGTCTAAAGGAGGGGAAATTGTTGAAAGTACCGGATAAGTCCGGTAGAGATCGGACTAGTCCGGTTGCTGTCCAGTAAGGGTAACCGGACTAGTCCGGATCCTTACCGAACTAGTCCGATATTGTTCAGTAAGGATATCAGATTAATCCGGACCACAACCGAACTAGTCCGGTCTTTTCAGTAACAATCAGTTTGAACTCGAAATTGACATGTGTTCTAATTGAAAGGACACAACCCACCGAGTGTTATGTCCCTGATTGGGGAACACAACATTCCTAAGGGTGGGAGGCTCCCTCTCGTGTCTTTTGGTCAAGTATAAGAAGAGGATCAAGTGTATAAACAAAGAATGCTTAATACATACACACATACACACTTGAACACTCTAACCCACTCAGAATCCGATCAATATACCAAGAGAAGAGCAAGGGGAAATGTCTATCACCGTCATTCTTCTTGTGGTCTCGCCTTGTTGGCTCGATGGCCGCATTGTCAAGCAACCACAAAGATGGAGGAGAATGTATTAGAGTTGTTCTTGTGCTATTTGAGAGATAGCACTTGATGTTCATGTTATACTCAGTTTTCTCCATGTAATTCAAGATAATTTAGTGGTTATTTGATCTTTGGGCTCCCTTCTGATTTCTAACAATGGTATCAGAGCCGTTTAGACCACTAATAATTTCGAATTGAGTTTTGATCAAAATTTTTCGCTGAAAGTTTTGAAGGTCCAGACTTGTCTGGTCTAAGGGCCGGACTAGTCCGGTGTGCCACAATAATGTGGTTAGGTTTTTCAGATCAGGGCGTTTTGACGCGTTCATCTGATTGAAAATCAATTAAGCACTTTGGATTGAAATCCATTGTGAAAATTAAGTTTATTTGGTAAGATGGTAAGATTAAGATTCCCTTTTGGGTATTTCGACATTTTCCAGTTTTTTATATGAAACTTTTCCGAGGTTGGCCGGACTAGTCCAGAACAGTACGGACCAAACTCGAAAAGTTCAATAAAGAATGGATCAAATATTTTTTGGATCAGTACCGGACTTATCCGGCGTATGGACCGGACTAGTCCGAAAACCATACCGTAAGAGTTCGGACTAATTCGGTCATGTGCGGACTAGTCTATGCTATACAATTAAATTTGCTTATTTAATTAAGCTTCCGCCGTGAATTAAGTTTATATTGTCATAGCATTTTGGTCGAGTAACCAAAGCGAAAGATAATTTGCTATGTCAATTTAAGTTGCATGGAATTCTATTGAGTAACCAAAGTGAAAAATAGAATTTTCATGTTTTTAAGTTATATCAATGTCATTATTGGCCAAGTAACCAAAGCGAAAGGCATTACTAACATTTTTCTTTCTAAGTACATAGTAATTTGGTCCACTAACCAAAGCGAAAGATAAATTACTGTGTATTTTAGTTGTTCTTCAATGTTAAGTTTTGATGTCATTATTGGTCGAGTAACCAAAGCGAAAGGCATTAATGACATTCTTTTTCTAAGAACATAGTAATTTGGTTGAGTAATCAAAGCGAAAGATAAATTACTATATTGATATTCAATTATTCTTGATTTTTGTTTTTGATTATGAAGGTTCTTCCAATGCGAATTCAGCACTGTTTCATCGCTTCTATTGATCCACTCAATGAAAGCAATTATAGGAGATGGCGAGAGAAGTTGGAGATTGCTTTAGCAGTCTCTGAGATAGACTTGGCTCTCACTACTCTATATCCGGTTGCACCGGCTGAACTAGTAAGAGATGCTGATGAAACTCAGAAAGCCTTTGCTGTGAGGACAAAGGAATATACTACTGAGTTATTGGTTTATGACATTGATTGTTATAAGTGGAAGAAATCAAACAGGAAATGTTTGATGATAATTAAGGGCATTATCACTGAGGCCATTCGGGGAGCAATCCCTGAATGTGAAACTGCTGTTGAATACCGCTAAAAGATAGAGAATAAGTTCACTTGTTCTTCTAAGGCCATTGCAAGCACTCTTATCAAGAGACTTGTTACTGAAAAGTATCATGGAGGTGGTGTGCGTAAGCACATCTTAAGGATGATAAATATGACTGCAAAGCTTAAGCCTATGGATTTGGGGATTAAAGATGAGTTCATTGTGCATCTCATCATTGCCTCACTTCCTAAGGAATTTGAGACTTTTGTCATCACTACAACTCTCAACCTGAACTATGGAACATAGAAGAACTCATGGCTATGTGTGTTCAGGAGGAAGAGAGGATTAAGTCCCTTCACGGTTGTGATGTTATTAATTACGTGAAGGGAAAATGTAAGGCTAAAAAGAATTATTCTTCTAAGCAATCTTTTAAGTATCATGGTTCTTCTCACCATGATAAAGATAAGGGTAAGTTTCCACAAAGCCATCCTTATAATAAGGATGTGATAGTGGATAAAGATCAGTATCACTTTTGTTTAGACAAAGATCACCATCAGAAGGATTGCATAGGCTTCTTAAATGGTGTAGTAAAAATGGTAATGATTTTGTGACCTTGGTTGATGAATCCCTGCTTTTAGATTATACACCATCTTCTTGGTGGATTGACTCAGGTGCCACTGTGCACGTTTGCAATTTGTTGCAGGGGTTAAATATGAGTAGGACCCTAAAAAGAGGGGAAAGGTTCATTAAAGTTGCTGATGGCCATGAAGCTGAAGTGAAAGCCATTGGATATTATCCATTAGTATTAAGGAATGGTTTTTTACTTACACATCAAGATGTATTATATGTACCCTCTTTAATTAGAAATCTCATCTCACTATCATGCTTAGATGATGATGGTTATATTTGCCAGTTTGGCAAAGACAAATGTGTAATTAAGTTTGATAATAAGATTGTTGGTGTTGCCATAAGACAAGTCATGCTATACTTATTATCTATGCATGATTATATTAATGTTGTAAGTGACATTCGGTTTTCCTCACATCAGGGTAAGCGTAAGAGAATCGATTCCGAAATATATTCGAAATTATGGCATTGTCACTTAGGCCATATTTCGTAGGAGAGAATTGAACAATTGATTTCACAATCGATTCTTCCCCATTTGGATTTTTTGGATTCCGAAGAGTGCATAGACTGCATTAATGGAAAGTTTGTTAAGAAAATTAAGAAAGGTGTCATACGCAGTGCGGGAATTTTGGAATTAATCCATACAGACATTTTTGGTCCATTTTCCGTAGTATATGTTGATGGTTTTGATTCATTCATAACTTTCACAGATGACTATTCTCGTTATGGCTATATTTATCCAATTAAAGAACGCTCTGAAGCGTTGGATAAATTTAAGATATTTAAGGATGAAGTTGAAAATCAGCACAACACTAAGATTAAAGTGGTAAGATCCGATCGTGGTGGTGAGTACTACGGTCGTCATACCCCGTATGGGCAAGTTCCTGGACCATTTGTTCGGTTCCTACAGCAAAATGGCATAGTTGCCCAGTATTCCACACGGGGCGAGCCTCAACATAATGGAGTAGCGGAACGGCGCAACCATACGCTAATGGATATGGTTAGATCCATGGTAAGTCAATCAGATTTGCTGGTAAGCTTATGGATGGAGGCATTAAAAACCGCCATTCATGTGCTAAATCGGGTTCCTACTAAGTCGGTGCCCAAAACACCGTATGAGTTGTGGACAGGACGTAAGCCCTCATTAAGTTATATGCATATATGGGGCTGTCCTGCTGAGGCAAAAATGTTTAACCAAAACATTGGTAAGTTGGATGTTAAGACAATAAGTTTCCATTTTATCGGCTATGCAGAAAAGAGTAAGGGATATCGTTTCTATTGTCCAGAACGATATACTATGTTTGTAGGCATAAGGCATGCCGTATTTTTAGAGGATGCCATGATCAGGGGGAGTACGGTATAACGAGAAATTAATCTTGAAGAGAAGAGGGTTTATGTACCCACTCCTATGATTCAAGAACCATATTTCTCATTACCTATTGCTGTTGAATCATCAGTGCCTATTGGTAAAGATTCAACATCTGTTCTTAGTTCACCATTGGCAATAAAATTATTAAGAGAGGTTGAGCATTCTCAGCCCGTTGTCACTAATAATGAAGAGCAACAACAACCTCAAAATCGGCCATTCCGGACGATTATGAGATCTATTTGAGTGAGACAATTCAAATGGAGGGTGATCCCATCACATTTGAAGAAGCTATGAGAATTCCTCAATCATCTCAATGGCGTAATGCCATGGAAGATGAAATGAAGTCTATGAAAACAAACAAAGTCTGGGATTTAGTTGAGATTTCTAATGGAGCCAAAACAGTAGGTTGTAAATGGGTCTACAAAATTAAACGTGACTCCAAAGGGAATATTGATAAGTTTAAGGCCAGACTTGTTGCAAAAAACTTCACTCAAAGAGAAGGGATTGATTATAATGAGATATTTTCACCTGTCTCAAGTAAGGATTCATTCAGAATCATTATGACATTAGTTGCACATTACAATTTAGAATTACATCATATGGATGTAAAGATGGAGTTTCTCAATGGTGATCTATATGAGAACGTCTATATGACACAACTGAAAGATTTTGTTATTAAGGGTAAGGAACATGTGGGATGCTACTTAAGAAAGTCTATTTATGGACTTAAACAAGAATCAAGGCAGTGGTATCTCAAGTTCGATGAGACAATAAGAAAGTTTGGGTTTAAAGAAAATGGGGAGGACAATTGCATTTATGCTAAGTTTAAGAGCGGAAAATTTATTTTCCTCATGCTTTATGTAGATGATATACTACTTGCAAGTAGTGATGTCAATCTACTATCAGAAACTAAGAAGTTTTTGTCCTCTAATTCTGATATGAAAGATCTTAGTGAAGCGTCCTATGTATTGGGCATAGAAATTCACCGAGATAGAAATAAGGGGGTATTAGGCTTATCACAAAAGTCATACTTAGATAATGTACTAAGAAAGTACAATGTGCATAAGAGTAAGCCTTCGTCTGCACCGATTGTCAAGGGTGATAAGTTTGAGAACTTTCAGTGTCCCAGGACCAATATGAGATTGATCAAATGGAATCAGTTCCATATGCTTCTGCTGTCGGAAGCCTTATGTATGCTCAAGTCTGTACTCGCCCTGACTTAGCTTATGTGACTGGAATGCTTGGTAGATATCAGCCCAATCCAGGAATTGATCACTGGAAGGCAGTTAAGAAAGCTTTAAGATATGTGTAAGACACAAAAGGCCTCATGTTGAAGTATAGTAAGTCAGAAACACTTGAAGTAGTGAGATATTCAGATTCAGATTTCGCGGGTTGTGTGGATACTAAGAAATCCACATCAGGTTATATATTCATCCTCGCGAATGGAGCAATTTCGTGGAAAAGCTCCAAACAAACCGTCACTGCATCGTCCACGATGTATGCTGAGTTTGTTGCATGTTATGAGGCCACCAGGCAGGCTGTTTGGCTTAAGAAATTTTTACCCGGTCTAAGAGTGGTCGACAGCATTGAAAAACCACTTAAGTTATACTGCGATAATGAGCCTACAATATTTTACTCTCACAACAATAAGTCGAGTGGTGCTGTCAAACACATCGACATTAAGTTTTATGTTGTGAAAGATCGAATCCAGGATTGTACCATAAGTCTTGAGCATATAAGTATTAAGTGTATGCTTGCGGATCCGCTAACGAAAGGTCTTCCACCCAACGTGTTCAGTGAACACGTAACCGACATGGGTTTAAGAGAGAGCCTATGATCACTGGATATTTAGGGGCCAAGTAAGAGCAAGGTTCATTTTTAAGTGTGAGATGTATTGTGGTCTTCGAGTCCAACAATACGTAAATGGTTGTTGTGATGTGTCGTGTCTATGTCAAGCATGAGAAAATGGACACTAAGTTTAGTATTAAGTAAGTTGGTAAGTTTCAAATTTGAGTTCAAGTGGGGAAATGTTGGAAGTACCGGACAAGTCCGGTAGAGACCGGACTAGTCCTGTTACTGTCCAGTAAGGGTAATCGGACTAGTCCGGACCCTTACCGGACTAGTCCAATATTGTCTAGTAAGGATATCGGACTAGTCCGGACCCCTACCGGACTAGTTCGGTCTTTTTAGTAACTTTCAGTTTGAACTCGAAATTGACATGTATTCTAATAGAAAGGACATAACCCACCGAATGTTATGTCCCTGACCAGGGGACACAACATTCCTAAAGGTGGAAGGCCCCCTCTTGTGTCTCTTGGTCAAGTATAAGAAGAGGGTCAAGTGTATGAACAAAGAATGCTTAATACATACACACATACACACTTGAACACTCTAACCCAATCAGAATCTGATCAATATACCAAGAGAAGAACAAGGGGAAATGCCTCTCGTCGTCGGTCTTCTTGTGTCCTCGCCTTGTGGGCTCGATGGCCGCATTGTCAAGCAACCACAAAGATGGAGGAGAAGGTATTAGACGTGTTCTTGTGATATTTGAAAGATAGCACTTGATTTTCATGTTGTATTTAGTTTTCTCCATGTAATTCCTGATGATTTAGTGGCTATTTGATCTTTGGGCTCCCTTCTGATTTCTAACAGAAATATGTCACACATTGCACATTCACAAGTGTTGCACGATTCTTCTCAGAAGTAGTGTGCATCCTTAGGGGATAATTTTTAAAGGAGAGGTTTCTTCTCATTTGATATTTGATTTTCAAAATGGAAAAGAAATTCTTTTGTCAAAACTTTTTATGAACGTGAATGAGCCAATGTTCAGTTCTGTAGTGATGTATTCATCAAGGGAGAGATTGTGAGATCTAGGTGCTGAATACATTGGCAAATAGGCTAAAACTGATGGTTAACATGTGGTTCTGAGTATACGTGAGACACTCACTTCGCACTTTTCGAACTTGTGGGAACTAGTCGCACACGTGAGTTGCACGTGGTTTTCATTTCGAAATGTCCGAACTTTGCGGCACGTGACTTGCATTTGAGTTGATGCTTTGGACAGTATGAACTTTTCCTTATATAATGCATATCGGTTGTTTGGACTGTCCGAACTTTCTACGTGCTAAAATAATCGTGCAACTATAGTTTTAACTTCTAATATTTCAAACTTGCTTTCTGACATATGGGAAGTTTTCTTAGTATGTTTGGACTAAGTTTTTAATGTGGTTTGCCTGATCATGGTGGATAACATCTTTCTATATGTTGCAACATGCTTATGTGAGGTGGTCACATATGGTATTGTGGTTTTCAGACTAATGTGAGTCAAGTCGAGAACTTAAGCTCGGAAAAGTTGCTTGTTTGTTCATGTGCAGGTGTTGCTTGAGGTCAAGACATGGCTGTTGAGGGTGATACATTGAGCTAGTCTTAGGGAGAAGATGAGGTTCAACAACCAAGTTCAAGAGAAATTGTAGTTCAGTTGATCGAGAGGTCATACAACATGATTGAATCATGAACAATGCATATGAAAGTATTGTGAACGTCGTTAGAAGGTGTTTGCACATGTGCAAGGGGTGAATAGACATGACAACATTGTTCCAAGGCGTGATGAAGAGTTATGGACGTGAAGAATTAGCCGAAAAAGTCCAACTGGCTGGATTAAGCACTTAGGTTGTGGCTGATGTGATTATGGTTCGTTTATAGAAAGTTTCGAGTTTGTTTTGTTTAGATCCCGTGCCCAGCACAAAGTTGAGTTGTTTTAAGAATGTGTGAGACGTTCATAAAGTGTTTGGAAGTCTTAAGGTTGCTTCTATGTGCGTGTGGAAGAGTCTTGATTAGTTATGAAAAGTTTGGGTTGAATCCAAATAGGAGTAGGAAGTCCTAGTTGGATTGGAGTTGCCTTAGGGTCGGTTATATAAGCAAGGGAGATCAGAGCTCGTGGGAAGATTACTTGCGGCTGTTCCTCTTGTATTCTATTGAATAAAATCTTTAGTTTAGAGAAGCTTTTGTGTCTTGTTCGTCCGCCTTGTTTTTAGCATGTTTTTTCTCCAACTACAATGGAACACTGACAAACTATTTAATTAGTATCATGTTGGGAATTACTCAGGCCCAACGCCCAAAATACAAGAGAAGCCATCTGTGCTCTTGCACAATTTATGTTGAAATATTCTGTTTTTCACTAAGAATCACGGAAAACTCCAGTTAGGCTGTTACTAGCTGGGAAGCCCGTGTCACTTGGAAGCGACCAATAGCTAGCGTCTTGTCAAATCGGTTAATGCGTGTCTGCATGCGTGTACCAACGCGAATGCAAAATGCTTCTTTGAGAGTGACTGATGTGCCGTTCCTACTAGCTACTGCATGTCGCAATACCCCAGTCGTATTTCTTTTTACGCTATTTTTCAGATGATCGGTAGAGTTCCAACCGTCCCTCCAGACAGTTTATGGTCAATTTATTAGCGACAGTAGTATATAATACTACTACTAGTATGTCTACATCATCAGTAGTACAGCTATCCCAGCCCGCTCAGCTGTCTATACATATACACGCAAACTCAGGCAAGAAGCATGCGTGATATAGATGCTGAATACATTAGCAAATAGACTAAAATTGAGAGTTAACATGTAAAGTTTTGAGTATACGTGAGACACTCACTTCACACTGTCCAAACTTGCAGGAACTTGTTGCAGACGTGAGCTGCACGTGTTTTTCATTTCGAAATGTCCGAACTTTGCGGCACGTGAGCCGCATGTGAGTTGATACTTTGTACTGCCCGGACTTTTCCTTTTATAATACATAGCGGATGTTTGGACTGTTTGTATTTTCTATGTGCTGAAATAATCGTACGGGTGCTATGTTTTTAACTCGCAATATTTTAAACTTACTTTCTCGCTTATAAGAAGTTTGCTTAGTACGTTTAGACTAAGTTTTTGATGTATTTTGGCTGATCATAGTTGATAACATCTTGCTATATTTTGTAACATGCTTATGTGAGGTGGTCACATAAGGTGTTGTAATTTTTGAACTAATGTGAGTCAAGTCGAGGATTTATGCACGGAAAAGTTGTTTGTCTCTTCATGTGCAGGTGTTGAAGACTGGTGACGGTGATCTATTAAACTAGTCTTAGAGAGAAGATGAGATTCAACAACCAAGTTTGAGAGGAGTTGTGATTGAGTTGATCGGGGGATCATGCAGCATGTTTGAGTCAAGAACAATACATATGAAGGTATCGTGAACATTATTGGAAGGTGTTTGCACATGTGCAATGGGTAAATGGGCGTGGCGACATTGTTCCAAGGCGTGATGAAGAGTTATGGACGTGAAGAATTGGCCGAAAAGGTCCAACCGACTGGATTACACACTTAGACTGCGGCTGAGACGGTTATAGTTCGTTTATGTATAGTTTCAAATTTGTTTTGGTTAGATCTTGTGTCCAACACAAAGTTGAGTTGTTTTAGGAATGTATGACGCGTTCCTAAAGTGTTTGAAAGTTTTACGATTGCTTCTATCTGCGTATGGAAGAGTCTTGAACAATTTTGGAAAGTTTCGGTTGAATCTAAGTAGGAGCAGGAAGTCCTATTTGAATTGGAGTTGCCTTAGGGCCGATTATATAAGAAAGGGAGACCAGGGCTCGTGGGAAGATGACTTGTGTTTGTTCCTATTGTGTTCTATTAAACAAGATTTGTAGTTTTAGGGGAGATTTTTTGCCTTGTTCGTCCGACTTGTTTTAACAAGTTTTCTGTCATCGAGTTTTTGCGCAACCAACGTTCCTCCAATATTTTGATGATAACTCGAGTTTTACGAATCCAATTGATGTGATTCTTTTTGTGTTGACTTCAAAAATCAGTTATCTATTATTTGTGAAAATTTATAGTCATTGGATTTATGGTTTTTGATTTAGACGAGTTCCTTTGCAGCGTAGCAGATTTGTTTTTCTACTGTTAGAACAGATTGACTTTTGCTTAGGGTTTTGGCTATAACTTGAGTTATACTCGACGTTTTTCACGTAATTCTTATTTTGATGTCATCATGACTTGATTTTCTACAATCTATAATGATTTTATCACGTTTGAACACATTGACAATACTTGCACACATGATTTCTTTATCAAATTGATTTTTTGTCGAGAAGATTTTGTAGCTTCCGCTGAAAAAGTTTTAATCTACCATCCACCCTCCATCTGGTACCTTTTCATGTGCTCTACGATCCTACAATTGGTATAATAGCCACGATGCTTTAATCTTTTTGATTTGCATGTGTTCTTGCTAAATCATCATGTAGGTATACTTCGGAAAACCTTGTGTGTTTGATGGCATTGATTTTTAGGTTTGGAAGGCTCGTATGAAGGCATACATACAAGCGCAGGGCTCATCATCTGGGAGAAGGTCTACAAAGTCTACGTCGTACAATCAAATGATGAAGTCAATGAAGCTAAAATGAAGTATGTAGATGACAACAACAAGGCACGAAACTTGATCATACAAGGATTGACTCAAAGCAATATTGATCGTGTTGCACACCTCCGATCTGCGCATGACGTGTAGAAAGCACTATGTGACTAACACAAAAGATCAGATATGATCAAGAACGTATCTAAAGACATGTTTAAAAAAGAGTACATGCGCTTCGAGATGCAACCTAGTGAGTCGATCGATGACTTCTTTGCTCATTTTAATAAAATTCTAATTTTTCAGATGCTGAAAATGCTAGGCAATTGTTAGGAGTATTAGACGTGTCGATATGAAAAATGAAAGCTACATATATTCATGAATCCACTATCATGAGTACACTTACTTTAAATGTGCTATATTCCAAAATTAAAAACTCATGAACTTGATATTATATCACGTAAAAATTCCAACAAGTCTCTTGCATTTGTTTCACAACATGATATGACTAGTTCTAGCCAATCTTCATCATATGGTACTCTTGCTTTGCTTTCCCTCTAACCCTTGAATAGATTGACAAGTTTCTGGAGCAGCTAGCACTTCTCTCTACTCGGTTCTCAAAAGCATTGCAAAATGTGAGAACCTGAAGGAGAAAAAAGTGGTGTTTCTCAAAGATGCTTCAAATGTGGTAAGATATGACATGCTATATAGATTACCCTAACCTTTCAGGTCCTACTACCCGTGATGAAAAGCGAGCAAAGTTAAAGTCCTCTTCTAGCAACAAAAACAAGAAAAAAGGCTTTTACAAAACGGCAAGTGATGGACCACATCCTCTCTGCACTCCTAGATAATAACTCGAGCGATGTGGACTCCATAAGTGATGAAGATGAAGACAATTTGACAACTATGTGTTTCATGGCGAGCAACTCAAGTTCAAGTATGGAAGAGGCTGAAGGGATTAGCAACAATGATGAGGTAAATCACTCATACGAAGAAATTTTTGATGGTCTATTTCGTGCTTACGCTATAATTTAGAAAAAGGACAAAAAACTTAGGAACAATGCTACTAAAATTGAATAACTAGAATCTGAATTTAATCGGCTAAAATCTTTGATTCCTAGTGATGATTATTGTTCCTCATATCAATAGAATTATGAACAATTATCCTCCTTAAGAAGTGTGAATACCTCCACACTTGGTAAACTTGAACTTGAAATAGAAAATAACAAAAAGCTTGCTGCACTTAATGATAAAAACATAAAAGATGCTAGTTGTTCTACACTTGATTTGCATTGTTCTAGCTGTGATGATCTTAAAAAGAAACTACATGATGCTAGGGATGAGATTTCTGCTATGAACGATGCTTTACGTTCTCATGAAGTTAATTGTTGTTCTAGTTGTAAATTAAAAGGAAAAACTTCATGTGAAAAGTGTCTGGACTTTTCTAGTAAACTCGATGACATGCATAGGACACTAAAGCTGTTTTGTAGTGGGAATAAAAATTTGAACTTGTTGTTGAATTCTTCCAAGTCTTGCAATGATAAAATTGGTTGAGGTTTTGATTCTCATGCTCATTTTAAGGCACATACACCTAAGGTTGTAAAGTCACTAGGAAGTGGTTTATTTCAAACAGTTACAAAATGAAAAGAGGTGGTTTTTAGGTCAGCAGGGGTGTTGTCTAATTCAATTGCTAACAAACATGTTGCTTGCCCATTTAGAAGGTTAAACTTCATTGTACCTACTGTGGTAGAGATGGTCATGTCATAGATTTTTGTTATAGACTAGCTAAAAAGGAAAAGAAGCAAAGAATGCTAGCTAGATCAAGTAACAACCGAGCAAAACTTATTGCACATGATGAGCCGAATGTTTGGAACTTGCAACCTGCTTTGATGAGTCAAAACCATGAAAAATGTGCTCCCAAACCTATTGTATTTTGTGCTACACATAACACACCTCGTAGGTCAGTAGTTGGGTGCAAAAATTCTCAAGGTTTGGCTCATAAATCTGTTGTATTGTCTCATCTTTCTCGTGTTATTCCTGTTGGTCATCGTGTGTAGGGCTGTTAATCAAGCTCGAGGCTCGTGAGCTACTCGAGTTCGGCTCGTTAAAAGCTCGATTTGAGCTCGGCTCGACAAATAAACGAGCTGAACTCGAGCTTCATCTCAAACTCACGAGTTTGACGAGCTCGAGCTTGTTAAGCTCGATAAGGCTCGTTTAGATTACTTGTTAATATTTTTCTATTAAAATTCTTTATTTTTATCATTTAAACCAGCTTCTCGAGCACGAACTCTAGCTTTTACGAGCTTCAACCAAGCCTAACTATTTAAACAAGCCTTATAGAGCCGAGCTCGAGCTTGACTGCAGGATCGACCGGATTTCAGGCTCGGCTCGAGCTCAGCTTGAATTCTTAATGAGCTCGAGCCTCAGAGGGTAAGCTCGCTCGAGCTCAGCTCATTGACAGCCCCAGTCGTGTGACTCAGTACTGGATTCTTAAATGCCTTTTTACTAACCCAAGTATTGATTCATCGACGTATTGTGCTGCTATGTAGGTTACGCGCTTGAGGAAGGAGAACTTTTCACTTGTGGGTTCAGGTTGCTCACACCACATGACTGGTAACAAAGAATGGTTCTCTTCCCACTCTTTTGTGTCACGTGTAGAGAATATTACTTTTGCCGATAATTCTTCAACTCCTCTAATTGCTAAGGGTTCGGTTAGAGTTAATAATCACTATACTTTGAAAGATGTGACACTTGTTAAAAACTTGAAATACAACTCACTCTCTGTTTCACAATTGCTACATGAAAGTCTTGAAATTAACTTCACTAAAAATTGATGCAAGGTTATAGATTCGATCAAATGGTGAGATTATGTTTAACATGTCTCGATTTGGAAGAGTTTTTAAAGCTGGTTTTGATATGTCATCCTCTAAGCGTAGATGTCTAGTTGCTAATGATTCAAAATACTTATATTTTTGGCATCGTAGACTTGGTCACGTAGGCTTTGATCGTCACACACGTGTTAGTGGTCTTGATCGCATACATGGGTTACCTAAGCTTAAAGGACACAAATAAATTATGTGCTATTCTTATAGACATGCTAAGATGGTTGTGGGTTCATATGCTCCACTACAAATGACCATGACAACAGCACCGGCACAACTTTTACACCTTGACACCGTAGGTCCTTCACGTGTTCAATCTTTTGGAGGTAAATGGTATGTGCTTGCCATTGTTGATGATTATTTTGGATACTCTTGGGTTTACTTTATGGCATCTAAGAATGAATATTTTAGTGACTTTAGAAGTTTGGTTCTTAGACTTTCAAGTGATCATCCAGGATCTTTAAAAGCAATTAGAAGTGATAATATAATCAAATTTAAAAACCAATCATTTGATCACTTTTGTGCTAAAAATGGAGTAGATCACCAATTTTCTTCACCATATGTACCCAAACAAAATGGTGTTGTAGAAAGAAAGAACAGGACCGCGGTTGAGATGGCTAGGACTTTGCTTGATGAATATCAGACTCCTAGAAAATTTTGGGCAGATGCAATTTTGCAACAGCTTGTTATGTCTCAAATCGAGTTTTCTTGCATGCTAAGCTAGGAAAGACACCATATGAGCTTTGGTTTGGACATGGGCCTAGTGTTAAATACTTTAAGATCTTTGGTTGCAAATGCTTTGTTAAGAAACATGGTAATCTTGATAAATTTGAAGCTAGATCTGTTGATGGTATTTTTCTTGGTTATCCATCTCATACTAGAGGCTATCGTGTGCTTTTACTTGATACTAACAAAATTGTAGAGACTTGTGACGTTTCTTTGATGAAGCTAGCCCAGATACTAGCTCTAATATTGCAGGTCAAGATGCATATCCGCAGGGGGAGAGTCATTGAAGATGAGGAAGAAGTGGTGCTGCTGTCTGAAAATTCAGAGGCTAATAACATCATTCCTACTCCTGATTTTTATCCACAACCAGCACCAACGACTACCATTGCTGATCCGAATCATCGTCAAGCTACAAGCTCTTCGGTTGATGATGAGCATGAGGAACAAGGAGCTTATGAAGTGTCTACTCCCCTTCGCATCTTTAAAACTCATCATCTACAACAGATTATTGGAAGCTTGCACGACGAGTCGCACGGTCCAAGTTTTTTGATCCAAACTCTCATGCTAATTATGCATTTTTTTGTTTATTTTGAACCCAAAGATATATATCACACGCACTCACTAATGAATCTTGAATTATTTCCATGCAAGAAAGTTAGAAAATTTTGAAAGAAATAATGTTTGGAAACCTGTACATCTACCTCAAGTTCACACATTAATTGGAACTAAATGGTTGTTTAAAAATAAACAAAGTGAGGATGGGAATGTAGTTAGGAATAAAGTTAGGCTGGTTGCTCAAGGTTTCACACAAATTGAAGGTATATATTTTGATGAAACTTTTGCTTTTGTTGCTAGATTAGAAGCCAAAAAATTTTATAAGCTTTTGCTGCATCTAATGGTTTCAAGTTATATCAAATATATGTTAAAAGTGTTGTTCTTAATGGCTACATAGATGAGGAGGTTTATGTTAGGCAACTACTAGGTTTTGAAAATCCAGATTTTCCTAATCATGTCTACAAACTGTCCATAGCTTTTATGGTCTCAAACAAGCTCCTAGAGCATGGTATGATAGGTTAAAAACACTTATTTAAAAAGGGGTTTACTATGGGCAAAGTAGATAAAACTCTTTTTGTGCTTAAGCATGGTAATGACTCACTAGTTGTTCAAGTGTATGTGGAAGATATTATCTTTGGTTGTGCTTCTCATGATCTTGTGTCCAAGTTTCAGCTATGATGAGTCTAGAAATTGAGATGAGTATGATTGAAGAACTCACATACTTTTTGGGGTTGCAAATCAAGCAAACTAAAGAGGGAAATTTTGTGCATCAAACAAAGTATACGAAAGATCTCCTTAGGCGCTTCAACATAAAAAACAGCAGGCCTCTTCAAACACTAATAGGAACAAAGACAACACTTGAACTTTATGAAGATGGTGAACCTGTTGATCAAAAAGAATATAGAGGCATGATTGGGTCACTGTTGTACCTCACAACATCAGCACCGAACGTACAATTCAACGTATGTCTTTATGCATAATTACAAATTTTACCACGCGTCAAGCCGTCAAAATGATTCTCAAGTACTTATATGGAACTTAAGAATTTGGCATTTTCTTCCTTCATCTACAACCTTACTTTGAAAGCTTTTTCTGATGCTTATTTTGGGGTTGTAGGATTGATAGGAAAGTACTTCGGGTGCTTGTCATTTTCTTGGTAACTCACTTGTTGCTTGGTCCTTTAGAAAACAAAGTTTAGTTGCACATTCCACGGTCGAATCTGAATATGTAGCTACTGTTAGCGTTTGCTCACAAATTCTTCTGATTGTTCAAACACTTAAGGACTATGGGTTGATTTAGATAGTGTTCAACTGTTTTGTGATAACACTAGTACCATTTGCATTGCTAAAAACCCCGTGCAACACTCTAGAACAAAGCACATTGACATTAGATATGACCTTCTTCTTGATAATGTTGAAAAATGAAATATTTTGCTCTACCATGTAGATACCAAACAACAATTGGCTGACATTTTTAAAAAACCTTTGAATTTAACTCATTTTTTATTTATTCATAGTGAAATAGGGGTTATGCTGAATGTGGCCTAGAGGGGGGTGAATAGGCCTTTTTGAAATTTGTCGGAACCTGCAACACTTAACCAATAGATCAAAACCAGAGATATCGGACTAGTCCGATAAAGTGCAGACTAGTCCGGTGTGAACGGACTAGGTTTATCAAGTTTGATCTATTGAGTTTGATTCTAGGTTGTAGCAGCGGAAATATACTTGTAATTTATGTGTTGCAAGATTATGTACTACGGTATATAACAAGTCAATCTTAAATTTTATGTTTCAACATAAAGTGGGCAAGATTAATGCAAACCCTAGATTGATATGATGTAAAGAACAATGAACACAAAGTAAGAACACAAGAGATTGTATCCCGTGGTTCGGCTCCCACAGAGGCAACCTACATCCACGTTGAGGAGTCCACAAAAGGACCGGGTCTTCTCCAACTCTACCCTCGTCGGATCGCCACAAAGGCCAATCCTCTTCCACTTATCCCAAAGGATTGAATAACCAAATTCAAAGGGGCCTTCTCACAAGTTGAGGGCTCCCCTAGGTTACAAAACGAAATACCACCAAGAACACACTCAAAAGATTACAATAAAATCACAGGAGTGTGTTAGAGAATCAAACCAAGAGCTCAATGTGGTGTTGAACGTGTCTCTCCAATGAACTAGAGTGAATCCTCAAAGGATTGATCTTTGTTGCACTTAATTTCGTGGAGAGATGTGGTTTTTGAGGCTCTTGGGAGGTGTGACGGCGCTAGGATTCGAGAGTGTGTGAAATATGGCCGTGCACCTCTATTTATATGGGTTTCTAAAAGTGACTGTTAGGGTTCAGAAAGATCGGACTAGTCCGTGGTGGTCACTGGACTAGTCCGGTGTGCTGTGTGTAGCAAACCCTAAGTGTCCCAAAATATCGGACTAGTCCGGCTAGGAGCGGACTTGTCTGATTTTGCTTCTGGAAATCTTCGGACTAGTCCGATAGTCATCGGACTTGTCCGGACATGTGAAACTCTAAGTGTATTGGGTGACAAGTCTACACTTGGAGGACTTGTCCGATTTAGTTCAGAGGGTTTTTCGGACTAGTCCGTGCAAATATCGGACTTGTCCGATTTGGACCAGAGAGAATATCGAACTAGTCCGGTTGTGATCGAACTTGTCCGATTTTGTGCAGACAAGATATCGGACTAGTCCGGTGTCAATCGGACTAGTCCGGTGTCAGTCGGACTAGTCCGGTCCTGTGTGACTTTGTGCAATGTGTGTGTTTAATTGTGATTGAGCTCTTGGAGTGTGTTTCCTTAACACACTCCATACACAATGATCTACTATTCTTCTTCATTGAGCTCATTTTTACTTTGCTCCTCATTCTTCCTTCTTTTGGGCACTTTGCTTATTTTGCTACTAAACCTGTGCTCATCTCAACAAAGAGGTTAGGATCCCAATTGCTTGTCATAAATCATCCAAAACCCACAAGGGATTCCTAGATGCACTTTCAATCTCCCCATTTTTGGTGATTGATGACAACCAATTGAGATTTCACAAAATATGATAAAAGTTGAGATTTTCATAAAGTATGCACATATGAGTTTAAAATACATCAAGCAATGAAAACATAATCCATATGTGCATTCTTTATGGTGGGATGCATAACTAAGTACATTGAAACACTAAGAATGACATAATTGACATTAATCAACCATAAGCAAGCATATATGTCATTCTAGGAGCAAAATAACATATTTCAACAAATACTTCTCAAAAGACCATAACATTGCATCACAGAACCATAATTAACTTAAGAACAGAGTTAAAGCTTTACAACCCACAAAATAGACAAAAGCCATAAAAGAGAGCTCTCTCCTCGCATCCTACAGCTAGGGCTTAGACTCCCCCTCAATCTCTCCCCTTTGGCATCAAGACACCAAAAAGAAGAAGAGGAGGGTCCTAAGGTCTTCACTCTTCACTGTCGGTCCTCTCATCGTCGTCTTCGTCATCTTCATCTTCAGCTTGATGAGGAGGAGGAGGAGGAGGAGGAGGAGGAGGTGCGGAGCCACTCGAGCCCCCAATGCCAAACTAGGCAAGCTCGGAGGGGGTCAAGGGCCCGAGCTCAGTGATGTCTGGGTCGGAGTCCTCATAAATCATTGGAGATCCAATGGGGTCGATCTCCAGCTTCTGGCAAATTTGCTTCACATTTGCCTTCACGTAATTCATGTCTTCCTTCCTTTTCTTGTTCAGCTTGTGGGCCCTCACTTCGGCCTTCTTGCAGGAAGCAAAGATGGCAGCCAGGTATTTGAAGATTCCACTGGCTGATCCTCTTTGAGGGGCTGCCCTACCGGCAGGGGCAGCTCCGACATCTTTAGATCTTCTCGCCGGTGCCTTAGGACTGGAGGCCGGCGAGGGAGCAGCCTGGACATTTGCTTGTTGAGGCTTCTGAGGCCTCAAAGGTGTTTGCTCCACATCCCTGACAAACTCGATCCCTGTGACTTTCTCAATCATGAACATGAGATAAGGGGCATAGCCACAGGGTCGGCTGGGAGTACTGGAGATGTTGATCATATCGTTCCAAATATAGTCAGCCACATCAAACTGATGATCTCTGCTTATCACTCTTATCAGGGTCCGAAGATAACCCTGCACACTCCCAGCATCTCCATCCTTGGGAGCAATCGTCTTCCTCAAGTCTCTATTCAGGACCATAAAGAAGGGCTTCACATGTTCTTTATGAAGGGAGGGATGAACTTTGAGTTTGGCTCATAAAGGAATTTCATCCTTCACTTCTCGATAACACCAACATTATGTATGATCACATTGTCATTGCTTGAGGTGTCAAGATGCAACATCATTGCAAAATCCTCATATGTGATAGTGTACTTGGATCCATGAGTCATCCAAGTCACTCTTTCTTCTTCATCGCTTGCAAAGTGACAAGTGGCATAGAACTGGGCCACCACTTCATCATTCCAATTGTACTTGAAGGCACAGAGGTCCTTCAAGCCATGTCTTTCAGCTGCCACAATCACTTCATCAAATGCGGAGCATCTCTTCTTCTCAAGATGTGCCCAGTCAATCCACTGACTGCGCACCACCGGTGTCTTCATCTGCAGGTATACAGCCCTGTAATAGTCAGCATGAAAATTGCTCCAGAATCTTCCATCTGTAGCTTGCTTTGGATGACTGTAGCAATCCACACCGCAGAATTTGACCGTTGAGTCACTGCCCTTTCCATTAAACTTCTCTTCATTGGGGTCCCGGACCCCTTCTCTCGGACCGTGTAGCTTTAATGGGCCAACTAGACCTGTTGCTATTCCTTTGCCCTTGCCTTTTGCTAGGCGGGCACTTGCCGTGCTAGGGCCACCACAAGTGGTAGCCCTAGAAGCATGCACCTTAGAGGATGGCTTCTTTGCTAGCACTTTCCTCCGAGCCTGTGGAGGAGATTGAGCTGGCTCGGACGGTCTCTCTTGGCGCTTCTTGCCAAGACTTGTCGAGGTCCGAGGTGCCACCTCGTGGTCCATCGTGGCCTCAAAGTCGGAGACTTCTTTGCCCGAGCTCGACATGACCTGAGAATGATTGGCATGATTGAGAATGAATGGTACAAGGCATAGGTATGGAAGGATAGCAAGGAATTGCATTGAGGAATTGAAAGGTTAGGTTTTGAGTACAGAAAAATCGGACTTGTCCAGTGGACATGCACGCACTAGTCTGGGGAAACGGACTTGTCCGAGCATGGACCGGACTAGTCCGGTATTCATCCTCAAAACCTAGGCTACCAGTCACATGGTGATTCCTAATGCACAATAAGCGTAGCATAAACGTAATACATCAAGGAGGCATGTATATAGTGTGATATGCTAGGCTATTCGATCAACAATGAAGAAATTTGGAATCCTAGGGTTTGAGTGAAAATTACTGAAGAAATCGATTGATGCTCGAAGAGGAGGGTGTTGAAGTCCGGACTTGTCCGTGAACCTCAATCTTCGAGCAAGGATGCTTGATCTCCACCCAAATGCGGAGCTTTTTGGTGGAGGGGATGCAAAATCGCCTTGGGAGCTCGAGTGGAAGAGAGAGAACATGTGAGGCAAGAGTGGAGGTGAACGAATTAGGGTTTGGCGGCGACAAGGGTTATGGACACAAAAAATCGGACAAGTCCGGAGATGATCGGACTAGTCCGAACTTTTGCAGAGGACTATATCGGACTAGTCCGTTGTATACCGGACTAGTCCGGCCTAACCGGCACTCTGTGAACTAGTCTGCATGGGCGGAATAGTCCGGGTAACCACGGACTAGTCCATGATCACCAGGAAAGAAATTCTTAGACCATTCATATATATTGGAAGGTTCATATTTAGAAAATAGGGAGGCAAATCAAATCAAATAATCTTGATGAATATGATCAGTAAGCATCCAACAATAAAGCAATGATCATAATCCACCAAGATCTAGTAATTGACATAGTTTTTCGGAGAAAATTAAGAGAGATGATTTTCACAATCCAATTAACATATTTTGAAGAATTCATACAGGTATGCAATATTTCAAGCCACACTCCGAGCATCAAGGATATTTAGTTCATTTCAGAGTTCACAAAAACGCTTTTCATCAAGAGGCTTGGTGAATATGTCGGCCAATTGCTTTTGGGTATTAACATGTGAAATGGCTATATCTCCTTTCATGGAGTGGTCTCTCAAAAAGTGATGCTTTATGTCTATATGTTTGGTTCTAGAGTTCTCAACGGGATTGTGGGCAATTTTGATGGCGCTCTCATTTTCATAGAGGAGTGGAATATGGTTTATATTGTAACCATAATCCCTTAGAGTTTGTCGCATCCAAAGAAGTTATGCACAACAACTCCCGGCTGCAACATACTCCGCTTCGGCTGTGGATAAGGCAATGAAATTTTGTTTCTTGGAGGACCAAGAAACTAAGGATCTCCCTAGGAATTGGAATGTACCGGAGGTGCTTTTTCTATCTACTTTGCACCCGGCATGATCTGCATCGGAGTAACCAATGAGATTGAATTTTGAGCCTTTTGGGTACCAAAGACGAGGGTTGGGAGTATGAACTAAATATCTCAAGATCCTTTTTACGGCTGTCAAATGACATTCCTTAGGATTGGCTTGAAATCTTGCACACAAACATACACTCAACATAATGTCTGACCTAGATGCACATAAATAGAGTAGAGATCCAATCATGGAGCGATATACCTTTTGGTCGACGCTAGGTCCATCTTCATTGAGATCCAAGTGGCCATTTGTTGCCATGGGGGTCTTTATCGGCTTCGCCTTGTCCATACCAAACTTCTTGAGTATGTCTTGCGTGTACTTGGTTTGGCTTATAAACATCCCTTCCTTTTGTTGCTGCACTTGGAATCCCAAGAAGTACTTTAGTTCTCCCATCATTGACATTTCAAACCTATCTGTCATGATCTTACTAAATTCCTCACAAAAAGATTGATTAGTTGACCCAAAAATTATATCATCAACATAAATTTGACAAATAAACAGATCATTGTCAAAATTCTTTGTAAATAGTGTATAATCAACCTTGACAATCTTAAAGCCGTTTTCAATTAAGAAATCTCTAAGACACTCATACCAAGCTCTAGGAGCTTGTTTGAGGTCGTAGAGAGCCTTACGCAATTTGAATACGTGGTCGGGGAACTCTTCGTCTTCAAACCCGGGGGGTTGCTCCACATACACCTCCTCCTTGATTGGTCCATTGAGGAAAGCACTTTTCACATCCATTTGATACAGCTTGAAATCATAGTGAGTAGCATATGCAAGTAATATTCTAATAGATTCAAGTCTATCTACTGGAGCAAAGGTCTCATTGAAATCCAAACCTTCGACTTGTGAATACCCTGTGCCCACAAGTCGTGCCTTGTTCCTTGTCACCACCCCGTGTTCGTCTTGTTTGTTGTGGAAGACCCACTTGGTGCTGACGATGTTTGCATTGGGTCTTGCCACAAGTCCACACCTCGTTCCGCTTGAAGTTGTTCAGTTATTCCTGCATTGCCACCACCCAGTCCGGATCCTTCAATGCATCCTCAACCCTGCGCGGTTCGAAAAAGGATACAAACGAATAGTGCTCACAAAAGTTAGCTATGCGAGATCTAGTGGTTACTCCCTTTTGGATGTCACTGATGATATTGTCGATTGGGTGATCCCTTTGGACGCATTGGTGTACTCTTGGGTGTGGCACTTGAGGTGTTGTATCTTCATGATCATTTGCTTCTCCCCTAAGTGATTGCCTTCGTTGACTTGCTGATTATCTCCATATTCTTGTGGTTGGTGTTGTGCTGAAGCTCCCCCTTGATCGTTGACCTCCTCTTGTGGTTCATCTTCCTCATGTACGTGTGCAGGTGGCTCTTGTGGTCGAACTTCACCTAGAGCCATTCTTTTCAATGCTTGACAAGGAGCTTCTTCTTTACCTAGTTCACATGGATCAACTTGCTCCTTTTGGGAGCCATTAGTCTCATCGAACACTACGTCAGGTGCTACTTCAACAAGTCCGGAGGTCTTGTTGAAAACACGATAGGCGTAAGTGTTCAAATCATAACCAAGCAAGAAACCTTCATCGGACTTCGAAGCGAACTTTGAAGTCATAGGCTTCTTGTTCAAGATATAACATGGAGAACCAAAAACTCAAAAATATGAAATATTTGTTTTGTTATCGGTGAGTAGCTCATAGGATGTCTTCTTGAGTAGTCGATTTACGGCGTGGGAAGCGGTGTTAATCGCTTCTGCCCAAAATCGATCCGAGGTCTTGTACTCATCGAGCATTGTTCTTGCCATCTCTATGAGTGTTCGGTTCTTTCTTTCGGCAACTCCGTTTTGTTGTGGGGAGTATGTGTAGGATCGAAGAGCACGTGAAAAAATACCAGAGGGGGGGTGAATGGTAGATTTAAAAATCTTACGCAGCGGAAACAATGAAACCCCAAACCCTTTCGGCAAAAAAACGATCTGTTAAAGAAATCGTGTATGAGACTAATCTAAATGTGTTTCACCGTGACAAAAGTAATATATATCAGAGAGAATCAAGTCAAGAAGACAACACAAAAAGAATCACTCGAATCCGTCGAGAGAAACTCAAGTTATGATCTAATGATCAAACAAGGGTCAATCTGATCTACCCGAGCAAAACAGTTTCTGGAATACTGCAAAGAAACTCGTGTAGCTCAGAAACCACAAATCCAATGACTGTGAAATTTTGACAGATGATAGACAATCAAGTTGTGAAGACAACCCAACAAGAATCACGTCAATTGGATCAGTAAAACTCGAGTTATGATAAAACCACCGACGAAAGGTAGTGCTGTCCAGAAACTCGACGAGTAAAACTTGTCTGGAACAAGTCGGACGAACAAGGCACAAAAGTTCCTTCAAACTATGAATTTTATTCAATAGAACACAAGAGGAACAGCCCCAAAGTCCTCTTCCCGAACTTTGGCCTTCCCTTGCTTATATAACCAGCCCTTAGGCCATCCCAATCTCAACTAGGACTCTAATCCTAATCCGATTACAATCCTAACTTTCCATAACTGCTCAAGATTCTTCTATACACAGATAGAAGCAATCTTAAGACTTACAAACACCTTAGGAACGTATCCCACATTCCTAAACAACTCAATTTCGTGACACACACGAAATCCTAACATAACCAACTCGATACTTCCCATACCGAGCCATAACCGACTCTGCCGCAGCCAAAGTCTTCAACCGATACGATCCGATCCTTCCGATCAGATCTTCCTTCCATAATCCGTCTCTAGAAGCATATTGCCACGTCATGCACCTCATGCATACGTGCGAACACCTTCCTTCGACCTTCATATGCACTGCCCTTGATTCAATCATCCTGCGCGACCTCCTGACCCGCTCAACCACAGTTCCTCCCGAACTTGGTTGTTGGAACCTCATCTCCTCCTGAGACTAGTCCAATGGATCCTGTCACCAGCCATGACTTGAACTCAAGCAACACCTGCACATGAACAAACAACCAATCCATACGAGCCCAAGTCCTCGACTTGACTCACGTTAGTTCCGAACACAACACCTTACGTGAGAACCTCACATAAGCATGTTGCAAAGCATAGCAAAACGATATCAACCGTATCATCCAAAACGCACCAAAAACTTAGCAAATGAAAACTAAGCAATCTTTCCAATCAAGTAAAGCAAATACGAGACATTGCAAATGCAAAGCAGAAGTACTGCGGTCAAATTCCGGACCTTGCCAGAGCAACCCGGAGCTTGAGCCGGAGCTAACAAGAACTAGTAGAACCTAGCGCCGGAGCTTACCAAAACTAGTAGATCCTGGATCCGGAGCTTACCAAAACTAGTAGATCCTGGATCCGGAGCTTATCAAAACTAGTAGATCCTGGATCCGGAGCTTATCAAAACTAGTCGGAACTAGTCAACCCAAAACCCGGAGCTAGACAAAGTACGTCGAAGCTTAGCATCCCGGAGCTAACGAAAATATGCCGGAGCTATCAAATATATGCCGGAGCTAAAGATAAAGCTCACCGGAGCTAACGAAAATATGCCAGAGCTATCAAATATATGCCGGATCTAAAGATAAAGCTCACCGGAGCTAACCAAAGCTGGTCGGACCTTACCAAGAAGTCGGACCTAGCATCAAACGTAACCGGAGCTACCCAAAGCAAGTCGGACCTATCGTCGGAGCTTGCTGTAGCTCGGAGCTAGAGTCGGACCTTGATAAAAAGGTGTTTTGGCGATATTAAAAACTTTATCATCAAAGCCAAGTGTATTCACTACAAGCCAATGTATTCAGCACACATAGGTCTTACAGTATGGCGCTGAAAATTCGTGCTTTATGCCTTCTTCATCAAGGTATTCCTCCACTTGTGTGTTCTTGAACTCCGTGTTGTTGTCGCTTTGAATATTCTTGATTGTCAATGAGAATTTGTTTTGAGCTCGCTTGAAGAACTTCTTGAGTATTCCTTGTGTTTCTGACTTATCATGCAAAAAGAAAACCCAAGTAAAGCGAGAAAAATCATCAACGACAACTAAACCATATTTGTTACCGCCAATGCTTATGTAGGCAATTGGACCAAACAAGTCCATATGTAGTAGCTCGAGTGGTCTTGTTGTAGTCATGACGTTTTTGGCAGGGTGAGGTGCTCCAACTTGCTTCCCAGCTTGGCACGCACTACAAGGCATGTCTTTCTCAAATACAACATCATTTAAACCTCGGATGTGATCGCCTTTGAGGAGTATTTGAAGGTTCCTCATACCAACATGCGCTAGCCGTCTATGCCACAGCCAACCCATGTTGGTCTTTGCAATCAAGCATGTGTCAAGTTTAGCTTTATCCTTGTTGAAGTCAACAAGATAAAGCTTTCCCTTTAACATACCCTTGAATGCAATGGAACCATCACTCCTCCTTGAGACGGTCACACCCTCGTTAGTGAACAAGTAATTATAACCTTTGTCACATAATTGAGATATGGACAGCAGGTTATAATCTAAGGATGCAACATGTAAACCATGAGAAAGTGTGTGTTTAGAAGATATCGCAATTTTACCGGTACCGAGCACCTTTCGATGACTATTATCTCCAAAGTAGATGCCCTCGTTTGGGTCCTCATTCTCTTCATATTCCACAAACATTCTTCTTTCTCCGGTCATATGGTTGGTGCAGCCACTGTCTAGCACCCATTTAGATCCACCAGAGGAATAGGCCTGCAAAAACGAATTATGCTTTGGTTTTAGGTACCCAAGCTTGCTTGGGTCCTTGAAGGTTAGTTACAATACATTTGGGCACCCACACATGAGACTTGGTGTTCCCATGGCGTGGCCCAACATAATGAGCATAAACCTTGCAAAAATTACTTCTCATTAAGACATACGAGGCATCGAAAGTTTTAAACAGTAATTGTTGTTGTTTATGTGCAGGACTAGTCTGGGAGGCCGGACTTGTCCGGAGGACCGGACTTGTCCGGACACCGACTGGACTAGTCTAGTGATCATGAGTAATTACTGTCTTAATCTTTGACTTTCCAGTTTGAGAGAGTCTTCCCTTTACAAAGGTAACCCTCTCCTTGCTATTCTTATAGCTTCTAGCATGTTGCTTTTCACCATAAGAGTAACCAATGCCATATTTGACATTTGGAGGTTTTTTTGACCAAGTATGCACTACGTGCATATTTGATCTTCTCCTTGTCAAATATGCCACTTTGGGCAGGATGTTTATCCTTTGTAGAGGTTGACTTGTCCTTCAAACTGGTGTCAACTTTCTTACATGTACAAGCATGAGCAAACTCAGTTTTAGTGGGTTGAGAAGGTGAGCTTGAAGAGGAAGAAGGTTCACTTAGCTTGAGTGACTCAACTTGCACTTCAAGGATCTTGTTAACCTTGATAAGGTCGGCAAGTTGGTCCTTGATTGTAGCGTTTGAGTCGGTTAACTCCAAGCAAGTTTCCTTGCTCAAAGCTAACTCAAGCTCTATCGATTTGATTCGTTCCTTTTCAAGTTCTAGAAGCTTGTCAAGTTCGACATATTCCTTCTTTTGGGAGATGATCATGTCCTCTTGACGATGTATTAACCTCTCCTTCTCAACAAGTTGATCAAGCAAAAATTTCATTTTTGTGGCTGTTTTCCTATCTAATCCAATAAGCATGTCCTCATTATCACTATTGATTTCATCATTGCTAGAATAGGAATGCACGGAAGGGGGTTTAATGGTTACCTTGCGTTTACCTTCCTTTGCCATAAGGCAAGTGCCATCTTCCTTCCATGTGCCAAGTGTACGGAAGAGGGTAGACTTCTTGGATGTCTTCTCGATGGCTATGCTAGCCATCGCTTCTTCTTCGGATGATGAGGACCCATCATTTGAGTCCCACTCTTTCCCAATGTGCGCTTGTTCGGCTTGTTTCTTCTTCTTGAAGAATTCTTGGGTTGAGGATTGGCTTCTTTGGTCTTCTTCTTATTCTCCTTATATTGGCAATCAACTATGAAGTGGTTATACTCACCACAATTATAGCATGCCCGCCTTAACTTTGGCTTTGTTCTTTCCTTGTACTTTCCTTCGCTTGACTTTGTACCTTGTCTCTTTTTCATTATTCTCTTGAATTTCTTCATGAACAATATCATGTCTTCTTCATCTAATTCACTGCTCTAGTCGTCACTATCTTCCTCTAGTTGTGCTTCTCTAGCTTCTTTGGATAGGGGCTTGAGGGTGGACTTCAAAGAAACCCCTTTCTTCTTTGCCGAGGTGAGGTCAGCAATCTCCTTGACTTGCTTTGCTTGTTTTTCCATCATCTCGAATTTGATGATCTTTCCAAGCAGTTCATCCGGAGTCATCCTTTTGTATCTGGGGCTTTTTCTAATCATGGAGCATAGGGTGACGTTGTGAGGCATGAAAGCTCTAAGGATGAGCTTTACCACCTCGTGGACATTCCACTTCTTACTTCCGTATGATCTGACCTTGTTGATGAGTGTCTTTAATCGATTGTACATGTCTTGAGGTGACTCGTCTTCTTCAATTGCAAATCTTCCTAACTCGTCTTCAATCATTTCGATTTTTTCTTCACACACATGTCGGTCACCTTCATGTGCAGTTTGTAGTGTGTCACATATCTCCTTAGCAATTTCGAGTCCATCCACCTTGGTGAACTCGTCTCAACTAAGTGAGGAGGTAATTACGGTCGCGGCTTGAGCATTTCGGTGAATAGCCTACTCTTGGCTTGGTGTGAGCTCTTCGTCGTCGTCCGGTATATCTATCCCTGTGCGCACAATATGCCATGCATTTTCATATTTTGCCTCCACATTGAGTAATCACTTCCATCGGAGTGTGGGGCTTTTCCAAGTGGGATAGATAAATGGAATTGAGATGATCATAGTTAAAAGGATATCGGGAGTCGTCGGTGTGACCACTCCCCTTCTTCTTTTCTTCGATCTTCACTTTTCCTTTGGAAAGTGTCTTCTTTCTCAGGAGCACCTTTAGCTCTAGCGTCTCCTCATTGTCGTCCTCGAAGTCTTGAATGGCTTCGAGGAGCTTCTCCACCTTGAGGTTCTTTTCATCATCAACCTTTTCTTGGTTGTTGCTCTTGTGGGTGTCCTTCATGTCCGACGTGATCTTCTTCGAGCGATTAGTCTCTTTCTTGAAGAATCGGCTCTGATACCAATTGAATGTGGCCTAGAGGGGGGGTGAATAGGCCTTTTTGAAATTTGTCGGAACCTGCAACACTTAACCAATAGATCAAAACCAGAGATATCAGACTAGTCTGGTAAAGTGCGGACTAGTCCGGTGTGAACGGACTAGGTTTATCAAGTTTGATCTATTGAGTTTGATTCTAGGTTGTAGCAGCGGAAATATACTTGTAATTTATGTGTTGCAAGATTATGTACTAGGGTATATCACAAGTCAATCTTAAATTTGATTTTTCAACGTAAAGTGGGCAAGATTAATGCAAACCCTAGATTGATATGATGTAAAGAACAATGAACAAAAAGTAAGAACACAAGAGATTTTATCTCGTGGTTCGGCTCCCACAGAGGCAACCTACATCCATGTTGAAGAGTCCACAAAAGGACCAGGTCTTCTCCAACCCTACCCTCGTCGGATCGACACGAAGGCCAATCCTCTTCCACTTATCACAAAGGAGTGAATAACCAAATTCAAAGGGGCCTTCTCACAAGTTGAGGGCTCCCCTAGGTTACAAAACGAAATACCACCAAGAACACACTCAAAAGATTACAATGAAATCACAGGAGTGTGTTAGATAATCAAACCAAGAGCTCAATGTGGTGTTGAACGTGTCTCTCCAATGAACTAGAGTGAATCCTCAAAGGATTGATCTTTGTTGCACTTAATTTCGTGGAGAGATGTGGTTTTTGAGGCTCTTGGGAGGTGTGATGGCGCTAGGGTTCGAGAGTGTGTGAAATATGGTCGTGCACCTCTATTTATATGGGTTTCTAAAAGTGACCGTTAGGGTTCAGAAAGATCGGATTAGTCCGTGGTGGTCACCGGACTAGTCCGGTGTGCTGTGTGTAGCAAACCCTAAGTGTCCCGAAACATCGGACTAGTCCGGCAAGGACCAGACTTGTCCGATTTCGCTTTTGGGAATCTTCGGACTAGTCCGATAGTCATCGACTTGTCCGGACATGTGAAACCCTAAGTGTATTGGGTGACAAGTCCGCACTTGGAGGACTTGTCCGATTTAGTTCAGAGAGTTTTTCGGACTTGTCCGATTTGGACCAGAGAGAATATTGGACTAGTCCGGTTGTGATTGGACTTGTCCGATTTTGTGCAGACAGGATATTGGACTAGTCCAGTGTCAGTCAGACTAGTCCGGTCCTGTGTAACTTTGTGCAATGTGTGTGTTTAATTGTGATTGAGCTCTTGGAGTGTGTTTCCTTAACACACTCCATACACAATGATCTACTATTCTTCTTCCTTGAGCTCATTTCCACTTTGCTCCTCATTCTTTCTTCTTTTTGGCACTTTGCTTATTTTGCTATTAAAAACCTGTGCTCATCTCAACAAAGAGGTTAGGATCCCAATTGCTTGTCATAAATCATCCAAAACCCACAAGGGATTCCTAGATGCACTTTCATATGCATCCTCATGACATAACTTGTGGGGAAGTTTTGCAACTTGGAATGTCTCTATGTGAATTTGAAATTAAAACATAACATGAGCATAAGTATTTCATACATATATGACTTTGTAATTCCTTTTACATCCTGAAAGTTCCTTCTACATTACACATGTTATACATTTTGTAGTTTTTGCCGTGACTAGTAATTGGAATAACTACTTACATTAAATCTGATCATGATTGAACTTTCACAAGTGCTTTTAATGATGAAATATTAATCAATCAATAGCTCACATATTGAGCTTTTATGATCAAATGAAAATAATGAAAAGATCAACGAAATATGTATGCATCGCACTTTTTCTTTTGATATTTCTTATCATTGAACTTCAATATGAACTTGGAAGGAGTTGTGTATGAATAAAATCATGTCCTTAAGCTTCTGATTGTCAAATTACATAGGCTTTTCTTGGTTGGTTAGAATAAGGCGAATGTTGCATATAATCTCTCGCAAAGTTCATATGATTTAAATTTGTGCTTCAAAAGATAATACATACAATAAATTGTGTCATGTTTTCAAGTTTTGAAATAGATCAGATAGGGAGATCATGACTTGCTTGAATTGAAATTACACTTGATCTCTAGCATGACTTACACTACTTTATCTATCTCATTGATGTGATAATGTAAGTTACTTGATAGTATGACTTGGATGAGCTTTGTTTTATATGTATATGTCATATCATCCTCATAACAATTAAAATTTCTCTTTTGTACCTAGTTGAATACATTGTCAAAGGGGGAGATATGTCACATATTGCACGTTCACAAGTGTTCTGCACGATTCTTCTCAGGCAGAGTGTACATCCTTAGGGGGGTACTTTTTAAAGGGGGAGGTTTCTTCTCATTTGATATTTGATTTTCAAAATGGAGGAGATATTTTTTTGTTAGAAATTTTTATGAACGTGCATGAGCCAATGTTCGATTTCGTAGTGGTGTTGCCAATGCATTCATGAAGGAGGATATTGTGAGATCTAGGTGTTGAATACATTGGCAAACAAGCTAAAACTGAGGGTTAACATGTAAAGTTTTCATATACTTGAGACATTCACTTTGCATTGTCCGAACATGTGGAAACTATTCGCACATGTGAGTTGCACGTGTTTTTCATTTCAAAATGTCTTGCGGCACGTGATCTTCTAGTGAGTTGATGCTTTGGACTGTCCGAACTTTTCTTTTTATAATATATAACAGTTGTTTGGACTATTCAAACTTTCTACGTGCTGAAATAATTATGTGGCTACTATGTTTTCACTCGCAATGTTTTAAACTTGCTTTCTGACTTATGTGAAGTTTGCTTAGCATGTTTGGACTAAGTTTTTGATGTGGTTTGCCTGATCATAGTAGATAACATCTAGCTATATTTTGCAACATGCTTATGTGAGGTGGTCACATAAGGTGTTGTGGTTATCAGACTAATGTGAGTCAAGTCGAGGATTTGTGCTCGGAAAAGTTGCTCGTTTGTTCATGATCAGGTGTTGCTTGAGGTCAAGACATGGCTAGTGACGGTGATACATTGAACTAGTCTTAGGGAGAAGATGGGGTTCAACAACCAAGTTCGGGAGGAATTATGGTTAAGTTGATCAGGAGGTCACGCAACATGTTTGGGTCAAGAACAATGCATATGAAGGTATGGTAGATGTCGTTGGAAGGTGTTTGCACATGTGTAAGGGGTGCATGGGCGTGGAAACATTGTTATGAGGCGTGATGAAGAGTTATAGACGTGAAGAATTGGCAGGAAAGGTACAACCGGCTGGATTACCCGCTTAGGGTGAGGCGGATATGGTTCGTTTATGGAAAGTTTCGAGTTTTTTTTTGTTGGGCACGAAGTGGATATGTTTTAGGAATGTGTGACATGTTCTTCTTAAGGTATTTGGAAGTCTCAAGATTGCTTTTATCTGCGTATGAAAGAGTCTTGAGTAGTTATGGAAAATTTTGATTAAATCCAAGTAGGAGTAGGAAGTACTAGTTCGATTTGAGTTGCCTTAAAGCTGGTTAAATAAGCAAGGGAGGCCAGAGCTCGTGGGGAGATGACTTGTGGTTGTTCCTCTTGTGTTCATTTAATAAAATTCGTAGTTTTAGAAGAGCCTTTGTGCCTTGTTCGTCCGACTTGTTTTTGGCAAGTTTTTTCTCGTCGAGTTTCTGTGTAGCCAACATTGCTTCGGTATTTTAATCATAACTCGAGTTTTACAGATCCTATTGATGTGATTCTTTTTTTGTTGATTTCACAACTCAATTCTCTATCATCTGTGAACATTCTATAGTCATTGAATTTATATTTTCAGTTACACGAGTTTCTTTGTAGCGTAGCAGATCTGATTTTCTTCTGTTAGAAGAGATTGACCTTTTCAGTCTGCACTTGGAGGACTTGTCCGATTTAGTTCAGAGGGTTTTTCGGACTAGTCCGTGCAAATATCAGACTTGTCCGATTTGGACCAGAGAGAATATCGAACTAGTCCGGTTGTGATCGGACTTGTCCGATTTTGTGCAGACAAGATATCGGACTAGTCCGGTGTCAATCGGACTAGTTCGGTGTCAGTCGGACTAGTCTGGTCCTGTGTGACTTTGTGCAATGTGTGTGTTTAATTGTGATTGAGCTCTTGGAGTGTGTTTCCTTAACACACTCCATACACAATGATCTACTATTCTTCTTCATTGAGCTCATTTTTACTTTGCTCCTCATTCTTCCTTCTTTTGGGCACTTTGCTTATTTTGCTATTAAAAACATGTGCTCATCTCAACAAAGAGGTTAGGATCCCAATTGCTTGTCATAAATCATCCAAAACCCACAAGGGATTCCTAGATGCACTTTCAATCTCCCCATTTTTGGTGATTGATGACAACCAATTGAGATTTCACAAAATATGATAAAAGTTGAGATTTTCATAAAGTATGCACATATGAGTTTAAAATACATCAAGCAATGAAAACATAATCCATATGTGCATTCTTTATGGTGGGATGCATAACTAAGTACATTGAAACACTAAGAATGACATAATTGACATTAATCAACCATAAGCAAGCATATATGTCATTCTAGGAGCAAAATAACATATTTCAACAAATACTTCTCAAAAGACCATAACATTGCATCATAGAACCATAATTAACTTAAGAACAGAGTTAAAGCTTTACAACCCACAAAATAGACAAAAGTCATAAAAGAGAGCTCTCTCCTCGCATCCTACAGCTAGGGCTTAGACTCCCCCTCAATCTCTCCCCTTTGGCATCAAGACACAAAAAAGAAGGAGAGGAGGGTCCTAAGGTCTTCACTCTTCACTGTCGGTCCTCTCATCGTCGTCTTCGTCATCTTCATCTTCAGCTTGATGATGATGAGGAGGAGGAGGAGGTGCGGAGCCACTCGAGCCCCCAATGCCAAACTAGGCAAGCTCGGAGGGGGTCAAGGGCCCGAGCTCAGTGATGTCTGGGTCGGAGTCCTCAGAAATCACTGGAGATCCAATGGGGTCGATCTCCAGCTTCTGGCAAATTTGCTTCACATTTGCCTTCACGTAATTCATGTCTTCCTTCCTTTTCTTGTTCAGCTTGTGGGCCCTCACTTCGGCCTTCTTGCAGGAAGCGAAGATGGCAGCCAGGTATTTGAAGATTCCACTGGCTGATCCTCTTTGAGGGGCTGCCCTACCGGCAGGGGCAGCTCCGACATCTTCAGATCTTCTCGCCGGTGCCTTAGGACTGGAGGCCGGCGAGGGAGCAGCCTGGACATTTGCTTGTTGAGGCTTCTGAGGCCTCAAAGGTGTGTGCTCCACATCCCTGACAAACTCGATCCCTGTGACTTTCTCAATCATGAACATGAGATAAGGGGCATAGCCACAGGGTCGGTTGGGAGTACTGGAGATGTTGATCATATCGTTCCAAATATAGTCAGCCACATGAAACTGACGATCTCTGCTTATCACTCTTATCAGGGTCCGAAGATAACCCTGCACACTCCCAGTATCTCCATCCTTGGGAGCAATCGTCTTCCTCAAGTCTCTATTCAGGACCACAAAGAAGGGCTTCACATGTTCTTTATGAAGGGAGGGATGAACTTTGAGTTTGGCTCATGAAGGAATTTCATCCTTCACTTCTCGATAACACCAACATTATGGATGATCACATTGTCATTGCTCGAGGTGTCAAGATGCAACATCATTGCAAATCCTCATATGTGATAGTGTACTTGGATCCATGAGTCATCCAAGTCACTCTTTCTTCTTCATCGCTTGCAAAGTGACAAGTGGCATAGAACTGGGCCACCACTTCATCATTCCAATTGTACTTGAAGGCACAGAGGTCCTTGAAGCCATGTCTTTCAGCTGCCACAATCACTTCATCAAATGCGGAGCATCTCTTCTTCTCAAGATGTGCCCAGTCAATCCACTGACTGCGCACCACCGGTGTCTTCATCTGCAGGTATACAGCCCCGTAATAGTCAGCATGAAAATTGCTCCAGAATCTTCCATCTGCAGCTTGCTTTGGATGACTGTAGCAATCCACACCGCATAATTTGACCGTTGAGTCACTGCCCTTTCCATTAAACTTCTCTTCATTGGGGTCCCGGACCCCTTCTCTCGGACCGTGTAGCTTTAATGGGCCAACTAGACCTGTTGCTATTCCTTTGCCCTTGCCTTTTGCTAGGCGGGCACTTGTCGTGCTAGGGCCACCACAAGTGGTAGCCCTAGAAGCATGCACCTTAGAGGATGGCTTCTTTGCTAGCACTTTCCTCCGAGCCTGTGGAGGAGATTGAGCTGGCTCAGACGGTCTCTCTTGGCGCTTCTTGCCAAGACTTGTCGAGGTCCGAGGTGCCACCTCGTGGTCCATCGTGGCCTCAAAGTCGGAGACTTCTTTGCTCGAGCTCGACATGACCTGAGAATGATTGGCATGATTGAGAATGAATGGTACAAGTCATAGGTATGGAAGGATAGCAAGGAATTGCATTGAGGAATTGAAAGGTTAGGTTTTGAGTACAGAAAAATTGGACTTGTCCAGTGGACATGCACGAACTAGTCTGGGGAAACGGACTTGTCCGAGCATGGACCGGACTAGTCCGGTATTCATCCTCAAAACCTAGGCTACCAGTCACATAGTGATTCCTAATGCACAATAAGCGTAGCATAAACGTAATACATCAAGGAGGCATGTATATAGTGTGATATGCTAGGCTATTCGATCAACAATGAAGAAATTTGGAATTTCTAGGGTTTGAGTGAAAATTACTGAAGAAATCGATTGATGCTCGAAGAGGAGGGTGTTGAAGTCCGGACTTGTCCGTGAACTTCAATCTTCGAGCAAGGATGCTTGATCTCCACCCAAATGCGGAGCTTTTTGGTGGAGGGGATGCAAAATCGCCTTGGGAGCTCGAGTGGAAGAGAGAGAACACGTGAGGCAAGAGTGGAGGTGAACGAATTAGGGTTTGGCAGCGACAAGGGTTATGGACACAAAAAATCGGACAAGTCCGGAGATGACCGGACTAGTCCGAACTTTTGCAGAGGACTATATCGGACTAGTCCGTTGTATACCGGACTAGTCCGGCCTAACCGGCACTCTGCGAACTAGTCTGCATGGGCGGAATAGTCCGGGTAACCACGGACTAGTCCGTGGTCACCAGGAAAGAAATTCTTAGCCCATTCATATATATTGGAAGGTTCATATTTAGAAAATAGGGAGGCAAATCAAATCAAATAATCTTGATGAATATGATCAGTAAGCATCCAACAATAAAGCAATGATCATAATCCACCAAGATCTAGTAATTGACATAGTTTTTCGGAGAAAATTAAGAGAGATGATTTTCACAATCCAATTAACATATTTTGAAGAATTCATACAGGTATGCAATATTTCAAGCCACACTCCGAGCATCAAGGATATTTAGTTCATTTCAGAGTTCACAAAAACGCTTTTCATCAAGAGACTTGGTGAATATGTCGGCCAATTGCTTTTGGGTATTAACATGTGAAATGGCTATATCTCCTTTCATGGAGTGGTCTCTCAAAAAGTGATGCTTTATGTCTATATGTTTGGTTCTAGAGTGCTCAACGGGATTGTGGGCAATTTTGATGGCACTCTCATTGTCATAGAGGAGTGGAATATGGTTCATATTGTAACCATAATCCCTTAGAGTTTGTTGCATCCAAAGAAGTTGTGCACAACAACTCCCGGCTGCAACATACTCTGCTTCGGCCGTGGATAAGGCAATGAAATTTTGTTTCTTGGAGGACCAAGAAACTAAGGATCTCCCTAGGAATTGGCATGTACCAGAGGTGCTTTTTCTATCTACTTTGCACCCGGCATGATCTGCATCGGAGTAACCAATGAGATTGAATTTTGAGCCTTTTGGGTACCAAAGACGAAGGTTGGGAGTATGAACTAAATATCTCAAGATCCTTTTTACGGCTGTCAAATGACATTCCTTAGGATTGGCTTGAAATCTTGCACACAAACATACACTCAACATAATGCCTGACCTAGATGCACATAAATATAGTAGAGATCCAATCATGGAGCGATATACCTTTTGGTCGACGCTAGGTCCATCTTCATTGAGATCCAAGTGGCCATTTGTTGCCATGGGGGTCTTTATCGGCTTCGCCTTGTCCATACCAAACTTCTTGAGTATGTCTTGCGTGTACTTGGTTTGGCTTATAAACATCCCTTCCTTTTGTTGCTGCACTTGGAATCCCAAGAAGTACTTTAGTTCTCCCATCATTGACATTTCAAACCTATCTGTCATGATCTTACTAAATTCCTCACAAAAAGATTGATTAGTTGACCCAAAAATTATATCATCAACATAAATTTGACAAATAAACAGATCATTGTAAAAATTCTTTGTAAATAGTGTATAGTCAACCTTGCCAATCTTAAAGCCGTTTTCAATTAAGAAATCTCTAAGACACTCATACCAAGCTCTAGGAGCTTGTTTGAGGTCGTAGAGAGCCTTACGCAATTTGAATACGTGGTCGGGGAACTCTTCGTCTTCAAACCCGGGGGGGGTTGCTCCACATACACCTCCTCCTTGATTGGTCCATTGAGGAAAGCACTTTTCACATCCATTTGATACAGCTTGAAATCATAGTGAGTAGCATATGCAAGTAATATTCTAATAGATTCAAGTCTAGCTACTGGAGCAAAGGTCTCATTGAAATCCAAACCTTCGACTTGTGAATACCCTGTGCCCACAAGTCGTGCCTTGTTCCTTGTCACCACCCCGTGTTCGTCTTGTTTGTTGTGGAAGACCCACTTGGTGCTGACGATGTTTGCATTGGGTCTTGCCACAAGTCCACACCTCGTTCCGCTTGAAGTTGTTCAGTTATTCCTACATTGCCACCACCCAGTCCGGATCCTTCAATGCATCCTCAACCCTGCGCGGTTCGAAAAAGGATACAAACGAATAGTGCTCACAAAAGTTAGCTATGCGAGATCTAGTGGTTACTCCCTTTTGGATGTCACCGATGATATTGTCGATTGGGTGATCCCTTTGGACGCATTGGTGTACTCTTGGGTGTGGCACTTGAGGTGTTGTATCTTCATGATCATCTGCTTCTCCCCTAAGTGATTGCCTTCGTTGACTTGCTGATTATCTTCATATTCTTGTGGTTGGTGTTGTGCTGAAGGTCCCCCTTGATCGTTGACCTCCTCTTGTGGTTCATCTTCCTCATGTACGTGTGGAGGTGGCTCTTGTGGTCGAACTTCACCTAGAGCCATTCTTTTCAATGCTTGACAAGGAGCTTCTTCTTTACCTAGTTCACATGGATCAACTTGCTCCTTTTGGGAGCCATTAGTCTCATCGAACACTACGTCAGGTGCTACTTCAACAAGTCCGGAGGTCTTGTTGAAAACACGATAGGCGTAAGTGTTCAAATCATAACCAAGCAAGAAACCTTCATCGGACTTCGAAGCGAACTTTGAAGTCATAGGCTTCTTGTTCAAGATATAACATGGAGAACCAAAAACTCGAAAATATGAAATATTTGTTTTGTTATCGGTGAGTAGCTCATAGGATGTCTTCTTGAGTAGTCGATTTACGGCGTGGCAAGCGGTGTTAATCGCTTCTACCCAAAATCGATCCGAGGTCTTGTACTCATCGAGCATTGTTCTTGCCATCTCTATGAGTGTTCGGTTCTTTCTTTTGGCAACTCCGTTTTGTTGTGGGGAGTATGGCACTGAAAATTCGTGCTTTATGCCTTCTTCATCAAGGTATTCCTCCACTTGTGTGTTCTTGAACTCCGTGTCGTTGTCGCTTTGAATATTCTTGATTGTCAATGAGAATTCGTTTTGAGCTCGCTTGAAGAACTTCTTGAGTATTCCTTGTGTTTCTGACTTATCATGCAAAAAGAAAACCCAAGTAAAGCGAGAAAAATCATCAACGACAACTAAACCATATTTGTTATCGCCAATGCTTATGTAGGCAATTGGACCAAACAAGTCCATATGTAGTAGCTCGAGTGGTCTTGTTGTAGTCATGACGTTTTTGGCAGGGTGAGGTGCTCCAACTTGCTTCCCAGCTTGGCACGCACTACAAGGCATGTCTTTCTCAAATACAACATCATTTAAACCTCGGATGTGATCGCCTTTGAGGAGTATTTGAAGGTTCCTCATACCAACATGCGCTAGCCGTCTATGCCACAGCCAACCCATGTTGGTCTTTGCAATCAAGCATGTGTCAAGTTTAGCTTTATCCTTGTTGAAGTCAACAAGATAAAGCTTTCCCTTTAACATACCCTTGAATGCAATGGAACCATCACTCCTCCTTGAGACGGTCACACCCTCGTTAGTGAACAAGCAATTATAACCTTTGTCACATAATTGAGATATGGACAGCAGGTTATAATCTAAGGATGCAACATGTAAACCATGAGAAAGTGTGTGTTTAGAAGATATCGCAATTTTACCGGTACCGAGCACCTTTCCATGACTATTATCTCCAAAGTAGATGCCCTCGTTTGGGTCCTCATTCTCTTCATATTCCACAAACATTCTTCTTTCTCCGGTCATATGGTTGGTGCAGCCACTGTCTAGCACCCATTTAGATCCACCAGAGGAATAGGTCTGCAAAAACGAATTATGCTTTGGTTTTAGGTACCCAAGCTTGCTTGGGTCCTTGAAGGTTAGTTACAATACATTTGGGCACCCACACATGAGACTTGGTGTTCCCATGGCGTGGCCCAACATAATGAGCATAAACCTTGCAAAAATTACTTCTCATTAAGACATACGAGGCATCGAAAGTTTTAAACAGTAATTGTTGTTGTTTATGTGCAGGACTAGTCTGGGAGGTCGGACTTGTCCGGAGGACCGGACTTGTCCAGACACCGACTGGACTAGTCTAGTGATCATGAGTAATTACTGTCTTAATCTTTGACTTTCCAGTTTGAGAGAGTCTTCCCTTTACAAAGGTAATCCTCTCCTTGTTATTCTTATAGCTTCTAGCATGTTGCTTTTCACCATAAGAGTAACCAATGCCATATTTGACATTTGGAGGTTTTTTTGACCAAGTATGCACTACGTGCATATTTGATCTTCTCCTTGTCAAATATGCCACTTTGGGCAGGATGTTTATCCTTTGTAGAGGTTGACTTGTCCTTCAAACTGGTGTCAACTTTCTTACATGTACAAGCATGAGCAAACTCAGTTTTAGTGGGTTGAGAAGGTGAGCTTGAAGAGGAAGAAGGTTCACTTAGCTTGAGTGACTCAACTTGCACTTCAAGGATCTTGTTAACCTTGATAAGGTCGACAAGTTGGTCCTTGATTGTAGCGTTTGAGTCGGTTAACTCCAAGCAAGTTTCCTTGCTCAAAGCTAACTCAAGCTCTAGTGATTTGATTCGTTCCTTTTCAAGTTCTAGAAGCTTGTAAAGTTTGACATATTCCTTCTTTTGGGAGATGATCATGTCCTCTTGACGATGTATTAACTTGTCCTTCTCAACAAGTTGATCAAGCAAAAATTTCATTTTTGTGGCTGTTTTCCTATCTAATCCAATAAGCATGTCCTCATTATCACTATTGATTTCATCATTGCTAGAATAGGAATGCACGGAAGGGGGTTTAATGGTTACCTTGCGTTTACCTTCCTTTGCCATAAGGCAAGTGCCATCTTCCTTCCATGTGCCAAGTGTACGAAAGAGGGTAGACTTCTTGGATGTCTTCTCGATGGCTATGCTAGCCATCGCTTCTTCTTCGGATGATGAGGACCGATCATTTGAGTCCCACTCTTTCCCAATGTGCGCTTGTTCGGCTTGTTTCTTCTTCTTGAAGAATTCTTGGGTTGAGGATTGGCTTCTTTGGTCTTCTTCTTATTCTCCTCATATTGGCAATCAACTATGAAGTGGTTATACTCACCACAATTATAGCATGCCCGCCTTAACTTTGGCTTTGTTCTTTCCTTGTACTTTCCTTCGCTTGACTTTGTACCTTGTCTCTTTTTCATTATTCTCTTGAATTTCTTCATGAACAATATCATGTCTTCTTCATCTAATTCACTGCTCTCGTCGTCACTATCTTCCTCTAGTTGTGCTTCTCTAGCTTCTTTGGATAGGGGCTTGAGGGTGGACTTCAAAGAAACCCCTTTCTTCTTTGCCGAGGTGAGGTCAGCAATCTCCTTGACTTGCTTTGCTTGTTTTTCCATCATCTCTAATTTGATGATCTTTCCAAGCAGTTCATCCGGAGTCATCCTTTTGTATTTGGGGCTTTCTCTAATCATGGAGCATAGGGTGACGTTGTGAGGCATGAAAGCTCTAAGGATGAGCTTTACCACCTCGTGGACATTCCACTTCTTACTTCCGTATGATCTGACCTTGTTGATGAGTGTCTTTAATCGATTGTACATGTCTTGAGGTGACTCGTCTTCTTCAATTGCAAATCTTCCTAACTCGTCTTCAATCATTTCGATTTTTTCTTCACACACATGTCGGTCACCTTCATGTGCAGTTTGTAGTGTGTCACATATCTCCTTAGCAATTTCGAGTCCATCCACCTTGGTGAACTCGTCTCGACTGAGTGAGGAGGTAATTACGGTCGCGGCTTGAGCATTTCGGTGAATAGCCTGCTCTTGGCTTGGTGTGAGCTCTTCGTCGTCGTCCGGTATATCTATCCCTGTGCACACAATATGCCATAAACATGGATTGAGGGAAATTAGATGCATTTTCATATTTTGCCTCCACATTGAGTAATCACTTCCATCGGAGTGTGGGGCTTTTCCAAGTGGGATAGATAAATGGAATTGAGATGATCATAGTTAAAAGGATATCGGGAGTAGTCGGTGTGACCACTCCCCTTCTTCTTTTCTTCGATCTTCACTTTTCCTTTGGAAAGTGTCTTCTTTCTCAGGAGCACCTTTAGCTCTAGCGTCTCCTCATTGTCGTCCTCGAAGTCTTGAATGGCTTCGAGGAGCTTCTCCACCTTGAGGTTCTTTTCATCATCAACCTTTTCTTGGTTGTTGCTCTTGTGGGTGTCCTTCATGTCCGACGTGATCTTCTTCGAGCGATTAATCTCTTTCTTGAAGAACCGGCTCTGATACCAATTGAATGTGGCCTAGAGGGGGTGTGAATAGGCCTTTTTGAAATTTGTCGGAACCTGCAACACTTAACCAATAGATCAAAACCAGAGATATCAGACTAGTCTGGTAAAGTGCGGACTAGTCCGGTGTGAATGGACTAGGTTTATCAAGTTTGATCTATTGAGTTTGATTCTAGGTTGTAGCTGCGGAAATATACTTGTAATTTATGTGTTGCAAGATTATGTACTAGGGTATATCACAAGTCAATCTTAAATTTGATGTTTCAATGTAAAGTGGGCAAGATTAATGCAAACCCTAGATTGATATGATGTAAAGAACAATGAACAAAAAGTAAGAACACAAGAGATTTTATCTCGTGGTTCGGCTCCCACAGAGGCAACCTACATCCATGTTGAAGAGTCCACAAAAGGACCAGGTCTTCTCCAACCCTACCCTCGTCGGATCGCCACGAAGGCCAATCCTCTTCAACTTATCACAAAGGAGTGAATAACCAAATTCAAAGGGGCCTTCTCACAAGTTGAGGGTTCCCCTAGGTTACAAAACGAAATACCACCAAGAACACACTCAAAAGATTACAATGAAATCACAGGAGTGTGTTAGAGAATCAAACCAAGAGCTCAATGTGGTGTTGAACGTGTCTCTCCAATGAACTAGAGTGAATCCTCAAAGGATTGATCTTTGTTGCACTTAATTTCGTGGAGAGATGTGGTTTTTGAGGTACTTGGGAGGTGTGATGGCGCTAGGGTTCGAGAGTGTGTGAAATATGGTCGTGCACCTCTATTTATATGGGTTTTTTAAAGTGACCGTTAGGGTTCAGAAAGATCAGATTAGTCTGTGGTGGTCACCGGACTAGTCCGGTGTGCTGTGTGTAGCAAACCCTAAGTGTCCCGAAACATCGGACTAGTCCGGATAGGACCAGACTTGTCCGATTTTGCTTTTGGGAATCTTCGGACTAGTCTGATAGTCATCGGACTTGTCCGGACATGTGAAACCCTAAGTGTATTGGGTGACAAGTCCGCACTTGGAGGACTTGTCCGATTTAGTTCAGAGGGTTTTTCGGACTTGTCCGATTTGGACCAGAGAGAATATTGGACTAGTCCGGTTGTGATTGGACTTGTCCGATTTTGTGCAGACAGGATATCGGACTAGTCCAGTGTCAGTCAGACTAGTCCGGTCCTGTGTAACTTTGTGCAATGTGTGTGTTTAATTGTGATTGAGCTCTTGGAGTGTGTTTCCTTAACACACTCCATACACAATGATCTACTATTCTTCTTCCTTGAGCTCATTTCCACTTTGCTCCTCATTCTTTCTTCTTTTTGGCACTTTGCTTATTTTGCTATTAAAAACCTGTGCTCATCTCAACAAAGAGGTTAGGATCCCAATTGCTTGTCATAAATCATCCAAAACCCACAAGGGATTCCTAGATGCACTTTCATATGCATCCTCATGACATATCTTGTGGGGAAGTTTTGCAACTTGGAATGTCTCTATGTGAATTTGAAATTAAAACATAACATGAGCATAAGTGTTTCATACATATATGACTTTGTAATTCCTTTTACATCCTGAAAGTTCCTTCTACATTACACATGTTATACATTTTGTAGTTTTTGCCGTGACTAGTAATTGGAATAACTACTTACATTAAATCTGATCATGATTGAACTTTCACAAGTGCTTTTAATGATGAAAAATTAATCAATCAATAGCTCACATATTGAGCTTTTATGATCAAATGAAAATAATGAAAAGATCAACGAAATATGTATGCATCGCACTTTTTATTTTGATATTTCTTATCATTGAACTTCAATATGAACTTGGAAGGAGTTGTGTATGAATAAAATCATGTCCTTAAGCTTCTGATTGTCAAATTACATAGGCTTTTCTTGGTTGGTTAGAATAAGGCGAATGTTGCATATAATCTCTCGCAAAGTTCATATGATTTAAATTTGTGCTTCAAAAGATAATACATACAATAAATTGTGTCATGTTTTCAAGTTTTGAAATAGATCAGATAGGGGGATCATGACTTGCTTGAATTGAAATTACACTTGATCTCTAGCATGACTTACACTACTTTATCTATCTCATTGATGTGATAATGTAATTTACTTGATAGTATCACTTGGATGAGCTTTGTTTTATATGTATATGTCATATCATCCTCATAACAATTAAAATTTCTCTTTTGTACCTAGTTGAATACATTGTCAAAGGGGGAGATATGTCACATATTGCACGTTCACAAGTGTTCTGCACGATTCTTCTCAGGCAGAGTGTACATCCTTAGGGGGGTACTTTTTAAAGGGGGAGGTTTCTTCTCATTTGATATTTGATTTTCAAAATGGAGGAGATATTTTTTTGTTAGAAATTTTTATGAACGTGCATGAGCCAATGTTCGATTTCGTAGTGGTGTTGCCAATGCATTCATGAAGGAGGATATTGTAAGATCTAGGTGTTGAATACATTGGCAAACAAGCTAAAACTGAGGGTTAACATGTAAAGTTTTCATATACTTGAGACATTCACTTTGCATTGTCCGAACATGTGGAAACTATTCGCACATGTGAGTTGCACGTGTTTTTCATTTCAAAATGTCTTGCGGCACGTGATCTGCTAGTGAGTTGATGCTTTGGACTGTCCGAACTTTTCTTTTTATAATATATAACAGTTGTTTGGACTATTCGAACTTTCTACGTGCTGAAATAATTATGTGGCTACTATGTTCTCACTCGCAATGTTTTAAACTTGCTTTCTGACTTATGTGAAGTTTGCTTAGCATGTTTGGACTAAGTTTTTGATGTGGTTTGCCTGATCATAGTAGATAACATCTAGCTATATTTTGCAACATGCTTATGTGAGGTGGTCACATAAGGTTTTGTGGTTATCAGACTAATGTGAGTCAAGTCGAGGATTTGTGCTCGGAAAAGTTGCTCGTTTGTTCATGATCAGGTGTTGCTTGAGGTCAAGACATGGCTAGTGACGGTGATACATTGAACTAGTCTTAGGGAGAAGATGGGGTTCAACAACCAAGTTCGGGAGGAATTATGGTTAAGTTGATCAGGAGGTCACGCAACATGTTTGGGTCAAGAACAATGCATATGAAGGTATGGTAGATGTCGTTGGAAGGTGTTTGCACATGTGTAAGGGGTGCATGGGCGTGGAAACATTGTTATGAGGCGTGATGAAGAGTTATAGACGTGAAGAATTGGCAGGAAAGGTACAACCGGCTGGATTACCCGCTTAGGGTGAGGCGGTTATGGTTCGTTTATGGAAAGTTTCGAGTTTTTTTTTTGTTGGGCACGAAGTGGATATGTTTTAGGAATGTGTGACATGTTCTTCTTAAGGTATTTGGAAGTCTCAAGATTGCTTTTATCTGCGTATGAAAGAGTCTTGAGCAGTTATGGAAAATTTTGATTAAATCCAAGTAGGAGTAGGAAGTACTAGTTCGATTTGAGTTGCCTTAAAGCTGGTTAAATAAGCAAGGGAGGCCAGAGCTCGTGGGGAGATGACTTGTGGTTGTTCCTCTTGTGTTCATTTAATAAAATTCGTAGTTTTAGAAGAGCCTTTGTGCCTTGTTCTTCCGACTTGTTTTTGGCAAGTTTTTTCTCGTCGGGTTTCTGCGTAGCCAACATTGCTTCGGTATTTTGATCATAACTCGAGTTTTACAGATCCTATTGATGTGATTCTTTTTGTGTTGATTTCACAACTCAATTCTCTATCATCTGTGAACATTCTATAGTCATTGAATTTATATTTTCAGTTACACGAGTTTCTTTGTAGCGTAGCAGATCTGATTTTCTTCTGTTAGAAGAGATTGACCTTTTCTCAGGGTTTTGGCTATAACTTGAGTTCCACTCGACGTTTTCACGTGATTATTGTTGTGGTGTTTTCATGAATTGATTCTTTACAATCTATACAAATTGCATCATGTTTGAACACGTTGAAAAAAATTGAACACACGGTTTCTTTATCAGATTAATTTTTTGCCGAGAGGTTTTTTTAGCTTCCACTGAAAAAATTTTAATCCACCCTTCATCTCCTCTGGTAGATTTATACGTGTTCTTCGATCCTACAAATACAAGATGAAAAAATGGCTTGTTAACTCTGTCAATTTTGACCCGCTTGAAATGTTGTGACCCATATATGATTCATTTTAATTCAGGTGGAGCAAGTGTGCCCGAAATATGAGCCCAGACAAAATTGTTGTGGTCTTATCATATAGTGACATAAATATTTATGTTTCTTAAATAATTAATCATAAACTTTATGTTTGTTTTTTTATATGGGGGGCCAATAGTTGTGGCTCTTTGAATTTCGATACACGGGAATGATTGGTTCCTACCCCGCCCCGTTTGTTCGCAAGAAACCAAGGTAAGAAACTTCAATGCATGCATCTTCTTTTTTTGTATCTTCCATGTCAAGTCAATCTAAGTTGTTAGCCTGCTTCATTGTTGTCTGGTTGGTAGCCCGATTTGGTGTTTGCTGGAAGATAAGTAGACTTAAAAAATATTAGTTTATACATGGCTCATGCTGCACAATACAGGAATCTCGACGATTTGCGACGGCCCGGGCCGTCACAAATAAGCCAAAAATCATCACAAATATGCTATTTGCGATGGCCAGTAGTTGCCGTCGCAAATTATTGCCAGGGGGCTGGTGGGCCCCACTGGTCTATTTGTGACGGCTAGGCCGTCGCAATTTAGTCCCTATTTGCGACGGCCAGGCCGTCACAAATATGTGTAGCTGATGGGTTCCACGCGTTCTTCCGACAGGACCCACGCGTCTATTTGCGACAGTCTGGCCGTCACAAATAAGGCTCTATTTGCGACGGCCTGGCCGTCGCAAATAACAGTGGCTTGTTTGTGACGGTTTTGAGCCTTATTTGCGACGGTACTGTATAAAAAGCCATCGCAAATAAGGTTTTTTATTTTTTTCAAAAAATAGGAAATGCTACCTGGCTCGATGGCCAGAATCACAGAACATAACACAATATATCACACACAATATATCGCACACAAACAACATCACAATCACAAACAGCATTCTCGATACATCGCACATCACCATCAAGAAAACAAATAAGGGCTCACTCGCAAGCCACCTCTGAAGTCGAAGTCGTCTTTGTGCCTCATTCCAGGTGGCGGTAACGACGGCGATAGAGTTTGAGCAGCCGTCGCAGATTCCTGCAATTAATGAAACTTAGAGTTAGAATATAAATGCATCAACATCTTTGTCCCTCCCTTCCTCTCCTTCTATTTCCATCTAGATCCCCTCTTTCTCTCTCTTTTCATTCCTCTCTCTCTATCTCAATCTATCTCTCGCTATCTCACTCTATCTCTCAATTGATATCATTTTCCCTCTATCTTCCTCCCTCTATGTCCTTCTACATCTCCCTCTCTCCCTCTATCTTTATCTCCCTCTATCTCCATCTACATCTCCCTCTCTCTCTTCATTCCTCTTCCACTCTAACTATCTCTCACTCTTTCTTCTATCTCTCTCTTTCTTCTATCTCAATCCTTTTCTTCTATCTAACTATCTCTCTCTTTCTTCTATCTCAATCATTTTCTCTCTATCTTTCTCCCTCTTCTAACTCTATCTCTCACTCTATCTAACTATCTCTCATATCACTCTATTTCCTTGCTTTATTTTAGTAAAGTTGAAGTAAAACTAGAATTGTTAAGTTGACATAGAAATTTACTTGACCCGCAGAAGAAGGATCGTCTGGAAAGACCAGAAGTGGCGGTACCTGGATCCCCAAACCTTGCGTCCAAGCCATGACCTGTCATTGCAAAAATTAAATATTACCTATTAGTAAGTCATTTACGTTGAATTAATGAGAACTTCAGTTTTCATTTTGTTACCTCCATTGTCTCCCGCATATGCGCCATGTAGGTTGCCTGGGAAGAGATCGTGGCCTGCAACATGATCCTTTGTTGTTCCGCTGCGATCCTTTGTCGTTCCGCCTCCCTCCTTTCCTCCTTCTGTCGCCTGATGTTCTCTTCTACAGTTTGTCGGGGGACTGCATCTCGATGTCTCCCTGCAAGATGCGGCGACCTGACATGCCCACCGACAAAACCTGCGTGGAGCTGCCTCTCGCAGGTCTCGCCACCCTCGAGTCGACAACTCCATCGAATATGGCAAGCCTATAAAAAAAAGAGTCAGTAATATGAAATTGAAATATCTTCAATACTTTGAATTGAAAGTGATAAAATGACTTATGAACTCACTTTCTGTGTGCTTTTCCACCTCCGCTTACATACGCGGCTTGAGGATCGATTGGTTCTCGTTCTCAATCAAAATATTCGTCATGTATCTTCCTAGCCTCCTCCTCGTACTTAGCCTGGAAAACAAGAAAACTGTGTAAGTTCAACAATCCATATAGTTAGAATTAATATGAATGATTTTAAACTTACGAATTGCTCGTCTGCAGCCTGACTGCACCCCAGAGGCTGAGAAGGGTCCCTGTGACCTCTCTTCCAGATCTCAACAGGGGTCAGCGGCATCCCCATCTCGCGCTCCTGTCAATACGTGTTAGTACAAACAATATATTATAAATATATAAACATAAGTTACATACACTTACCATGCGTTTAGCTAAACGCAAGTAGTTATCTTGTCCATTATTGCTCTTTCCCTCGACCCCTATGCACTCTCGAGCCTTCCCGGACTCATCGCTAGCTCAGTACCGACAAAGGGCTCGAAATGCATCGGACCGACCCTGCAACCAGCTCATGTGGCCCTGCGCATAGTTGTAGATCGTTAAAAATACCATCGAGGAAATTATCAGAAAAAATACTTACTACACCCCACATACCTATGCATACTCCTCCTCCATCAGGTGCCTCTCGCTCTCTTGCTGAAAGTGTAGCATGTGGTTCTGGTTCGCCTTCAAGTGCTCATTAATAATTTGAACATGAGCGTTCGACAAGGCGTGTCGAAGCGCCTTGGCAGCGTTGTAGTGAAACACTCTCCTTGCGTCCTCAACCAGGCGAGGGTCGTTTGGGTCCTCTAAAGTATATCTTGCCTATGATAAAGAATATATTGAAGAGATGTTCATTAAAAGAGTTTAAGAGTTAAAAATTAGAAACTATTTTTAACATACTTACCATAAAATCGGCCCATACGGCCTCCTGAAGGTTGTCATGCTCCTGGTGATGGACGCGTGCGTAGTCCTCCCACGAAAGAGCAGGCACCCCGTCGATGACCTCGGGATAGTGCAAACGCACTAAGAACTCGAGGACACCGTTCACCGGTCTTTGGTGTCTCTCACTAGTGAAAGACGTGTCGTCCCAAACCCTGCAAAATATTTATTGATTCATTACTTAAGTAACCAAAAGAAACCAAATATGAACACTACAATTTTTATTACCTATCTCCGACCGGATGAATCACGGTCCTCTGTGAAGGGACCGGTGGAGGACTGACAATGTGAGTCCTCCTCGTCCTCCGCGTATGCTGGGGTGCTACGTCAGGTGACCCAGAAGGCTCGTCACCAGCCAAGTCAAAAGGGTCAGGAACAGAAGGCTCACCAGCCGAGGGCTAGCTGGCCGAGGGATGACTCACCGAAGGGTAGCCAGGCTCAACTGGCGTCGTAGCCTCTAAGTCAGTCGGTGAGGACTACAACATTCAAATGATTCATAAGTAAGTTTAACTGGAAATTGAATTTGAAAAAATTGTCAAAAACGAGTGAAAATTACCTGTGACGAAGCTCTAGAGCTACTCAGAACGTGCCCCAACAGCTGAGAGCTTCTGCTCCCGGTCGATGAGACACCAGCGAAAGTGTCCTCAGGTCTAGAGGGGTAGAACCCCCTCGTCAGTGGCACCTTCTTACCCTTCTTTGACGCCATCCTGTTTTAATAGATAATCAGTAAATATGCAAATAAGATATACAAAATTCATGTTACTATCTTCAAGAAAACATTACTTGTAATCACTTTCAAAATTCATCAACATCATTATCATGTGCCCTACTCCTTAAACCGGCCCAACGATCTTCCATTGTGGTTGTTCTACTTTCAATTTCGCATATCATCTGGCTCTACATCTTCAACATCTTCAACATCTCGAGTCCTGCACCAAGCTCGACGATAAAAGTGTTTGGCAACTCTTTTTCTTGGTACACTTCTTCGACGTCTTTGTTGTCATGGTAACCATTATCCCCAGGAGTATATAACCGCTCACGAGGATTCACCTTATGTATCACCCACCAAGCACTGAGATTCGTGCATGGATAAGGTAGATAATACACTTGTTCCACTTGATGTGCAAGAACAAATGTATCATAACACTTGTTTTTATTGAACGGTGAGAATCCATCTGTCGCTAATCCGATTCGAACATTTCTCGCATCACGAGAAAAGTCTGGACCGAAACAGTCCAACACCTTCCATGCATCACCGTCGGACGGATGTGTCAAGAATTCTTTGTTCTCACGTTTACCTTATTTGTGCCATCTCATGTATCTTGTGGTTCTTTTTGAAAGAAACAACCGCTTCAACCGAGGTGTCACAGGCAAGTAACTAAGCTGCTTATGTGCGACATCTGTCATCACATTATCGCCATTGTCATTAACAACTTTGACATACCTCGGTTTACCACATTTCAAGCACATCTTCTCATTGGTGTGCTCTTTTCAGAATAGCATGCAGTTGACTGGGCACACATCGATTTTCTCATACTTCATACCGAGACCAGATATCTTGATCTTTGACCGATACATATCTGGTGGTGCTTTGTGAGGTTGTGGAAGGATATCGTAGATCAATTTCATGAGATCATTGTAGCAGTTGATGGAAAAAAGTACTTGGACTTAATTGCCATAAATCTGGTCAAGAAAGCAAGTACGGTCACAACCGTGTGTTCATGCAACGGCTCTTGTGATTTCTTCAGCTCCTCAAAGAACCCTTCTGCCTCATTTGTAAGAGGATCCTCCGCTTCCAGAGCTTCTAGCATCTCATCCATCCTATCAACCTTTGTTATATCATCATCCTCATCCACTTATGCTATGACTCGAGAATTAGTCTCGTCGTGAAAGGTCCACACTTCATAATGTGGAGTGAAACCGTTTTGACATAAGTGAAATGAAAGCTCCCATCTTCTCAAAAACTTGGTGTTCCGGCATTTTGTACATGGGCACCGCACCATATCTTCCGTTGACAACGAAAATGCTTATTCCAAAAATTTATCTAACTTGATGTACCACTCATCCGAGTGACCACCAGTTCTGCTGTTCCAGCCAGTATACATCCAACTGCGGTCTTCACCCATGTTTGGCTCTGCAGTTTAATGCGAAAGAAATTGTCGTTAATGTATGCACGATAGGTCCTAAAATTTCGACAGCATGACGAGACGCATCAGAGTATACCTTTAAAGCAGACAAATCATTATTAGTTTCATTGTTATGTTATGTCATGGCCCTACAACCTAGACAGATAGATCCTAAACCAACCCAAGAGTGACCGAGCGGAGCGTGCTCATGACGAGACGCATGATCCGAATTCGATCGAAATTTCGGCAGCATAACCCCGCTGTTCTCCACTGCACGCCCAAACATGGTGCAGCAGAGAACAACAGAGTTATGCCATCGAAATCGTCCAAATCCGGACCTGCGTCTCGTTACAAGCCACGCCCCCTCGGTCACTCCCAGGCTGTTCAAAAAGGAACAATTCCGAAACAGGTAATACATTGCTATAGATTACATTGCTCATTTTCATTTTGAAGTCATTTAAGAGAGAGGAAAGAACTAGAGAAAGAGTGAGAGGAAAGTTGGTCTTAGATAACAATTCCACATCCATTTCCACCGTTCACGCAATCGCAGGTCATTGACATCCTTACCAACCCGTTCGCTTCCGTGTCGCCTTGACGCATACGGTACCACTACAATAGTCTACACGACACGATCACACTTATTGCGTGTTGTGCCCTTCCGAGTTGGTCTGAGCCGGCCCAAAACCCCTTTATTTACATATTTTAAGTAGTCACTCAAAACAATAAATATCAATAAACAATAAGCACCAATAAAAAATAAATATCAAATAACAGACAATATGTTATATGAGTATGTGTATGATCATTGGTAAGTTCACTGCATAACTAAACAAAGCTAGGAAATCTAAAGCTTATAGGGTCTAGACATTCCTTATGCACCAGCCCCCAACCGAATTTATAATCAAAACAAATAATTACAACACTCTAAGTATAACAATTATAGATGACGGCACACAATTTACAACATTGCATCATCTAAACATAACTAGCAATGAAGTAGGAATGGAGAAGAAATTTACGTCCATCATGCATTCCCAACGAACATTACAACATTGCATCATCTAAACATTGCCTCATTCAAACGTCCATCATGCATTTCCAACCAAAACTTGAAAATTTACAACATAACTACCATACCTAGTCGAGGGAGGCCGGTGGGGAGGCATCGGAGGAGGTCGACGGCATTGGAGGAGGCCAGCGGTGCTATCTGAGACAGCCGGCGGCGTTGGAGGGACGACGTGGGCGTTGGAGGAGGCCAGCGGCGCTGTCCGGGGCAGCCGGCGGCGTCGGAGGGACGGCGGGGCGGGGGCGCGGCAGGGGCGGGGGCGGCAAGGCTGCGTCGGGGCCGGGGCGGCGAGGGCGCGGCGGGAGCAGGGGCGGCGGGCCGGCGGCGGGTGCGCGGCAGGGCGGCGTCAGGCGCGGGGGTCGCGGCGGGGGCGGGGGCGCAGCGGGAGCGGGGGCGGCAGGCTGATGGCGGGCGCGGCGGCGGCCCGGCGGCGGGGGCGCGGCAGGGCAGCGGCAGGCGCGACAGCGGGCGTATTTGGAGGCGGTGGAAGAGAATGAGTTATCGGGGTCCGAAGGGGCCGATATTAGCCCTTATGTGCGACGACATTCTTAATTGCGATGACCTTAATTTACAGCCGCCGCAATTAATGTTATTTGCGATGGTACATTTTGCAGCCATCGCAAATAAGCTTTTATTTGCAACGGCTACTTTATTTGCGACGGCCCTAGGGTTGACCGTCGCAAATAAACACTTATTTGCGACGGCTGTCGACGAAGCTATCGCACATTAGTGTTTATTTGCGACGGCCTCCTTCTTTGCGACGGCCCGAGACAGGCCGTCGCAATATAAGTTATTTGCGACGGCGGGCCGTCGCAAATAAACCTAGCCGTCGCAAATGATCGCGTTTCCTGTAGTGGCTGCGATATATATAATAATAGTTTACATCACATACATCATTATACTATCATGTTATCTTCTTTCCATACTTATTTTTTGGAAGGCATGGTTTGTTTGATAATTTTATCACATGAACGGCCAAGAACATAGAGATTCATCAACTAGTAACAATTGCAATACACATGTTGACTACATAGCAGATTCTTCACATGGAAAACGGTAAGATTACTGTCTCATAATCACAACGGCCTGAGCAAATAATAACGAACAAGCATTATTCTTCCATCCTCTCAAAACCTTAATACGAGAAGTAAAAATGAGACCCTTCTGATAAAATTTCTTCATAAAATTTATAGTAAAAAGCATCATTTATGTTAATCTAGTTTGGAGTTCACATTGTCAAAATGGAATGCTTCCTGGGAACTCTAATGCAAGAGGGCATTTCTGGTGGCGTGATGTAGCCCAACTTGACTACAAATTCAAGGGTATTGCGTTGTGTACAATAGGGAATGGATCTTCCACTCTCTTCTGGGATGACACTTGGGGCGAACTTCGCATGAAAGCCAAGTCCCCTAGTTTATTCTCCCTTGCTAAGAAAAAAAAAAGGAATCACGTACGGTGAAAGGGTTTTGTCAACGGAGGACTTTAAAGCTCTATTTGACGCACCTCTTGCTATTGAAGCCTTTGAGGAGCTAAGGGACATGCAAGTGAGCTTATCTAATATTCAGATCAACGAGAATGTCAAAGATCAATGGCATTATATCTGGGGTTCCGATCGGTTCGCTTCCAAAAAATACTATAACTGGCCCTTCTCACACGTTTGTCTGCCCAGATCTTACTTGGACACCTGGTCTGGTCCTAGCTCCAAATGTTGCAACAAATTGAAAGTATTTGCTTGACTTCTTCTCATGGCCGGATTGACTGAACACAGGAGGAAATTGATTAAGAGGAAGAATCGGAAAATTCAGAACAATGACTACACGTGTTCTCTGCGGAGAAGCCACGGAAGAAACAGCTCTACTACTGTTCTTTAAATGCGATTTCACCAAACTTTGCTGGCATCGTCCTACCAGCTTCGCTTCTTTGATATGCTTGCAAGGGCAAAAAAAAGTTAACAGGGAGTTTTTTATGAAGGTTGTCATCATTTCCTGTTGGGCTGTCTGGAAGCAGAGGAATGGGAGAGTTTTTGAGAATATTTTGCCTTTGCACTCCAACTGGAATCGTTCTTTCATTGCTAAATGTAGGTTGCAAGGTCATAGAATGAAAAAGGAGCCATGAGGGACGAAAGCGATAGCCCCCCACCACCCACGCCGCAGGAGATCTTCACCGTCACCCCCGATCTACTAACTTACGTTGGTTGTCGATGTAAGTTAACTAACTTACATCGGTTTTTTCTAACCAACGTAAGTTAGTTTATTTACGTCGGCCAGCCGACGTAAATTAAGTTGGCCGACGTAAGTGTTAGCGTTTCCTGTAATGCTCTTGCCGGCGCAGCTTACCGTCCCGCCAGCCCAACCATCCACCCCCACCTTGTTCGTGTCCTCCCGCTCCCCTGCTAGCAGCCTTCAGTGCACACCATTTTCCTCCCTTCAGAGCCCGGCGGGTGCCCTTGCTTCGTCAGAGAACGCTGCGTCGCTTATCCCCATCTTGGATGACGAGATCTACAACTCGGAGGAGGATGAGGTATGGAGCTCCCTGTCTGGCCGGAAGGCACCATCATCTACGCCCTTTGCATCCTCCTTGCAGCAATTCAGGAGTTCTTCAATGGTGCTAAAATGCTCACCTTCCCTGCTGATGCCGGAAGTGATGTTTATGTCGCTCACCTCGGAGGACAAGGAGTCCCATGGTCGACTGGCGCTAGCTGCCTCCCTAGAGCCACCTTCAATGGTGGAGGAGGTCCTAGCGACGGCACAGACTTTTGCGGCGTCCGACAGAACGCCCATTGCAAACATCTCAGCAGTTCAGAGCACCTTCCCGGCCAAGACCACAGTTATGGCACCCACGCCTGCAGCTAACCAAGCAACTATTGTGGATCCTCCGGATACAAGGCCGAAGCTGAAATCATTAGTCATATGTCCAGAACCTCAGGACCTCTCATCAGATTGGCAATTCGTCCTGCGCAAGCCTCGGCGACGCGATACTGCAAGCTCAAGTCCCGGCAAAGGTCTCCTCCCATTGAATGCTCCTGCAACAGGAAAGAATTCACGCCGTCATGACACTTCACCAAAGAAGTATCTTTCAACACTGGGGACTTCGACGACGCGAGGCTGCAAGCTCAAGTTCGGGCAAGGGTCTCCTTCCCGTGAATGTCCCTGTCACAGAGAAAAATTCATGGCGCCATGACATTTCACCGAAGAAGCTTCTTCCAACCTTGGCATCAGGAAAGATCGCTGCGGACCTTCCCCCGCAGCAGAAGCTGAACCGCACCACCGCGGCCCCGTGGTGGCATCGGCTCTCCCCGGTGGCCTTTAATAAGATGTTTTCGTTGCCTGTCCAAAGATCATCAGATAGCCAACCGCAGAGAGTCAAGAAGATGTCTAACATGCTAGAAGTCGGGACACTTTGCTAGTGCTTGTCGCAACCAGATCCCAGGTCCCGCTGAGCCAAAGTCCACCCCGCAGATATCCAATCGCGCCTCGTCTTCCCGCCGCTTCCCAACACCGCCCAGAAAACCTATGCGGAAGCCGTTCGAGGTCAAGAGCCCGCTATATCCCGTCCTGTTCGCTACATCCCTGGAGCTCTGTATGAGCGTCCGGCGCATGGGCAGGCAGCCGTCGTTGCCTCTAGTGCTATGATGACGGTGTTGGTGATGTGCTCAATAGACAATCATAACAATTCGGATTGAGGCCTATTGGATATTTAATCCATAAGCAATTAGGGTACTAATGGGTCTGCGACCTAAAAGCCCATTAGTATGCCTATAAATATGAGGGATAGGGTTAGGGGCTAATTATCCCCACCACGTGACAGCCCTAGCTGCCACCCCTTGAAGGCCTCACGCCGAGACCCTTGCCGCGCGCGGTGCTAGCACACCGGCGCACGGCGTTCCTCTCTGTACGTGTGGACTCCGTGGAGGCGCTGCTGCTACTACTGCACTGATCGGCTACGACGATCGTGATCGTCTACCTGCTGCTGTGACGAGGACGAGGAGGAGACGAACGATATCGTCTACTTCCCTACACCGACGCGCATCTACGTTCCGCTGCGCTGCGCGTCTAGTGGTAACGATCCATGACCTCTGTACTCGCATGTTTCCTGGGTTGCTAGAGTAGCATACCGCCGATTTTCTAACAGCGGTATCAGAGCCGACTTGCGTAGTTTTGGGTCTGGATCTTCTTAGTAGATGGGATCTACTGCAGACATGTTCATACGATGAATTTTTTGCACGGTTTTTGGGGTTTGGAATTGGTTAGAGTAGATTGCGATCGTATATGACTAAAGTGTCAGTTTGTGCTCCTTCTCTGTTGTGTGCGCAACCTGTCCCTACCAGCTGGAATCACCACCGGGACTAATCGCGTACATAGCTAACAGATTGAGCCAACAGACCACGGTCATGAGTCCCGATCTACTCATGAATAACCGGTCACATTGAAAATTGAGGCATTCTGAATGGCTCGGATTTGGGTTGATTTGATCAATCCGATGAGATTTTCATAGTGATTTCATAGATGCGATCTATGTAATTCCGTTTGGTGTTCAGGGACCGCCGTTTTGCTGTCTGCTATAGCGATTACATAACATAGTTTCGCGATAGAAATCGTTCTACGCTTAACTTGTTTTGCAGGGAATGATGTGAATGGTATGGTCTTACTGTGATGTGATGATCTGTGTGTGAATTCATGCAGCTTGCGTGTTGCAAATTTAACACAACCGGGTTGAGGTTGTCACATAATTGTATAACGACCTGCGTGTCGACCTGTGATGCTTGATCTCTCATGTAAGTTATTTGGTAGCTATTAGTTGTATTAGCTTCTTTTATCATGGAGATGTCTTCAAGCATGGCGGAGATGGAGATCACCACAAGAAGGGAGGCATGGCAGCTCAGATCTTGATGGAACCATGGCGATAGAGACTATTATGATTCTAAAGGCCATATTATTCATAATGTGATATGATCATATACCTGTGATGTTTATTACTATTCTTTTCATGCTTTTCATATGGTGGATTTTTTGTCATGATAGAATAGCTTCCCTCACAAAAGTTGAGCATTTGATGCCATTTACCAATAGCTGCACCTATGATATTTTGATCGTTGTGTGGTAGGTTTGCCAAAGCAAAGTACCATCATCTATCATAATTCATAGGGTGAATGTTGGACATTCACATGCATATTGTTGGTTTACTCAACAAAGCTATCAAAACGGTTTTGGGCTTTATGGCATAGAGTTGGGAGCCGGGGCATTAGATGTCACCCAACAAACAAGAGTCGTATAGAGATATGATTAACAGTGGTTGTTTACCTATGTCACTAATTTCCTAGCAGTGAAGCCAAAGCTCACTAGGAATTAGTGAATATGGATCTTATCACTATATGTCGTTAGAGGAAAGACGATGATCATATACTGATGATATCTTTTATTAAACTGTTAATAGAAGATTGGTACATAACATAGTGCTAAACCTTACATGTTTATTTTCTATTGTAGATAATGTCTGCTAGTAACAATTCTGGTTTCAATTTGCGATCTGTGCTTGAAAAGGAAAAGCTCAATGGAGCTAACTTTATCGATTAGTACCACAACCTGTGAATTGTTCTTAGGCAAGAGAAAACCGAGTACGTTCTTCTGCAACCTTACCCTGATGACCTCCCAGCTGATGCAACTAATGCAGCATGTAGAGCTTATACGAAGCACTGTGATGATGCGCTTAATGTAAGCTGCCTCATGCTCGCCACTATGTCCCCTGATCTGCAAAAACATTATGAGCATACAGATGCTTATTCTATGATTGAGGGACTACGTGGAATGTTTGAGAATCAAGCAAGGGCTGAGAGATACAACATCTCAAAGTCCTTGTTCTCATGCAAGCTGGCGGAGGGTAGTCCGGTCAGCCCTCATGTAATCAAGATGATTGGTTACATTGAAACTTTGGGCAAACTTGGTTCTGAACTCAAGGATGATCTGACTATTGACGTGGTTCTCCAGTCGCTTCCACCGAGCTACGAGCCATTCATATTGAATTTTCAAATGAATGGCATAGAGAAAACTTTGGCTGAATTGCATAGGATGCTCAAAATAGCCGAAGAAAGCATTAAGAAAAACGCCACTCATGTGATGATGGTACAAAAGGAGAATAAAAAGAGGAAGCGTGTGACGCATCCTAAAGGCAAAGGCAAGGTAAAGGTTCCCGATGAGCCCTCAAGCTCAAAGTCTAAGCCAAAGGGAAAATCTGGCCCTTCTCCTGATGATGAATGCTTTCACTGTCATGGTAAGGGACACCGTTCTAGGAACTGCAAGAAGTACTTGGAGGATATGAAGAAGAAGAATGGAAGTGAGACTTCCGCTTCAGGTATAAATGTTATAGAAATTAACATTGCATTATCTTCTAGTGAATCATGGGTATTTGATACCGGATTGATGATTCACACTTGCAAATCGTTGCAGGGTCTAAGTGAGACTAGAAGATTTGCAAAAGGCGAGTTGGATGTTCGTGTCGGCAATGGAGCAAAGGTTGCAGTCATAGCTGTCGGAACTTACCACTTGTCATTACCCTCAGGATTAGTTTTGGAATTGAACAATTGTTATTGCATTCCTACTTTGAGCAAGAACATTATCTCGTCTTCCTGTTTAGAAGAAGTTGATGGCTATGAGATTGTAATAAAGAACAAATGTTGTTCCATTTATTACAATAATATTTTCTATGCTCAATGTTCATTGGTGAATGGATTATATGTTCTTGATCTTGAGGATAAAACTGTCTGTAACATTAATACCAAAAGGACTCGTCATAATGATCTAAATCCCACTTTTATTTGACATTGTCGCTTAGGTCAAATAAATGAGAAACGCATTGAAAAACTCCATAAAGATGGATTACTAAGCTCATTTGATTTTGAATCACTTGACACATGCGAATCTTGTTTGCTTGGAAAGATGACCAAAGCACCCTTCATTGGTCAAAGTGAGAGGGCGACTGACTTGTTGGGACTTATACATACAGATGTATGTGGACCAATGAGTTCAATTGCCAGAGGTGGTTTTCAGTACTTCATCACATTTACCGATGACTTTTGTAGATATGGTTATGTCTACCTAATGAGGCACAAGTCTGAATCCTTTGAAAAGTTCAAAGAATTTCAGAATGAAGTACATAATCAATTGGGCAAGACAATTAAACTTCTATGATCTGATCGTGGGGGTGAATATTTGAGCCATGAATTTTATGATCATTTAAAACAATGTGGAATTGTTCCGCAGTTGACTCCACCTGGAACACCTCAATGGAATGGGGTCTCCGAGCGGAGGAACCAAAACTTGTTGGACATGGTTAGGTCGATGATGAGCCAAACAGATCTTCCACTATCCTTTTGGGGTTATGCTCTTGAAACTGCTGCGTTTACACTAAACAGAGTCCCAACTAAGTCTGTTGAGAAGACACCATATGAGATGTGGACCGGGAAACATCTCGGATTGTCTTTCCTCAAAGTTTGGGGATGTGATGTTTATGTCAAACGTTTGACGTCAGACAAACTTACTCCAAAATCAGACAAATGCTTCTTTATGGGATATCCTAGGGAAACCAAAGGATATTATTTTTATAATAAAATAGAGGGTAAAGTGTTTACTGCTCGCAATGGTGTCTTATTAGAGAAAGAGTTTCTCTCAAAAGGAGTTAGTGGGAGCAAGGTGCATCTTGAAGAAATTCAAGACATACCTGAAAATGTTTCGGCATCTACTGATCCTATACAGGATGTACAAGATGTTGTACAACCAGTTGATGAAACACCAGCCCCACGAAGGTCTACGAGGGTACGTCGTGCGACTGAAAAGTTAACGCTTCTAACCACGGAGCAGCATGACATTATATTGTTGGACAATAATGAGCCCACGACCTATACTGAAGCAATGATGGGAACCGACTCTAAGAAGTGGCTTGGAGCCATGGAATCCGAAATTGAATACATGCATCAAAATCAAGTTTGGAACTTGGTTGATCCAATCGGAGGTGTGAGACCTATCGATTGTAAATGAATTTTCAAGCACAAGACTGATATGGATGGAAATGTTCACATCTATAAAGCGCGATTGGTGGCGAAAGGTTTCAAACAAATTCAAGGTGTTGATTATGATGAAACTTTCTCACCCGTTGCAATGCTTAAGTCTATTCAGATTCTTCTAGCAATTGCTGCATATTTTGATTATGAAATATGGCAGATGGATGTCAAAACAGCCTTTCTTAATGGAAGTCTGACTGAGGATGTGTACATGACACAACCTGAGGGTTTTGTCGATCCTAAAAATACTAGTAAAATATGCAAGCTTCAAAAGTCCATCTATGGACTGAAGCAAGCATCTCGGAGTTGGAATCTGCGTTTTGATGAAGTAATCAAAGGATTTGGTTTCATAAAGAACGTAGAAGAACCTTGTATTTACAAGAAGTTTAGTGGGAGCGCACATGTATTTCTGGTCCTATATGTAGATGACATATTATTGATCGGAAATGACATTCCAATGCTTGATGATGTTAAATCCTCATTAAGAAAAGTTTCTCAATGAAGGATTTAGGAGAGGCAGCGTATATCTTGGGCATAAAGATCTATAGAGATAGATCTAAAAGGCTAATTGGATTAATCCAAGATACATATATTGACAACATATTGAATCGATTCAATATGCAAGATTTGAAGAAAGGTTTCTTGCCAATGTCAAATGGCATTACTCTAAGCAAGAGTCAGTGTCCTTCGACACCTGATGAGCAAAAGAGGATGAGAGTGATTCCTTATGCTTCGGCTATTGGATCCATCATGTATGCCATGCTATGTACACGCCCAGATGTATCTTATGCTCTAAGTATCACAAGCAGGTATCAATCAGATTATGGTGAGGCTCATTGGACCGTTGTCAAAAACATCCTTAAGTACTTGAGAAGAACTAAGGATGCGTTCTTAGTGTTTGGAGGTGAAGAAGAGCTCGCTGTAAAGGTTACACCGATGTCAGCTTCCAAACTGATAAGGATGATTCTAGATCGCAATCCGGATTTGTGTTCTGCCTCAATAGAGGGGCAGTGAGCTGGAAAAGTTCCAAGCAAGATACAGTAGCAGATTCAACCACAGAGGCGGAGTACATTGCAGCTTCTAAAGCTGCAAAGGAAGCTGTTTAGATTAGAAAATTTGTTTTTGAGTTGGGTGTTGTTCCTAGCGCGTCCAGCCCTGTGGATCTCTAATGTGACAATAGTGGAGCCATCGCACAGGGCAAAGGAGCCTAGATCACACAAACGATCCAAACACATACTACGACGCTACCACCTCATTCGAGAGATCATCGGTTGGGTGATGTGAAGATATGCAAGGTGCACGCAGATTTGAATGTTGCAGATCTGTTGACAAAGCCTCTTCCACAATCAAAGCATGAGGCACACACGAGATCTATGGGTATTAGATACTTACATCAGTGATCATAGTGTGTAGTGGGAGACTTGTGTCACAGCTATGTTTATGTACTATTAAATAAATTGTTATATGAGTAATCATTATTATATTGATCATCAAGTATGTGACTTGTTCGTGAAACTCTTTGTTAAAAGTAATGTTACTCTAGATGATTCCTAGTCTATATCATTATATGAGATAATGATTGCATACAAACTAGCACATGTATTAATTGATGATCACGTTTCACGGATCATAGATATAGAGATATCGAATTAATAATGTGAACACATGTTAGTGAACATGGTGTTGGATTGACCCACTCCAAGACACTGTTGGGATTGTTATTTTTATATGTGCCATCAGTTGGTCTTGAGTGATACACCTGCTAGATCCTTAGACCTGAGATCGCCATTGTTTCTCACTATGTGTAGTTCTGTACTTTGAGATTACCAAACGCTACTCCGTAACTGGGTAGTCATAAAAGTAGTCTTCGGGTATATAATGAAACATAGAATGGTATGTGTGCGGATCAAGATGGAATTTGCCCCTCCTTAATAACAGGAGAGATATCTCTGGGTCCCTCAAGATAGTTGGATTTGAAAGTGCATGGCCATGTCGAGGTGATTAACGGTTAATCACAGTGATTAAAAGTTAGTCACGAAATGAATCCACTATTTGATCGAGTGAATGGTCGAGCTATCACAAGGATGGCACGCATCTCGCCTTGAGCTTGACTGGTATCGTGAGGCAAAGGGATTAGCATGTTGAATGTATCTAGGTTCGGCCGATATGATCTTTATGTACATTCGGGAGTCAGTATGTCCTGCTAGGTACCTCTACTGACTTGTGGTTGGAAATGGTTTCCATTCACAACCGACTGCACATGAACCTAACGGGTCACACACTTAAGGAGTTCGAATATGAAAAAATCTTAGCTAGATGATTGTCTCTAGTGCAAGTGGGAGATTGTTGGTGATGTGCCCAAGAGGCAATCATAACAATTCGGGTTGAGGCCTATTGGATATTTGATCCATAAGCAATTAGGGTACTAATGGGCCTGCGACCTATAAACTCATTAGTACGCCTATAAATATGAGAGGTAGGGTTAGGGGCTAATTACCCCCACCACGTGACAGCCCTAGCCGCCACCCCTTGAAGGCCTCACGCCGAGACCCTTGCCGCGCGCGCGGTGCTAGCACACCAGCGCACGGCGTTCCTCTCTATACGTGTGGACTCCGTGGAGGCGCTGCTACTACTGTTGCGCTGATCAGCTACGACGATCGTGATTGTCTACCTGCTGTTATGACGAGGACGAGGAGGAGATGAACGAGATGGTCTACTTCCCTACACCGACGCGCATCTACGTTCCGCTGCGCTGCGCGTCTAGTGGTAACGATCCATGACCTCTGTACTCGCATGTTTCCTGGGTGATGCGGTAAAGTTGCTAGAGTAGCGTACCGCCGATTTTCCAACAGACGGATTACCAGCGGCTCCGGTCGAAAGCCGCCATCGTTTCGGAGATCACTACTTCCAGGAACGACAGTGTCGCCTCAGTAGCGGAGATGAGCCATGCCATCAGCAGATAGTTGCAGATCCCATGACACAGCTTCTTCGTCGCCAAGCACAAACCTGAGCAGTTCTTCGTCCACTTTGACCATGTCGAGCACCGGGTCGGCGCTGTGGAAAAGGAAAAGGTTGAGGTGGATGACCAGGTGTTCTTGATAGAGCCATGGCGACTGTAGGTAGGTGTGATGCCATGGTACTACCACGTGAAGCTCTTCATCGAGTACCTTCCCATGCACGCCTGGTCTGAGGAAGGGTTCAAGCAGGTGGTCGGGGACCAATGCGTCTTCGATCGAATGGATAATGCCACCGCCAACCGGGAACGTACCAACCTCTTCGTTATCTGGTGCTGGATGGAGAACCCTAACAGGCTGCCTTGCACCAAGATCGTCACCTTGTTCCCGGCGGCAGCAGGAACCGCGGCAAGCAAAGATGATGCGCCCTTCCCACCCGAAGGGCACAGGATGGAGGTCCTACTTCACATTGCAGAACTGTATGACTGGACTCCGACACCGCGCTCGGGCTCTTCCGGGGTTGAAGGGCTCGAGCTCAAGCCGGTGCACCACGAGTTCTTCTGGTTTCCTGGGATTCCGGACGATCAGGCTCCGCCGCGCGGACCTCGTTCCACTGACCCCTGCCACTCCATGGGTCCTCACTGGTTGGATTGCCGTGACCTCGACGTTGACGGCGCGCCATCATCCCGTCGCGGCTGGACAGGCGGGGCACAGGCCTGGGCACGGAAGACGGAGCAGTTACGTCAGCATCAAGCCGGGGACGCCGACCATCGCTGACAAGTGGGCCATGGTCGTCGTCGCTGTGAAGGGGGCCTGCACACCTCTGAGCTGTCTGAATGTGGACGGTCTGCCTACCGTTCTGGACATTCCGGGCACGCCCGTGAGCCAGCACGCCGAGAGGATGCCGAGTGGGGCACGCGCTGCTCTCTCTCTCTCTCCTGTTTCGGGTAAGACACACAGCAAAATTTCGGCATGCTCAGTTCCTCCTTCGCCTAGTGCATCCTCATGTGAGGCAGGGTGAGCTGAGAAGGGGCCAGACCTGGAGCACAAGGATTGTGTCCGTCTTCTTGGGAGCCTCACGGGAGGCGCCGGTTCACAGCTACGAGACAAGTCCTGAGGCCGAGCTGCTGATGGCAATGTCAGGGACATATAGCTTCAACAGTCTACCATCTCACCCTGCCTATGCTTCACTGGACCCGATGCTCCGGGAAGCATTGCAAATCGTGGCACCTATGGTGGACATCACTCCTCTTCGTGTGCAGACATTGACAGCTCCGGGGGAGCCAGAAGACAGCGCTGCCCCAACGGCGCCCACGGCCCCAACAACCGACGCAATCCTCTGTTTGGCTCCAGCCCTGATAAGCCCAGCTGTCGACACGGAGGTCGCTGGAGATTTCGGCCTGCTGCAGGAGCCTACTATGGGATCAGCGGGCGGCCCATCTTCAGATGGACTTGGAGGGGTTTTCAAACACATCGCTCCCGCCATCCTTCCAACTCCACCTCCCCGTCGCCTAGCGCCATGCCGCCGCTCGACCTCACTTGAGCCCTCCCGGTGCAGCGCCCGGCAGGCCTCGATGTCCACCCCAATCCCAGTGGCGCAGAGGGCGACTATCTGGCTCATCAGAGAGCTGGACCTGGTGGCTCCCGGCGAGCCAATCAACAACGAAGCACTGCAGCGCTACGCCAAGCTGTACAAGCAACCTCCACTAATACAAAAAGCATTTTTATAGGAGCCTCAATTTTTCAAATACAGGCGGTCCTTAAAAATATGCGACTGTGATGACGAATGATATAATAACCGCCTGTGATGAAAGAACAACACATGCGGATTTTAAAAAACAACCGCCTGGGTAAATATTTGATCTTCTCAGGCGGTTATTACTTAAGAACCATCTGCAATAAATTAACATCACAGGTGGATTTTAAGAAACAACCGACTGGGTAAATACATGATCTTAGCAGACGGTTCTTAATTAAGAACCGTCTATAATGTAATGAACTTCACAGGCGGTTCTTAATTAACAACGGCCTGAGAAGATCATGTATTTTCACCGGCGGTCATTGTGTAAGAACCGTATGTAGTTGTTCAATTATCACAAGCGGTTTTCATTAAAATTACAGGGATGTAGTCGTTGCAGTTATCACAACCGTATGTAGTCGTTGCAGGGAAAATTGTATCAGGAAAAAACACAGATGAGCGGATACTAGTACAGTAATGCATTATAGGAAATGCTCGATCACCAGTGAGGCTAGCTTAATTGTGATAATACACCATTAGAGGCTTTACAATTGTTCAAAGATAACATCTTTACATACTGAGCACAAGTTTACGTGAGCCTCTCTCTGTAACAGCTGCAAACAACGATGATGAAGCGCCATGTCAAGTAGAAAACAAAAATCATGCTACATTCATTGTAGATCGACGATGAAGCTCCCATCGATCAATCTAAATTGTACTGTCCTGCTTGCTCCCGAACACATCTCTTATATTTCGCTGGATCCTGAAAATATTGACATTATTTAAATTAACAAATGTCGAAGGAGGAATGAATAATCTACATTGGTCACTAAGTCAAAGTGTCATCTAACCTTGATAAGTAGATTATAGCAATCATTTTCAACATCGGGCACATTTGGCTGATGCAGCAAACGCTGAACTTCAAGTAGTATAGTTTTGATTGTAAAAGCATTGCATCACTCCTACGAAATATAATTTAAGCAATATAAGAAATCAGTTCAAATAAGTTCGACAACAATTAAGTATTAATTACATGAGCAAAATAGGTCTATCTTACAATCTCTTAATCAAGAATCCCGATGCAGAGTGCTCCCGAATGATGGACATTTGGGTAGAAGAACCCACTAGGAAAGGCGCATCTTGGAGGCACCAAAGGATAGTCCTCAGAGAAGGAGATTGTCAGGGGTAGTAACCATCTTCCCATTCAGTATGCAAAAGAAATTTATTAATAGGAGGACGATGGTTAAACTCATATTGTGCTTGTTCTTCATGACTTACCCCTTCTTTACTGGGGACGATGCACTGCCACTTCAATAAATCTCCCGATTCAGGCTTCGCAGAGAAACCCTACGCAGAGAAATTGAAAATACCAAAAACAAACAAGACGGAAAAACAAACTACAGTTAAGTTTATCAGTCCATTACAGATACATATGTATATACAACCATGCAATCGGTGTGTCATATGTACATACATGGGGATGGTTCTTGCACCACGCCAAGCGCTCCTCCTTCAATCGTCTACACGCCTGAGACATCATTATCTGAAAGACCAAACTTCCAAATTATTGAGTCCAAACGCATATGTACTCAAATGCAAAAGGACACAATCCATATACCAACACAAAAAACTGGTAGCTTATGAAAATATACAAAGAAAAAGGTAGCATGCAATGCATAGTAAGGAAACTATGCGAATTTACTTAGGTACCTCATGGCGCGATGTGGGACTGGGTAGAGGCGTGCCTCTGCGGGGTCTTTATATAGGCGTCAGTTTTTCATAGGCGGTTTTTAAATTTTTCACAGGCGGTTGGTACTTAATAACTGCCTGAGAAGATGTTTATCTCAGGCGGGTTTTACTTACCAACCGCCTCTGATGCTCCTAAGCTCCTGTCAAGCTAATCCATGCACAGCAAGCTATTGTAGATGCAAGTAACACCCGTGGCTCATCATTTGAATTGTTAAAAGCATGAATTTGAAGCCTGATGATCCTTGGAAGGATTTTCCCATCCATTTGAACGATTTCTTTCCCTCCTGTCCATTTGAAAACTTAGGAAGATGCTCCTTTCTCAGTTTTAATGCCTAAATATATTGACTAAAAATCAGTACCCACTTTCTTAGTGCTTCACACAAGCGAGTAAGCGAACAACTTCAATCACAAATCTTGTTTTTACACTTTCATAGGGATTTAACCTTAATCTTTCAAGCATAGATTTATCAAATAAGTAAAGCTTCCTTATCACACATGTTAATGGAAGTTATAAGTGAAGGATGTGTCGAAGCTAATGAAATCTGAATCGGACTGAAGATAAAGAGATCCTGCATATGAGTGGCAATGTCTAGGTTAAACAGCGTGAAGGCTGTCATCATAGCTTCATGTTGTCTAACCTGGACATTGTCAATCGTATGCAGCATCTCTTTGTCTTCAATCCCGTTGAGATTTCGTTAGCTTCGACACACCCTTCCCTTGTAACTGTCATTAACATGTCTGATGAGGAAGCTCCAATTATTGATAAATCTATGCTTGAAAGATTAAGGTCAAATTCCTATGAAAATGGTGAAAACAAGATTTGTGATTGAAGTTGTACATTTCGTCGCTTGTGTAGAGCACTAAGAGAGATGGTACTGATTTGTAGTCAATATATTCAGCCATTAGAACTGATAAAGTAGCATCTTCGTAAGTTATAAAAATGGAGAGAAGAGAAAAAAATCTTGCATGGCTTGTTTGGGTGTACTCCTATCCAAACAAGCCCTCAAATGGACGGGAAGTATCGTCAGACTTCAATTGAAGCTTTTAACAATCCAAATGATGAGTCTCGGGTGTTACTTGCATCTACAAGAGCTTGCTGTGAAGGGATTAGCTTGACAGGAGCTCGAAACAGAAGTTGAATTTAATAATGTTCGAAACATGCTATCTAAAGCTGAAACAGAACATTGTTCTAAGTTGATTTCAGAAGATACAAATATATACAATATATATCATCTCACATTGCTATATACATTTTTTCCAGCATTGACATCTTCTCGCATATATGGTTTCAAATTCTTTTTAATGCTTCTCTCTACGTGCTTGATATTTTCTGGTTCGGTGAAAAGGCACATCTCTTCATACTGATTATATTCCTCTTCATTATCTCCCACATTCTCAACCCCAACAATATTTTGCTTTCCAGAAACAACTATGTGCATCTTCTCAATTTCTGGATCTTGAACATAAAAAACTTGTGCAACATTATCGGCGAGAACTCACAAGTCATCTTTATAACCCACTTTATTCAAGTCTACCAGTGTTAGCCCGTAATTGTCCACTTTCACACCATCAGGATGTTTGACCCATTAGCACTTAAATACGGGCATTACCATTCTTTCGCCATAATTGAGTTCCCATATTTCCTCTATGAACCTGAAGTATGTGGTCTTCTGCCCTTGTGAATCATAAGCCTCAATACAAACACCACTATTTTGTGCAACACTCTTACCGTCTTTTTCTTTAGTGTAAAATGTGTAACCATTGATGTCATATGCTTGCCATGATGTCACCAAAGCAGATGGGGCAGAAGCTAACTTCTTCATTGTTGCCTCTTCTATAGTGTTTCTGTATGGTATATTTTTGTCCATTAACCATTCAGTGAAACATCTTCTGTGCTCTTTCATGATCCAGTCCTCTATGCGGTTTTGGTTTTTATCATGAAGCTCAATTTGATGTTCCTCGATGTACGACTCAGCTATTGCGAGCTGTTGTAGTACACCAAAATGTGCACGGTGTACATTCTTGTAATCTTGAACGATAAAAGTTGTCTTACCCACTTTGCCTCTCCCACGTAGTCTACCCTCATGTACCGGTATAGGCACACCTATCGATTTTCCATCTTTGATGTAATCAGCGCAACCCTCAATCACTTCTTCAGGGGTGTATCCTTCCATAATTAGACCCTCTGGGTGAGCACGGTTCTGCACATAACCTTTTAATACTCCTAAATATCTCTCCAACGAAAACATATGATGTAAATATAGTGGCCCCAATGCTTTTATTTGATCAACAAGATGTATGATTAGGTGTACTTGCATATCGAAAAAGGATGGTGGGAAACACATCTCAAGCTTGCACATTATCTCGACGATATATGTTTTCAGATAGTCTAAATCTTCACGTGCTATCACCTTTTGCAATACTGCATTGAAGAAGTAACACAAACGTGTGATGACAACTTTTATATGCTCAGGTTTGATGACTCTTATTGCAATGGCAAAGAAAATTGTCATCATCATGTGACAGTCATGAGAATTATAACCGAATAAAGAGAAGTCTTTCATCGAGACTAGTTTGCGGATATTGGATGAGAAACTCGTGGGCACTTTGATCCCACGCAAGCATTCGCAAATTGCTTTTTTCTCTTCTAGCGTCATGTTGTAGATGGATGGGGGAAGGTAATGCTTCCCGTTCGCTTTTTCTACTGGATGAAGCTCTGGTCTCAAGTCAAGATTTACTAGGTCCATACGTGAATTTAATACGTCCTTTGTTTTCCTCGGCATGTCCAGCAAGGTCCCAATGATGATATCAAATACATTCTTTGTAACGTGCATCAAATCAATACTATGGCAAAATTCCAGATTCTTCCAATACGGAAGATACTTGAAAAAAATTGATTGTTTCTTGAAAGCCATGTCAGTTGTATCATCTGAAGATGTACTTTTCTTTCTCTTAATTCCTTTGCTATTTTTGCCCTTACTGAAAGCAATATGAATGTTCTTGAACATTTCAAACACAAGTTTTCCACTATAAGGTTTTGGTGCAGTGTCTTTTTCGATTTTGTTATCAAATTGTTCTTTCATCTTCCTATATTTGTGTGTATCTGTCAAGAACCGTCGGTGTCTCATGTACACCGTCTTTCTGGATGAAGTGAGGTATAGAAATCCAGTTCTATCCACGCACCTAACACAACCTTTCTTCCCTTTCATTTATCCCGATAATGTAAACAGTCCGGGATAATCATGCACGGTAACGAATATCATTGCTCTCGGCGTGAAATACTCCCGCTTGTACTCATCCCATGTACGTACCCCTTCATTCGACAATTTCGCCATATCTTCCATTAAAGGTTCCAAGAACACATCAATTTCGATGCCGAGTTATTTCGGACCTGGGATAAGAACAGATAACAAGATATATTTCCTTTTGTGACACAACCACGTCGGTAGGTTGTACATTGTTAAGACCACGGGCCATGTGCTGTGTATGCTCCTTTTTTCACCAAACGGGTTCATTCCGTCTGTACCCAAGGAAAACCTCACATTTCTGATTTCCTTCGCAAATTCTGGATACTGAATATCAAATTTTTCCACTGTGCATCACCAGGGTGTCGTATATGTTTTTCATTCTTCTTGTGTTGCTCGGAATGCCAACGCATAAGTTCAGCCTCCCTGGGGTTTGAGAACAAATGCTTCAAGCGATCAATTATCGGAAGGTACCACATCACCAAGGCAGAAATTTTTCTCTTATTTTTACCGTCTGCATCGCCAAAAGTATCGTCATCGTCACCTTCAGGACCAATAATAAACTTCTTATTCTTTTGAGTCTTTTTCATGTTGGTAACATACTGGTGATTGTATTCCTTCTTATATCTACTGACACCACAAATAGGGCATCTAGTTGCGAGCTCATGCTCTTTGTAATACAGAATACAATAGTTCACACAAGCGTGTATTTTTGTCACTCCTAGTGCCATCGGGCAAAGAAGTTTATTCGCTTTATAAGTGCTTCTGGGTAGTTTATTTGGATTTGGAAGAATTTCTGCCAGAAGACTCAAAAGATCAGAGAAACTACAATCGGACCATCCGTGTGTAGCTTTCAACTTTAGTAGTTCTAAGACTGCACACAATGTAGTAAACTCTTTATCACAACCGTTTGATTCATCATATAAAAGCTCCGTCACCGCATTCTACAATGTCTCCATTTTACTTAAACCTTTGCTTGCTCCCATAGAAGTCAATACATATGGTTCAATGTGATGCAACATCTCCTCACAATCGAACTCATCATCATCATCACCAGCTTGATTGTCACTACCATCATCGATATGAACATTATCATCATCTGAACCTCTCTCATCATCTTTATCCACATCATGTGTATCTAACTCACCATGCTCTGTCCATATTGTGTAGTTTTTTTTTTTGAAACCTCTTTTCACCAAATGAGATTGGATTACTATAGTATCCGTCCAAGCAATCTTATTTTCACAGTCGATACATAGACATAATATGTCATCTATCTTTTGCAACTTCGCATGTCTCTTGGATGCTTCAATAAAATTTGTAACATTATGAATGTAAAAAGGATCGGGTCTTGGCATGTTATACATCCACGCTCGACGGTCCATGCTTCAATAATAGAATTTTTGTCAGATTTACAAAATTTGGCCACAAATATTCTCTAAAGGTCTTCTATAAAATGAATTTACAGAGACATAACAAGTATGATTAGGGCGACTAATGTAGGAGTCGGGCGACGTCTTGAGGCGGACGGAGACAAAGGCGTCGGGAAGCAAGCGGGGATGAAGGATTGAAGTCGTGGGGCAAACAGTCCCAGTGGCATGGGCTAGGTCTGGGTGGGATCTAGGGATGGCAATTATACCCGCAGGTACAGGTACCCGACGGGTATTGCACCCGATGGGTACGGGTACGGGTGGATTTTTGCCGCCGCCCCCGACCTGACGCGATGGAGAGGCGCGCTGCTAGAGCGTGGCACGGCTCCACTTCGCCACTTCGGTGACTGCCACCGACTTTCCACCGCGCGCCGTCGCCCGCGGCTCCAGCCATCACCTCCATCTTTTGGTCTCACCGCCGCCGGCAGCTGGCCCTGGTGCCTCCAACACTGTCTCCGTCCTTGTCGCCACCTGCAGCTGGCCCCGGTGCCACCTTCCACCCCCGGTGCCATTTTCCCGACCTCGCTGCCGCTTGCAGATGGCCCTGTCGCTGGCTTCTGCACCCTGCCACCATTGATGTGACCTAGCAACGAGGAGGTATGGTCGCCAACGCCCAACCCTACTGCAGCTTGAGGCGGACGGAGTCGAAGGCATCGGGAGCAGCAATCGGGGGTGAAGGATTGATGTCGTGGGGCAAACAGGCCCAGCAGCATGGGCTAAGACTGGGTGGGATCCGATCTGTTATATCTTGATGCCAGATCCCATCCAATGATGGTAACTAAATGGGTGAGTTATAAAACCATCTCCATTGAAAGCTAACCCTAATCACTCCTTCGAAATAACAAGTAGCATATTGAAAAGGAAAACACATAAAACTAAAATTAGAAGTTCGGGTAAACTTCATGCATCTTATATATATTACAATAGTATCTGTTAATTAAACATCATATTCATGTCACATAATAGGTACAAACTACAATAAGCTTATTACAATATAGTCCATACATCAATATATAAAAGACCAAACTAGCAGAACACACAAAATGGAAACAATCCATATAGTCCATACATCAATATACCAGAACACAATCCATACAGTCCTTACACATGCAAAAGGACAAAATCCATATACCAGAACACATAAAACTAACAGCTTATCAGCTAATGAAAATATACAAAAAAAAAGTAAAGAAACTACATTTACCTTGTAGAGGCGTCAGCATGGTGGGGAGGCGTCAACACGGTGGGCCGGCTGGGTGGAGAAGTGGTGGTGCGGGGTTGAGCGGCGGCACAGTATGGGCTGGGCAGCGGAGCGGTGACGCGGCGCGGGGGAAATTCGGCAGCCTTGCGGCGTTGATATAAATTTTCCAAGGTTACGTTTTGACTGTGGTGAGGGATCCTTATATAGGCGTCAGTTTTTCACAGGCGGTTTTTAACTTTTTCTTGGGCGGGTTTTACTTACCAACCGCAAGAGAAGATATTTAATCAAGAATATTAATTAAGAAGATGTAAATATCTTCACAGGCGGCTGGTACTTAATAACCGCCTGAGAAGAAGTTTATCTCATGCGGGTTTTACTTACCAACCGCCTGAGATAATGCCCGATACTGTTCTTCAGTTTCCTTATCCCTTGCTTTTTTTATTTAGATTCCAATATAAATACTCAAACATGTTTAGATTCTGCAAATTGTGTCCAAATTCGATGATTCTTTCTTCTACGTTTGTATAAAATTAACATCTACCACCTGAATAAAATATTTTAAAACTTGTATAGCTGACATTGTAATGTTTTGGTAAATATCAAATTAATTTCTACTCACATATTATTCACATTTGTGTATCTCATAAAAAAAGATCCTTCACTCAAATTTGTTTGTATGAACATATTTGTATCATTTATACATGTATGAATTTTGTTAATTTTTCTAAAAGCATTCCAACATGTCAAACTTCAAATTATCCATCATTCTAACTAAAAGCTCATATACATATGAGACATTCATCAAATTATGAACACACATTGATTCAAAAAAAATTAAAAAAATCTAAAAAAAATTCATAGAGGTTGGTCTGATGATAAAAAATGTCCACTGAAAAAATAAATGAAAAAAGCATTATATTCATCAAGATAGAAAAATGAAAAATAGCATTTGTTGTATGTTTTTTATGTTCTAACCAATTTCAAAGGATTTATGAAGTGAAATTTAATGGTAACCTTTACTTATCAATAATATTACAAGAAAGTGGAATTTTGCCTTTTTAAAGGACTCACATTGAATCAAGAATATTAATTAAGAAGAAGTAAATATCTTCATAGGCGGTTGATACTTAATAACCGCCTGAGAAGAAGTTTATCTCAGGCGGGTTTTACTTACCAACCGCCTGAGACAATCCCTGGTACTGTTCTTCAGTTTCCTTATCCCTCGCTTCTTTTTATTTAGATTCCAATATAAATACTCAAATATGTTTAGATTCTGCAAATTATGTCCAAATTCGATGATTCTTTCTTCTACATTTGTATAAAATTAACATCTACCACCTGAACAAAATATTTTAAAACTTGTATAGCTCACATTGTAATGTTTTGGTAAATATCAAATTAATTTCTACTCACATATTATTCACATTTGTGTATCTCATAAAAAAAAGATCCTTCACTCAATTTGTTTGTATGCACATATTTGTATCATTTATACATGTATGAATTTTTTTAATTTTTTTTTAAAAGCATTCCAACATGTCAAACTTCAAATTATCCATCATTCTAACTAAAAGCTCATACATATGAGGCATTCATCAAATTATGAACACACATTGATTCAAAAAAATTTAAAAAATCTGAAAAAAGCATAGAGGTTGGTATGATGAAAAAAATGTCCACTAAAAAAATAATGAAAAAAGCATTATATTCATCAAGATAGAAAAATGAAAAATAGCATTTGTTGTATGTTTTTTATGTTCTGGCCAATTTCAAAGGATTTATGAAGTCAAAATTTAATGTTAACTTTTACTTATCAATAATATTACAAGAAAGTGGAATTTTGCCTTTTTAAAGGACCCACATTTAATCAAGAATATTAATTAAGAAGAAGTAATTATCTTCACAGGCGGTTGGTACTTAATAACCGTCTGAGAAGATGTTTATCTCAGGCTGGTGTTACTGACCAACTGCCTGAGATAATCTTCTTCTCAGGCGGGTTTTAATTACCAACCGCCTGAGATAATTACCTTAGGATACCCGAGTCTGAGGAACACGATGAACACACTACACATTCATCCATTCACATAGTTGAAGAACACACAAGATACTCATTTATTAACAATATTCAATCACACATCTCACACAAGAACACACAAGATACACAATATTTACACAAGAACACACAAGATACACAAGTAATATTCAATCACATAGATGAACAAAGATAGATTTCATTCATTAACAATATTTACAAAACAGAAGCAACTAAAAACAACAAAGAAAAACTAATTAAATCCTACTCCTACTCCTACTCCTCTTCCTCCTCCTCCTCCTCCTCGTCCTCCGGCGGCGACTCTGGCGCTGGTGCAATAGGAGACAGGGCCGGTTGCACCGACTGCACCGGCTGCACCGGCGGTGCAACCCCGAGAACGAGGTTGCTAGTCGTGGTCTCCACCAGCGTTCTGCGGCCCTCGGGGCCAAGAACCTGGGCCATCGTCGCGAATAAAATGTCGAGACGATCAGCCACCCCCGTGAGGGCGTAGAGGTAGTGGCCGATTGTAAGGATCGAATTCCCAAGAGGGGGTGAATTGGGCTTCTTTTCAAAAATTAAAGCAATAAAAACTTAATTACTAAAAGCCCAATTACCTATGCAAACAACCTATGCATTCAAGTGAATAGTAACTTTGCGGTATATGAAATGCATAAGTGTAAGGGGGAGGAAGAAAGCGCAAACTCCCGAGGAGACACGAAGACACGGAGATTTATCCCGTGGTTCGGCAAGATTGTCAAGATCTTCCTACATCCACGTTGTGTCAACCACCAAAGGGTATAGCCACTCCCAAGTCACCGAGATTAGGGATCTTCACTATACTTCTCTGTTTGCCAACCTCGGCAAGGTGGAGCTCAAGCCTTGTACAAGTTGGATCCTCCGGGCTTCCACAACTGTCTTGGCAAGCTCCGGAAGGCTCTCTCCAATACAATCACCAAGGGACACTCCCGTACAGCTCTCACTACACTAGAGACTCCAATCACCAAGAATAGAAGCACACAAGCACTATCTCTAGCAAGTTCTAGCCTATCTCTTGGTGTGTAAGTGGTGTTAATGATGTAGAAGTGGTAGCTCAACGTCTTGAATGCTTGAGAATGTGTAGAGTAGCTCTGGTTGTCAAGACTTGTCGAATAGACTGGTTGAAGGGGTATAAACAGCCAGCCTCCACGAAATAGTCGTTGGAAAAGTAGGCTGACATCAATGTTCTGCGAACACCGGATGATCCGATGTTTTCCCTTCAGTTATCATCGGTCAAATCCAAATTAGTTGATGTCACTATGTCAGATATGACCATTGATAGACCGATGTTACACTTGCCTTCTCATCGGATGATCCGGTGGCACTTCATCCAGAATTGGTTCAGAATTAATGCTTACTGGAGTGATTGACCGATGTGTTTATAGTTGTACATCGGATGGTCCGGTGTTACACTTGGTCCAGGGAGATTGCTTACTGTACTGATGGACCGATGTAACATTCCCTTCGTCATCGGATGATTTGGTGAGTGCTTAGTTCTGAGGTCTTCTTCTTCTGCTAAACCAACTCGACCGATGTATTATTTTCTGGAAACATCGGTTGATCTGGTGAGTTGATTTTGTTTGCTTCGAGTTGTTCTAAGTGATTCTTTTGGAATTTTTTCGAGTGACCTCTTCTACATTGGTTTGAAACATTCTTCTGATGATAACCAAGCATTGAGTGCTGTCAATTTTGGTTGAATAACTTTGACATATGAGCTTTTACTTCTAATCTTCATAAAAATTGATTAACCTCATAGAATGATTGTTTAGGGGTCTCCAATTATATCCAATGAGCAGTAGATGACATTCATATAGATTTCATTAAGTGGAATAAGTGATATGAGAGACCTTGCATCCACAAATTCATTAGTAATATCCAATGGTTGTCATTAATCACCAAAACCATACCTCATGGGGGCCTAGATGCTTTCACCGATGGTAGTACCCATTCCAGGATACTCTGGAAGGGTACCCAGCCCCAAGGCACTCATGGCGCGAGACGTATTGTTGTACGCCTCTCGCGCCATGAGGAGGCGTTGTTGAGTGTTGATCCTCTCGTGGGAGCTGCAACATTGTTTCTTGCAAGGTGTCTCCCTCAGAGGGCTTGGCGGCGGACGGTCGGACATAGTGGTATTGGGTGGTCGGAGCGAAGGAAGACGAAGAAAAGAAGAGGATTCAAAGTGAGCGACGCGCTTGTGGAGAACTAAAGGGTGATGGCGCGTCTTTAATAAGGGCCGCGCGGAGTGAAAGATGGAGCAGTTGGTTTATCGCGCATTGAAAGGTCGCGCCTCGGGGAAAAGAAAGGTCGCGCACGGACGTCGACACGTCCGGAGGTTAGGGGTCTTTATGTAGGCGTCAGTTTTTCACAGGCGGTGTTTAAATTTTTCTCAGGCGAGTTTTACTTACCAACCGCCTGAGAAGATGTTTATCTCAGGCGGGTTTTACTTACCAACCGCCTGAGATAATGCACGATACTGTTCTTCAGTTTCCTTATCTCTTGCTTCTTTTTTATTTAGATTCCAATATAAATACTCAAACATGTTTAGATTCTGCAAATTGTGTCCAAATTCGATGATTCTTTCTTCTACATTTGTATAAAATTAACATCTACCACCTGAACAAAATATTTTAAAACTTGTATAGCTGACATTATAATGTTTTGGTAAATATCAAATTAATTTCTACTCACATATTATTCACATTTGTGTATCTCATAAAAAAAGATCCTTCACTCAAATTTGTTTGTATGAACATATTTGTATCATTTATACATGTATGAATTTTGTTAATTTTTTTAAAAGCATTCCAACATGTCAAACTTCAAATTATCCATCATTCTAACTAAATGCTCATATACATATGAGGCATTCATCAAATTATGAACACACATTGATTCAAAAAAATTAAAAAAATCTGAAAAAATTCATAGAGGTTGGTATGATGAGTAAAAATGTCCACTGAAAAAATAAATGAAAAAAGCATTATATTCATCAAGATAAAAAATGAAAAATAGAATTTGTTGTATGCTTTTTATGTTCTGACCAATTTCAAAGGATTTATGAAGTGAAATTTAATGGTAACCTTTACTTATCAATAATTCTACAAGAAAGTGGAATTTTGCCTTTTTAAAGGACCCACATTTAATCAAAAATATTATTTAGGAAGAAGTAAATATATTCACAGGCGATTAGTACTTAATAACCACCTGAGAAGAAGTTCATCTCAGGCGGGTGTTACTTACCAACCGCCTGAGATAATTTTATCTTCTCAGGCGTAACCATCTTCTGAGGCGGTCGGTACTTAAAATCCGCCTGAGAAAATGGGAGTCTATATATACCCCTCGACAGCGTTAGGAAAACCTAACCCAAGCGAAACACTTAGACGCCGTTAGGCTGTCAAAATTTCGTTTGCCGCCAAGTGTTCGCCGCCGTCGCCGACGAGCTTCGCCGTCGCTGCCGAGCTTCGCCCTCGTCACTTCTAGGTACGCCGAGCGAAGCCATTGCCGTCGCCGCCGAGCTTCAAGGTAAACCCTAAACCCTTCGACCTTTCATCCTCCTTCGCCGTGCCGCCTCCCTCACTGCCCTCGCCGCCGCCTTGCATATCCTTGGTTAGGGTTCAGAAATTGGAAAAATGGTAGGCATCCTTGGTTAGGGTTCGGTGGAATTCGAAAAACTGTCAAGTTCGGTGGCATCTTTGGTTAGGGTTCGGTGGGGCAAGATTTATGTGGATGGTTATATCACAATAAATTGGTAGTTGGTTCTGTGTGTCTGAACTGTGAAATCAGTAGCATTTCATCTTCTGGTAGTTTGCAGAGATAAAACTGTCAAGTTCGAATGAATAGGAGTTACTCCCTTCGTCGTGGATGGTTATATCACGATAAATTGGTAGTTGGTTCTGTATGTCTGAAACTGTGAAATCAGTAGCATTTCATCTTCTGGTAGTTTGCAGAGATAATATTCTGAATAGTAGTTGTTTTTCTTCTCCTAGGATCATTAGGTTTACCAAATATATGCTGAAGAAGTTCCACTTCGTTATATTCATTGGAGCAAAGCTTGTAGGATCATGTAGCAAAAGTGCCAGTCTGCGCATTTTGTCATCGCGTTGTGCATGATCCTATTCTGTTCTGACACATTAGTGGTAAATATGATTCTAGACTCTAGTAACAGCAGTATATTCCCAGCCTTGCATATGCCACATAATTCTCTATTAGGGGCAAGATTTAGCTATATTTGGTTAAGTTGAGCAAATTTGGCTATTTTTGGCTAAGTTACATTAGATATAGTTATACTTGACTAATTTTGACTATGTTATGCTATATTTAGCTATATTTGGCTACTTTTGCTTAGAGTTAGCTATGCTAGACTAAGTTTGGCTAAGTTTGCTTTTATTTCTCTAAGTTAGCTTCATTTGAGCAATTGTAGCTAATCTGTGCTACCAAAGATGTCTACACTTGTGGCTTCATCAGCTTCATTTGAGCAATTGTAGCTAATATGTGCTACCAAAATATTTAGCTCTGAAGCCAAACAAGTTGTTGGCCAACTCATTTGTGATGCTAGGAGCATCCTCACGTCCATATCTGGGTACCACTAGGTGTGGCGATGGAGTCTGAGCATATGCTGCCGATCTCTGTGACACAAGAATTTAGTTAGACCTATATAACTTCAAAAATGTGTTTTAGCTAAATTTACTTAATTGAGTCAAAATTGAGAAAATTTGTTTTAAATATGACCAAATTTAGCTAATTGAAGCATAATCAAGCAAGTTGACTATGCGGGGCAAGATTTAGCTATGTTTGGTTAAGTTGAGCAAATTTGGCTAATTTTGGCTAAGTTACATTAGATATAGCTATACTTGACTAATTTTGACTAAGTTATGCCTTGGGTTGTCGGTGTAAAGTGAGCTTTCTAGTTGTTGCTGCTGCTATTAGTCTCTTCTAGGCACTGCATCTGTACAAGTACGCATCAGTATGTTGTTTTTCATTCAGTAGGTAGAAGAACCAGTGACAGGGAATAAGATGAAACTTGAGAGCGGGGACGATAATGCCCTCTAAGCTAGGTAGGAGCTGTGCGGGGATTTGCTTTTTGTCCCTTGGTTGATCAGTTATAGGTCCGGAGCTAGGCGCCACCTAGTAAACCTCAAGAACGTGGTCGCTACTCTGAACGAAGCTAGCCTATTTAGAATAAGAAGATAAAATTGCCATTGCTGGTGAGCATCTTTAACATGCTTGTCACCCTCGCAATGTATAGGAACCTTTTGGTCAGTCGCCTTAAACCCTAGAATGCCTTATCAAATCCTAGAATGCTTCCATCTTTTTCTTCATGCAACACTTCATGTATAGTTAATATGCCATTTATTAGATTTTTTATCTTATTAGATCTAGCATGGAAAACCCTAAGAAGACTGGTCCTGGTAGTAACAATAAATAAGGCAATATGGAGTTTACTGACTCCAGTAGTTGAGGCTCCTATCACAGTCCATCGGATCATTTTCTGAATATAAAAAATAAAAAGACTTCAGTGGATCTAGACCCAAAATATGATCCTGCCGACGAGGTATGGATCACAAATCTTAACTTCAGCAGTTCAAGTTAATGTTGGTTGTCAAGTATACGAAGTCTTATAATTTTTTCTATCTAGATTAATCACGAAGACAATGAGGTGACACCGGCTCCTAAAACCGCAGAAGGTTCTCCAATGGATGAATCCTCAGCTTCACTCAAGTGGAAACGAGGGCAACGAGGTCCCAATAAGGGTCCATTAGACCGCATCATGTACATAACAAGGGTCGGTCCAGGTGAGCTTCCCCAAGAACCACTGGATTCAGTTGCCAAGTACCGTAATGCATGCAGTTTTCTTGTTAGGGAGGTTGTGCCGATCACAACCGAGAATTGGAGGAAATTACCCGAGCAGACCAAGAATGAGTTGTGGGAAAGGATAAAGAAACAATTCAAGTTCCCGAAAGGCACAGAAGAAGCTGTAAAGAAAGCAACATTGGTCTCTTGCGGCAAGAAGTTTCGTGGCTGGAAGAGTGAAATGAATGCTTATATTAAGGCCGATAAGGTCCCTAGCCCGAGGAAGATGGGAAAAATCACACGAGCTCAGTGACAAGAGTTTGTTCGTGAAAAGAGCACACCTGATGCTAAATCTCTAAGTGCAACTAGGTCAGAGCTTGCAAAAAAGAACAAATTTCATCATCTCTTGGGGTCTGCCGGATATGGCCCCAAAGTCCAGAAATGGAATAAGATATTAGACGAAATTACCAGTAAGGGCAATCCTCACCCATTAGAAGGGTGCGATGAGCGAACTCAACGGTGGGTCTTTGCTCGGTCAGGTTAGACCGACGAGGGCAAACTTGAAAAGCCCGACTCTCTGAATGAAGTAGAGGATAAAATGAAAGAAGTAATTGAAAAGCAACAGAAAGGTCTCTTCAAGCCGAAGAGGGAGAATGACCAACTTACTGCTATCTTTGGAAGCCCTGAACACAGCGGACGGGTTCGAGCGGTCTCTTCTCAAATGTCTTTGCTAGATGGTTTCTCTAAAGATAAAGACACATATAGAAGACGTGAGAAGTTTAAGAAAACACTTGATAAAACAATTGCTCAAAAGGTCAAAGAAAACATACAAGAAATAATGGAACAACTTAGACAATCGGGACAATTAGTGGCACCGAGTACAGTGATGGTTCCGGTGCAAAAGGAGCAATTAGTATCTCCAACTGCCTACCCTAGCAGCGTTGGTTCTGTGTCAGGCTCAGGGTCAACCCATAAGTTCCCTGTCGATGGTATTGCTAATGACAAATCTTGTCGTCTTCTTGTCCCGATAGGCAGAGCAGGGAACAAAACCAAACAGGTTGCCACTGCTTTGGCAAAACCTGATCATGACTTCAACGGGAATCCACTTCCGTTGTATTATGTTGTGGTGCAAGTTATTCAGATCATTGATAATGATTATGAAGATTATGAAATAGACCACGTCACACCTGAGGGGATCGCGACTCTGGGGCAGGATGTCAACCAATTAATCCTTTGGCACCGACGCGATATCATGTTGGACGATGAGCCAATTTATAGCCCTGTCGCATCTCCAAATACTACAACCCCATCTTCGAAGGCGAAAGTGTATGAAGATCCACTCCCAGTCCAGGAAGATCCACTCCCCCTATGTCTCAGCAAGGATGATAGTAACCTTGCTAGTAAAGATATCCAAGAGCAACAAGTTGGACAACAGCTTCAAGTAGTACCAGAGCAAGTTGTTGCTAGTAAAGAGCAACCAGTTGAGCAACAACTTGAAGTAGTACTAGAGCCAGCTGCTGAGAGTAAAGAGCAATCAGTTAAACAACAGGTTCAACAAGCCAGTGTCCAACTTCCGATGACTACTCCTCGATCATTAGTGCCTATCAAAGTTAGCCCATACGAAAATAAGAAACCTTCATCAGAAGTGTCAAAGTATTTGGAAACTATGAAGGAAAATATTATAAAATTGAGTGCATCTCGTTCTTCTCATGAGCCAGAATTAGAAAATATCGAGAAGTGGGAAGAAGACGGTGTCATGTATAATCGGTGAACGGCTTTAGTTAAACCAGGAGTTCCAATATACAAGCTTGGGGATGTTCCTCCTAAATTTTAGAATGGGAAGCTGTTCATGACATCCGTACAACTTAGCAAACAACCCGTCCCGCTCAGAATAATGCATGAGTGGTACATCCTTGCCAGCACAAGATATGGTCTTAATTGCGTCACATTTCGTATTCCAAAACAAGCATTCTGGAGCATTGGAGAAGATAGACGAGTCATTTTATTTGAAGAGTTGCGCCCCCTTTTGCATCGGGGCATGCTCGAAATCAACCTGCTGCTCGTCTAGTGCTTGTAAGTGCTCTAATATTTTGTATTTGCTTTTCTTACTACATGCATACACATTTCATGATATTATAACAATTCTGGACTTCTTCAATAGGATGCAATACATGGATAATGAAAAGTTGGCGCGCAAGACAGGTATCCTTGACCCTACTAGGATTGCAAAGGCGCTATTCAACGTCCAGGAGGATCGAAACTCAGAACAGTTCAAGCACATGAAAAAAAAAAGATTTTGAAAAAGCAATCGCAAAACTTAAGAAGGATAAAAGGACAGAAATTGCAGCTTACATAGGACATGCAATGTTTAACTTTGTCAGAGACGGCAAGGACCTCGTAAAGGCTCCGTACAACTTCGAGTAAGTTCAACACATGACATTGAAATAGCAGTTATTGGTAATTGTTAACACGTGTGTATGTGTGTTTGCAGTGATCACTACATAATGATCTTCATCAAGCCAACGCAGAGAAAGGCAACAGTCTTGGACTCGGCCGATTTCCCACCAGATCATTACAAAGATTTCCTTTCCATTTTGAAACTGTACATTTATTCAATTATTTTAATTTACACACATTTAGAATGTGCTGACAAGTTTTATATGAAATTTCTTGTATTACAACGCTTGGCGGTTTTACGCGGAACAACTTGGCGGTGAGAGACCTTCCAATACGAATGCATTGGACATTAAAACATATTATGCTTGTCCGAAGCAGCCTGCTGGGAGTGTCTTATGCGGGTATTATGTATGTGAGCATCTTCGGACCGCCGGCGTATATAGAGTGAATCGTGAGGATGTAAGTTATCTTTAATGTTGATATCTTATTTTCTTACTTTTGAGTTTCATTTTCATTGTAACTAGCATAATTTAATACTTATATTCTCTGCTGTTCAATATTACCAGAAACATTATTTTCATATTTTGATTCCAACTTCAAAATTCAATTGCTCATAGTACAACTGCTCCAAAAATACCAACTAAATTCCTGTATACTCTCACTTTGATCTATACTTTGAGATTGTTCAAACCAACACATTCTAAATCTTGTTATGTGTTATATTGCAGCACACGAAGAATCTGAACGAAGAATGGCCGGTTTATAGAAGTATTCCTGATGGAGGAGCCGACATGATTGCTTCTGAACTCTGTCAGTTCATTCGTCGCGAAATTTTGCACAAAAAAGGGAAGTTCTTTGATGAGAATGGTGCAGCAGCTGATATGCCAGAACTTTGCGACTATGCTAATAGGAACAGTTTTTAGTGAAAACTTGTAAACTATGAGATGAATTGTATGTGTAACTTGTACATATGTATATTGTTTTAGTGAAATTGATTTTTGTGATGATAATATTGTTGACTTTTGTTCTGTGATGATATTGTTGATGTTTGTTCTGTGATTATATTGAATTGATCTGGAAATTTGAAATAACAACATTAGTAATGCATAGATTATATCTTATCACAGGCGGTTATTAACCAACGGCTAGACATGCTTGTGAAAAACAATTATCACAGGCGGCTAGATACAGGTAAAGAACCATCTGTGATAACCTAATTATCACATGCGGTTACTGTTAAGGTAGAAACTGGCTGCAGTAAAAGGTCTTCACAGGTGGCTTGATGTAGGTCAACATCCGCCTATGATAACATCATTATCACAAGCGGTTAGTTATGCTCCAAGACCCGCTTGTGATAAGACAATTATCACAGGCAGATATATATGCTGAATCACCCGCCTATGATAACTTATATTCACAGGCGGCTAGTATAAGTAAAAACCGCATGTGATAATGTTTCTCCACAGGCGGTATCACTTCTCCGCCTGTGAAGTTGCGGATTATCACAGGCTCTTCATTTCAGGCGGTTTTAAAAACCGCATGTGATAATAGGTTTGGAGCCGCATGCGATAAGGCTTATTGTAGTAGTGCTCTCCTACCTCGAGCAATCCTGGCGATCCGGAACTTGACTGGATTGGCGAACGACGACACCACTAGAGCCTCTGCAGCTCTTGCCCTGGCTGAGCTGACGGCCCAGACCGTCGCTGCGTGATTGCCATAATGTGTACTCACCTTGGTCTTCTTCGTAGATGGAGTGATGGTGTGGAGCGGCATTCATGCCCTACCTCCGACTTGCGCCGTGTAAACATCATGTGGTGTATCAGGTCATGTGTTCAAACCTGGGCTGCCTCGCTTTTGGGGCTTCTGGTGGCAGCAACCCAATCCCTGGGTATAGAATCGGAAGGTGTATCAGTGTGCTGCATGTTTGTTGTGTTAACTGTTACTGTCTGGCATGTGTACTTCATCGGATGGGAAGACCAAATGTACTCTGTTATGTCACTCGGACCATGCCAGCTCTGCCTACATCGAGTCGTAAGTCTCAAGCCCAATGTCAACAAACTTCTCCCTAATTAGCTGGAATGTGAGGGGACTCAACATGCCTGCAAGACGTGAAGCAGTTAGAGAGCTGATTCGGACTGCAAACCCAGGGATCATATGCATCCAAGAATCCAAACTGCATTCAATAGACATTCAACTCGCAGGGGGACTTTCTTGGCCCCAACAAGCCCTTTTGCTTTTTGCCTGCAGCAGGTACGCGAGGAGGCATTGTGCTGGCCTGGAACCTGGACCTATTTTTCAATTCAAATACAGTCCTTCAAGAATTCTCACTAACTTCAACATTGGATCACCGAGCCTCCAACCTGACATCTGTGCTGACAGTGGTTTATGGACCTGTCACTGATGCTGACAAACATCGATTTCTAGATGAACTGCTAGCAAGTAAACCCCCTGCAGACACACCATGGTTGATTGTGGGTGATTTCAATCTTATATTGGAGCACGAGATAAAAATAATCAAAATCTCCACAGAAGACAGATGCAATCCTTCAGGCGGACTGTAAATGAGCTGGCAATAATGGAGATCCCACTTCGGAATAGAAAGTTTACTTGGTCAAACGAGCGGGGAAATCCTACACTAGTGCGACTGGATCGCACATTTTGCTCTCAGGAGTGGAGCATGCTTTTCCCGAATATTGGGCTCCAGGCACTATCATCCTCCATTTCAGATCACGCACCAATCCTCCTACTTCCCCAGCTCAGACCCAAAGTGAAACCTGTGTTCAAATTCAAAAACTTTTGGGTCAAACTGCCGCGCTTTCACGACATTGTCCACACAGCATGGAACACGCCGGTGCCGGGCCGCTCAGCTTTGAATATCTTAAATTACAGATTACAGCAAACGGCATTGGCTCTCAGAAAATGGAGCAAAGACATCCTTGGCTCAGCATGCTTGCAACTACACACTGCATAAGAGGTGATCCAATAGCTTGACATTGCCCAAAATGACCCACAACTGTCCCCAGAAGAGAGTGCGCTGAGAGCAGAACTAAAAACACGAGTACTAGGATTAGCTGCAGTGGAGAGATCCAGGCGAAGACAAGCATCCCGCATAACTTGGTTGCGCGAAGGGGATGTCTGCACATGATTTTTCCACCTCAAAGCTAGCAACCGAGCAAAGAAAAATTTCATCCCGGTGTTCAAAAATAGCCAAGGCATCTATGTGCACGATCATCAGGGGAAAGAACAAATACTTCATGAGTTCTTCTCAGAGGTAGTGGGCAACAGGGATGCCAGGGGCTGTACACTCAACTGGGGGCAGCTTCAAATGCCACACGTACAAGACGTGGCGCTAGACTCCCAATTCTCAGAAGATGAAATATGGGAGGCAATACAGAAGATGCCTGCTGAGAAATCACCAGGACCCGATGGGTTCACATGAACCTTCTATAGGAGCTGCTGGCAAATAATCAAAGGTGATATCATCAGGGCATTTCAATGCTTTTATAGCCTGCAAACAGGACCACTGGGAAAGATGAACAGGGCAGTGATAACCTTGCTACCGAAGAGTGCACCAGCTGAAACGCCAGGGGACTTTAGACCTATCAGTCTCGTGCACTCATTCGGCAAGCTCATATCCAAAGTCCTCTCCATGCGGCTCGCGAAAGAGACAGATAACTCGATATCGATGGCTCAAAGCGCTTTCATAAAAAATTGATGCATCCAGGATAATTTTCTGCTCGTGCGCAACATGACACGCTATTTTCAGAGGACCAAGACACCGATACTACTTCTGAAACTCGACATAACCAAAGCATTCGACTCTGTTTCGTGGGAGTACCTGCTTGAGTTGATGGAGCACCGCGGTTTTCCAGCTAGATGGCGGGACTGGATCGCGCAACTCCTCACAACAGCAACATCGTCAGTCAGACTCAACGGAGTGCAAGGGCCCCGAATCGGACATGCAAGAGGGATTAGGCAGGGCGACCCCCTCTCCCCCCTTCTATTCATATTGGCTATTGATTCCTTACAACACATACTTCGAATAGCCACCGAAAATGGGGACCTGACTAGAGTACCAGGGCGCAACAGCAGACTTCGAGCGTCCTTATACGCTATGACGTCATCCTCTTTCTTAACCCGGTACAATCAGAATTTCAGAGGACCTTGTCTTTGCTTCAGCAATTTGGAAAGGCCACCGGGTTGCGAATCAATTTAAGCAAGAGCTCCATCATACCGATCTGCTGTGAAGGACTCGATGTCCAAAGCAAGATAAACAACTTCAATGGCCAGAGAGGTGTATTCCCAGTCCAGTACTTAGGTATGCCATTGACACCGGGTAGAATACGACTCTCACATCTCCAGAGCGTACAAGACAAGATGCTAAATAGGCTTGCAAGTTGGCAGGGGTCATTACTCACTCTAGAGGACGACGAGAGTTATTGAAATATGTCCTCAGCTCCATTCCCATCTACTTAATGACCGCCCTCAAACTCCCAAAGAAGTTCTATAAGGAGGTGGACAAGGTTCGAAGAAGTTTCTTGTGGTCAGGAACACAGCACATCCGAGGAGGCCAATCCAAGGTAGCTTGAGGCGGTGTTTGTCGACCGCTGTTGTACGGTGGTTTAGGCATCGCGGACCTAACAAAGTTTAGCCGAGCGTTGCGCCTCCGCTGGCTTTGGTACAAATGGACACAACCTGCAAAGCCTTGGCGTGGAACTGACCTACCAGTGGACATGCAGGACATTGCCTTGTTCTCGACGGCGACACAAGTAATGGTAAATGATGGCAAGACGGCCAAATTCTGGTTGTCGAGTTGGCTCAATGGCTGCGCACCGGCGTTCCTTTTCCCTGACCTGTATCAGCACAGCTGAGGCAAGGGAAAAACAGTTCTGCAAGCACTCGAAGACAACGCATGGGTGCGCGACCTACTACCTTGTATATCAATGCACCTACTTTTCCAGTACGTTCAACTTTGGTTAATGATCGAAGACCTCAACCTGGATCTATAGGAAGATGTGGAAGACACAATTAGATGGAAACTAACAACAGATGGCAAATACTCGGCTCGCTCAGCATACCTAATGCAATTTGAAGGACAAATCAAATCCCAAATGCCTGAGTTAGTCTGGAATGTATGGGCGCTACAACGTTGCAAGCTATTCATCTGGTTGCTGCTTCAGAATAAGATCTGGACTGTTGATCGACTTCAAATGCGAGGTTGGCCGAATGAGTATTTTTGTGTCCTACGTCGTCGAAGCCTAGAGTCTTCCTGTCACCTATTCATGGAATGTGTGGTGACCAAAGAAATATGGACCGCAATTGGCACATGGATACATGATCCGTCCCTGCTCCCTTCTTGCTGGCCTACTACAGACTCTGTTGCAGCATGGTACCAAATGGTTGCAGGGCTCCCGCGCTCTACCAGCTTCAAAGGCATTGCTGCAGTTATTATCGCCACGTTGTGGTCGATCTGGAAGGAACGGAACGCTCGCGTTTTCAGAGAGGAGGAAGGCTCCATTCAAAATGTTATTTCACTCGTCAAGAATGAATGCAGCCTATGGAGTGTTGCTGGCGCCAGACATCTGTCGGCGCTCTTAGTTCAGCCAAGATCACTGCAGCAGTAGGAATCAGTGATAACGATGGACGTTGCCTGTACCTTGTCTCCGTCGTCTAGTTGTCCCTCCGATCATCTGACTTCTCTTCTAGGTGTGCTGTAGTGGCATGTCTCATGCCACGATATTGTAACCTCTTAACCGTGTGTGACTTTCATCCCGCTTGTAATTAAATACCGATCTTCGGTTTAAAAAAAATGAATGAAAAAATGAGTCTAAGGACCAGTTCGTAGACTGGGTAACAGCTCTTCATTCAGCCAATTAGGCCTTGTATCTTGGCTGGGCTTTTTCTATACTGAACTATCCACTGTAATCTGTTTCAACTTTTTTCTTTAATACAAATTCAGCAGTAGGATCTCCCTGCTGCTTTTTTCTTTCAAAAAAACATTTTATTCAGACAACACTTGCTGTTTCATGTTATGGTTTTCATTCAATTTCTTCCATTTTCTTTTGCTTCTTCTACTTATTTCTTTTTTACATTAGTGGTTAGAAGTTTAGACAACTTACTGATTAATTAGTTCTAGAAAATAAACCATGACGAAACACTGAACAACACAAACAGTAATAACACATGTAATTGCAGCCATATTGAAATATCATATCGAATCATGTCACATGTACCTATCTGTAGCCAGAATAATAAATGTAGATTGCCAGCGTTCGGTTTGCCGACGATTATCAAATGTACCGCGTGTTCTGCCTCGAGGCGGCCTAGCAGCTAGAACAGGGGAAGTATACTGGTTCGGGCAAGGTGCCCTACGTCTATCCCGGGGATCTCTTCTTCTCATTATCAATGGCGGGGAGAATACATGTAATAGAAGTTTAGTGCTCTAGCAGAGGGGGTGGTTCCCTCTTTTTTTTTTTCTTCCGATGTCATTTTCGTCTGCTTCGACCCCCCTTTTATAGGCGAGGGCGAATCCTCTACGCTTTAGCTAGTTCCCGCCTTCCTCATATCGGAGGTGGCTTATTACATATTCATTCCTATTAGTCTGTTCCTTGGGGCGGGGTTGAACTGCTACGTCCGTTAGCATCGTGTCTGCCTTGTCGCGTCATGTCTCCTGTCAACGTCTCTGTGCTCAGGGTGGCGTGATGTCCACGATAAGAGGGAACGGGACGCGCAGAGAGTCAACAGTAGCACTGACACAGTCTTCCACGCGAAGACCCGTAGTGTACGATCCGTCTCCCTTGGTCAGGGCTCGGCTGGGGGTTAGCGGGAGAGCCCTGCTAAGCGGGGGTCTAAGAGTTCGTCCCCCCCCCCCCCCCCCCGACTCCTGGACCTTGCGGTCAGTTCGACAGGGCCTGCCGGCAGGGCTCGGCTTGCTCACCTTGATCGAAATCGCCATGGCCAGATTGGGTATCGACTCCGGTCACCTGGGTTCCAGGATCCCGACATAGATGTTGTGTGTGAGCGTCAACGTAGACTGATCGTTGATGATAAGCAGCATCGCTTGACTTGGACATAAAATGATCCGTGATGAACGTGAGTAGTCAAGCAAATCTCTTCCCAAAAATCTTATTTGCCATCTTCGTTCCGAAGCGAGATTGTAAAGGAGGTTGGTTTCAAAGACCTGCTCTGTCCATTGTTGGAGCACAACGGCGCTCGAGACGATGGAGTAGGATATGACAGCGGCGCAAGTAACAAGAGAGACAAAACCAAGATCGTTTTATGTTGTGTATATGATGCATGATTGTTCACATAGAGCCGATCAGTAATCCCTACTTGTGTAAAACATGGATTCTCGTCCGAGTCGGTTGTTTAAGTCTATGTCGAGATGACTACTTACTCCGAGTCCGCAATATGTTTAAGTCATCAGTCCGACTCTGACTCAAAGTCGAGCCAACAATCTACTATGATTCCATCTGATGTTCGAGTCGATTCGGGGCGACCCGAACCAACTCTGACTGCACTTTCCCGATCAGCAAAAATAAAGGTTGACTCAGCACACATGTATCATTCCTCTATCACTCCCTTGAGAAGTGTTAGAACACTTCCAATTATAAGTGAGTCTCACTCTCCTCCTAGTCTCCATGTGGTACTGAAGTTTGCATCCACCTCTTTTCATACATGGCCTTTGAGATTTATTTGGCATTTTCGACCTTGATTATTATAACAAAAAAATCTAATATTTGGAGATTTGACAAGTCAGTCTCAAAGGAGAATTGCTCAGTCTTCATATAACAAGTTGTTTAGTAAACAGGACACACACCCTGCTTTCTGGAACCTTTTCACCGAGAATCGTTTTTGTAGCCAAGGATCATTTCGGCAACATTTTTTTTAAAAACAGGATTTCGACAAGAATTGACGTTTGACTCTGCGGTGGAAGGTGGGGCATCAGAAAGAATAGTTTTTTGTAGCAACAGGAGATTGAGATCTTAATGTTGTGTCCAAAGTTTCAATAGATTTCAAGTGATAAATCACGGGTCAAATGTACAACAAGATCTGAAATTGGGCCTCAGAAACTCAATGACCTGTTGTACTACAAAAAACTTTTTACAGGTGGAATTAAACAAATTCGTTCAGACAGTTTTCAGAACCAATACGATTTAAGTGACCACTACAGAGAAATAACAAATTCACGACGGCCAACTTAATTTACGATGATCAGTGGAAAAACCATCGTAAATAAAGTTATTTACGACGTCCTATCACAACCGATGGGGAACCGTCATAAATTTATTTATTTATGACCAACAACTTGTAACGGCCAGAAACAGTTGTTAATAAGCCTATACCATCATAAATAACTTATTTACAATGGTACCAAGCCTATTAACGATGGTTTTGGCCTTCGTTAGTGGTTCTGTTTCCTATAGTAGACTATATGAAAATCACCATCTTTTTAGCATATCCATTAAGAGGACTGTCTGTAAAAATATATGTGTACAAGCGGTCTCCTAAATAGACTGATTGTACAAATAGATTTTTACAAGTGGAATCCTGTGTGGACCAAATATTACTTGACACACGCAGAAATTGCTATTTTACATTCAGGTGACTTAAAGAGAACCGCTTCTAGAAATGCGTTAAATTAAAATTTTGTGCTCAAATTTAAATTTGTGCCAAAATTCATACAATAACATAATTTTTATTCCATTATAGCACAAATATTCATCTCACGGCATAATATTCATTCCAACACAATTACGGCACCCTAATGGTTGCCTGACATTTTTACAATGTTATGTGCCACTCGTCCAATTTAGATAATCACTTCAGCCTTTCTTTTCTTAATCAAGTCAATTTCTGTTATTGTGCCCTTCTTTTTACTCTTTGACTGATACGTCTCTGACTCCTTGTTCAACTTCACGGTGAAGTTTTCAGGAATTGTTCGGTCAAGGATCTCCATCTTTTAGTTCACTTTAACATCGCCCATGAATCGCAACCAAAGTCCCTAGTCGTTACTATCACATGCCACATACGTATTGACAAAGTCAAAAAATCAAGTATGAACGACATGGGAAAGTATCTTACGTATAGGCACCAAACGAGGTACATAATGTCGGGACTTCGTGTGCAGTACATGCAGAATAAATCTTAAAGTTATCAGACATATTGTTCTCTCTCTGCTCCAAAATGTGTTTACCAGCACAAGAAATGTGACACTAGTGAGCCCAAAACAGTCGCCATCATCACTACAAGAATTTGAAATAGTTTCGTAGGCCACAAACCCACGAAAATATGCAATAAACCCACGAAAATATTTATTTTCGTTGGTTTTGGAGCAATTTTCGTCGGTGACTAGCCGACGTGCATAAGTAAACGAAAATAACCGTATTTTCATCGGCCCCAATGAAAATAATTTTAATTTCGTCGACTAAAAGTCACCGACGACAATAACTAATGTTCGTCGGCCGCCAGGAAAGCCGACGAAAATAAAATTACTTATTTTTGTGGGTTTTAGAAAAGCTGACGAAAATAACTGTTTTATTTTCGTCGGTTTTTAAAAGCTGATGAAAATAAAAACTTATTTTCGTGGTTTTGAAAAGCTGACGAAAATATGAGGCACCATTTTCGTGGGTCCTTATTTGGCCCACGAAAATACATGATATCTGCAGTTTAAAAACATATTATTATTTCATTCTAGCACATTCAGAAACAGAATATATTATCTTCATTTCTAGCTCATACACATCACATTTCCAATCTTGACAACACAAACACATCACAATTAACAACAATGTTCACATTCATATTAAAACAATCAAATCCATTACATAATTCATATATCATTCCACAAAATTAACAACTGATAATTAGACATAACAGCCACTAAGAGTTCATCAACATAGACACCATACAAGGGAACTAAAACACCATACAACTTGTGAATCCCCTGTTCCACGAATTGACATGGCCGATGCTTCAACCTTAGCATCAGAATAGTCTGCAAACAAAAACAAATCACAAAATAATATCTCTTTTTAATGCTGCAACACTATGTATACAAATATGATGTCCTCACATGGCTCAACGAGCATGGTTTTCAAATGCATGCTAAAGGGTGCAGCAGATTTCCTTGTTAAACCAATAAGAAATAATGAGTTAAGGAACTTGTGGCAACAAGTTTGGAGAAAAAACAAAAAACAACTGGTAACATAGCATACTTCCATCAATTTTGGATGCCTGCGTTTCTTTTCTTGTTTCATCATCCATTCATAGTTAGATTTGTCACTCTTCACCAGATTAGTCCATCAGATAGTTAAGGGTTTGATTTAAAATACTTGCAAGCAACAAGGTATGACATTTTAATAACAGTCCTAGAAAAAAATTGTGTAAGGTATGAGCATAAGAGGGCACAGTTCAATATACTTGCAAGTAACAAGATATGTCATTTTAATAACAGTCTTAGAAAAACATTGTGTAATGCATGAGCATAAGAGAACACAGTTCAAAGCACAAAGTTAATTGTTGATCATTATGGTACTCTATCACATTAGGGTACACATCTAAATTATATGGGTGACTTGTACAGATAGATCTGATGGTGGTTCCATGATTCTATCTAAATGATTGCACCTACTAGGCAGTGGTCAATGACACTACATGGATGAAAAGAAAGAAAAATATTAGATCCGCATCTTGTTCCAGCTCCGAGAAATATTAGATCCACATCTTGTTCCAGCTCCGAGTTATGTGACTTACAACATCTCTCTCCCCCTTTGGTTTGGTGAGCTATCTCCTGTCACTTGCTCGTGCGAACTGAAACAACCATGAGCATGCGAACAGATAAATTTATTGACTTGATGTGTTGTCCTTTCACAAAAATACGGTTTAATTTTGCCAGCTTATTCTGCAGCTGACGACAATAAATTTTCTTGCCGACCTACATCACTTATTTTCGTGCGTTAGAAGCCAAACCGATGACAATACTGAGTTATGTTCGTGAGTTTGGTAACCGGCCGACGAAATTCAATTATTTTCGTGCGCTAGTTGGCAAGCCCACGAAAATATTCTGTTATTATCGTGAGCCGTCCCAAGCTGACGAAAATCATTGTTTTTTGTGTGAGCTGACAAAAATATTTGTAGCCTACAAAAATAAATCGTTTTCCTGATTAAAAAATGTAGCTTCTTCATTTGCAAAACGGTTAGAAATGACACGCCATTCACAAATATATCGTGAACATCCTCCTTTTTGTAGATAAGGGCACCCTTTTGAGACATCACTACAGAAAAACGAAGTATTTTCGTAGGCCAACAATATTTCTTTGAGCCCACACAAAAATACATGTATTTTTGTGGACTAGTTATAACTCATGAAAAAATTATAATTTTTCGTCGGTCATTGTCGCAGCTCACGAAAGTAGGCAATATTTTTGTCGTGTTTAGTCCAGGCTCACGAAAATATGTTTATGTTGTCGGCCTCATAGAACGCCGACGACACTACCATGCATATTATTTTCATCGGTCTTTTTTCAGACGCACGAAAATACGTCTTACATATACTTGAACCCTACGCCGTGATATATTTTCGTCGACTTACGACGTGGCTGAAGAAAATAAGATTTTAGTTTTGTCGGCCTTTTGTGGCTGACAAAATAATCTGTTAGTTTTGTTGGCTTCATAGAAGGCACACAAAAATATATTAATATATTGGGGCTGTCTAGATTTCAGATGTCTAAAATTTTCTCAAATTTCAGGCGCTAAGTAATGGCAATGACTGATGTGCAATCTGGGCTCCTGTGCAAGCGTGCAATCCGCGAATCTTAGCTGTGTGATGTACATCCAAGGGTGCCGTACTTTTTGCACATAGATTCCTCCACCTGCTTGCGCACTTTTTACACGTTTATATGTAAAAGGTGCAGCCACCCTTGGATGTCCGTCAAACGGCTAAGATTCGCAGATTGCACGTTTGCACAGAAGTCCAGATTGCACAACAGTCGCTGCCCCAAGTAATTAGCAGTTAATTATTGTTATTAAACACTAATTCTTGTAATTAACTATTAATCCTGAATTCTATAGGTTAATCAATCACAAATTTTTTGTTTGATTATTTTACAATTAACGTAATCCTTATAATAAAATAGATTAACAATAAAAAATTTAGTTTTCCTGTGTTGGCTGCCGTTTTCGAGCCAGAGGCTGTTCCCCCGCGTTGGCCGTCGCTTGAAAACAGGCGCGGCTTCAGGGGCTTACGTTTAGCGTATCTGTAATATATTTCGCGCGGCTTCAGCGCTTACGTCTAGCGTATCTCTAATATATTTCGTCGGCCTAAAGAGGTTGCCGAAAGTAAACCTAATTTGGTCGGCCTCCTAACAAGCCCACGAAAACAAAGACCCTATACTGCCAAACGGTTCCCCATCCACACTTGGATACTATTCTCTCCAGCTAGATCGAGACTGCCCGACGCCCCGCTCAGCCACCAAGCTCCCCGACGCCACGCTCCCCGCCGCGACCCCGCCTCCTGCAGCCGTGCTGTCCCGCCCCGCTCCTCTCCGCCGCCACCACGCTCCCGCCGTCGCCACGTCCCCCGCCACCACGCCTCCCCGCCTCGCTCCTCTACTCCGCCTGGCCCCCCGCCACCATGCCGCACCGCTCCTCTCCGCCATGCCTCCACCCCGTCCCGCACCGCCGAGTACAAGGTACGTAGTTCGTTTCTCTGCTCCATATCTCCATTTTGATTAATGGTTCTGAAGATGGATAATTCTGAAGATGTAGGTTAGACACAGTTATTAGTAGATTTTCTAATGCTATTTTATGCCACTGCAAACTGTTTTTAAGGTAACTAAGACTCCTCGTAAAAGTAAGCAGAAGCTAACATAAAAAGACTAGCCGTAAGCTAAAAACAGAGTTAGCCCTTCAGCAAAGATCGAATCAGGATGAAAATTCTCTTTATTTATTATAAATGTGCATTTCCAGCTTGTCACTTGTTGGATGAAATCCAGGTGACCAATAAAATTTCTCGACATTTCAGTCATCATCCAGATGGCTGCTCATTTGTTTTACAGCTTGTCACTCTAATTTCAATGCCAACCTTTTGGATCACTCAGACTTCATTTGTTAGGAGTTTAACAAGCACTCCTGCATCACAAATGTATATTCAGCACATCCTGAGAAGTTCAAAATTGCAGATTCCTTATCTCTATTGATGGTGAACTAAAATGAGCACTGCCTTACGTTACGCTTGCAAGACACAGTTATGCAGAATCAACTATTGAAACACTTTGAAGCAAGTTTTATGATTGAACAGTTTTCAAGGTTATACACATGCTATCAAAATTAAAAAACTAGAAGACATATGTATACTCCATGAACTGCTTTCATTAGAAATTTATGTTCTTTACCTTTCATTATTTTTTATGAGAAGATGCATGCTTGTTGTACATGCTGGTACGGTGGTAAATGCATAAATTGTCAACGGTTACAGGTTGAATCAGTCTAGGATTCTTTTATTTACTACCTGAAATGGGATCATGATGACTTATGCTCTGCTCCTTGGTGTTTTCTAGTGCAATAACAGTGCAATAGGATCAACTGCCAGGAAGGCTAGGGTTGAGGCTTGTCGGTACCCTGATCTAAAATTAAGGAGTTTCTATGTCCGAGTTGAAAACTTCCGAAGGCAACACACGTCTGACAGCACTAGGCTCGCATCCCTCGTTTGGGTAGCCCCGGTGCTACCACGTGTTCTGCTGGATCGGACCTACCTCCCTTCACAGGGAAGTTCCGGTACCGCCACGTGTCCAGCAACCTCGGACCTAAACCCCAGTAGGGGGAAGCTTCAATGCCGCCACACGTCGAGTGGCTCCGGACCCACCTCCCCACAGAGGGAAGCTTTGGGGCTGCCACGTGTTGGACTTCCGGACCTAAGCCTGCATCGGGAAGATTACACGATCTCCAACGATGCAGACATTCAAGAGGCTATTAAACAACCGTTACAAGACCTGATTAACTTGTCGTTAATTTAGTATTAATGACACACGATCAGGGGACTATTAAGACAGGTAATGCTGCCATTAAGGCGCATTATGACACTGTTAATCATAGATTATGCATGTATATCGTGTATAGGTGGTTAATTACAGCCAAAGTCACCTGTCGTGCTAGGCATATACTGTAACGGCCAGCTCTTAGCATATAAAAGAGCTGAGTCGCTCAGTAGAAGACAAGCAAGCTGACACGCATAGAAGCAACCAACATACACTCACCATAGACACACATACTCAATCAACAACCAACCTGCTGAGGCGGTCCGAACTACGTAAAAACCCCCGCGTCATCATCTTGTTTGTGATCTTACGCGCCCCATCCGAATACGAACGTCTGCGGACTACGCTTTAGTAATACCGGGGAAGTGTCGCTGCAACACTTCAACATTTGGTGCACCAGGTAGGGGGCTAAGATCTCAAGATGGTGAACTCTGCCGCAGCTTCATCCAACGGTTTGGCTGAGCAGCCTACTGGAGGAAATCTCTCCAACGTGCAGCAGCCAACGAACGTTGTTGTCGCGAAGGGTGTCGTTCCACCACCACCTACACCATCTCAGCATGATGGTGTATTTGCGTCGGTCACTGCATCGACGAACAATCCCGAGAAAACGCTGAACGCAGCGCGGACTCTTCTTCAGCGTCCACCGACACACGAAGCACCTCAGAGTGCGATGGAATAGTGACGCACTGATGTGTAGCATTTGGTTGGAGCCGCAGTCGATGCCATCAGCAACCAAGGTTCGCCCCCTGCTGGGTAGGTACCTTCAAGGAACAGAACCTTGTCTGGTAGACTTGGTCCTTAGGCGTCGCAGCACAGGAGACGCGCGCCCTCCCAGCATGCGACATCACTATCCTCCGGGGCACGCCAAACTCATACGACGTTGAGGCTCCTGATGCAGGATCTTCGATCGGAGCTCGACCGCCGATACATGAGGCAAAATGGATGTGTCCTTATGGAACGCGCATGCGAGAGGTGGGAGGCTCGGGAAAACCCTTCTCCTTTTGGAGTGGGGGGGGGGGTGTTTGGCCCTTGCCATACATCTTCGCATGGCTAATTGACCATCTAAGTTCCAGCCTCGTCTGCCGGAGAAATATGACAGGACAATCAACTTTGTCAAATTTCGTCGTATCTACTCCACCGCCATCCTTGCGGCTGGAGGCAATGAGGCCGTGATGGCTAACTACTTCCCCGTGGCTCTAGCCGGGATAGCAAGGTCCTGGTTCATGAGTCTCCCTCCTAACTCCATCTATAGTAGGGGGAACTTTGTCGCCAATTCACTGCCAACTTCAGGATCTCTTATACCCAACCTAGCATAGAGCCGGACCTATTCGCCGTGCAGTAGAAGGCGAGAGAATCACTGCGATCATCATCCAGCGGTTTTCTCTAGTACGGAACACTATTCCTTCTAGCTCTAATGCCTCTGTCGTTGTTGCATTCTGACAGGTAGTTAGAGATAAGAAGATACTGGAGAAGCTGGCGACCAAAGATGTCAGCAGCATCACGGAGCTCTTCAGCCTAGCCGACAAATGTGCTAGGGCTGCAGAGGGCCGAGAGATGCACTCCAAACCAGCTGCGGAGGCTGGCAAATCCTTCTCCAGGGCTGAAGCTACTGCTTCCAGTAGTGTAAAGAAGAAAAAGAAGTCTAATGGTAAGAAAAAGTTGTCGGCCGGTACACAAGCTGTTGCAATTGCGGCTCATGCCCCGAAAAACGACCTCGACCATCGACTAAAGACGGTGATGGGAAGAAGATGTGGTGTCCGATCCATAAATCGAACACCCATAACTTCGAAGACTTTTGTGAGGTCCAACGGCTTATTGAACGCAGCAATAGACGCCAAAAAGAAGCCCCATACTGCCAACGGGAGGAGAAACATAAAGTTGGAGAAGATCCGTCAGAACAGAAGCTTCGCTTCCAGGATGCCCAGAAGTCCCTGAAGGCCGTCTACAACACGATGGACAACGACTCTGACATTTCCGACAATGAGCGTTAGCAACTCTCCATATGATATATGGAGTGTCCTGGGATATTACCTCCCGACGTATTCTAAAGACTATGCGTCGGGAGATGGCTGGCGCAGCACCTACCGCCAGGGCAGAACCTCATCGAAAGTGTATGGATACTGCCATCACCTTCGATGCTTCGGATTGCCCGAAGAACATGACCGGAGCTAGTCAGCTGCCATTGATGGTCTCTCCTACAATCAACAACATTCAACTCTATCATGTCTTGGTGGACGGAGGTGTAACACTCAACCTCCTCAACTTCGCAGCTTTCACGAAGCTCCAGCTCATCCCATCGGACCTTAGGCCTTTACGTTCTTTCTCCAGAGTAGGTCCGAGAGCCATCACTCCTCTCGAATCTATTACACTTTCGGTGACCTTCGGGACCAGGACAACTATAGGTCCGAGAAGCTGGTGTTTGATATAGCACACATCAACATTCCCTTCAACACCATCCTAGGCAGGCCAGCCCTGTATAGGTTCATGGTCGTAGCCCATTACAGCTATTTGGTGTTGAAGATGTCGACTCCTTCAAGCGTCCTCCGGATCCGAGGGGATCGCATTGCTGGGGTCACTGCGCTGGAAGAACTTCATGCGCTCGCAACAGCGCATGAAGAATAATCTGGTAAGGAGCGACCAACTCAATAGCCTTCGAGCTCACGTCAGCGTGGCTCAACCTCTGCGTCTCATATGCAACCAAGCGGTGACAACGACATCCCCGTCAAAGTTGTCCAAATTGGTTCCGATGCTGCCTAGACTATTCGTATATCGGGAGGTCTGGACGACAAATAGGAACTCGCGCTCGTCACTTTCCTCCGGGCGAATGTTGACATTTTTGCACGGCAACCGTCACAGATGCCTAGGATCCTTAGGGAGGTGATTGAGCACAGCTTGAAAGTATACCTCGATGCACGGCCAGTACATCAGAAGTCTCGGAAGCAATCCGTCGAGCGGCAGAACTTTATCAGACAAGAAATCAAGAAGTTGCTCGACGCTGGTTTCATCCAGGAGGTTTATCATCCATGGTGGTTGGCAAACCCAGTTGTTGTACCAAAGGTCGGCAGGAAGCTTCAGATATGCATCAACTACACCACCTTGAATAAGGTATGCTCAAAAGACCCATTTCCACTTTCTAGAATACATGAGATAGTGGATTTCACCTCCGAGTGTGAGTTATTTTGTTTCTTCGATGCATATTCTGGATATCATCAGATTCAAATGTCTACGGAAGATGAAGAGCACACTGTCTTCATTACAATAGATGGGTTATATTGTTATATTGCTATGCCTTTCGGTCTTAAAAACGCTGCTTCATCTTTTGTGCGAGCCATGCACAAAACATTTGGAGAGCTCATTAGGGACTTGGTGGAAGTCTATGTCGATGACATCGTCGTCAAGGTGAAGAACAAGGAATCACTCCTTGACAATCTGCAAGCCGTCTTATACAACCTACGGTTGACGCGAACGAAGCTCAACTCGGACAAGTGCTTTTTCGGGGTTAACTCCGAAAAACTCATTGGTTTCTTGGTGACTTATCGATGAATTGAGGCAAATACGGCAAAAATCAGAGCCACTGAAGAGATGCGGCCCCCAACCCGCGTCAAGGACGTCCAGAAGCTAACTGGGTGTCTAGCTGTGCTCAGCCGGTTCATTTCAAGACTGGCAAAGCGGACACTTCCCTTCTTTAAGCTATTGAGGAAGTCCAGACCATTTCATTGGTCCGAAGAAGCAAAGAAGGCGTTCTAAGAGCTCAAGCAGCTCCTCACCACACTACCTGTTCTGGTAGCTCCGGAGCCTGGTGAGTCTCTTCTGCTTTACATTTCGGCAACTACGGAGGTTGTCAACATGGTCCTGGTCGCGGAGATACCAAAGCTCACTTCAGCTCACGAGCCTAGACCCCTCCGAGAGGGTCCGGAGCTACCAGAAAGCGAGTCTGGTCCCAGCCCCCAGGCACAGATCCTAAAGGCAAGAGGCCGGATCAACCTCTTTCAACCTAGGGAGCTCTAGCGGTACAAGAAAAAGGTTCGACCCCTTCCGAGGAGGTCCATGCTGATGAAGAAAAAGGTCCGGACCCCTCCGGGAGGGTCCGGGTAGCTCAATAAGAAGATCTGGACCCCCCAGGAGGGTTCAGGTTGATGGAGAAGAAGCTCCGGGCCCCTCTGGGAGGGTCGGGACTGTCCAATGATCAGTGTACTTCATCAGTGAAGTGCTCCACGACGTCATGACTCACTACATTAAGGTGCATAAGTTGCTGTATGCAATCTTTATTGCCTCAAGAAAGCTATGTCATTACTTCCAAGCCTACAAGATATCAGTGGTAACATCTTTTTCCCGCGTGTTATATTATATAATCCAAATTCTACTAGAAATATTGCTAAGTGGGCTGCGGAGCTGGCAGAATTCGATCTCGAATTCCTGCCTCGACATGCTATCAAGAGTCATGCACTGGCTGACTTTGTGGCGTAATGAACTCCTTCATCAACTCCAGTGGGTCTCAGTGAGCAGAAGCCGGAACCTAAGGTTTCGGTCTTCACTGAGTCTCACTAGACACTCTACTTCGACGACTCCGTGCAGAAGTAGGGGGCCGGAGCTGAAATCCTTCTCCTCACTCCGATTGGGGTGAAGGTCAAATACGTGGTAAACCTTGACTTCAAGGCAACCAACAACATGGTGGAGTACGAAACTCTCATCTACGGACTCAAGGTGGCGCTATCATATAGCGTCAGGCGGCTACTAGTGAAGGGTATATTTTTGTGTCTCTCTTGGGTTGTAAAACTTTAATACTGTTATCTCTATTTTTGGTATTGTGGTGTGATGGAATGACTTTGCTTATGTTATGAAATTTGTGATTTTGCTTTGAAGTTGACATATATGCTTGATACTGGTATTTTAATGTTAATCATTTCATTCTCATCACGATTATTGCTCACACTTACGTAGTTTTATACCCCACCATAAAGAGTGTACATATGACCTATGTTTTCATTGCTTAACTTGTACCTAACTCATATGTGCACACTTTATGAAAATTCTGTATTTTTATCATATTTTGTGAAATCTCAATTGATTGTCATCAATCACCAAAAAGGGGGAGATTGAAAGTGCATCTCGTCATCCCTTGTGGGTTTTGGTTGATTTATGACAAACAAATGAGATCCTAACCCATTTGTTGAGATGAGCGTAAGTTCTAAAAAAAATTATGAAGAAAGCACAAAAAGAAAGGAGAATGAGAATCTATATGAAAAAGAACTCAAGAGCTGAATAGATTAGATCATTGTGTATGGAGTGTGTTGGAGAAACGCACCCCAAGAGCTCAATCACAAGAAAACTCACTCACTGCACTAATTTATGCAGGTCCGGACTAGTCTGATAATATCCGGACTAGTGTGATAACCTCTATGTTCAAAATCGTACAAGTCCTCTCAGTGCGGACTTGTCGTCCGAGTCTACACAGACCGGACTAGTCCAATATCACCACAGACTAGTCCGATATCTTTCTGACTAAGATCAGTCTTGTCCTCCCTAGCGCGGACTAGTCCTCAACACTTCACATCTTTGCACAAATACCGGACAAGTCCGATAATATCCGGACTAGTTCGATAACCTCTCTGACTAAAATCGGACAAGTCCTCTAAATGCGTACTTGTCCCTAATTTACTAAGGAGTTCACCACAGTCGGACTTGTCCGAAAATAACGGGACTGTCTGAACTTTTCTAGAGCCTAAATCGAACTAGTCCGCCCTAAGTCGGACAAGTCCGATCTTCCTGAGAACTTAGGGTTTCCTACACTGTGCACATCGGACTAGTCCGGACGTCACCACAAACTAGTCCAGACCCTCGAAACCCTAACGGTAACTTTTGGAAACACCATATAATAGATGTGCACGACTCTACTTTCAACTCTCTCGACTCCCTGCACCGTCACACCCTCCAAGAGCTTAGAAAACACATCTCTCCACGCAATCCAACGCAAGAAAGGTCAAATCCTTGAGGATTCATATTGGATCAAAGGAGATACATGATTCACACGTTGGAGCTCTTGGGTTTGATCTCTAACACACTCTTGTTGTTTCATTGTTGATCTTAAGGATGTGTTCTCTGTGGTGTTTGACTTGTAATCTTGGGGAGTCCTCAACTTGTGAGAAGGCACCTTGAACTTGGTGATTTACCCTTGTGATAGTGAAAGAGAATTGGCCTTCGTGGCGATTTGACGAGGTTAGTGTCAGTGAAGACCTGGTCCTTTCGTGGGCTCCTCAACGTGGACGTAGGTTATCTTTGTGGGAACCGAACCACGAGATACAATGTTGTGTCAAACTTGTCCTTAACTTTTTCATATCATATTCTAGTGTTTACTTGATCTTGTCCATCTTAAGTTAAAACATTAAAAGCAAAGTTAATTTGTGCTACACTTAATTTTATTGACTCAATACTTTCAATTTACACACTATATTTTGTTGCGTACCGTGCTTGTATTAAAATCATTGATCTAACTTGATCAATCTAGTCCGCACGCACCGAGCTAGTCTGCATTGTACCGAACTAGTCCGATTTCCTGGTATTTGATCAAGTTGCTAAGTGTTGCAGGTTCCGACTAAATTTCAAAAAAGCATATTCACCCTCCCCCTTCTAGGCCACATTCACAGACATTCTTCCCGGAGAGACATGTACCAATCCAGGAAATTATTAGCAGAGCTCGATATGAAGTATGAAAAGATTGATTGTTGTCCCTAACAACAGTATGTTTTTTTTTGAAGGAAAATGCAAATGTAGCACATTGTTCGTTTTGCAAACAACCTCGATACATTGAGGTCACAAATGTGGACGGTGAATTAGTGGAGACAAAAGTGCAGCGAAACAACTTCGTTACATGCCTCTTGCATCTAGTTTGAAAGAGTTGTTTCTTTCAAAATCAATCGCGAGAAACATGTGGTGGCATAAGGATGGTGTGTGCGAAACGCGGGAGTAATGACACACCCATCTGATGCTAAGGCTTCGAAGGCACTAGACTCTTTTGATGATGATTTTGCGAAAGATGCTAGAAATGTTCGCATTGGTTTTGCCACTGACGGTTTCACACCATTCAATACATGTGCTACATCGTACTCATGTTGGTCAGTCTTTGCTTTTCCATACAATTTTGCACCTACTATGTGTATGAAATATTAATACATATTCTTGTCTATCATCATTCCTAATCATAAACATCCAAGGAAATGTTTAGGGGTGTTTCTTCAACCACTGATTGAGGAATTAAAAAAATTGTACACCGGAGCACAAGCATATGATAGCTACAAAAAAAATCTTTAACTTGCGAGCAGCGTATTTCTGGTTCGTCCATGATTTTCCTACATACAGGGTATTCTCAAGATGGAGCACACACGACAAACTTTGTTGTTCAATTTGTGGGTCAGACTCCGATTGTTTTAGACTTAATCATTGGTGCAAAGTGTGTTTTTTTATTGCCACTGATGTTTTCTTCCACCAAATCATCCATTTAAGAGGCAACTCAATACATTTCGGAAGGATACTACTGTAACAAAGGGTCCGCCAAAATGTTTGACTGAGAGAGAGTGATGATAACATTAACTGCACTTTTAGTCAAACAAAATGCCTGAAGAGTGGCAGAAAAGTACTTTAGTACCTATCTTCAAAAATAAAGGAGATGTTCAAAGTTGTACTAATTACCGATGAATTAAGCTTATGAGTCATATTATGAAACTCTAAGAGAGTGTTATTGAACACCGCTTGAGGAAAGTGACCAATGTCACTAAAAACCAGTTTGGTTTTATGCCTGAGAGGTCCACTATGGAGGCGATTTTCTTACTTCATCAGCTTATGGAGAGATATAGGGAGCAAAAGAAGGATCTACATATGGTGTTCATTGACTTGGAGAAGGCATACGATAAGGTACCAAAACCGGTCATGTGGTGGGCACTAGAGAAACACAAAGTCCCAACAAAGTACATTAACCTTATCAAGGATATGTACGATAATGTGGTGACAAGTGTGCGCGTAAGGAATAATGAGACCGATACTCTTCGTATCACAATAGAGCTACACCAAAAATCAGCCTTAAGCCCATAAATCTTTTCTTTAGTGATGGATGAGGTGTCGAAGGATATACAAGGGGACATCCCTTGGTGTATGCTCTTTGCTGATGATGTAGTGTTGATAGATGAAACTAGGGATGGTGTTGATAGAAAATTGGAGCTATAGAGGCAGACCTTAGAGTCCAAGGGGTTTAGACATAGTAGAAACAAGACCGAGTATATGAGATGTGACTTTAGCGATGTTGGGTGCGAGGAGGGAAATGCTAGTTTACAAGGACAAGTAGCACTTAGGAGGGACACATTTCGATATTTAGGATCAATGTTACAAAACAATGGTGATATTGACGAAGATGTTTGCCATATGATCAAGATTGGGTGGATGAAGTGGCGGCAAGCATATGGAACCTTATGTGATAAGAAATTTCCACAAAAACTGAAAGGAAAATTCTATAGGATGGTAATCAAATCTGCGATGCTGTATGGAGCAGAATGTTGACCAACTAAAAGGCAACATGTCCAACAAATGATTGTTGCTGAGATGCGCATGCTATGGTGGATGTGCGGTCACACATGAAGAGACAAAATTAGGAATGAGGTGATACGTGACAGGGTAGGGGTGGTACCGATTGAGGAGAAGCTAGTCCAACATCACTTACGATGGTTTGGGCATATTCAACAGAGACCTCCAGAAGCACTGGTTAACAGTGGGATTATTAAAGAGTAGAGAAAATTTTAGAAGAGGTAGAAGTCGACCAAGGTTGACATGGCAGGAGGCAATGAAACGAGACTTAAAAGAGTGGGACATACTTAGAGATTTGACTCATGATAGGACTGCATGGAAATTAGCAATTCATGTGACAGAATCATAGTTTATTCGTATACTCATATCTTCTTTCTTATTAATCCATTTTTAAAATAAATAAAATGTGGAATCTTATTTTATTTGTATTTTTTTACTCTCATCTTATTTTATGTTACTTTTTTTCAAAAATTGTTAGGTTTCATTTCTAGTTGACCCCAACTTGTTTGGGACAAAGGCTTGGTTGTTGTTGTTATAGGGTTGAGATTGCTGCATGGCACAGTCAACTTGTCCCTATAGATGATGAGTTTGTGTGTTTTGATCATGAGCACGATTGGACTCAGATATGTGGATTATGGATCTCCCTTATGCTAAGTCATTGTTAGTCCTACACAACACTGATGTGATGTACCAAGAACGTAATGTAGCTGAAATCATCATTATCACTTGTTTCAAATTTTAAAAGACAGAAGATAATTTGAAGGCTCGAAAAGATCTTGCAGAGATTTGTAATCATCTGACCTTAGAAGTCACGAAAGATGACAGTGGTAAACAGAGAATGCCATGTACTCCGTTTTGTCTCTAACTTAAAGAAAAGAAAGAAGTGCTCAATTGGTTGCAAAAACTGATGTTTCCTAACAGTTACTGTGCAGGGTTCAAATGCACAACAAATATTGAAAATTGGGTTTTAAATAATCTGAAAATTCATGATTATCATGTACTCATGGAAAGACTTCTTCCCACAATGTTTCATGGATGTGCATCAGGATGTGTGGAGAGTACTTGCAGAACTTAGTTTATTTTATACATAATTATATGCTAAGGGAATTACAGTTCAAATGATGGAAAAATTGGAGAATGAAATACCTTCACTCATATGCAAAATGAAGAAGATATTCCCACCAGGATTTATGAATGTAATGCAACCTCTCCTAGTGCATTTGCGTAACAAAGCCAAAGTTTTTGGTCCCGTGCAATATCGGTGGATGTACTATATTGAGAGTACACTAAAAAATTTAGATCAATGGTTCTCAATAAAGCAAGAGCGGAAGGGTGTACTGCAGAAGCATTTGCTCTGAAAGAGGTAGCGCACTTCTCAAGTACATTCTTTGCAGAGGAACACAATTTTTATGATCACACAACGCCATACCACATAGATGAAGAAACTCCTTGTGGTAATCTGAGTATTTTTGGATGGAAGGAAAAAGCAGTTGGTGCCAGCAGTAGGCATGTGGTTTCAGAAGAAGAATGGAATTCATGTACATGCACAAAAACATTGAAGAGATGGATCAATATTTTGCGTAAGTCTTCTTCTAATTACTGCAAGGAAACACTTCATTCTTTTCCCATTTTTCATGAGGCATGTTCTATATGCCCATATTTTTCATCTTGCAGCAAGTTCGACGAACAGTATTGGAAGCCCACGCGCGAAGCAACAAGCAAACAATTAGATAAAATGCATCGTGATGACCTTCATGGGTGATTGAATGAACTTCATCAATTTGTTTTAGAAGCATGTAATACCTGAATTTTTGTGAAGTTATATAATCAGTAAAACTAATATTTTGTTACATTGGTAGTGCATGGTTGATGCTAACGATTCATGAGGACTTACGACAACTTCCTCAAGGGACGATAACAGCAAAGATTTTTGTTTGTTACAATGTAAATGGATATCGATTTAGTTCGGCCCAATTTGAAGCAAAACATTCGCTTGCAGCCACGACAAATAGTGGGATTGTAACTAGAGCATGTGATGCAAATAGTCAGGAAACTAAATACTATGAGATTATTCAAAAAATTGTGGAGTTCAAATTTAGTGGTTTCAAAGACCTTTGAGTTTCTTTCTTCCATTACGACTTGTTTGATAGTAACAGGGGAACAAGACATGATGAATTTGGTATCGTCGAGGTGAATTATGAAGAAAGACTTTGTGGATGTGATAATTATGCCCTTGCTCACCAAGTTGTGTTGGTTTATTATCTGTTGTATCCTTGTCGAAAGCTAAATGTTTGGTAGGTGGTGTATAAAGTTATTCTGCGAGAACGATTATATGCCTCGTGATGTTGGTTATCGAGATGAACAGAATGAAGTGTTCTAAGGAGATGATGTGCCACCATATTTTATTATTGAAGATGGTTTAGGTCTTGATGTTGAAGAAAATGAAGTGGAAGAGGTAGTAGGGGTTAAAAGAAAGCAACAAAGCCTTAAAAAAGTTGGACAGAAGAAGCAAATTGGTCATTGACACGTTACCGATGGAACATCTGATCATGATGAATTTTAATCATGTTATCAATTCACATTGCATTTATATATCATTTTATTACTTTTTGTTGTATCATTATGTATTTTTTCTAACCAGTTTCTCGTTTTTATCAGGATGCCACGTGGTTTGAAGAGTATCGCTAAGGGACTTAATTTTTGCGCCTCAAGCAAGTCTGGTAGTTGGCACCCAGTCCCAACAGGACAACCAGATGACTTCCACATGTATGCTAGGATCGGTTCACATCATACATATGTAAACGAAAGTGATGTATCATATATTACAAAGCATGTTCGAATACATAATTGTTTTACAGTAATGACCCGTAGGTCTAAAATAAGATTACAAGCAAAGCAGCGGAAAAGTAATTAGTGGAGCTCCAATGCACAGGCGTTTCCGGGGGTTTCGCCAACCTAGAGCGTCTCCTCTGGATAAGTGTAGAAGTCTTCATTCTCCACTTCTTCGCCATTGTAGATTGGGGAAAGATAAGCAACAAGCAAGTTTGAGTAACAACGGTACTCAACAAGTGGGGAAAGAGATGACATGCAAGCTTTTAGAAGGAAGGTCAAATCCGGATTAAGCATTATAACATTACATCTTATCCTTAGCTTTTATTAGCACCTACTACTAAGTGAGTGAACCCAATCATAACCCATTTATAAACCAAGTCCCAACCAACCAAACCAACATTTCCATCCATTGACTAACTATGAATTGGACACCAAAACGCTCTTGTTCGTGAGCACGGCTGTTATGAAAGTTCAAAACACTGCAAATTGTATACTCTTTACCCACAAGTCATGATTTCATCTCTTGTTGCCAGGTGGACTAAGTAAACCTTCCTGATGTAACTAAAACGTTACAAACTTTCGTAGTGTGTGGCCAGGAGATCACTACGAGGTCTTTACAAAGGATTCCCCCGACGCGTTCTAGTCCTCTGAAGTTTCACCCCTGTACAAAAGTGTGATCCGACAACTGCGTCTGAACACCCTAGTTGCCCCCTCTTGAGCTATGCGGATCCAAAGACAGTAACTCTGAACCAATTCCCCACACTATCCAATCACCAATACTACACCGAAAGAGGCCTAACTAATCAACTAAGCTACCCCATACTCAATCTTGTGGCGATACTATAAAGTTTAGTGGCTTCCTCTATAAACAGATCCTTAAAATCCGGCAAGGTTCGAACCCAAAACTCAGGTCTCGTGCATACTGCACTATACCATACAAACCAACCCGCCAAATTCCTATTCACTACAATTCATTTTCCCATATCACAATAAATAATCATAACAATTAATAATATAACATGTATATAGAGAATTTCCCTCCCAATGCTAAGCATGGATAAGTGTAACAAGAATAACAAAATACACCCAATCCAACCCGGTGACAAGAAATTATATGGAAGGATAAAGTAAATAGGATTCAAATTATTAAGCATGGAACTAACTAAAACTTAGTAAAATGGGTGCAAAATGGTCAAGGACACTTGCCTCTCACAAAATGTGGGTTGTCGAAGTGCTAGTCCTGAAGGTCGTAAGCCGACTCGGGAACCGACTCTATTAACATCATTGCACACGGAACGAAAATAAGAACACATAATAAGAAACAAGAAAACATGGGCAACATCACAAATAAGCAATCATAAAAGAAAACCTACGCAGTTATGTCGCTGTTAACATTTACTTAGTCATAGATTATTTGATGATATGGGTTAAGGTCTGAATTTTAGGGGGCATAAGCGTTGACTAACAAGCAGATAATTCTTCTCATGCTTTTTGAGTTGTCTTGAAGCGTAGGCCACCACATGTTCCTCTTGCATCAAAACACATCACAATCACTGCGAAAGCTCACAATAGACCAATAACTCCTTTTGCATGTCCGGCATTACCAACACTAGAGCAGTGATCAACCTCTTCTTCAACTCGACGAAGCTTGCTTCACATTCTGGTGTCCACTTGAATGTAGCTCCCTTCTTTGGTAGCTTGGTTAGCTGTCGAGAAATCTTTGAAAACCCTTCAATAAATCGTCTATAATAACCAGCCATTCTCAAGAATCTTCAGAGGTGTTCCACATTTTCTGGCGTCTGCCACTTGAGAATATCTGTCATTTTACCCGGATCCACTGCTATTCCTCCCTCTGATATGACATGTCCCAAGAATGACACTTTCTTCAACCAAAACTCACACTTACTGAATTTCGCGTACAACTGGTGCTCTCGAAGCTTTTACAGTGCCAACCTCAGATGTTCCTCATGCTCTTCGTCACTCTTGGAAAATATCAAGATGTCATCGATAAATACCACCACAAATTTGTCCAAATACTCCACAAACACCTTGTTCATGAGGTACATGAAGTAGGCAGGGCATTGGTCAACTCGAAAGACATAACAGTGTACTCATAAAGTCAGTATCAGGTGATGGAGGATGTCCTGGGTATATCCGATGGGCGAATCTTCAACTGTGATAACCGAAACGAAGATATATCTTGTAGAATACATAAACTCCTCTCAATTGATTGAACAGATCCTCAATCCGTAGCAACGGGTACTTGTTCTTGACAATAACTGCATTGAGAGCACGATAGTCCACACATAACCTCTGGGTGCCATCCTTCTTTGGTACGAATATGACCGGAGCACCCAAAGGTGATGAGCTAGGTCGGATATGTCCTTTCTTCAACAGCTCTTTAATGTGATCCTTTAGCTCAGCTAACTGCTGGGTGTCCATTCTATATGGCCTCTTATATATTGGGGCCGTTCCAATCACTATCTCAATGATGAATTCAATTTCTTGGTCACGAGGTAAACCTGACAACTCCTTAGGGAACACGTCTGGGAATTCATTGACAACTCGAATCTCTTCGGCAATCTCAGTTTGAATAAGTCTGACCCTTTGTGTTGGAGCTTGGTCTGGAGCGAACTCAACCTTTGTACTGTCAGTGTGGGTCAAGGAGACTATCCTTGTGGTGCAATGTATTATCCCGTGGTATTTGGTCAATCAATCCATCCCCGGGATAATGTATAGCCCTTGAGATTCCAGAACAATGAGATTCGCTAAGAAGACTACCCCCTTTATGGCTATCCTTACATTATGGCATACTTGCCCTATTGTCATTTCTCCTCCAGGGGAGTGAACTATAAGCTAGTGAGTCATTAAGTGCACTAACATGTCATGCCTCCTCATGAACTCCTTAGATATGAATGAATAAGTAGCACTAGAATCAAACAACACTGTAGCTAGATGAGAATTGACAAGAAACGTACCAACAACCACATCTGGTGCATTATGTGCTTCCTCAAGTGCCACATTGTTGACTCTCCCGCATGTAGGAGGCTGCAGCGGCTTCTTCGGGCAATGAGTGGAGTAGTGTCCCATCTCACCAGAGTTATAGCACTACATAGCTACGTTGTTACCTTGGGCCCTATTACCTCCTTGTTATTTCTGTTGCGGCTGACCAACAGGGCTAGGTGCTGGAGCTGTTGGGCGAGGTGGCTGTGCTGGGCGGCGAGGTGACTGCATTTATGGGTGTGGTCACTGGTCGTATGGGCCTGGTGGTCTATAGGCAGGATTAGGTTACCTCTATGCTAGATAAGGGTAAAGACCTTGGGGGTGTCTCACGGGTCCCTTTAGCTGAGGGGCAAAGCGAGGGCGGGTGTTGCTGCCAGAAGACTGACCCTACACTATCTTCCGCTTACGGATATCTTCATCAAGTTCCTTCTTCTTCCTTTCCACTGTGAAGTCCTTGTCCACCAGCTTCTGGAAGTCGGCGTAGTCACTAGAGGACATTGCATACTAAAGCTCCATATCCAACCCTTTCTTGAAGTAGTATTGTTTTCTCTCATCTGCAGCCACATCCTCAGGTGCATAGAGGGACAATTGTGTAAACTTGTTCAGGTACTCCCGAACACTCATGTTCCCCTGCTTGAGACTCATAAATTCTTCATGCTTCGCTTCAACCTCACCTTCAGGCACATGATGGTTCCGGAAGCTATTCTTGAACTCTAGCCAATTGATGTTCTCTGGGTCCTCATGAGCAGCAGTATATGCAGTCCACCAGCCAACTGCTAACCTAGTGAGTTGATGAGATGCCAGTAAAACTCTCTCACGTCCTTCACATTGTATTATGCTCAGCTTGTTCTTGATGACTTTCAGGCAGTCATATGCATCCATGGGGTCTACAACACTTGCAAAGGTTGGGGGTTGGGTGTTCAGGAAATCCCTCAAGTGTGACCTTGGTCCTGGTGCTGGCTGTGGTTGTGGCTGATGTGGTGGTGGAGGGGCTTGTTGGGCTTGTTGCATATTGGCCATGGCAGGTCCTGCATCATTTGCATTTGTATAGCCATCATATGCTGCATGTGGTTCATTGCGGGTGCTCCATGGGCATCTCTCCATTCCACTGTGGCAACTAGAACCCTTCAACTTCATCATTGCCGAGTGGCATACCACGTCCACGACCTCTTCCCCTACCTGCCATCTAAATTTTGAAGCACATATAGTCTTAGGAATTAAAAGATAGAACTAGGAGAAAGACTACTATACGATCCATTTACTAAATGCAAATCATCACTTATTATAAATACAAACATGAGTATAAATAAAAGGTTTTTATTAATAGATCACCTATTATAAGAATGTATCAAAAAGATGTGGTTGTGGACATGTTGCCGAGGAGTTCCACAACTCACAAACCACACCAAAAGAAAAACATGAAAGAAGCAACACAACTCAAGGTCACACGATATACGTCTATGTCGCTCTTATCCAACTACTAGGGAGTGTGCCTATCCTTGAGTCGTGGGTAGAAGTCGGGACCTACTCCTCTTCCTGTGGGCCCTCCTCCGGGTCCTCGTCGTCATCCTCGTCGGGGTCCTCATCGTCGTCCACAGGGCTGCATGGTGGTGAGGTAGCGGGCGGCTGTGGAGCAGAAGACTCCTCAAAAGGTGGCTCCTCGTCTGAAGACTCCTCAGGTAAAGGCGACCAACACCGGCTGTCACGACAGTCCGAACAGTTCGGGACCCATGTCGACGTGTCGATCGTGTAGCCGTCTGGGTCCTCATCGGTGATCTGACAATACCTCCTGATCATCCCCTCGTAACGCTCGGCGAGGTCACGAGTGTCCTGTATCTCCTGTTGCGCCCTATGAAGACGGACACTGAGGTGTGCCACGTTGTCAACAGCCTGTAGTGACTGTGGATGGTCCAGGGGTCCCACCACAGGCCTGGTGACAAAGTCAGCAGTGCCACTGGGATGCTGCGGAGTGAAAGCGTGCACCGAGTCCTCCAGTCGGAAACGGTAGGCGTGGCTCCAGTAAGTAGCTACCTCCTAGCGAGCATCCTGCTCTGCGTACCGACAGGAGCTCCTCCAAGCAGGGCTGTGATGGATCTTCAGTAACTCATCACCATAGTAGATGAAGATCTTGCAGGACCACTCAACTCTGCCTGGGCGCTGCACCCCAACACAGTGGTAGGAGAGCGAGAGGCTCTGGTGCCGGTAGCCAACACCACGAAGTACGGCTTGGAAATGAAGTCGCAAGCGCCCTACAACCTTGCCGTCAGAATGGGTCACGATGGGGCGATGGGGGTCACTGAGTGGAGAGCAACGGGCCAGGTTACGACGGGGCACAAGTCCTCCAGTCGACTTACAGGCGGTACTCTTGTAGTGGGCCATCTACAAATTTTGAAACAAAAGAGTGTTAGTAAGAAAACATATAAATAAGGGAGTAAATAAAACAGGTAAACAGGGTAGGGAATACAAAGCAATTTTAATAATTACTTTTTAGAAAATAGTAGGGACCTTAAGTCATCCTTTTCTACTTAAGCTTGCATCCTACGGGCAACTGAAAGTGCATCTAGGCATTCCTGTGGGTTTTGGATGATTGATGATGACAATTAAGAGACTAATGAGCTGAGTTGATCTTAAGCACAGGTGTGATGGATGAAATGAGATGAAATCCCTCAAAAAGGAAAAGGATAAAATGGACGTCAAAGACTTAAGCGTAGAAACTAGGGTTTCTATGGTATTGATCTTAAGTGAGCCGTATTATGTGTGAGGGTGGATGTATCATGTGCATTGAGATCATTCTAGAGGGCTCAAAGTGGTCATTGAGAGAAAAACTTAAGTGAGAAGCCAAAATGAGGAAAAACCCTAGGAGGCCGAACTAGTCCAAGTCTCAGGGTCGGGCTAGTCCGGCCAGTCAGAGAAGTCTGCTTTGGGGCGGACTAAACGTCTCTGGATGAGTTCGGACTTGTCCGTATGGGTACATACTAGTCCGTTCATCCCTTAGTGGAGTTGGAGCTAAGTCCATGAAGACCGGACTTGTCCGTTTTTGAACGGAACAAAGCTCTCTGGAAAAGTTCAGACTTGTCCGTTGTGGTGCAAACTAGTCCGTTTGAGACTTAGTGTGAGAGAAACTGAGCAAACCCTAGAGGGCTGGACTAATCCGCCCCTTGTGGCCGGACTAGTCCGGGCCTACCCAGTTGTGTCCGTTTTGGGACGGACCAAAGCTCTCTATCCTATTTTATTGTCAGTGGCCATTTGAAATTCAAACGTTGGCGCGCACGTCATCTGTTTTGTTGATCGATGACGTGAAATTGTCGGTGGTCCCAGAAGGCTGGACTAGTCTGTGGCACAGGGCCGGACTAGTTCGGGTTTGCCCTGGTGGCAACGGTTAGTTGTCGGGACCCCTATAAAAGGGGGTCCCCTGGACCCTATTTGATAACTCTTGAATCCTAGCGCTGCCACAATTGACCTAGAGCCTTCCAAAGCCTTCCACTTGTCCTTCTAGCCCTCTAAGACCAAATCTTGAAGAGATTAGGGTTTGGGAAGGAAAGTGAAGGAATATCATCGCGTTTTGGCTCCCGGTTTGATCTCTTTGCACATTGTGTTGTGTTTTGTGGCTTGTGTGAGTTGAGCTTCGTGTGCTCCTCATTGTATTGATTTGTGGGAGCCTCAACTTGTGAGCAGCCCCAATCAAACTTGGTGTTTACCCATTGATATAGTGGAAACCAAGCTGACCATTGTGGTGGCTTGGTGAGAGATGGGCCAAGTGAGACCCAGTTCTTGTGTGTACTTCTCAACGTGGATAGGCTTCTCTGTGGAGCTGAACCACGGGATATATCTTGTCTCACTTGTCATTTTACATTTCATAATCACTAGCATTGCTATTAGGGTTCTTATTGTTCATATTGCTCTTGACTTTGATCTTTGATGAAATCTTGTAACCTAAGTGCTCTAACCTCACAATCTAAGTTTTACTAGGTTACCACACATTGATTACATCTTTGGTGAATTTAAATTCCGCAAATAACTTGTAGAAACCAAGTTTTTAGGTTTTCACCCTGTGCTGAGCGGACTAGTCTGGCCCTATCCAGACAAGTCCGGCCTCAAGAGTTCAATCTCGTATGATTAAGTCATTTCAGGTATTATTGCCTATTCACCCCCTCTAGGCGACTTTCAATTGGTATCGGAGTAGACTTCTCTACCAAGAGTCTAACAACTCGTAGGAGAAATGGCCAGAAGGGATGACAACGAGATTCCAGTGATCGGTGATGACACCAAGACGAAGAATGTCGATGTTCTTCAAGATGATCCAAATAACGACGAAGAAGATTACATGCTTAAGGCACAGCTTCTTGAGATGCTCAATGTGCCCAAGAAGGAGATCAAACCAATTGCTCTGATCAACGTCGACAATGGGAGTAGTTCACAAGACTACTCCGAGTATCCTTACAACTATGAGTAACTTACCGCGAGCAATCATTATTTATCTATTCCCATTGGCAAACCTCCTCAGTTTTACGGAAATGATTACTCTATGTGGAAGCATAATATGAACATGCACCTCATTTCCTTAATCCCTAGTTTGTGGAAAATTGTTATGACAGGTGTACATCTTCCCAAGAATGAGGAAGACATCACTCCGGAGCAAGCCGTTCTTCTCCATCGTAATGCTCAAGCCGTCGGAGTGATTACCTCTTCTTTGACTTGAGAGGAGTTCAACCGCATTGAATGGTTGGAGGTTGCCAAGGAGATATGGGACACCCTCAAGACGGCGCATGAGGGCAATCGTGTCATTAGGGAGGCAAAGATAGAGATGATCGAAGGAGAGCTTGGGAGGTTCACCATCATGGATGGTGAGTCCCCTCAATACATGTATGACCGCCTCAAGACTCTCATCAACAAGAGTCGGTCTTATGGAAGCACATGGTGGACCGACCATGAGGTTGTAAAGAGGATGATTCGAGCATTCATGCCTCGAAACGTCACTCTTTGCTCACTAATTCATGAGAGTCCGGGTTTTCATAAGATGACTCCCGAAGAAGTGCTCGGGAGAATTATCAATGATGAGATGATGAAGCAAGAAGCTATGTTCTACAATGTCTACAAAAGCTCTCCTCCTCCAAGGAAAGGGATGTTGTATTCAAGGCAACATCCTTAAGATCGCAAGAAAAGGAAGAGAGTGATGAAGAGAGCCCCAACACTGATGAAGAATAGGCACTCTTCATCAACAACTTCGAGAGGATGTTTAGAAGGAGGGGGAGCTACCAAAATGAAAGGAAGAGCAAAGACAAGCCCAAGAGAAGATCAAAGAGGGTTTGCTACAATTGTGGGGAGTATGGCCACTTCATCGTGGATTGCCCACATGAAGAAAACAAGAAGAAGAAGGAGAGCAAGTCCAAGGAGAAGAAATACTTCAAGAAGAAGAAGCAATCCAGACATGCTCACCTTGGAAAGGAGTGGGATTCAAATAAGGAATCCTCCTCCGACGAAGAGGAAAAGATAGCAACCATTGCTGTGAAGAAGACAACCGTGGAGAACAAGCTCTTCCCAAACTTGGAGAAATTAAGGCAAACTTGCCTCATGGCCAAGGAGGGAAGAAAGAAGGTTAAATCTAAATCCTCCTCTTCAATTTCCTCGCATGATGACTTTGATAGTAGTAGTGAAAATGAGCACATGCTTAAGGACATGGGTAAAAGTACCTTGAAAAGATTGAGGTTGTTGACGAAGGAGATATTTGAGAAGGAAGAGCTCATCAACCGTCAATAGGACATGCTCATCCAAAAAAAGGAGAGATGTCAAGAGGTTGAGGAGCTCTTGGAGCTTGAAAGAGAAAGAAGCAAATCACTTGAGCGTGAACTCGCTTTGAGCAAGAAAACTTGCTCAAACCTTGAGAATACTACAATTGTGCTCAAAGATGAACTTGTTAGTTTGACACGAGCTAACAAGATCCTTGAAACACAAGTGAAGTCTCTTAAGGTCAATGCCCCTTCTTCCTTAACAAGCTCACCTTACTACAAATGTCAAATCCGAAGCGCCTCAACCTTACAAATGCTCAAACTTAATCATGAAACTTAAAGATGAGCTTAAGTTGACACAAACCAATCAATCACCAAAGGGTGGCATCTTTGACAAGGAGAAGATGGCATATGCATGTCGTGCATACACCAACACAAGACATCCCCTTGTCAAGGATGGTCTTGGTTATTCTAGGGAGATGAGGCAAAACACCAAAACTCCCAAGAATGGTAAAAAATTGATTGTTTTTGTCAAGGGAGGCTTATACAACAATAAAGGAAAGAACATTGCTACATATCCTAAAATGCCTAAGAAAGAACCTCATGCCTTGTTCCATGATTTTGATGCATCATATGTTTTATTGAGGAACAAGTTTGGAAAGGCCTATGCTAGGTATGTTAGGCCACACAACAAGAGTCCTAAACCTTGTGTTTGGGTGCCCAAGTGCCTCTTGACTAACATCAAAGGACCCAACACCGCTTGGGTACCTAAAGCCAAGGCTTAAATCTTTCTTGTAGGCATACTCCTCCGGTGGAACCAAATGAGTTCTCTATAGCGGGTGCACTAATCACATGACCGGAGAGAGGAAGATGTTTGTGGAGTATGAGCTAAATTAAGATCCAAGTGAAGGAATCTATTTTGGGGACAATAGCCAAGAAAAAAATCTTTGGCACCGGTAAAATTGCTATATCCCCTAATCACACTCTTTCAAATGTTTTACACGTTGATTCACTTGATTATAACCTCTTGTCCATATCACAACTATGTGACAAATGTTATAATTGTTTATTCACTAATGAGGGTGTGACCGTCACAAGGAGAAGTAATGACTCAATAGCCTTTAAGGATGTACTCAAGGGAAAGCTCTATCTTGTGGATTTCACTACGGATAAAGTCTAACTTGATACATGCTTAATTGCAAAAACTAACATGGGATGGCTTTGGCATAGAAGGCTAGCTCACGTTGGGATAAGAAACTTACAAAAACTTCTTAAAGGCGAGCACATCCATGGTTTAAAGAATGTTTTGTTTCAAAAGGATAGACCATGTAGCGCATGCCAAGTTGGAAAGCAAGTTGGAGCACATCCATCCAAGAAAATTAAGACAACAACAAGACCATTGGAGCTTCTACACATGGATCTATTCGGTCCAATCGCCTACATAACTATTGGCGGTAACAAATACGGTCTTGTTATTGTTGATAATTTTTCACGTTTCACTTGGGTATTCTTTTTGCATGATAAGAGTTAGACTCAAGGTGTCCTCAAGAAATACTTGAAGGGAGCTCAAAATGAGTTCTCCTTAAGTATCAAGACAATAAGGAGTGACAACGGCACCGAATTCAGGAATACTCACGTTGAAGAATTTTTGTATGAAGAATGCATTAAGCATGAGTTCTCGACCCCCTACTCCCCTCAACAAAATGGGGTGGACGAAAGGAAGAATATAACTCTAATTGAGATATCAAGAACCATGCTGGATGCGTGCAAGACGTCGAACCGGTTTTGTGCGGAAGCGGTTAACACCGCTTGCCATGTCATAAACCTGTTGTATCTTCATCGCGTACTCAAGAAGACGTCCTATGAGCTCCTAACCGGTAACAAGCCCAACATTTCTTATTTTTGTGTTTTTGGGAGCAAATGCTACATTCTAAACAAGAAGCCTAGGACTTCGAAGTTCGCTTCCATGTCCGATGAAGGTTTCTTACTTGGTTATGACTCAAACAGTTACGCCTATCGTTCTTCAACAAATCCTCCGGAATTGTTGAAGTAGCACGTGACGTAGTGTTTGATAAGACTAATGGCTCCCAAGTGGAGCAATTTGATCGTCGTGTGCTAGATCAAGAAGAAGCTCCACAAGTGGTGATAGGAAGGATGGCACTTGGAGATATACGACCACAAGAACAACTACAAGATGCAAGTGACCATCTCACACGTCAAGCAAGCTCTTCCTCAAATGATCAAGATCAAGTCCCCCAAGATGCGCTCCAAGAAGATGAAAATGGAGGCATCAATCAAGGGGGAGACAATGAAAATGAGGAAGACAAAGATGAAGATTCAAGACCTCAAGCACCTCACCCAAGAGTGCACCAAAGCGTTCAATGGGACCATCCCGTTGATAACATACTTGGAGACATCTCCAAGGGGGTAACTACTCGATCTCGTGTTGCAAATTTTTGTGAACATTACTCTTTTGTTTCTTCTATGGAGCCTCATAAGGTTGAAGAAGCACTACGAGATCCGGATCGGGTGATAGCCATGCAAGAAGAGCTCAACGACTTCGAATGAAATCAAGTATGGGAGCTAGTGAAGAGGCCTAATGCGAATGTTGTAGGCACTAAGTGGGTGTTCTGCAACAAACAAAATGAGTACGGGGTGGTTACAAGGAACAAGGCATGACTTGTGGCCAAGGGGTATTCACAAGTCGGAAGTTTGGATTTCGAAAAAACATTTGCTCCCGTAGCTAGGCTAGAATCAATTGGTATATTACTTGCCTTTGCTACTCACCATAATTTTAAGCTATATCAAATGGACGTCAAGAGTGCATTCCTCAATGGTCCAATCAAGGAAGAGGTGTATGTAGAGCAACTCCTCAGTTTTTAAGATGAAGAATTCCCAAGCCATGTGTACAAATTGCGTAAGGCTCTCTATGGCCTCAAACAAGCTCTTAGAGCTTGATATGAGTGTCGTAGAGACTTTCTAACTCAAATGGTTTCAAAATTGGGAAGGCGGAGTACACTCTATTCACTAAGCACTTTGATGATGATTTGTTTGTTTGCCAAATATATATTGATGACATTATATTTGGATCTAGTAACAAAGCTTTTTGTGATGAGTTTTTCAAGATAATGACGGAAAGATTTGAGATATCCATGATGGGGGTGTTGAAGTTCTTCCTAGGTTTTCAAGTAAAACAACTCAAGGAAGGCACATTCATTAGTCAAACTAAGTACACACAAGACATATTCAAGAAGTTTGACATGGACAAGTCCAAACCCATCATGACTCATATGGCAACTAATGGCATCTCGATCTTAATGAAGATGGTCCAAATGTGGACCAAAAGGTATATCGCTCCATGATAGGTTCATTGCTTTACTTATGTGCATCTAGGCCCGATATCATGATTAGTGTTTGTATGAATGCCAGATTTCAAGCTACTCCAAAAGTGTGTCATTTGACCGCCGTTAAGAGAATTCTTATATATTTAGTTCACACACTAAGCCTAGGACTTTGGTACCCCAAGGGATCTAAGTTTAACATCATTGGATATTCCGATGCGGACTATGTGAGATTCAAAGTTGATAGGAAGAGTACGTCCGGAACTTGCCAATTCCTTGGTAGATCTTTAGTATCTTGGTCCTCCAAGAAAAAAAAACTCCATTGCACTTTCCACAGCCGAAGCGGAATATGTTGCCGCTGGAAGTTGTTGTGCACAACTTCTTTGGATGCGACAAACTCTTAGGGACTATGGCATAGACTTGCGCCATATTCCCCTCCTATGTGACAATGAGAGTGCCATTAAAATAGCTCACAATCCAGTTGAACACTTAAGGACCAAACACATCGATATTCGCCACCACTTCTTGAGAGAACACTCCATCAAAGGAGACATTGCAATTTCACATGTGAGAACCAAAAAACAATTGGCCGATATATTTACCAAACCCTTAGATGAGAAAAGATTTTGTAAACTTAGGAGTGAGCTCAATATCTTAGATTCTCGAAATGTGGCTTGAGTCTTGCACATCTGATTGTTATATTCAAAAATCACACATGCTTGTGAAAAACTCATCCTCCTATATTTTCTACAAATTATTTTGAAATTATTGAATCTTTGTTAATAATGGTCATAATGTGATTGTTGATTGCTTACTGACCATGGTTGCAAAGATCTTTTGTGAAAATATAATCCAAAAGGATCAAATCTTCACTGAAAACTTAATATATAGGAGGTTTCAATCTTAGGACTGAACTAGTGTGCCCGAGAACCGAACTAGTCCGGTTGTTCAGATTAGACCGGACCCAGTTTACTGGCCGGACAAGTCCGGGTCCCCGACCGGACTAGTCCAGCCCATGGAGACTTAACCTCCCCTGGACGCCCTCGACCTCTCCACTTCACTCAAACCCTCTCTCTCTCTCCAAAAACGCACGAAAACCGCCCCCAAAACAGCATCCACAAAATCTTGATTCCAATTGGTGGATTAAAGCCCTAAGGTGCGTGGGAACTCTTTCCCAAGCATCGGAGGCCGATTCCTCACCCACATTTCGTCGAATCGAAGATTTGAAGAGTTATTCTTGACCTAACCCCAAAATCTCCAAAATTCAATTCTTTTAGGTCTATTGATAGAAACTTCTTCACAGATATTGTTGTCCACATCATTGTAATCATGTACCTCCATTTTTGTGGTAGGATCCGTAGTTTTTACAATATTTCTCTAGATTAGGGTTCTTGCTGTGTGAACCAGACTAGTCCGGCCGTAAGGCGGACAAGTCCGACTTTGTACGGACTAGTCTGGCCCTTGGGAGGACAAGTCCAGGTTACACAGTGAATACCCTAACCTAAATCGATTTTGTGAATTCTATCACCATATCTTTACTTCCTTGGACTCATATACATTCCTTTGCATCTCTTATCAACAGCCATGTCGAATTCCGATTACGTTCCCCTCTCCGACTCCGAGGCCGAAGCGGGAAGGCAAGCTTGTTACCGGCGAAAGCGCGAGGAGGACCAACTTGTCATGGCGTATCTCGACTCTCAGGCATAAGCTAGAAGAGCAAAGAAGACACAACGGTAGGCTCATAACTCAGATGCAGTCGAGGCAGCCCCCAAGAAGAAAAGGCTTGTGACTGTGGGGGAGAAGGCAAAATCCCAGGAGGCAGGGACCTCCAAGGACAATAGCAAGGCACCGGTGGATGTTGCACCCAAGAAGAGGGTCATTGTTGATAAGAAGGCTGCAAGCAAGGCCAAGAAGGGAGCCACTCAGCCCATAGGTCCTTTGAGAATGTCATCACCTGCACAAAACCCTAACCGTGCAGCTGCCTTCGATACCAACATCTTCAAGGGCAAAGGGGCTGAGAAGGAAAGAAAGCTCCGGAAGGTCAATGTCTATCAGAGGGAGAGAAGCACAATGGATCCCCGCTTTTGGTGTGATTTCCACTGTGAATACTACAGGACAGTTTATATGTCCAAGCAAACTCCAGTTACTGATGCTTAGTGATTCGATTGGGACTACATGGCCCAGAAGGATCACGTGCCCTTCAATGCTGTGATTGATGCCATAGAGCGCCATGGTCTAAAGAAATTCATGGCCTTTCAGTATGATTGGAATATGGAAGTGATTGCTCAATTCTACTCCATTGTCTACTTCCACACTTACGGGGACAGGAGGATCACCTGGATGACCCATGGAGAGCAATACTCTACCACCTACTAGGAGTTTGCTCAGTTACTTGACTTGGAGGATCAACTGGAGAATGAGATCATCATTTTCAACTTAAGGCCAGTTGATCGAGACACCTTGGAGTACATGTATCCAAGTCATGTACCTTTTGAGGCCGGACACATAAGGAACATCAAACCCTTCTACAGTGTGCTCAACAGGGTGCTCCAGAAGACCATTGCCCCCAAGGATGGAGATGCGGGGATTATTCAAGGAAATTTGAGGCACTTGATGGTGCTAATTGATGGAGATGTTTGCTTCAATGTGGTGGACTACATCTTCGATGACATCTTCAATATCTCACATACTCCAAACCGATCATGTGGCTACGCTCCGTACATCATCTACATGATCGAGAAGGTGTCCAGGCTCAACTTCAAGAAGGACATCATTCATAGAAGGCTTCATCCACAAATTCCACCTCCGGAGCCAGCTGCCCCTCATAGGAAGAATGCGGATTCTCCCGCTTTTTCCTCACACTTTGTGCCACCACCTCCTCCTCCACCTCCTCCTTCATCACAATGCGGCAGCGGATTTCTCAAGTGCTTCAAAGCCATATTCTCCTCTTGTCAGAAGGCGGAAGCTTGGCAACATCGCATGGAGCGTCACCAAGAGAAGTATCTCAAGGTGGACATCCCTATGTCTCCCGCCGCAGAGAGTGATGGGTAGATAACTCCATTCCTGGAGTTCACCGTCGAGGAGCTCACTCAATTCGGTGATGTTGAAACCTCTACAGCGGCTCCATCCGAGGATGATGATATTGGCGACCTGGAAGCCAAGGAGAGCGATAGCAGGCGCCAAGGAGGCGGAGACGACGACGCCGCGGCGATGATGAAGAGTAGACCTAAGGACTCTTCCTTCCTTCATTTCCTTTTTGGTGTCTTGATGCCAAAGGGGGATAAATTGATGGACGGGGTACTTAGAGAGGGGGACAGGTTGAAAAAGGCGGTTCTACTTAGACAATAGTTATATGTGGGAGAGATTGATTCACTATGGACTTATGTTTTAAAACTCTCATTCCAATTGTTATAAGACTTAATTCATGTACCTTGACTAAATTTTGATGTTACGCTTGAGTTACATGTTTATCTAGCATATTTGTTGCCTCATCACAATTTATGAGCACATCACTTAGCCACCCCACAATAACATGTATATGTATGCGAACTCTTTCAATTTCTCTTACTCATGATGCATACATTGAGGGAGAGTCACTCATACAAATACATGTCATAAAAACAAATTATTATCCTTTTTGTTGAAGTCTTAATGTGTTGTCATCAATCACCAAAAGGAGAGAGATTGAAAGTGCATCTACGCATCCCCGTGGGTTTTGGATGATTGATGATGATAATTAAGAGACTAATGAGTTGAGTTGATCTTAAGCACAGACGTGATGGATGAAATGAGATGAAATCCCTCAAAAAGGAAAATGATAAAATGAACGTCAAAGACTTAAGCGTAGAAATTAGGATTTCTATGGTATTGAGCTTAAGTGAGCCGTATCATGTGTGAGAGTGGATGTATCATGTGCATTGAGATCATTCTAAAGGGATCAAGGTGTTGGTTGAGAGAAAAACCTAAGTGAGAAGCCAAAATGAGGAAAAACCCTAGGAGGCCGGACTAGCCCGAGCCTCAGGGCCAGACTAGTCCGGCCAGTCAGAGAAGTCCGCTTTGGGGTAGACTAAACGTCTCTGGATGAGTTCAGACTTGTCCGTATAGGTACGGACTAGTCCTCTCATCCTTTAGTGGAGTTGGAGCTAAGTCCTTGAAGACCTGACTTGTGGTCGATCTGGAAGGAGCGGAACGCTCGCGTTTTCAGAGAGGAGGAAGGCTCCATTCAAAATGTTATTTCACTCGTCAAGAATGAATGCAGCCTATGGAGTGTTGCTGGCGCCAGACATCTGTCGGCGCTCTTAGTTCAGCCAAGATCACTGCAGCAGTAGGAATCAGTGATAACGATGGACGTTGCCTGTACCTTGTCTCCGTCGTCTAGTTGTCCCTCCGATCATCTGACTTCTCTTCTAGGTGTGCTGTAGTGGCATGTCTCATGCCACGATATTGTAACCTCTTAACCGTGTGTGACTTTCATCCCGCTTGTAATTAAATACCGATCTTCGGTTTAAAAAAAATGAATGAAAAAATGAGTCTAAGGACCAGTTCGTAGACTGGGTAACAGCTCTTCATTCAGCCAATTAGGCTTTGTATCTTGGCTGGGCTTTTTCTATACTGAACTATCCACTGTAATCTGTTTCAACTTTTTTCTTTAATACAAATTCAGCAGTAGGATCTCCCTGCTGCTTTTTTCTTTCAAAAAAACATTTTATTCAGACAACACTTGCTGTTTCATGTTATGGTTTTCATTCAATTTCTTCCATTTTCTTTTGCTTCTTCTACTTATTTCTTTCTTACATTAGTGGTTAGAAGTTTAGACAACTTACTGATTAATTAGTTCTAGAAAATAAACCATGACGAAACACTGAACAACACAAACAGTAATAACACATGTAATTGCAGCCATATTGAAATATCATATCGAATCATGTCACATGTACCTATCTGTAGCCAGAATAATAAATGTAGATTGCCAGCGTTCGGTTTGCCGACGATTATCAAATGTACCGCGTGTTCTGCCTCGAGGCGGCCTAGCAGCTAGAACAGGGGAAGTATACTGGTTCGGGCAAGGTGCCCTACGTCTATCCCGGGGATCTCTTCTTCTCATTATCAATGGCGGGGAGAATACATGTAATAGAAGTTTAGTGCTCTAGCAGAGGGGGTGGTTCCCTCTTTTTTTTTCTTCTGATGTCATTTTCGTCTGCTTCGACCCCCCTTTTATAGGCGAGGGCGAATCCTCTACGCTTTAGCTAGTTCCCGCCTTCCTCATATCGGAGGTGGCTTATTACATATTCATTCCTATTAGTCTGCTCCTTGGGGCGGGGTTGAACTGCTACGTCCGTTAGCATCGTGTCTGCCTTGTCGCGTCATGTCTCCTGTCAACGTCTCTGTGCTCAGGGTGGCGTGATGTCCACGATAAGACGGAACGAGACGCGCAGAGAGTCAACAGTAGCACTGACACAGTCTTCCACGCGAAGACCCGTAGTGTACGATCCGTCTCCCTTGGTCAGGGCTCGGCTGGGGGTTAGCGGGAGAGCCCTGCTAAGCGGGGGTCTAAGAGTTCGTCCCCCCCCCCCCGACTCCTGGACCTTGCGGTCAGTTCGACAGGGCCCGCCGGCAGGGCTCGGGCTTGCTCACCTTGATCGAAATCGCCATGGCCAGATTGGGTATCGACTCCGGTCACCTGGGTTCCAGGATCCCGACATAGATGTTGTGTGTGAGCGTCAACGTAGACTGATCGTTGATGATAAGCAGCATCGCTTGACTTGACATAAAATGATCCGTGATGAAGAACGTGAGTAGTCAAGCAAATCTCTTCCCAAAAATCTTATTTGCCATCTTCGTTCCGAAGCGAGATTGTAAAGGAGGTTGGTTTCAAAGACCTGCTCTGTCCATTGTTGGAGCACAACGGCGCTCGAGACGATGGAGTAGGATATGACAGCGGCGCAAGTAACAAGAGAGACAAAACCAAGATCGTTTTATGTTGTGTATATGATGCATGATTGTTCACATAGAGCCGATCAGTAATCCCTACTTGTGTAAAACATGGATTCTCGTCTGAGTCGGTTGTTTAAGTCTATGTCGAGATGACTACTTACTCCGAGTCCGCAATATGTTTAAGTCATCAGCCCAACTCTGACTCAAAGTCGAGCCAACAATCTACTATGATTCCATGTGATGTTCGAGTCGATTCGGGGCGACCCGAACCAACTCTGACTGCACTTTCCCGATCAGCAAAAATAAAGGTTGACTCAGCACACATGTATCATTCCTCTATCACTCCCTTGAGAAGTGTTAGAACACTTCCAATTATAAGTGAGTCTCACTCTCCTCCTAGTCTCCATGTGGTACTGAAGTTTGCATCCACCTCTTTTCATACATGGCCTTTGAGATTTATTTGGCATTTTCGACCTTGATTATTATAACAAAAAAATCTAATATTTGGAGATTTGACAAGTCAGTCTCAAAGGAGAATTGCTCAGTCTTCATATAACAAGTTGTTTAGTAAACAGGACACACACCCTGCTTTCTGGAACCTTTTCACCGAGAATCGTTTTTGTAGTCAAGGATCATTTCGACAACATTTTTTAAAAAAACAGGATTTCGACAAGAATTGACCTTTGACTCTGCGGTGGAAGGTGGGGCATCAGAAAGAATAGTTTTTTGTAGCAACAGGAGATTGAGATCTTAATGTTGTGTCCAAAGTTTCAATAGATTTCAAGTGATAAATCACGGGTCAAATGTACAACAAGATCTGAAATTGGGCCTCAGAAACTCAATGACCTGTTGTACTACAAAAAACTTTTTACAGGTGGAATTAAACAAATTCGTTCAGACAGTTTTCAGAACCAATACGATTTAAGTGACCACTACAGAGAAATAACAAATTCACGACGGCCAACTTAATTTACGACGATCAGTGGAAAAACCATCGTAAATAAAGTTATTTATGACGTCCTATCACAACCGATGGGGAACCGTCATAAATTTATTTATTTATGACCAACAACTTGTAACGGCCAGAAACAGTTGTTAATAAGCCTATACCATCATAAATAACTTATTTACAATGGTACCAAGCCTATTAACGATGGTTTTGGCCTTCGTTAGTGGTTCTGTTTCCTATAGTAGACTATATGAAAATCACCATCTTTTTAGCATATCCATTAAGAGGACCGTCTGTAAAAATATATGTGTACAAGCGGTCTCCTAAATAGACTGATTGTTCAAATAGATTTTTACAAGTGGAATCCTGTGTGGACCAAATATTACTTGACACACGCAGAAATTGCTATTTTACATTCAGGTGACTTAAAGAGAACCGCTTCTAGAAATGCGTTAAATTAAAATTTTGTGCTCAAATTTAAATTTGTGCCAAAATTCATACAATAACATAATTTTTATTCCATTATAGCACAAATATTCATCTCACGGCATAATATTCATTCCAACACAATTACGGCACCCTAATGGTTGCCTGACATTTTTACAATGTTATGTGCCACTCGTCCAATTTAGATAATCACTTCAGCCTTTCTTTTCTTAATCAAGTCAATTTCTGTTATTGTGCCCTTCTTTTTACTCTTTGACTGATACGTCTCTGACTCCTTGTTCAACTTCGCGATGAAGTTTTCAGGAATTGTTCGGTCAAGGATCTCCATCTTTTAGTTCACTTTAACATCGCCCATGAATCGCAACCAAAGTCCCTAGTCGTTACTATCACATGCCACATACGTATTGACAGAGTCAAAAAATCAAGTATGAACGACATGGGAAAGTATCTTACGTATAGGCACCAAACGAGGTACATAATGTCGGGACTTCGTGTGCAGTACATGCAGAATAAATCTTAAAGTTATCAGACATATTGTTCTCTCTCTGCTCCAAAATGTGTTTACCAGCACAAGAAATGTGACACTAGTGAGCCCAAAATAGTCGCCATCATCACTACAGGAATTTGAAATAGTTTCGTCGGCCACAAACCCACGAAAATATGCAATAAACCTACGAAAATATTTATTTTCGTTGGTTTTGGAGCAATTTTCGTCGGTGACTAGCCGACGTGCATAAGTAAATGAAAATAACCGTATTTTCATCGGCCCCAATGAAAATAATTTTAATTTCGTCTACTAAAAGTCACCGACGACAATAACTAATGTTCGTCGGCCGCCAGGAAAGCCGACGAAAATAAAATTACTTATTTTTGTGGGTTTTAGAAAAGCTGACGAAAATAACTGTTTTATTTTCGTCGGTTTTTAAAAGCTGATGAAAATAAAAACTTATTTTCGTGGGTTTTGAAAAGCTGACGAAAATATGAGGCACCATTTTCGTGGGTCCTTATTTGGCCCACGAAAATACATGATATTTGCAGTTTAAAAACCTCATATTATTATTTCATTCTAGCACATTCAGAAACAGAATATATTATCTTCATTTCTAGCTCATACACATCACATTTCCAATCTTGACAACACAAACACATCACAATTAACAACAATGTTCACATTCATATTAAAACAATCAAATCCATTACATAATTCATATATCATTCCACAAAATTAACAACTGATAATTAGACATAACAGCCACTAAGAGTTCATCAACATAGACACCATACAAGGGAACTAAAACACCATACAGCTTGTGAATCCCCTGTTCCACGAATTGACATGGCCGATGCTTCAACCTTAGCATCAGAATAGTCTGCAAACAAAAACAAATCACAAAATAATATCTCTTTTTAATGCTGCAACACTATGTATACAAATATGATGTCCTCACATGGCTCAACGAGCATGGTTTTCAAATGCATGCTAAAGGGTGCAGCAGATTTCCTTGTTAAACCAATAAGAAATAATGAGTTAAGGAACTTGTGGCAACAAGTTTGGAGAAAAAACAAAAAACAACTGGTAACATAGCATACTTCCATCAATTTTGGATGCATGCGTTTCTTTTCTTGTTTCATCATCCATTCATAGTTAGATTTGTCACTCTTCACCAGATTAGTCCATCAGATAGTTAAGGGTTTGATTTAAAATACTTGCAAGCAACAAGGTATGACATTTTAATAACAGTCCTAGAAAAAAATTGTGTAAGGTATGAGCATAAGAGGGCACAGTTCAATATACTTGCAAGTAACAAGATATGTCATTTTAATAACAGTCTTAGAAAAACATTGTGTAATGCATGAGCATAAGAGAACACAGTTCAAAGCACAAAGTTAATTGTTGATCATTATGGTACTCTATCACATTAGGGTACACATCTAAATTATATGGGTGACTTGTACAGATAGATCTGATGGTGGTTCCATGATTCTATCTAAATGATTGCACCTACTAGGCAGTGGTCAATGACACTACATGAATGAAAAGAAAGAAAAATATTAGATCCGCATCTTGTTCCAGCTCCGAGAAATATTAGATCCACATCTTGTTCCAGCTCCGAGTTGTGTGACTTACAGCATCTCTCTCCCCCTTTGGTTTGGTGAGCTATCTCCTGTCACTCGCTCGTGCGAACTGAAACAACCATGAGCATGCGAACAGATAAATTTATTGACTTGATGTGTTGTCCTTTCACAAAAATACGGTTTAATTTTGCCAGCTTATTCTGCAGCTGACGACAATAAAAAATTTTCTTGCCGACCTACATCACTTATTTTCGTGCGTTAGAAGCCAAACCGATGACAATACTGAGTTATGTTCGTGAGTTTGGTAACCGGCCGACGAAATTCAATTATTTTCGTGCGCTAGTTGGCAAGCCCACGAAAATATTCTATTATTATCGTGAGCCGTCCCAAGCTGACGAAAATCATTGTTTTTCGTGTGGGCTGACAAAAATATTTGTAGCCTACAAAAATAAATCGTTTTCCTGATTAAAAAATGTAGCTTCTTCATTTGCAAAACGGTTAGAAATGACACGCCATTCACAAATATATCGTGAACATCCTCCTTTTTGTAGATAAGGGCACCCTTTTGAGACATCACTACAGAAAAACGAAGTATTTTCGTAGGCCAACAATATTTCCTTGAGCCCACACAAAAATACATGTATTTTTGTGGACTAGTTATAACTCATGACAAAATTATAATTTTTCGTCGGTCATTGTCGCAGCTCACGAAAGTAGGCAATATTTTTGTCGTGTTTAGTCCAGGCTCACGAAAATATGTTTATGTTGTCGGCCTCATAGAACGCCGACGACACTACCATGCATATTATTTTCATCGGTCTTTTTTCAGACGCACGAAAATACGTCTTACATATACTTGAACCCTACGCCGTGATATATTTTCGTCGACTTACGACGTGGCTGAAGAAAATAAGATTTTAGTTTTGTCGGCCTTTTGTGGCTGTCGGCTTCATAGAAGGCACACAAAAATATATTAATATATTGGGGCTGTCTAGATTTCAGATGTCTAAAATTTTCTCAAATTTCAGGCGCTAAGTAATGGCAATGACTGATGTGCAATCTGGGCTCCTGTGCAAGCGTGCAATCCGCGAATCTTAGCTGTGTGATGTACATCCAAGGATGCCGTACTTTTTGCACATAGATTCCTCCACCTGCTTGCGCACTTTTTACATGTTTATATGTAAAAGGTGCAGCCACCCTTGGATGTCCGTCAAACGGCTAAGATTCGCAGATTGCACGTTTGCACAGAAGTCCAGATTGCACAACAGTCGCTGCCCCAAGTAATTAGCAGTTAATTATTGTTATTAAACACTAATTCTTGTAATTAACTATTAATCCTGAATTCTATAGGTTAATCAATCACAAATTTTTTGTTTGATTATTTTACAATTAACGTAATCCTTATAATAAAATAGATTAACAATAAAAAATTTAGTTTTCCTGTGTTGGCTGCCGTTTTCGAGCCAGAGGCTGTTCCCCCGCGTTGGCCGTCGCTTGAAAACAGGCGCGGCTTCAGGGGCTTACGTTTAGCGTATCTGTAATATATTTCGCGCGGCTTCAGCGCTTACGTCTAGCGTATCTCTAATATATTTCGTCGGCCTAAAGAGGTTGCCGAAAGTAAACCTAATTTGGTCGGCCTCCTAACAAGCCCACGAAAACAAAGACCCTATACTGCCAAACGGTTCCCCATCCACACCCTATACTGCCAAACGGTTCCCCATCCACACTTGGATACTATTCTCTCCAGCTAGATCGAGACTGCCCGACGCCCCGCTCAGCCACCAAGCTCCCCGACGCCACGCTCCCCGCCGCGACCCCGCCTCCTGCAGCCGTGCTGTCCCGCCCCGCTCCTCTCCGCCGCCACCACGCTCCCGCCGTCGCCACGTCCCCCGCCACCACGCCTCCCCGCCTCGCTCCTCTACTCCGCCTGGCCCCCCGCCACCATGCCGCACCGCTCCTCTCCGCCATGCCTCCACCCCGTCCCGCACCGCCGAGTACAAGGTACGTAGTTCGTTTCTCTGCTCCATATCTCCATTTTGATTAATGGTTCTGAAGATGGATAATTCTGAAGATGTAGTTTAGACACAGTTATTAGTAGATTTTCTAATGCTATTTTATGCCACTGCAAACTGTTTTTAAGGTAACTAAGACTCCTCGTAAAAGTAAGCAGAAGCTAACATAAAAAGACTAGCCGTAAGCTAAAAACAGAGTTAGCCCTTCAGCAAAGATCGAATCAGGATGAAAATTCTCTTTATTTATTATAAATGTGCATTTCCAGCTTGTCACTTGTTGGATGAAATCCAGGTGACCAATAAAATTTCTCAACATTTCAGTCATCATCCAGATGGCTGCTCATTTGTTTTACAGCTTGTCACTCTAATTTCAATGCCAACCTTTTGGATCACTCAGACTTCATTTGTTAGGAGTTTAACAAGCACTCCTGCATCACAAATGTATATTCAGCACATCCTGAGAAGTTCAAAATTGCAGATTCCTTATCTCTATTGATGGTGAACTAAAATGAGCACTGCCTTACGTTACGCTTGCAAGACACAGTTATGCAGAATCAACTATTGAAACACTTTGAAGCAAGTTTTATGATTGAACAGTTTTCAAGGTTATACACATGCTATCAAAATTAAAAAACTAGAAGACATATGTATACTCCATGAACTGCTTTCATTAGAAATTTATGTTCTTTACCTTTCATTATTTTTTATGAGAAGATGCATGCTTGTTGTACATGCTGGTACGGTGGTAAATGCATAAATTGTCAACGGTTACAGGTTGAATCAGTCTAGGATTCTTTTATTTACTACCTGAAATGGGATCATGATGACTTATGCTCTGCTCCTTTTGTCTTTTCTAGTGCAATAACAGTGCAATAGGATCAACTGCCAGGAAGGCTAGGGTTGAGGCTTGTCGGTATCCGGGTACCCCTGATCTAAAATTAAGGAGTTTCTATGTCCGAGTTGAAAACTTCCGAAGGCAACACACGTCTGACAGCACTAGGCTCGCATCCCTCGTTTGGGTAGCCCCGGTGCTACCACGTGTTCTGCTGGATCGGACCTACCTCCCTTCACAGGGAAGTTCCGGTACCGCCACGTGTCCAGCAACCTCGGACCTAAACCCCAGTAGGGGGAAGCTTCAATGCCGCCACACGTCGAGTGGCTCCGGACCCACCTCCCCACAGAGGGAAGCTTTGGGGCTGCCACGTGTTGGACCTCCGGACCTAAGCCTGCATCGGGAAGATTACACGATCTCCAACGATGCAGACATTCAAGAGGCTATTAAACAACCGTTACAAGACCTGATTAACTTGTCGTTAATTTAGTATTAATGACACACGATCAGAGGACTATTAAGACAGGTAATGCTGCCATTAAGGCGCATTATGACACTGTTAATCATAGATTATGCATGTATATCGTGTATAGGTGGTTAATTACAGCCAAAGTCACCTGTCGTGCTAGGCATATACTGTAACGGCCAGCTCTTAGCATATAAAAGAGCTGAGTCGCTCAGTAGAAGACAAGCAAGCTGACACGCATAGAAGCAACCAACATACACTCACCATAGACACACATACTCAATCAACAACCAACCTGCTGAGGCGGTCCGAACTACGTAAAAACCCCCGCGTCATCATCTTGTTTGTGATCTTACGCGCCCCATCCGAATACGAACGTCTGCGGACTACACTTTAGTAATACCGGGGAAGTGTCGCTGCAACACTTCAACATTTGGTGCGCCAGGTAGGGGGTTAAGATCTCAAGATGGTGAACTCTGCCGCAGCTTCATCCAACGGTTTGGCTGAGCAGCCTACTGGAGGAAATCTCTCCAACGTGCAGCAGCCAACGAACGTTGTTGTCGCGAAGGGTGTCGTTCCACCACCACCTACACCATCTCAGCATGATGGTGTATTCGCGTCGGTCACTGCATCGACGAACAATCCCGAGAAAACGCTGAACGCAGCGCGGACTCTTCTTCAGCGTCCACCGACACACGAAGCACCTCAGAGTGCGATGGAACAGTTACACACTGATGTGTAGCATTTGGTTGGAGTCGCAGTCGATGCCATCAGCAACCAAGGTTCGCCCCCTGCTGGGCAGGTACCTTCAAGGAACAGAACCTTGTCTGGTAGACTTGGTCCTTAGACGTCGCAGCATAGGAGACGCGCGCCCTCCCAGCATGCGACGTCACTACCCTCCGGGGCACGCCAAACTCATACGACGTTGAGGCTCCTGATGCAGGATCTTCGATCGGAGCTCGACCGCCGATACATGAGGCAAAATGGATGTGTCCTTATGGAACGCGCATGCGAGAGGTGGGAGTCTCGGGAAAACCCTTCTCCTTTTGGAGGTGGGGGGGGGGGTGTTTGGCCCTTGCCATACATCTTCGCATGGCTAATTGACCACCTAAGTTCCAGCCTCGTCCGCCGGAGAAATATGACAGAACAATCAACTTTGTCAAATTTCGTCGTATCTACTCCACCGCCATCCTTGCGGCTGGAGGCAATGAGGCCGTGATGGCTAACTACTTCCCCGTGGCTCTAACCGGGATAGCAAGGTCCTGGTTCATGAGTATCCCTCCTAACTCCATCTATAGTAGGGGGAACTTTGTCGCCAATTCACTGCCAACTTCAGGATCTCTTATACCCGACCTAGCATAGAGTCGAACCTATTCGCCGTGCAGTAGAAGGCGAGAGAATCACTGCGATCATCATCCAGCGGTTTTCTCTAGTACGGAACACTATTCCTTCTAGCTCTAATGCCTCTGTCGTTGTTGCATTCTGACAGGTAGTTAGAGATAAGAAGATGCTGGAGAAGCTGGCGACCAAAGATGTCAGCAGCGTCACGGAGCTCTTCAGCCTAGCCGACAAATGTGCTAGGGCTGCAGAGGGCCGAGAGATGCACTCCAAACCAGCTGCGGAGGCTGACAAATCCTACTCCAGGGCTGAAGCTACTGCTTCCAGTAGTGGAAAGAAGAAAAAGAAGTCTAATGGTAAGAAAAAGTTGTCGGCCGGTACACAAGCTGTTGCAATTGCGGCTCATGCCCCGAAAAACGACCTCGACCATCGACTAAAGACGGTGATGGGAAGAAGATGTGGTGTCCGATCCATAAATCGAACACCCATAACTTCGAAGACTTTTGTGAGGTCTAACGGCTTATTGAACGCAGCAATAGACGCCAAAAAGAAGCCCCATACCGCCAACGGGAGGAGAAACATAAAGTTGGAGAAGATCCGTCAGAACAGAAGCTTCGCTTCCAGGATGCCCAGAAGTCCCTGAAGGCCGTCTACAACACGGTGGACAACGACTCTGACATTTCCGACAATGAGCGTTAGCAACTCTCCATATGATATATGGAGTGTCCTGGGATATTACCTCCTGACGTATTCTAAAGACTATGCATCGGGAGATGGCTGGCGCAGCACCTACCGCCAGGGCAGAACCTCATCGAAAGTGGATGGATACTGCCATCACCTTCGATGCTTCGGATTGCCCGAAGAACATGACCGGAGCTAGTCAACTGCCATTGATGGTCTCTCCTACAATCAACAACATTCAACTCTATCATGTCTTGGTGGACGGAGGTGTAACACTCAACCTCCTCAACTTCGCAGCTTTCACGAAGCTCCAGCTCATCCCATCGGACCTTAGGCCTTTACGTTCTTTCTCCAGAGTAGGTCCGAGAGCCATCACTCCTCTCGAATCTATTACACTTTCGGTGACCTTCGGGACCAGGACAACTATAGGTCCGAGAAGCTGGTGTTTGATATAGCACACATCAACATTCCCTTCAACACCATCCTAGGCAGGCCAGCCCTGTATAGGTTCATGGTCGTAGCCCATTACGGCTATTTGGTGTTGAAGATGCCGACTCCTTCAAGCGTCCTCCGGATCCGAGGGGATCGCACTGCTGGGGTCACTGCGCTGGAAGAACTTCATGCGCTCGCAACAGCGCATGAATAAGAATCTGGTAAGGAGCGACCAACTCAATAGCCTTCGAGCTCACGTCAGCGTGGCTCAACCTCTGCGTCTCATATGCAACCAAGCGGTGACAACGACATCCCCGTCAAAGTTGTCCAAATTGGTTCCGATGCTGCCTAGACTATTCGTATATCGGGAGGTCTGGACGACAAATAGGAACTCGCGCTCGTCACTTTCCTCCGGGCGAATGTTGACATTTTTGCACGGCAACCGTCACAGATGCCTAGGATCCTTAGGGAGGTGATTGAGCACAGCCTGAAAGTATACCCCGATGCACGGCCAGTACATCAGAAGTCTCGGAAGCAATCCGTCGAGCGGCAGAACTTTATCAGACAAGAAATCAAGAAGTTGCTCGACGCTGGTTTCATCCAGGAGGTTCATCATCCATGGTGGTTGGCAAACCCAGTTGTTGTACCAAAGGTCGGCGGGAAGCTTCAGATGTGCATCAACTACACCACCTTGAATAAGGTATGCTCAAAAGACCCATTTCCACTTTCTAGAATACATGAGATAGTGGATTTCACCTCCGAGTGTGAGTTATTTTGTTTCTTCGATGCATATTCTGGATATCATCAGATTCAAATGTCTACGGAAGATGAAGAGCACACTGTCTTCATTACAATAGATGGGTTATATTGTTATATTGTCATGCCTTTCGGTCTTAAAAACGCTGCTTCATCTTTTGTGCGAGCCATGCACAAAACATTTGGAGAGCTCATTAGGGACTTGGTGGAAGTCTATGTCGATGACATCGTCGTCAAGGTGAAGAACAAGGAATCACTCCTTGACAATCTGCAAGCCGTCTTCGACAACCTACGGTTGACGCGAACGAAGCTCAACTCGGACAAGTGCTTTTTCGGGGTTAACTCCGAAAAACTCATTGGTTTCTTGGTGACTTATCGATGAATTGAGGCAAATACGGCAAAAATCAGAGCCACTGAAGAGATGCGGCCCCCAACCCGCGTCAAGGACGTCCAGAAGCTAACTGGGTGTCTAGCTGTGCTTAGCCGGTTCATTTCAAGACTGGCAAAGCGGACACTTCCCTTCTTTAAGCTATTGAGGAAGTCCAGACCATTTCATTGGTCCGAAGAAGCAAAGAAGGCGTTCTAAGAGCTCAAGCAGCTCCTCACCACACTACCTGTTCTGGTAGCTCCGGAGCCTGGTGAGTCTCTTCTGCTTTACATTTTGGCAACTACGGAGGTTGTCAACATGGTCCTGGTCGCGGAGAGACCAAAGCTCACTTCAGCTCACGAGCCTAGACCCCTCCGAGAGGGTCCGGAGCTACCAGAAAGCGAGTCTGGGTCCCAGCCCCCAGGCACGGATCCTAAAGGCGAGAGGCCGGATCAACCTCTTTCAACCTAGGGAGCTCTAGCGGTACAAGAAAAAGGTTCGACCCCTTCTGAGGAGGTCCATGCTGATGAAGAAAAAGGTCCGGACCCCTTCGGGAGGGTCCGGGTAGCTCAATAAGAAGATCTGGACCCCTCCATGAGGGTTCAGGTTGATGGAGAAGAAGCTCGGGGCCCCTCTGGGAGGGTCGGGACTGTCCAATGATCAGTGTACTTCATTAGTGAAGTGCTCCACGACGTCATGACTCGCTACATTAAGGTGCATAAGTTGCTGTATGCAATCTTTATTGCCTCAAGAAAGCTATGTCATTACTTCCAAGCCTACAAGATATCAGTGGTAACATCTTTTTCCCGCGTGCTATATTATATAATCCAAATTCTACTAGAAATATTGCTAAGTGGGCTGCGGAGGTGGCAGAATTCGATCTCGAATTCCTGCCTGGACATGCTATCAAGAGTCATGCGCTGGCTGACTTCGTGGCGGAATGAACTCCTTCATCAACTCCAGTGGGTCTCAGTGAGCAGAAGCCGGACCCTAAGGTTTCGGTCTTCACTGAGCCTCACTAGACACTCTACTTCGACGACTCCGTGCAGAAGTAGGGGGCTGGAGCTGAAATCCTTCTCCTCACTCCGATTGGGGTGAAGGTCAAATACGTGGTAAACCTTGACTTCAAGGCAACCAACAACATGGCGGAGTACGAAACTCTCATCTACGGACTCAAGGTGGTGCTATCATATAGCATCAGGCGACTACTAGTGAAGGGTATCTTTTTGTGTCTCTCTTGGGTTGTAAAACTTTAATACTGTTATCTCTATTTTTGGTATTGTGGTGTGATGGAATGACTTTGCTTATGTTATGAAATTTGTGATTTTGCTTTGAAGTTGACATATATGCTTGATATTGGTATTTTAATGTCAATCATTTCATTCCCATCACGATTATTGCTCACACTCACGTAGTTTTATACCCCACCATAAAGAGTGTACATATGACCTATGTTTTCATTGCTTAACTTGTACCTAACTCATATGTGCACACTTTATGAAAATTCTGTATTTTTATCATATTTTGTGAAATCTCAATTGATTGTCACCAATCACCAAAAAGGGGGAGATTGAAAGTGCATCTCGGCATCCCTTGTGGGTTTTGGTTGATTTATGACAAACAAATGAGATCCTAACCCATTTGTTGAGATGAGCGTAAGTTCTAAAAGAAATTATGAAGAAAGCACAAAAAGAAAGGAGAATGAGAATCTATATGAAAAAGAACTCAAGAGCTGAATAGATTAGATCATTGTGTATGGAGTGTGTTGGAGAAACGCACCTCAAGAGCTCAATCACAAGAAAACTCACTCACTGCACTAATTTATGCAGGTCCGAACTAGTCTGATAATATCCGGACTAGTCTGATAACCCCTATGTTCAAAATCGTACAAGTCCTCTCAGTGCGGACTTGTCGTCCGAGTCTACACAGACCGGACTAGTCCAATATCACCACGGACTAGTCCGATATCTTTCTGACTAAGATCAGTCTTGTCCTCCCTAGCGCGGACTAGTCCTCAACACTTCACATCTTTGCACAAATACCGGACAAGTCCGATAATATCCGGACTAGTTCGATAACCTCTCTGACTAAAATCGGACAAGTCCTCTAAATGCGGACTTGTCCCCAATTTACTAAGGAGTTCACCACAGTCGGACTTGTCCGAAAATAACGGGACTGTCTGAACTTTTCTAGAGCCTAAATCGAACTAGTCCGCCCTAAGTCGGACAAGTCCGATCTTCCTGAGAACTTAGGGTTTTCTACACTGTGCACATCGGACTAGTCCGGACGTCACCACAGACTAGTCCAGACCCTCGAAACCCTAACGGTAACTTTTGGAAACACCATATAATAGATGTGCACGACTCTACTTTCAACTCTCTTGACTCCCTGCGCCGTCACACCCTCCAAGAGCTTAGAAAACACATCTCTCCACGCAATCCAACGCAAGAAAGGTCAAATCCTTGAGGATTCATATTGGATCAAAGGAGATACATGATTCACACGTTGGAGCTCTTGGGTTTGATCTCTAACACACTCTTGTTGTTTCATTGTTGATCTTAAGGATGTGTTCTCTGTGGTGTTTGACTTGTAATCTTGGGAAGTCCTCAACTTGTGAGAAGGCCCCTTGAACTTGGTGATTTACCCTTGTGATAGTGAAAGAGAATTGACCTTCGTGGCGATTTGACGAGGTTAGTTTCAGTGAAGACCTGATCCTTTCGTGGGCTCCTCAACGTGGACGTAGGTTGTCTTTGTGGGAACCGAACCACGAGATACAATCTTGTGTCAAACTTGTCCTTAACTTTTTCATATCATATTCTAGTGTTTACTTGATCTTGTCCATCTTAAGTTAAAACATTAAAAGCAAAGTTAATTTGTGCTACACTTAATTTTATTGACTCAATACTTTCAATTTACACACTATATTTCGTTGCGTACCGTGCTTGTATTAAAATCATTGATCTAACTTGATCAATCTAGTCCGCACGCACCGGGCTAGTCCGCATTGTACCGAACTAGTCCGATTTCCTGGTATTTGATCAAGTTGCTAAGTGTTGCAGGTTCCGACTAAAATTCAAAAAAGCCTATTCACCCCCCCCCCCTTCTAGGCCACATTCACAGACATACTTCCCGAAAAATCATAAGTTGCCGAGAGACATGTACCAATCCAGGAAATTATTAGCAGAGCTCGGTATGAAGTATGAAAAGATTGATTGTTGTCCCTAACAACAGTATGTTTTTTTTTGAAGGAAAATGCAAATGCAGCACATTGTTCGTTTTGCAAACAACCTCGATACATTGAGGTCACAAATGTGGACGGTGAATTAGTGGAGACAAAAGTGCAGCGAAACAACTTCGTTACATGCCTCTTGCATCTAGTTTGAAAGAGTTGTTTCTTTCAAAATCAATCGCGAGAAACATGTGGTGGCATAAGGATGGTGTGTGCGAAACGCGGGAGTAATGACACACCCATCTGATGCTAAGGCTTCGAAGGCACTAGACTCTTTTGATGATGATTTTGCGAAAGATGCTAGAAATGTTCGCATTGGTTTTGCCACTGACGGTTTCACACCATTCAATACATGTGCTACATCGTACTCATGTTGGTCAGTCTTTGCTTTTCCATACAATTTTGCACCTACTATGTGTATGAAATATTAATACATATTCTTGTCTATCATCATTCCTAATCATAAACATCCAAGGAAATGTTTAGGGGTGTTTCTTCAACCACTGATTGAGGAATTAAAAAAATTGTACACCGGAGCACAAGCATATGATAGCTACAAAAAAAACTTTAACTTGCGAGCAGCGTATTTGTGGTTCGTCCATGATTTTCCTACATACAGGGTATTCTCAAGATGGAGCACACACGACAAACTTTGTTGTTCAATTTGTGGGTCAGACTCCGATTGTTTTAGACTTAATCATTGGTGCAAAGTGTGTTTTTTATTGCCACTGATGTTTTCTTCCACCAAATCATCTATTTAAGAGGCAACTCAATACATTTCAGAAGGATACTACTGTAACAAAGGGTCCGCCAAAATGTTTGACTGAGAGAGAGTGATGATAACATTAACTGCACTTTTAGTCAAACAAAATGCCTGAAGAGTGGCAGAAAAGTACTTTAGTACCTATCTTCAAAAATAAAGGAGATGTTCAAAGTTGTACTAATTACCGATGAATTAAGCTTATGAGTCATATTATGAAACTCTAAGAGAGTGTTATTGAACACCGCTTGAGGAAAGTGACCAATGTCACTAAAAACCAGTTTGGTTTTATGCCTGAGAGGTCCACTATGGAGGCGATTTTCTTACTTCATCAGCTTATGGAGAGATATAGGGAGCAAAAGAAGGATCTACATATGGTGTTCATTGACTTGGAGAAGGCATACGATAAGGTACCAAAGCCGGTCATGTGGTGGGCACTAGAGAAACACAAAGTCCCAACAAAGTACAGTAACCTTATCAATGATATGTACGATAATGTGGTGACAAGTGTGCGCGTAAGGAATAGTGAGACCGATACTTTTCGTATCACAATAGAGCTACACCAAAAATCAGCCTTAAGCCCATAAATCTTTTCTTTAGTGATGGATGAGGTGTCGAAGGATATACAAGGGGATATCCCTTGGTGTATGCTCTTTGCTGATGATGTAGTGTTGATAGATGAAACTAGGGATGGTGTTGATAGAAAATTGGAGCTATAGAGGCAGATCTTAGAGTCCAAGGGGTTTAGACATAGTAGAAACAAGACCGAGTATATGAGATGTGACTTTAGCGATGTTGGGTGCGAGGAGGGAAATGCTAGTTTACAAGGACAAGTAGCACTTAGGAGGGACACATTTCGATATTTAGGATCAATGTTACAAAGCAATGGTGATATTGACGAAGATGTTTGCCATAAGATCAAGATTGGGTGGATGAAGTGGCGGCAAGCATATGGAACCTTATGTGATAAGAAATTTCCACAAAAACTGAAAGTAAAATTCTATAGGATGGTAATCAAACCTGCGATGCTGTATGGAGCAGAATGTTGACCAACTAAAAGGCAACATGTCCAACAAATGATTGTTGCTGAGATGCGCATGCTATGGTGGATGTGCGGTCACACATGAAGAGACAAAATTAGGAATGAGGTGATACGTGACAGGGTAGGGGTGGTACCGATTGAGGAGAAGCTAGTCCAACATCACTTACGGTGGTTTGGGCATATTCAACAGAGACCTCCAGAAGCACTAGTTAACAGTGGGATTATTAAAGAGTAGAGAAAATATTAGAAGAGGTAGAAGTCGACCAAGGTTGACATGGCAGGAGGCAATGAAACGAGACTTAAAAGAGTAGGACATACTTAGAGATTTGACTCATGATAGAACTGCATGGAAATTAGCAATTCATGTGACAGAATCATAGTTTATTCGTATTTTGTTACTCATATCTTCTTTCTTATTAATCATTTTTAAAATAAATAAAATGTGGAATCTTATTTTATTTGTATTTTTTTACTCTCATCTTATTTTATGTTACTTTTCTTCAAAAATTGTTGGGTTTCATTTTTAGCTGACTCCAACTTGTTTGGGACAAAGGCTTGGTTATTGTTGTTATAGGGTTGAGATTGCTGCATGGCACAGTCAACTTATCCCTATAGATGATGAGTTTGTGGGTTTTGATCATGAGCACGATTGGACTCAGATATGTGGATTATGGATCTCCCTTATGCTAAGTCATTGTTAGTCCTACACAACACTGATGTGATGTACCAAGAACGTAATGTAGCTGAAATCATCATTATCACTTGTTTCAAATTTTAAAAGACAGAAGATAATTTGAAGGCTCGAAAAGATCTTGCAGAGATTTGTAATCATCTGACCTTAGAAGTCACGAAAGATGACAGTGGTAAACAGAGAATGCCATGTACTCCGTTTTGTCTCTAACTTAAAGAAAAGAAAGAAGTGCTCAATTGGTTGCAAAAACTGATGTTTCCTAACAGTTACTGTGCAGGGTTCAAATGCACAACAAATATTGAAAATTGGGTTTTAAATAATCTGAAAATTCATGATTATCATGTACTCATGGAAAGACTTCTTCCCACAATGTTTCATGGATGTGCATCAGGATGTGTGGAGAGTATTTGCAGAACTTAGTTTATTTTATACATAATTATATGCTAAGGGAATTACAGTTCAAATGATGGAAAAATTGGAGAATGAAATACCTTCACTCATATGCAAAATGAAGAAGATATTCCCACCAGGATTTATGAATGTAATGCAACCTCTCCTAGTGCATTTGCGTAACAAAGCCAAAGTTTTTGGTCCCGTGCAATATCGGTGGATGTACTATATTGAGAGTACACTAAAAAATTTAGATCAATGGTTCTGAATAAAGCAAGAGCGGAAGGGTGTACTGCAGAAGCATTTGCTCTGAAAGAGGTAGCGCACTTCTCAAGTACATTCTTTGCAGAGGAACACCATTTTTATGATCACACAACGCCATACCACATAGATGAAGAAACTCCTTGTGGTAATCTGAGTATTTTTGGATGGAAGGAAAAAGCAGTTGGTGCCAGCAGTAGGCATGTGGTTTCAGAAGAAGAATGGAATTCATGTACATGCACAAAAACATTGAAGAGATGGATCAATATTTTGCGTAAGTCTTCTTCTAATTACTGCAAGGCAACACTTCATTCTTTTCCCATTTTTCATGAGGCATGTTCTATATGCCCATATTTTTCATCTTGCAGCAAGTTCGACGAACAGTATTGGAAGCCCACGCGCGAAGCAACAAGCAAACAATTAGATAAAATGCATCGTGATGACCTTCATGGGTGATTGAATGAACTTCATCAATTTGTTTTAGAAGCATGTAATACCTGAATTTTTGTGAAGTTATATAATCAGTAAAACTAATATTTTGTTACATTGGTAGTGCATGGTTGATGCTAACGATTCATGAGGACTTACGACAACTTCCTCAAGGGACGATAACAGCAAAGATTTTTGTTTGTTACAATGTAAATGGATATCGATTTAGTTCGGCCCAATTTGAAGCAAAACATTCGCTTGCAGCCACGACAAATAGTGGGATTGTAACTAGAACATGTGATGCAAATAGTCAGGAAACTAACTACTATGAGATTATTCAAAAAATTGTGGAGTTCAAATTTAGTGGTTTCAAAGACCTTTGAGTTTCTTTCTTCCATTACGACTTGTTTGATAGTAACAGGGGAACAAGACATGATGAATTTGGTATCGTCGAGGTGAATTATGAAGAAAGACTTTGTGGATGTGATAATTATGCCCTTGCTCACCAAGTTGTGTTGGTTTATTATCTGTTGTATCCTTGTCAAAAGCTAAATGTTTGGTAGGTGGTGTATAAAGTTATTCTGCAAGAACGGTTATATGCCTCGTGATGTTGGTTATCGAGATGAACAGAATGAAGTGTTCTAAGGAGATGATGTGCCACCATATTTTATTATTGAAGATGGTTTAGGTCTTGATGTTGAAGAAAATGAAGTGGAAGAGGTAGTAGGGGTTAAAAGAAAGCAACAAAGCCTTAAAAAAGTTGGACAGAAGAAGCAAATTGGTCATTGACACGTTACCGATGGAACATCTGATCATGATGAATTTTAATCATGTTATCAATTCACATTGCATTTATATATCATTTTATTACTTTTTGTTGTATTGTTATGTATTTTTTCTAACCAGTTTCTCGTTTTTATCAGGATGCCACGTGGTTTGAAGAGTATCGCTAAGGGACTTAATTTTTGCGCCTCAAGCAAGTCTGGTAGTTGGCACCCAGTCCCAACAGGACAACCAGATGACTTCCACATGTATGCCAGGATCGGTTCACATCATACATATGTAAACGAAAGTGATGTATCATATATTACAAAGCATGTTCGAATACATAATTGTTTTACAGTAATGACTCGTAGGTCTAAAATAAGATTACAAGCAAAGCAGCGGAAAAGTAATTAGTGGAGCTCCAATGCACAGGCGTTTCCGGGGGTTTCGCCAACCTAGAGCGTCTCCTCTGGATAAGTGTAGAAGTCTTCATTCTCCACTTCTTCGCCATTGTAGATTGGGGAAAGATAAGCAACAAGCAAATTTGAGTAACAACGGTACTCAGCAAGTGGGGAAAGAGATGACATGCAAGCTTTTAGAAGGAAGGTGAAATCCGGATTAAGCATTATAACATTACATCTTATCCTTAGCTTTTATTAGCACCTACTACTAAGTGAGTGAATCCAATCATAACCCATTTGTAAACCAAGTCCCAACCAACCAAACCAACATTTCCATCCATTGACTAACTATGAATTGGACACCAAACCGCTCTTGTTCGTGAGCACGGCTGTTATGAAAGTTCAAAACACTGCAAATTGTATACCCTTTACCCACAAGTCATGATTTCATCTCTTGTTGCCAGGTGGACTAAGTAAACCTTCCTGATGTAACTAAAACGTTACAAACTTTCGTAGTGTGTGGCCAGGAGATCACTACGAGGTCTTTACAAAGGATTCCCCCGACGCGTTCTAGTCCTCTGAAGTTTCACCCCTGTACAAAAGTGTGATCCGACAACTGCGTCTGAACACCCTAGTTGCCCCCTCTTGAGCTATGCGGATCCAAATACAGTAACTCTGAACCAATTCCTCACACTATCCAATCACCAATACTACACCGAAAGAGGCCTAACTAATCAACTAAGCTACCCCATACTCAATCTTGTGGCGATACTATAAAGTTTAGTGGCTTCCTCTATAAACAGATCCTTAAAATCCGGCAAGGTTCGAACCCAAAACTCAGGTCTCGTGCATACTGCACTATACCATACAAACCAACCCGCCAAATTCCTATTCACTACAATTCATTTTCCCATATCACAATAAATAATCATAACAATTAATAATATAACATGTATATAGAGAATTTCCCTCCCAATGCTAAGCATGGCTAAGTGTAACAAGAATAACAAAATACACCCAATCCAACCCGGTGACAAGGAATTATATGGAAGGATAAAGTAAATAGGATTCAAATTATTAAGCATGGAACTAACTAAAACTTAGTAAAATGGGTGCAAAATGGTCAAGGACACTTGCCTCTCACAAAATGTGGGTTGTCGAAGTGCTAGTCCTGAAGGTCGTAAGCCGACTCGGGAACCGACTCTATTAACATCATCGCACACGGAACGAAAATAAGAACACATAATAAGAAACAAGAAAACATGGGCAACATCACAAATAAGCAATCATAAAAGAAAACCTACACAGTTATGTCGCTGTTAACATTTACTTAGTCATAGATTATTTGATGATATGGGTTAAGGTCTGAATTTTAGGGGGCATAGGCGTTGACTAACAAGCAGATAATTCTTCTCATGCTTTTTGAGTTGTCTTGAAGCGTAGGCCACCACATGTTCCTCTTGCATCAAAACACATCACAATCACTGCGAAAGCTCACAATAGACCAATAACTCCTTTTGCATGTCCGACATTACCAACATTAGAGCAGTGATCAACCTCTTCTTCAACTCGACGAAGCTTGCTTCACATTCTAGTGTCCACTTGAATGTAGCTCCCTTCTTTGGTAGCTTGGTTAGCTGTCGAGAAATCTTTGAAAACCCTTCAATAAATCGTCTATAATAACCAGCAATTCTCAAGAATCTTCAGAGGTGTTCCACATTTTCTGGCGTCTGCCACTTGAGAATATCTGTCATTTTACCCAGATCCACTGCTATTCCTCCCTCTGATATGACATGTCCCAAGAATGACACCTTCTTCAACCAAAACTCACACTTACTGAATTTTGCGTACAACTGGTGCTCTCGAAGCTTTTACAGTGCCAACCTCAGATGTTCCTCATGCTCTTCGTCACTCTTGGAAAATATCAAGATGTCATCGATAAATACCACCACAAATTTGTCCAAATACTCCACAAACACCTTGTTCGTGAGGTACATGAAGTAGGCAGGGGCATTGGTCAACTCGAAAGACATAACAGTGTACTCATAAAGTCAGTATCAGGTGATGGAGGATGTCCTGGGTATATCCGATGGGCGAATCTTCAACTGTGATAACCGAAACGAAGATATATCTTGTAGAATACATAAGGTCCTCTCAATTGATCGAACAAATCCTCAATCCGTAGCAACGGGTACTTGTTCTTGACAATAACTGCATTGAGAGCACGATAGTCCACACATAACCTCTGGGTGCCATCCTTCTTTGGTACGAATATGACCGGAGCGCCCAAAGGTGATGAGCTAGGTCGGATATGTCCTTTCTTCAACAGCTCTTTAATGTGATCCTTTAGCTCAGCTAACTGCTGGGTGTCCATTCTATATGGCCTCTTATATATTGGGGCCGTTCCAATCACTATCTCAATGATGAATTCAATTTCTTGGTCACGAGGTAAACCTGACAACTCCTTAGGGAACACGTCTGGGAATTCATTGACAACTCGAATCTCTTCGACAATCTCAGTTTGAATAAGTCTGACCCTTTGTGTTGGAGCTTGGTTTGGAGCGAACTCAACCTTTGTACTGTCAGTGTGGGTCAAGGAGACTATCCTTGTGGTGCAATGTATTATCCCGTGGTATTTGGTCAATCAATCCATCCCCGGGATAATGTATAGCCCTTGAGATTCCAGAACAATGAGATTCGCTAAGAAGACTACCCCCTTTATGGCTATCCTTACATTATGGCATACTTGCCCTATTGTCATTTCTCCTCCAGGGGAGTGAACTATAAGCTAGTGAGTCATTAAGTGCACTAACATGTCATGCCTCCTCATGAACTCCTTAGATATGAATGAATAAGTAGCACTAGAATCAAACAACACTGTAGCTAGATGAGAATTGACAAGAAACGTACCAACAACCACATCTGGTGCATTATGTGCTTCCTCAAGTGCCACATTGTTGACTCTCCCGCATGTAGGAGGCTGCAGCGGCTTCTTCGGGCAATGAGTGGAGTAGTGTCCCATCTCACCAGAGTTATAGCACTACATAGCTACGTTGTTACCTTGGGCCCTATTACCTCCTTGTTATTTCTGTTGCGGCTGACCAACAGGGCTAGGTGCTGGAGCTGTTGGGCGAGGTGGCTGTGCTGGGCGGCGAGGTGACTGCATTTATGGGTGTGGCCACTGGTCGTATGGGCCTGGTGGTCTATAGGCAGGATTAGGTTACCTCTATGCTGGATAAGGGTAAAGACCTTGGGGGTGTCTCACGGGTCCCTTTAGCTGAGGGGCAAAGCGAGGGCGGGTGTTGCTGCCAGAAGACTGACCCTACACTATCTTCCGCTTACGGATATCTTCATCAAGTTCTTTCTTCTTCCTTTCCACTGTGAAGTCCTTGTCCACCAGCTTCTGGAAGTCGGCGTAGTCACTAGAGGACATTGCATACTAAAGCTCCATATCCAACCCTTTCTTGAAGTAGTATTGTTTTCTCTCATCTGCATCCACATCCTCAGGTGCATAGAGGGACAATTGTGTAAACTTGTTCAGGTACTCCCGAACACTCATGTTCCCCTGCTTGAGACTCATAAATTCTTCATGCTTCGCTTCAACCTCACCTTCAGGCACATGATGGTTCCAGAAGCTATTCTTGAACTCTAGCCAATTGATGTTCTCTGGGTCCTCATGAGCAGCAGTATATGCAGTCCACCAGCCAACTGCTAACCTAGTGAGTTGATGAGATGCCAGTAAAACTCTCTCACGTCCTTCACATTGTATTATGCTCAGCTTGTTCTTGATGACTTTCAGGCAGTCATATGCATCCATGGGGTCTACAACACTTGCAAAGGTTGGGGGTTGGGTGTTCAGGAAATCCCTCAAGTGTGACCTTGGTCCTGGTGCTGGCTGTGGTTGTGGCTGATGTGGTGGTGGAGGGGCTTGTTGGGCTTGTTGCATATTGGCCATGGCAGGTCCTGCATCATTTGCATTTGTATAGCCATCATATGCTGCATGTGGTTCATTTCGGGTGCTCCACGGGCATCTCTCCATTCCACTGTGGCAACTAGAACCCTTCAACTTCATCATTGCCGAGTGGCATACCACGTCCACGACCTCTTCCCCTACCTGCCATCTAAATTTTGAAGCACATATAGTCTTAGGAATTAAAAGATAGAACTAGGAGAAAGACTACTATACGATCCATTTACTATATGCAAATCATCACTTATTATAAATACAAACATGAGTATAAATAAAAGGTTTTTATTAATAGATCACCTATTATAAGAATGTATCAAAAAGATGTGGTTGTGGACATGTTGCCGAGGAGTTCCACAACTCACAAACCACACCAAAAGAAAAACATGAAAGAAGCAACACAACTCAAGGTCACACGATATACGTCTATGTCGCTCTTATCGAACTACTAGGGAGTGTACCTATCCTTGAGTCGTGGGTAGAAGTCGGGACCTACTCCTCTTCCTGTGGGCCCTCCTCCAGGTCCTCGTCGTCATCCTCGTCAGGGTCCTCATCGTCGTCCACAGGGCTGCGTGGTGGTGAGGTAGCGGGCGGCTGTGGAGCAGAAGACTCCTCAAAAGGTGGCCCTCAAAAGGTGGCTCCTCGTCTGAAGACTCCTCAGGTAAAGGCGACCAACACCGGCTGTCACGACAGTCCGAACAGTTCGGGACCCACGTCGACGTGTCGAACGTGTAGCCGTCTGGGTCCTCATCGATGATCTGACAATACCTCCTGATCATCCCCTCGTAATGCTCGGCGAGGTCACGAGCGTCCTGTATCTCCTGTTGCGCCCTATGAAGACGTACACTGAGGTGTGCCACGTTGTCAACAGCCTGTAGTGACTGTGGATGGTCTAGGGGTCCCACCACAGGCCTGGTGACGAAGTCAGCAGTGCCACTGGGATGCTGCGGAGTGAAAGCGTGCACCGAGTCCTCCAGTCGGAAACGGTAGGCGTGGCTCCAGTAAGTAGCTACCTCCCAGCGAGCATCCTGCTCTGCGTACCGACAGGAGCTCCTCCAAGCAGGGCTGTGATGGATCTTCAGTAACTCGTCACCATAGTAGATGAAGATCTTGCAGGACCACTCAACTCTGCCTGGGCGCTGCACCCCAACACAGTGGTAGGAGAGCGAGAGGCTCTGGTGTCGGTAGCCAGCACCACGAAGTACGGCTTGGAAATGAAGTCGCAAGCGCCCTACAACCTTGCCGTCAGAATGGGTCACGATGGGGCGATGGGGGTCACTGAGTGGAGAGCAACGGGCCAGGTTACGACGGGGCACACGTCCTCCAGTCGACTTACGAGCGGTACTCTTGTAGTGGGCCATCTACAAATTTTGAAACAAAAGAGTGTTAGTAAGAAAACATATAAATAAGGGAGTAAATAAAACAGGTAAACAGGGTAGGGAATACAAAGCAATTTTAATAATTACTTTTTAGAAAATAGTAGGGACCTTAAGTCATCCTTTTCTACTTAAGCTTGCATCCTACGGGCAACTGAAAGTGCATCTAGGCATCCCCGTGGGTTTTGGATGATTGATGATGACAATTAAGAGACTAATGAGCTGAGTTGATCTTAAGAACAAGTGTGATGGATGAAATGAGATGAAATCCCTCAAAAAGGAAAAGGATAAAATGGACGTCAAAGACTTAAGCGTAGAAACTAGGGTTTCTATGGTATTGATCTTAAGTGAGCCGTATCATGTGTGAGGGTGGATGTATCATGTGCATTGAGATCATTCTAGAGGGCTCAAAGTGGTCATTGAGAGAAAAACTTAAGTGAGAAGCCAAAATGAGGAAAAACCCTAGGAGGCCGAACTAGTCCAAGTCTCAGGGTCGGGCTAGTCCGGCCAGTCAGAGAAGTCTGCTTTGGGGCGGACTAAACGTCTCTGGATGAGTTCGGACTTGTCCGTATGGGTACATACTAGTCCGTTCATCCCTTAGTGGAGTTGGAGCTAAGTCCTTGAAGACCGGACTTGTCCGTTTTTGAACGGAACAAAGCTCTCTGAAAAAGTTCAGACTTGTGCGTTGTAGTGCAGACTAGTCCGTTTGAGACTTAGTGTGAGAGAACTAAGCAAACCCTAGAGGGCTAGACTAATCCGCCCCTTGTGGCTGGACTAGTCCGGGCCTACCCAGTTGTGTCCGTTTTGGGACGGACCAAAGCTCTCTATCCTATTTTATTGTCAGTGGCCGTTTGAAATTCAAACGTTGGCGCGCACGTCATCTGTTTTGTTGATCGATGACGTGAAATTGTCGGTGGTCCCAGAAGGCTGGACTAGTCTGTGGCACAGGGCCGGACTAGTTCGGGTTTGCCCTGGTGGCAACAGTTAGTTGCCGGGACCCCTATAAAAGGGGGTCCCCTGGATCCTATTTGATAACTCTTGAATCCTAGCGCTGCCACAAGTGACCTAGAGCCTTCCAAAGCCTTCCACTTGTCCTTCTAGCCCTCTAAGACCAAATCTTGAAGAGATTAGGGTTTGGGGAGGAAAGTGAAGGAATATCATCGCGTTTTGGCTCCCGGTTTGATCTCTTTGCACATTGTGTTGTGTTTTGTGGCTTGTGTGAGTTGAGCTTCGTGTGCTCCTCATTGTATTGATTTGTGGGAGCCTCAACTTGTGAGCAGCCCCAATCAAACTTGGTGATTACCCATTGATATAGTGGAAACCAAGCTGACCATTGTGGTGGCTTGGTGAGAGAAGGGCCAAGTGAGACCCAGTTCTTGTGTGTACTTCTCAACGTGGATAAGCTTCTCTGTGGAGCTGAACCACGGGATATATCTTGTCTCACTTGTCATTTTACATTTCATAATCACTAGCATTGCTATTAGGGTTCTTATTGTTCATATTGCTCTTAACTTTGATCTTTGATGAAATCTTGTAACCTAAGTGCTCTAACCTCACAATCTAAGTTTTACTAGGTTACCACACATTGCTTACGTCTTCGGTGAATTTAAATTCCGCAAATAACTTGTAGAAACCAAGTTTTTAGGTTTTCACCCTGTGCTGAGCGGACTAGTCCGGCCCTATCCAGACAAGTCCGGCCTCAAGAGTTCAATCTCGTTTGATTAAGTCATTTCAGGTATTATTGCCTATTCACCCCCTCTAGGCGACTTTCAATTGGTATCGGAGTAGGCTTCTCTACCAAGAGTCTAACAACTCGTAGGAGAAATGGCCACAAGGGATGACAACGAGATTCCAGTGATCGGTGATGACACCAAGACGAAGAATGTCGATGTTCTTCAAGATGATCCAAATAACGACGAAGAAGATTGCATGCTTAAGGCACGACTTCGTGAGATGCTCAATGTGCCCAAGAAGGAGATCAAACCAATTGCTCTGATCAACGTCGACAATGGGAGTAGTTCACAAGACTACTCCCAGTATCCTTACAACTATGAGTAACTTACCGCGAGCAATCATTATTTATCTATTCCCATTGGCAAACCTCCTCAGTTTGATGGAAATGATTACTCTATGTGGAAGCATAATATGAACATGCACCTCATTTCCTTAATCCCTAGTTTGTGGAAAATTGTTATGACAGGTGTACATCTTCCCAAGAATGAGGAAGACATCACTCCGGAGCAAGTCGTTCTTCTCCATCGTAATGCTCAAGCCGTCGGAGTGATTACCTCTTCTTTGACTTGAGAGGAGTTCAACCGCATTGAATGGTTGGAGGTTGCCAAGGAGATATGGGACACCCTCAAGACGGCGCATGAGGGCAATCGTGTCATTAGGGAGGCAAAGATAGAGATGATCGAAGGAGAGCTTGGGAGGTTCACCATCATGGATGGTGAGTCCCCTCAATACATGTATGACCGCCTCAAGACTCTCATCAACAAGAGTCGGTCTTATGGAAGCACATGGTGGACCGACCATGAGGTTGTAAAGAGGATGATTCGAGCATTCATGCCTCGAAACGTTACTCTTTGCTCACTAATTCATGAGAGTCCGGGTTTTCATAAGATGACTCCCGAAGAAGTGCTCGGGAGAATTATCAATGATGAGATGATGAAGCAAGAAGTTATGTTCTACAATGATCTACAAAAGCTCTCCTCCTCCAAGGAAAGGGATTTGCATTCAAGGCAACATCCTCAAGATCGCAAGAAAAGGAAGAGAGTGATGAAGAGAGCCCCGACACTGATGAAGAATAGGCACTCTTCATCAACAACTTCGAGAGGATGTTTAGAAGGAGGGGGAGCTACCAAAATTAAAGGAAGAGCAAAGACAAGCCCAAGAGAAGATCAAAGAGGGCTTGCTACAATTGTGGGGAGTATGGCCACTTCATCGTGGATTGCCCACATGAAGAAAACAAGAAGAAGAAGGAGAGCAAGTCCAAGGAGAAGAAATACTTCAAGAAGAAGAAGCAATCCAGACATGCTCACCTTGGAAAGGAGTGGGATTCAAATAAGGAATCCTCCTCCGACGAAGAGGAAAATATAGCAACCATTGCTGTGAAGAAGACAACCGTGGAGAACAAGCTCTTCCCAAACTTGGAGAAATCAAGGCAAACTTGCCTCATGGCCAAGGAGGGAAGAAAGAAGGTTAAATCTAAATCCTCCTCTTCAATTTCCTCGCATGATGACTTTGATAGTAGTAGTGAAAATGAGCACATGCTTAAGGACATGGGTAAAAGTACCTTGAAAAGATTGAGGTTGTTGACGGAGGAGATATTTGAGAAGGAAGAGCTCATCAACCGTCAATAGGACATGCTCATCCAACAAAAGGAGAGATGTCAAGAGGTTGAGGAGCTCTTGGAGCTTGAAAGAGAAAGAAGCAAATCACTTGAGCGTGAACTCTCTTTGAGCAAGGAAACTTGCTCAAACCTTGAGAATACTACAATTGTGCTCAAAGATGAACTTGTTAGTTTGACACGAGCTAACAAGATCCTTGAAACACAAGTGAAGTCTCTTAAGGTCAATGCCCCTTCTTCCTTAACAAGCTCACCTTACTACAAATGTCAAATCCGAAGCGCCTCAACCTTACAAATGCTCAACCTTAATCATGAAACTTAAAGATGAGCTTAAGTTGACACAAACCAATCAATCACCAAAGGGTGGCATCTTTGACAAGGAGAAGATGGCATATGCATGTCGTGCATACACCAACACAAGACATCCCCTTGTCAAGGATGGTCTTGGTTATTCTAGGGAGATGAGGCAAAACACCAAAACTCCCAAGAATGGTAAAAATTTGATTGTTTTTGTCAAGGGAGGCTTATACAACAATAAAGGAAAGAACATTGCTACATATCCTAAAATGCCTAAGAAAGAACCTCATGCCTTGTTCCATGATTTTGATGCATCATATGTTTTATTGAGGAACAAGTTTGGAAAGGCCTATGCTAGGTATGTTAGGCCACACCACAAGAGTCCTAAACCTTGTGTTTGGGTGCCCAAGTGCCTCTTGACTAACATCAAAGGACCCAACACCGCTTGGGTACCTAAAGCCAAGGCTTAAATCTTTCTTGTAGGCATACTCCTCCGGTGGAACCAAATGAGTTCTCTATAGCGGGTGCACTAATCACATGACCGGAGAGAGGAAGATGTTTGTGGAGTATGAGCTAAATGAAGATCCAAGTGAAAGAATCTATTTTGGGGACAATAGCCAAGAAAAAATCTTTGGCACCGGTAAAATTGCTATATCCCCTAATCACACTCTTTCAAATGTTTTACACGTTGATTCACTTGATTATAACCTCTTGTCCATATCACAACTATGTGACAAATGTTATAATTGTTTATTCACTAATGAGGGTGTGACCGTCACAAGGAGAAGTAATGACTCAATAGCCTTTAAGGATGTACTCAAGGGAAAGCTCTATCTTGTGGATTTCACCACGGATAAAGTCTAACTTGATACATGCTTAATTGCAAAAACTAACATGGGATGGCTTTGGCATAGAAGGCTAGCTCACGTTGGGATAAGAAACTTACAAAAACTTCTTAAAGGCGAGCACATCCATGGTTTAAAGAATGTTTTTTTTTCAAAAGGATAGACCATGTAGCGCATACCAAGTTGGAAATCAAGTTGGAGCACATCCATCCAAGAACATTAAGACAACAACAAGACCATTGGAGCTTCTACACATGGATCTCTTCGGTCCAATCGCCTACATAACTATTGGCGGTAACAAATACGGTCTTGTTATTGTTGATAATTTTTCACGTTTCACTTGGGTATTCTTTTTGCATGATAAGAGTTAGACTCAAGGTGTCCTCAAGAAATACTTGAAGGGAGCTCAAAATGAGTTCTCCTTAAGTATCAAGACAATAAGGAGTGACAACGGCACCGAATTCAAGAATACTCAAGTTGAAGAATTTTTGTATGAAGAAGGCATTAAGCATGAGTTCTCGACCCCCTACTCCCCTCAACAAAATGGGGTGGAAGAAAGGAAGAATATAACTCTAATTGAGATGTCAAGAACATGCTGGATGCGTACAAGACGTCGAACCGGTTTTGGGCGGAAGCGGTTAACACCGCTTGCCATGTCATAAACCGGTTGTATCTTCATCGCGTACTCAAGAAGACGTCCTATGAGCTCCTAATAGGTAACAAGCCCAACATTTCTTATTTTTGTGTTTTTGGGAGCAAATGCTACATTCTAAACAAGAAGCCTAGGACTTCGAAGTTCGCTTCCATGTCCGATGAAGGTTTCTTACTTGGTTATGACTCAAACAGTTACGCCTATCGTTCTTCAACAAATCCTCCAAAATTGTTGAAGTAGCACGTGCCGTAGTGTTTGATAAGACTAATGGCTCCCAAGTGGAGCAATTTGATCGTCGTGTGCTAGATCAAGAAGAAGCTCCACAAGTGGTGATAGGAAGGATGGCACTTGGAGATATACGACCACAAGAACAACCACAAGATGCAAGTGACCATCTCACACGTCAAGCAAGCTCTTCCTCAAATGATCAAGATCAAGTCCCCCAAGATGCGCTCCAAGAAGATGAAAATGGAGGCATCAATCAAGGGGGAGACAATGAAAATGAGGAATACGAAGATGAAGATTCAAGACCTCAAGCACCTCACCCAAGAGTGCACCAAAGTGTTCAATGGGACCATCCCGTTGATAACATACTTGGAGACATCTCCAAGGGGGTAACTACTCAATCTCGTGTTGCAAATTTTTGTGAACATTACTCTTTTGTTTCTTCTATGGAGCCTCATAAGGTTGAAGAAGCACTACGAGATCCGGATCGGGTGATAGCCATGCAAGAAGAGCTCAACGACTTCGAATGAAATCAAGTATGGGAGCTAGTGAAGAGGCCTAATGCGAATGTTGTAGGCACTAAGTGGGTGTTCTGCAACAAACAAGATAACCACGGGGTGGTTACAAGGAACAAGGCATGACTTGTGGCCAAGGGGTATTCACAAGTCGAAAGTTTGGATTTCGAAAAAACATTTGCTCTCGTAGCTAGGCTAGAATCAATTGGTATATTACTTGCCTTTGCTACTCACCATAATTTTAAGCTATATCAAATGGACGTCAAGAGTGCATTCCTCAATGGTCCAATCAAGGAAGAGGTGTATGTAGAGCAACTCCTCAGTTTTTAAGATGAAGAATTCCCAAGCCATGTGTACAAATTGCGTAAGGCTCTCTATGGCCTCAAACAAGCTCTTAGAGCTTGGTATGAGTGTCGTAGAGACTTTCTAACTCAAATGATTTCAAAATTGGGAAGGCGGAGTACACTCTATTCACTAAGCACTTTGATGATGATTTGTTTGTTTGCCAAATATATATTGATGACATTATATTTGGTTCTAGTAACAAAGCTTTTTGTGATGAGTTTTTCAAGATAATGACGGAAAGATTTGAGATATCCATGATGGGGGTGTTGAAGTTCTTCCTAGGTTTTCAAGTAAAACAACTCAAGGAAGGCACATTCATTAGTCAAACTAAGTACACATAAGACATATTCAAGAAGTTTGACATGGACAAGTCCAAACCCATCAAGACTCATATGGCAACTAATGGCATCTCGATCTTAATGAAGATGGTCCAAATGTGGACCAAAAGGTATATCGCTCCATGATAGGTTCATTGCTTTACTTATGTGCATCTAGGCCCGATATCATGATTAGTGTTTGTATGAATGCCAGATTTCAAGCTACTCCAAAAGTGTGTCATTTGACCGCCGTTAAGAGAATTCTTATATATTTAGTTCACACACTAAGCCTAGGACTTTGGTACCCCAAGGGATCTAAGTTTAACATCATTGGATATTCCGATGCGGACTATGTGAGATTCAAAGTTGATAGGAAGAGTACGTCCGGAACTTGCCAATTCCTTGGTAGATCTTTAGTATCTTGGTCCTCCAAGAAAAAAAAACTTCATTGCTCTTTCCACAGCCGAAGCGGAATATGTTGCCGCCGGAAGTTGTTGTGCACAACTTCTTTGGATGCGACAAACTCTTAGGGACTATGGCATATACTTGCGCCATATTCCCCTCCTATGTGAGAATGAGAGTGCCATCAAAATAGCTCACAATAGAGTTGAACACTTAAGGACCAAACACATCGATATTCGCCACCACTTCTTGAGAGAACACTCCATCAAAGGAGACATTGCAATTTCACATGTGAGAACCAAAAAAACAATTGGCCGATATATTTACCAAACCCTTAAATTATTTTGAAATTATTGAATCTTTGTTAATAATGGTCATAATTTGATTGTTGATTGCTTACTGACCATGGTTGCAAAGATCTTTTGTGAAAATATAATCCAAAAGGATCAAATCTTCACTGAAAACTTAATATATAGGAGGTTTCAATCTTAGGACTAAACTAGTGTGCCCGAGAATCGAACTAGTCCGGTCGTTCAGATTAATCTGGACCCAGTTTACTGGTCGGACAAGTCCGGGTCCCCGACCGGACTAGTCCAGCCCATGGAGACTTAACCTCCCCTGGACGCCCTCGACCTCTCCACTTCACTCAAACCCTCTCTCACTCTCCAAAAACGCACGAAAACCGCCCCCAAAACAGCATCCAACCACAAAATCTTGATTCCAATTGGTGGATTAAAGCCCTAAGGTGCGTGGGAACTCTTTCCCAAGCATCGGAGGCCCATTCCTCACCCACATTTCGTCGAATCGAAGATTTGAAGAGTTATTCCTGACCTAACCCCAAAATCTCCAAAATTCAATTCTTTTAGGTCTATTGATAGAAACTTCTTCACATATATTGTTGTCCACATCATTGTAATCATGTACCTCCATTTTTGTGGTAGGATCCGTAGTTTTTACAATATTTCTCTAGATTAGGGTTCTTGCTGTGTGAACCAGACTAGTCCGGCCGTAAGGCAGACAAGTCCGACTTTGTACGGACTAGTCTGGCCCTTGGGAGGACAAGTCCAGGTTACACAGTGAATACCCTGACCTAAATCGATTTTGTGAATTCTATCACCATATCTTTACTTCCTTGGACTCATATACATTCCTTTGCATCTCTTATCAACAACCATGTCGAATTCCGATTACGTTCCCCTCTCCGACTCCGAGGCCGAAGCGGGAAGGCAAGCTTGTTACCGCCGAAAGCGTGAGGAGGACCAACTTTTCATGGCGTATCTCGACTCTCAGGCATAAGCTAGAAGAGCAAAGAAGACACAACGGTAAGCTCATAACTCAGCTGCAGTCGAGGCAGCCCCCAAGAAGAAAAGGCTTGTGACTGTAGGGGAGAAGGCAAAATCCCAGGAGGCAGGGACCTCCAAGGACAATAGCAAGGCACCGGTGGATGTTGCACCCAAGAAGAGGGTCATTGTTGCTAAGAAGGCTGCAAGCAAGGCCAAGAAGGGAGCCACTCAGCCCATAGGTCCTTTGAGAATGTCATCACCTGCACAAAACCCTAACCGTGCAGCTGCCTTCGATACCAACATCTTCAAGGGCAAAGGGGCTAAGAAGGAAAGAAAGCTCCGGAAGGTCAATGTCTATCAGAGGGAGAGAAGCACAATGGATCCCCGCTTTTGGTGTGATTTCCACTGTGAATACTACAGGACAGTTTATATGTCCAAGCAAACTCCAGTTACTGATGCTTAGTGATTCGATTGGGACTACATGGCCTAGAAGGATCACGTGGCCTTCAATGATGTGATTGATGCCATAGAGCGCCATTGTCTAAAGAAATTCATGGCCTTTCAGTATGATTGGAATATGGAAGTGATTGCTCAATTCTACTCCACTGTCTACTTCCACACTTACGGGGACAGGAGGATCACCTGGATGACCCATGGAGAGCAATACTCCACCACCTACTAGGAGTTTGCTCAGTTACTTGACTTGGAGGATCAACTGGAGAATGAGATCATCATTTTCAATTTAAGGCCAGTTGATCGAGACACCTTGGAGTACATGTATCCAAGTCATGTACCTTTTGAGGCCGGACACATAAGGAACATCAAACCCTTCTACAGTGTGCTCAACAGGGTGCTCCAGAAGACCATTGCCCCCAAGGATGGAGATGCGGGGATTATTCAAGGAAATTTGAGGCACTTGATGGTGCTAATTGATGGAGAAGTTTGCTTCAATGTGGTGGACTACATCTTCGATGACATCTTCAATATCTCACATACTCCAAACCGATCATGTGGCTACGCTCCGTACATCATGTACATGATCGAGAAGGTGTCCAGGCTCAACTTCAAGAAGGACATAATTCATAGAAGGCTTCATCCACAAATTCCACCTCCGGAGCCAGCTGCCCCTCATAGGAAGAATGCGGATCCTCCCGCTTTTTCCTCACACTTTGTGCCACCACCTCCTCCTCCACCTCCTCCTTCATCACAATGCAGCAGCGGATTTCTCAAGTGCTTCAAAGCCATATTCTCCTCTTGTCAGAAGGCGGAAGCTTGGCAACATCGCATGGAGCGTCACCAAGAGAAGTATCTCAAGGCGGTGTGCGACAAGTTGGACATCCCTATGTCTCCCACCGCAGAGAGTGATGGGTAGATAACTCCATTCCTGGAGTTCACCGTCGAGGAGCTCACTCAATTCGGTGATGTTGAAACCTCTACAGCGGCTCCGTCCGAGGATGATGATATTGGCGACCTGGAAGCCAAGGAGAGCGATAGCGGGCGCCAAGGAGGCAGAGACGACGACGTCGCGGCGATGATGAAGAGTAGACCTAAGGACTCTTCCTTCCTTCATTTCCTTTTTGGTGTCTTGATGCCAAAGGGGGATAAATTGATGGATGGGGTACTTAGAGAGGGGGACAGGTTGAAAAAGGCGGTTCTACTTAGACAATAGTTATATGGGGGAGAGATTGATTCACTATGGACTTATGTTTAAAACTCTCATTCCAATTGTTATAAGACTTAATTCATGTACCTTTACTAAATTTTGATGTTATGCTTGAGTTACATGTTTATCTAGCATATTTGTTGCCTCATCACAATTTATGAGCACATCACTTAGCCACCCCACAATAACATGTATATGTATGCGAACTCTTTCAATTTCTCTTACTCATGATGCATACATTGAGGGAGAGTCACTCATACAAATACATGTCATGAAAACAAATTATTATCCTTTTTGTTGAAGTCTTAATGTGTTGTCATCAATCACCAAAAGGGGAGAGATTGAAAGTGCATCTACGCATCCCCATGGGTTTTGGATGATTGATGATGATAATTAAGAGACTAATGAGTTGAGTTGATCTTAAGCACAGACGTGATGGATGAAATGAGATGAAATCCCTCAAAAAGGAAAAGGATAAAATGAACGTCAAAGACTTAAGCGTACAAATTAGGATTTCTATGGTATTGAGCTTAAGTGAGCCGTATCATGTGTGAGAGTGGATGTATCATGTGCATTGAGATCATTCTAGAGGGATCAAGGTGTTGGTTGAGAGAAAAACCTAAGTGAGAAGCCAAAAATAAGGAAAAACCCTAGGAGGCCGGACTAGCCCGAGCCTCAGGGCCGGACTAGTCCGGCCAGTCAGAGAAGTCCGCTTTGGGGTAGACTAAACGTCTCTGGATGAGTTCAGACTTGTCCGTATGGGTACGGACTAGTCCTCTCATCCCTTAGTGGAGTTGGAGCTAAGTCCTTGAAGACCTGACTTGTCCGTTTTTGAATGGACCAAAGCTCTCTAGAAAAGTTTGGACTTGTCCATTGTGGTGCGGACTAATCTGTTTGAGACTTAGTGTGAGAGAAACCGAGCAAACTTTAGAGGGCCAGACTAGCCCGCTCCCTTTGGCCAGACTAGTCCGGGCCTACCCAGTTGTGTCCATTTTGGGACGCACCAAAGCTCTCTGTCCTACTTCGGACTAGTCTGTAGTGAACCGGACTAGTCCGTATTATCAGTTGCCGTTTGAAATTCAAACGTTGGCACGCACGTCATCAGTTTTGTCGATCCATGACGTGAAATTGTTAGTGGTCCTGGAAGGCTGGACTAGTCCGTGGCATAGGGTCGTACTAGTCCCGGAAAGCTTTGTGGTTTCCTCCGTAAACCTGTCATTAGAATCCGGCAAGGTTCAAACCCCAAAATCCGGATCTCGTGCATACTGCACCATATCATACAAACCAACCCGCCAGATTCCTATTCACTACAATTTATTTTCCCATATCACAATAAATAATCATAACAATTAGTAATATAAAATGCATATAGAGAATTTCCCTCCCAATGCTAAGCATAGCTAAGCATAACAGTAATAATAAAATATATATATGTACTGCGGGGGTTTCCCCTGCAGTTTGCGTTCAAAAAAAAAACAGTAATAATAAAATACAACCAATAGAACCCAATGACAAGGAATTATATATAAGGATAAAGTAAATAGGATTCAAATTATTAAGCATGCAACTAACTAAAACTTAGTAAAACGGGTGCAAAATGGTCAATGACACTTGCCTCCCTCGAAGTGTTGATTGTCGAAGTGGTAGTCCTGAAGGTCATAAGCTGGCTCAGGAACCGACTCTATTAATATCATCGCACGCGGAACAAAAACAATAACACAAAATAAGAAACAAGAAAACATGGGCAACATCACAAATAAGCAATCATAAAAGAAAACCTACGAAGTTACGTCGCTATTAATATTTCCTTAGTCGTAGATTATTTGATGATGTGGGCTAAAGTTGGAATTTTATGGGGCATAGGCGTTGACTAACAATTTATAGCATTTTATCTTAATTTTAAAGCCTAACATAAATTTACTGCAATTCCCTAGCTCAAAACATAATTAAAATGCAATTCAGCATAAAACAGCAATTTTAATGGACTATTTTGACATAATCAGAAATTAAAATGCTACTATAAAATATTCTAGGGTGACTTGTGTAAAAAGACATAATATAGACATGATTTTATATAAATATCTATTACTACATGGGCTTTTATGAAAAAAGACCAGAGCATGGGCCTAAAATTAGTTTATAACATATTCAAGGGCTATTCTATAAATTAAAGAGGCTAAAAACATAAATATTGGTGTAAATAGTGGCTAAAAAGCAATGTTTATCCATTTTAATAGTGCTGATGGAAATATTATAAAGCACAGGGGTAATTTTATAAATGCCAGGGCATAACTGTGAGATTCATAGAGGTGCGGGGCTTATATGCAAAAGTATGAAAGGATATGGACCAATTAAATGTTGACCATTGGATCTAAAGGGGAGGGCTCTAATTTTATTGAGGTGAAGGGGTACGCAAGATTTAATCTTGGCCGTTGGCCTCAAATCGACGATCGAGGATGCCCCACGTCGCCCACGGGTGGTGCACACCCATACGCGTGGCAGCGCACGACGGCTACGGTGGCGAGCCTCGCTGACGATGGCCAAAACAGCCAAAACGGCGCTTAAAACTACGCTACAGTAGTTGAAAAGAGAGAGAAGGAGGAGGCAAGCTCACATAGGGGTTTCGCGGAGGCCAAAACCGAGCGCAGGCTAGGCGGCGACGGCGAGAGGCGGCAGACTCTGGCGACGCTCGAGGGAACCGGCGAAGCGACAACATTCCTTCGACGAGAAGATGTCCGACGGACTCCTAACGACACGAAGAACTCGTTAGGAAAGGAAACAAAGAGGAATATCGGGTAGAACGACGGGAACAACAGTGCCATTACCTTTGCACGACGGCTAGGATTTCGAGCTTCAGGTAGGGAAAAATGATGGCGCCAAATTTATAGGGGAGAGCGAGCGGCGAAGGATGGAAGGTCATCCCCCCCCCCCCCCCGAAGGAAATCCACCCCGAGCATTAAAATGAAGGATTATTGTCGGGATTTTGAATCTGGCGGCGAATTCATCGGGCGTTCTATCGCCCATGCGCATCCAAGGAAGGGGGCGGCGCTGACGGGTGGGCCCGGCTTGCCAGAGAGAGGGAGAGAAAGGAGAAGAGGGTGCGGCAAGGCCTGGGCCGATGGGAGGAAAAAAGAGAAGCGGAGGGGAAGGGAAGGTTGGCCACGGTGAGGGTTTCAGCCCAAGCTGAGTTTTATTTTTCTTTTCTCTTTTCTTTTCTTTTCTTTTACCTTTTGATTTGTTTTTCAAAATTTTAAACGGCACTCTAGCGCATTTTTGAAAGCAAAATTTCCAATCAAATGCAAGGCATGATGCACTCCTAATATAAATCTCTTTATTTCAACTTTTAAATTTTTTTGGGTGTTATAGTCTGCTAGCTCCTTTCGTAGTTAGGAGTCTTTTTCAGGGGTGTGCCCCTAGTACTAGCAGTCGAGAAGCACTTCGAAGATGCATGGAACAAGCTAATGAACAGGTTCATATCTAATTTCAGGTTTATTTCATGTACTACATTATATTTAACTATATATCATTACGTGAAACATACTTTTCTCTAATTTTAGGTGGAGGGTCAGGAGGAGCGTCAAGAAGATCAAGGCAGATGTGCTTTTATGGGGCAGGAACAACATACAGGGGTACGGGGGGGGGGGGGGGGTAAGAGACTATATCGACGAGGAAGCTGAGGAGGAGGAGGGAGGGAGGGGTAGGGGGAGAGGGTGGAGGAGGGGGGATATGGGAAAGTTGAGACCATCATTCAGGTATCGGGCTACAAACTCTCTCTCACTGGTTGTGCCTTTGGAACAAAGATCGATGATCATTCCCGTCAGTGGCTGGCTAGTAAATAGATAATTGAATTGGATGCATAAATTTAATATGTTGACAAGTATAATATGTTGTTAAAATAACTTGCAGGCAATGGGACGACTTGGATTAGAATGGTCGACGACACCGTAGGGAACCTAATACGGTGTTGGGTTCCATATGTCGTCATCATTATTCTGGTCTTATAGTTATAAAAGGTGAAGAGAAACATGCTATACATTGGGATCAGTACAAGATTCAAATGCGGCAGGAGCTATCTGATAAGATTTTTTGTGTATGATTTTTCTAGGTAGTAACTTGTTTATCTCGATAATAATATTTCTGATGGATGTACTGTTGCTTTTGTAGGAACAATATCACTTGCCCGAGAACCATGATGCCGCTCTCAATGCACGAGCAAACAAAAACTTTCATACAGCAGCACGCAAAGTTGTGAATAACATAATGTACAATGGACAAAACGCGGTTGTGTGCTTGTACTACAAGGAGAAGCTTGGACACATGATGAAAAAAAATATGGGGACTTCAAAATTTACTTAGAGAAGGATCAATATCGTCAGTAATGATTCCTAGGATGGCTAAGTGCCTTGATGCTTAATATGATTTATGTGGTTTTTTGGCATCGAGGGAGTTTCGAGATAAATCTAACAAAAAGAGAGTCAACCATGAGTCATCTTTGTCTTTCAAAATGAATGGTGAGTTTAGTACATTTACAATTTGTTCATATGCTTTTGTGCATTCATGCTTCTAATATTTCTTTGTAGGCTGCTGAAAGTGGTGAGAAGCCTTCTTTCATCAATACTTATATAAGAGGGCATAGGGGCACCAACAACAGTCGCCTGTGCACTCCGGTAGCCACTCAGAACTTGGTGCGTCATACTAGCCAAATTCATGCTTAAACAATTAAATTGTTGTATAGTTGCTTTACAATTATTTTTTAATGCAGGAGAGATATGCTCGAGATATGGTTCGTTGTCATGGAGATGATTATGATTGGAGAAAGGAAGACGTCTACGTTGTGGCTTTGTACAATTCCAGCAGAGGAAAGCCTCACGGGATGTGAACTTGTACCTCTCATGTTACTTTTATTCTCATACTTTAGTTGTTTTAAGTGTCACTTATAATTATGAAATATCACTTTTGTAGGTATTTGATGCTCAATGGTATCATGAACACAGATGAGGTTCTCTCGTAGTCATGGTCAACACAGGGTGGAGCGATCTCTTCTCGACGTACGCGCGCAAGAGATGACTCAAGGTTGCAAGAAATGGAAGACCGCATGAGACAAGAAAGACAAGAAATAGAGGACCGCATGAGACAAGAAAGGTTGTCCATGAATGACTACTTAGTCTCATATATCTCAATATGACAACAACAGATGTAGGTAAATTAATAAGAGTTCAAGTATTCATAAGCAGAATTTAGAGAAGAATTATGCTAAAAATTTAGAAACAATTTAGGAATACTTTTCTCAGATTGGACTGCCGCCTCCATAGGTACTGCCACCTCCACTGCTATGATGTCTCCACTGCCTCGTTCTGTTGTAACACAAGTGTGTGTGTCTATATATATATATATATATATATATATATATATATATATATATATATATATATATAGTTTTATTTTTATAAACCATTTGTATACTCACCACACTTTGGAATACGTATCAATATAACATGTACTACCTCCGTTTCATAATATTTGTCGTTTCTGACCAATCAAAACAACTAAAATTAAACTAGCTAGGACTGTCTATGTGACAAATAATTTGATACTGGAGGGAGTATCATTATTGATCGCTAGGGATCATCGTCAAGGCAACAACCCTTGTAGAGTCCTGTTATAAATTTGCACACTTCGTCTCCAGAAAGACACGGTGGTGGTAGCAACTAGTATAATGTAAGTACTCTGAGTAGCATTACTTAGGTCCTGAATTCGATTCCTGGTGAGAGCGAATTTCAGGCTAAATTTTCACTGTACTAAATGCAGATACTCTTCAGAAGAAGTCATTGGCGCTAGATCTGTGGCGCACTTAAGAAAAATGTGAGGGATGAATGTGCTATAATATTAGCTTACAAAGTCTGGTCCACAGTCGTGTGCTTAGCTATCCAGCTATCGTCGCCTTGTTCTAGACAATATGTTGTGAGTGTCTGCATTTGTACTCGCTTGTAATAAATTGACCATAGCCTCCTTGAAGGGAAAGGTCGAGACTTTACCCATCATCTTAAAAAAATAGTGTCCTGCTGTGTGTGTTTCACACATGTGTTCTGTTTCTTATCATAAATGGGTTATGACAAATGAATATTATCACATCAAATTGCACTTTTTAGTTCGAACTGGGTTCCGTTGCTGCTGTTAGTTTTTAGAGACTGAAAACTGATTCCATAGCGTTGTAGTCCATCTGATACGAAGGTTATGCTTCGACATTCCTTGATGTATTCTATGAACTCCGTTTTACCATTTCTAGTGTATTCAACTTTACTTCTTGTTGTCCACATGTTTCTCCGATGTGGTGATCTTTCTGGTTCTCCTCGTGTTTCTAACAACACGATCTAGTGATCTATCTGGTCCAGTCTTCATATCAACCTGATTCTTCTCAGTATCAGAAGCCATATTGTTAGATTTACTTTGAGATGTGGAATCTGACATTTTTCTTCTGATTTGTTATTCATAGAATCACCCATTACTGCACTCCACCTTCTCAGGACAGACTTGGTAGCGAATAAGCCAGCCTTTTGTTTTTGAGAATCAGTATTTCGATTCTTCTGCTTGCTCTCAAAAAGGCTAATTGCATCCTGCGCACTCATCCTTCGCACATTATTGTCAGATTTTCTTGGGGGTTGGTCAGTTTCACCATTGCAGGAGTTAATTTCAACATCTTTATCTAAAGGAGTTTTGTGACTGGGAGGGAAGTAACTGAGGCTCTTGATGGCAATTACTGTTCATCTACGAGATCCTGATCTCCCAAAATCAATAGCATGCACCACATCACCCTTCTCGCTGCTTTATGTGATGACCCGTGTCTCCCAGTGTGCCATTGCCGGAGCGTGAGCGCACCGTAAGGCCGCTGGTGAGCACCCGGCGCAGCAGATAGAGGGTGTTGAAGTGTATGAACGACACTTTCCCCGTTACTACTAAATATAGTCCGCGGAGGTTCTTGTATCGGTTTGGACGCGCGGAGATCTTAAACAGGATGATGACACAAATAATTTACGTGGTTCGGACCGCATGAGCATAATACCCTACTCCATGGTGTGTGCGTTGTTGTATTGAGGATTGCAGTAGTGCTGGTGTGCGTCTGAGCTTGGATGTCTCTGTACCGTGTGGTGCAGTCCATTTATAGTCTAAGGACTGACCGTTACAACATTTGTTTGGCCCGACATGTGGCCCTGGCGTGTTCAATAGCCTAATACACGGTCTACGAGTGTTAAGTATGATTAATAGTATGATAACGTGTCTTAATGACAGCGTTAACCCTATTAACAGTTCACTGATCGTGTGTCATTAATATATCATTAATGACACGTAATCAGGTCTTGTAACTATCACTTTAATTGTCCCTTGAATGTCCGTATTGTTGGAGATCCGCCAATATTCCCATTGTTGTAAGGTCTAGAGCATCCGCACGTGGCAGCTCCGGAGCTTCCCTTCGCGGTGAGATGGATCCGGAGCTGTTATACACGTGGCGGCACCAGAGCTTCCCTCTACGGGGGGTTAGGTCTGGGGTCATTATACACGTGTCAACAGCGGAGCTTCCCTATGTTGAGAGTTTAGCTCCGGTCTTACATTACACGTGGCAGTCCCGGAGCTACCCATATGAGGGAGGCGGGTCCAGTGCCGTGTGACACGTGGGGCCTGAGGAAGCCTTCAACTCTGACAGGTGGAACTCTCTTGCACTTCTTGCAGTATCATAGAGTACCGAGAACGCAGGGTACCAACAGTGGCCCCGGGCCCACCTCTGTGAGAAACCCTTTGGGTAAGTCATTCTACCGGAGGTGGGGCCATCCTTGATTCCCACGAACTTCAAAGGTCTTCTGATGTACCGTTGGGGCGATGGTATGGGGTTAAACCATCGTCATGTGGCTTGTCTTGAATGGGGCAGATGAGATCTTTGAGTGCGGATCTCACGCAATTGAAGGTCGCCGGTTCCCAATACAAAAACTGTATCAGTTCCAAGCGCCTTGTCAGGCTGCCGCCTTTGGGTTTCCCGCCGCCCATCATGACAACGGTTCGCCTGGGGTAATAACCTCGACCTCTTTGTCGGGGTGGCCCCGAGCCCATTCGTTGTTGATGGGGGGTAGGTTCTTTGTAGTGTGGACTTGCTCTCATTGCGGTTTCCATCCAAGCGTCGTGGAGGCTTACTTAAGAAGGAAAGCATGCACGATTTGAGGACTCTTTACGCTTTCGATCAAACTCGCGCTCAGACCCTCTCAAACTTTGCCTAGCTTTCTCCTCTTTTGCTCCACTTTGCTGCGATGGAGTTAGGTCTTCCCAAGAGCCGCATCCAGGGCAAGGACAATCTAATGAAGGTCCGGACCTTCATGGGATGGTCCAGCGACTCCTTCAACTACTTGGTTTGTGCCAGCAAGCTCCCCTTCAAGAAGGAGCGTCGCGGGGAGATGGTGTACTTCTCAGCGTACGCCATGGTGGGACTGATCCCACCTTTCTCGAGCTCTGATGCTGTTGGACTTCTACGGCCTCCAACTGCATCACCTCGGCCCGCACTTCCTTCTGCTCGTGGCCACTTTCATCCACTTCTGTGAGATGTGGGTGGGCGTGCCTCCATGCGTCGACTTGTTCTGAACCTTCTTCACATCCCATTCCACTGGCAAAGGGACTGAGTTGCTTGGTTTCTACTATTTCGTGAAGCTCAAGAACTGCCCATTCAAGTACTTGAAGTCGTTCCCCTCCGGCAAATGGGATGATTGAAAGAAGGACTGGGTCATCATTGCAGTGGATGAGCATGACATGTTGGAGCTGCCCCAAGGACTCCCCAACGTCGACACCAATGCCTGGAATGTAGTTCTGAAGCTGTCGGATGCATTCAAACCTGTCCTAACTAGGATCCGAGAGTGTGTGGAGGGTGGAGTGACCGCACAGATGGTCTTCGGAAATTTCTTGGTGAACAGGTGGGCTCTGTTGAGGAGGGAGGAGAAGCTCGTCTGGGCTTTCAACAACGTGATGGATGACGATCGGATTGAAACTGGTTTGAAATCCATCTTAGATGACAAAGCTTTGAAGATCCATCTCAAGAAATTTCAGCATGTGTCTATTGATGACGATGCCTTTGCTCCGCCGGCTACTTTTCTGCCTTTGAACATGATTCGAGAGATCAGCAACGAGCTCCGGAGGAAGATGTTGAAGCTAGACGACCTTGGTGAGGTGCAAAAATGTCGGACCTCCAGGGTAGTAATCCCCGGAGCTTCGGAAGAGGTGACCGCCCCTGCTCCGGGCTAGAGGATTGAAGACATTGGCAAGGGCAAGGGGCCAGCCGAATCTTCTAGCCAGAAGAAAAAACTGAAGCACGTTGATGGGAGGTCCGTTAGGACGGCTCCATTGACGACTGCGCCTTCTCCCCGGCAAGGGAGATCTTCTGCGGCTACACCTCCTCTGGTGCAAGCGTCTTCAAGGGGTGCTAGTTCTAGACAGTCGACTCCGGTCCCGGTGCCAGCGAGGGGCTCTAGGTCCAGAGGTTCTTCCCGGCTGAGGGAGATCTCAGCTGGGGCAACACCAACGATGACGGTAGGATTCAGACAACATTTCGGAGCTCCCTCCATGCCAACCAAGGCAAGCTCCAGCTCCGAGCCTCCGGCGAAGAGGTTCTGCACCGATTGGAGCGGTAGCTTCCAAGGTAAGATTTGCTTTTTCACCTTGATTTGCTATTCTTATTTCTGTCATGTTCTGAATCTTCCAATTTTTTGACTGCAGGGCGTCAAAGTCAGGGTCTAAAGCTCCGGCCTCCGTCGCAACGGCTGAAACAGTGCGGACAGAAACTCCTGCTTCAAACCTCGGGCCTCCTCCAGTTGTGGCTGAGGTCACAGTAGCTCCGGCGCCAGCTGTCGTAGATCTAGATTCAGAGTCATCGCCAAAAGCTCTCGTAGTAGCGCCGGACCACGAGGGATAAGTTGAAGATGCATCGCCAACAACAACGTCGGAGGCTGAGGCTCCAGTGCAGGAGTTGGAGATGACGGAAGCTCCGATGTCTGAGCTACAGGTTACTGAGGCTTTGGTTCCTGCACCAGAAGTTGTTGCAGGGTCCGTGGTGCCAGAAGCTCTGACCCTTGAGCTGGAGGTTGTTGATAACCTGGCCACTGAGCCTGAGATGATCAAAGCTCTGGCCACTGAGTAGAGATGGTTGTTGATCCAGCCCTAGAGCCAGAAGTGGTTGAAGCTCCGACTGCTGAACCGGTAGTGGCTAATGTACCGGTGCTTGAGCTGGCGGTGATGGGGGCTCTGTTCGAAGCTCCAACAACCGCCCCGGAGGTAATCACTTCGGAGGTGTCCATGTCGGAGCTGGAACACCATGAAGAGGTGGTGGCAGACTCTCCACCTACGGAGCTAGCGACTGAAGACCCAGAGGAAGGACCTTCGGCTTTAGCTCTGGAGGTAGAAGTTCCCCCAGTGGGATCTTCCTCAACGGCTATTGAGGAGCTCCCGGTGGGTGGCCCTAGTGCCACAGAAGCTCAGGGGGCCTCACTTGTAGAGTGGGACCCTATTTTTGTTATGGAAAATCCCTTGGAACCAGCAAAGATGACTCCAGCATGTCTGGAGCCTATCCCCTTGGTGTTGTCCATAGACAATGCCTGTTCAAGCCTTCGAGAAGTTCAGCTTGCCTTTGACCGCGAGAGTAAGGTCCTTGAAGAGGAGTGCCACACTTTGAGGCGTTGGCGCAACAGGCTCCACTTCGAGCACAGACGAGGCTTGCTGATCAGAAGGAGTGTGTGAAGAGGAAAACGACCCGGATGGAATACTGGGGCAAACTGCTGGAAGAGAAGGAAGCCGCCATTAGGGCGCTCGACGCTAATTCTTGGGAGATCCTCGAGCAAGCCAAGGAAAGGAGTGATGCTACTGATGAGCATCACGAAAATCTCAATGAATTAAACGAGGTCCTCCTGAAGCGTCGAGCAGACCTTGATACCAGAGAAGAGAAGCTCCTGGAACAAAAGGAGGATGTTTCGAAGAGAGAGGAGGAGCTCACCCAAAAATTGACTCTGGCTAAGCAAAATTTGGTAGATCGCACTAAGAAGTTGGATCTGTGGAGTGCAAAAGAAAAGGAGAAGTACTAGAAACTAGGGCAGGAGCTCTCAAAATGAGATGCCGATGTTGCCACCAAAGAAGGGAAAGTGAGGGGCTGGGAGAAGGACTTGGCAGAACGGCAGAACCGCATCCACCTCCGAGAGATGGAGCTAGCTGACCGTGAAAAGCAAGTAGTTGAGAATATGCAGCAACATGCCAAGACGGTTGAGCGCCTCACTCGGGAGAGTTCGGAGCTAGCGGTCGCCCGGGGGTCACTGGAGGAACTGCGGAGCTCAAGGGCAACCGAATCCCTGATGCTATGGGATTTTATGGGATGTGCGGACAGGGCCCTTGTGCCTCTTGGCTTCAGTCCAGTACGTCCGGAGGACCCAACGCAGGAGATGAATCAGACGCTGGTGGCACTTGGCTCTGCTGGCAGCAAACTCGATGTAATGGGTAATGTCATTGCTGATCAGTTGGAGACAGGGGGGAAATCTCTGGCCAAAAACATCGCCGAGTATGTCTTGGCGTGTTATAGAAGCCGAGACCCCCAATTCTCTCTTGATCCAGTCTTTGAAGGACTCATTGCCGAAGAGGAGGATGCCGCCAAAGCTAGTGTCCAAGAAGCTACTGAGAAGGTTGCTTCATTTTTCCACAGGACTTAGATCCTCCAGTAGCTAGGACCTTTTCCTTTTGTCTTTTGTTGTAACCCTGATTTTGTAATCCAGTACTTTGAATGAATGAAATCTAATATTTCTGCCATGAATTTTACTTTGTCTTCAGTATACTGTGCTTTGTCTTGTCGGCCCCCTGTATATGTGCACAATTCGATTTTGAACATGTACCAAAAGGTTTTGACAGTATGATGATGACTTGAACGTTGACGGCGGGCCCTCTGGGGTTGTCAAAGCTTGATAGGTCCGATGACACCCACCATCGATCGTAGAACGTCGACGGTGGGCCCCCTGGAGGTTGTCAGAGCTTGATAGCTCCGACATCGTCCACCATCACTGTGTTTTTCCTGTACATTAAAGACAAGAAAAAGGGTAAAATGCGTCCTCTTGTCTATAAGTTGTTTGTGACTTATCATTCTTATTTTAGTTTTAGATCCAAAGAAATTCAATATGATAACAAGCATATTGATGTAATCTTTCCAGACCCATATGCTTTTTAGTACTCATTCTACATAGGCCTACCGGGGTGTAGGTAGAGTGACGTACTTAGGGTGCAGGACCAAGCTAAGTCGATAGCGCACTCCGGACCTATGTTGGCTTGGCGTTCGGGCAAGTAGACTATGCAGCAATGTTAAGATCCAAGAGATCATCAATATAACTTGTGACACATATGAATAACTTAGCCTAAAACTTAAAAATAATTGCACAACTTCATTATAGACAAGAAGGATAAAAATAATAATTCAATATATCGAGCCTTGTACAAAAATTAAATGCACGTGGAGTCTATTTTCACACAACAATGTCTTTCATTATAGGTCCGGATTACAGGGGAGACAAGGACACACTTAGGGTATATGACCATACTAAGTGTGTTATACATCCTGTACTAGCCCAGGGCAGGTAGTTACACTTTTAGTACTGTGACTGTATGAAGTGTTACTTGAGCTTCCCGGACCCTCCTGGAGGGGTCCGGATGCTCTCCTGGAGGACCTACCAGATTCTGTATATGACTCTACAACATACATTGTGTGTAATTACAGACTCACCTCTATGATTCTAAGTATAAAACTTACGGAGGTGCTCTAAGTTCCAAGGATTAGGAAGCGGAGTCCCATCCTCAGTTGCCAAGTGAACGCATCTGGGACGGGATACTTTGATCACTCGGAAGGAATATTCCCAGCTGGGGGAAAGTTTATTCATTCCTTCGCGAGTTAGTATTTTCCGTAGCATCAGATCACCTTCCTCGAGCTGTCGGTTGCGCACATCCCTTTGATGATAGCGCCGAAGCGCTTGGCGATAGCGTGCATTCCGAACAGCTGCTTGGCACCTTCCCTCGTCAACGTGGTCAAGGTCTTCACGTCGGAGCTGGTCTTGCGTGGCTTCACTGAAGGTTCGAACCCAAGGTGACCCCATGGTGATCTCCGGAGGAAGGACTGCTTCAGCTCCGTACACCAAGAAGAAGGGTGTCTCTCCAGTTGACCGGTTAGGTGTAGTCCTGCTTGCCCATAGTGCGGACGGAAGCTCTTCGATCCAGTTGGCTCTATGCTTTTTCAAGCGCTCGTATGTGCACGTCTTGAGTCTCTTTAAAATTTCTGCATTTGCTCTCTCGGCTTGACCATTGCTTGTTGGGTGAGATACTGATGCGTATCTGACTTGAATGACGAGATCTTCGCAATATTCTTGGAATGCAGCACTTGTAAATTCGGTTCCATTGTCAGTTATGACTTTGTTCAAAACTCCAAATCTGCATATTATGGACTTTAAGAACTTGATTGCTGATTGCTTGTTGATTGTCACAACTGGAGTATCTTCTCGGCCACTTGGTGAACTTGTCGATGGCAACGTATAGGAACCCATAACCTCCGACGACTTTTGGGAATGGTCCCAAGATATCCATACCCCACACAGCGAACGGCCATGTAGGAGGTATTATTTGCAGTGATTGAGCCGTTGTGTGAATTGTTTTGCGTGGAACTGGCACACTTCACATTTTTTCACCAACTCTACTGTGTCCTGGAGTGTTGTAGGCCAGTAGAAGCCGTGTCGAAAGGGTTTACCGACCAACGTGCTGGAAGACGCTTGGTTCCCACACTCGCCTCCATGGATTTCTGCGAGGAGCTCGCGACCTTATTCCCTTGCAATGCATCGCATTAGGATGCCGTTGGCACCGCGCCGGTAGATATCCCCTTATACCAGCGTGTATCTTTTAGCCAATCTGACGATTCGGTTAGCGGGTACACCATCTTCAGGAAGGAAGTTGTCTTTCAAGTTGTCCGGATCTCTGAGATCCATACATCGAAGCTAACTTGACCTTCTGAGTCTTGCGTGATGGGTTGCTCGGAGCTTCCGACAGCACCTATGACCCTTGGTGGACGCCATGGTAACACAGCCACCGGGACTGCCAGCTTCGAGGTGCTAGTCTCGCTCCCTTTGCTCAGTTCGGCAGACTGAGCTGTTGGTCTTGATAACCTCCAAATGAAGATTACACTGGGAGACGGAGCTTTGGTGGAAGCATTTGTCGAGAGTTCATCGGCTTCAGCATTATGGAGACGCTGAACATGATGTCGGTCTAAGACTTCGAAGTCTTTCTGAAGCCTCAGGACTTCAAATATATAGGCGGCTAGCTGGGGGTTGTTGCAGCAGCATTCACCTTTGACTTGTTTTACGATGAGCTATAAATCACCCTTCACTAACAGTTGTTTGACACCAAATGATAGTGCCACCTTGAGCCCGTAGATTAGAGCTTCATACTCCACCATGTTGTTGGTTGCCTTGAAATCTACGTGAACCATGTATTTGACCTTCTTCCCGGTCAGAGCGAGGAGAAGGATTCTAGCTCTGGCTCCCTGCTTCTGCACAGAACCGTCGAAGTACAGAGTCCAGTGAGGTTTGGTGAAGACCGGGACCTTGGGTTCCGGCTTCTGCTCACTGTGGCCCCCAGGGTTTGATGTAGAGGGAGTCCATTCCGCCATGAAGTCAGCCAAGGCTTGACTCTTGATTGCTTGTCATGGAACAAAATCGAGGTCAAACTCGGCCAACTCCGCTGCCCACTTTGCAATATTCCTAGTAGAATTGGGGTTATATAATATTGCTCGCAGTGGATAAGAAGTTACCACTAATATCTTGTGGGCTTGGAAGTAGTGACGAAGCTTCCTTAAAGCAATAAGAATTGCGTAAAGCAGCTTATGCACCTCGATGTATCTGGTCTTGGCGTCGTGGAGTACTTTGCTGATGAAGTACAATGCGCACTAGACTGTCCGGACTCTTCCGTAGGAGCTCGGAGTTTCCTCTCCATCGACCTGGACCCTCCCAGAGGGGTGGACCTTCTTGTGAGCTTCTCGGGCCCTTCCAGAGGGGTCCGAAACTTCTTTGAGTTCAATTCTTGAACAGCCGTTAAAACTCCCTCAGATGAGAGAGATTGATCTTCTAGCAATCTGTCTTGAAGATCCGTGTCTAGGAGCTGGGACCCAGACTCGCCTTCAGGTAGCTCCGGACTCTCCCGGAAGGGTCTAGGCTCCTGAACTAGATGTGGCTCCGGTCTTTCTGGGACCAGAACCATGCTTACAACTTCCATAGTTGCAGAAATGTTAAGCAGTAAAGGCTCACCAGGGTTCGGGGCTACCAAGATTGGTAGGGTGGTGAGGAGTTGCTTCAACTCTTGAAATGGCTTTTCTGCTTCTTCAGACCGATGGAATGGTCCGGTCTTCCTTAATAGATTGAAGAAGGGAAGTGTCCGCTCTGCCAGTCTTGAAGTGAATCCGCTGAGCGCAGCTAGACATCTAGTTAGCTTCTGGACGTCCTTGATGCGGGCTGGAGGCCGCATGTCTTCTATAGCCTTGATCTTTGTCGGGTTTGCTTCAATTCCTCGGTGAGTCACCAAGAAACCAAGGAGTTTCCCAGAGCTAACCCCGAAGACACACTTATCCGGGTTCAGCTTGGTGCGCATGATGTGCAGTTTGTCGAAGATGGCTTGTAAACTGTCAAGGAGTGACTCCTTGTTCTTGATCTTCACCACGATGTTATCGACGTACACCTCCACTAAGTCTCTAATTAGCTCTCCAAATGTTTTGTACATAGCCCGCACAAAAGTCGAAGCAACATTTTTAAGACCAAGGGGCATGGCAGTATAATAATATAATCCATCTACTGTTATGAAGGCGGTATGCTCTTCATCTTTCTTAGACATTTGGATCTGATGATATCCAGAATATGCATCTAAGAAACACAATAGCTCGCACCTGGAGGTGGTGTCCACTATCTGATCTATCCTAGGTAGTGTAAATGGAGCTTTTGGACATGCCTTATTTAAGGTGGTGTAGTCGGTACACACCTGAAGCTTCCTGCCGGCCTTGGGTACAACGAATGGATTTGCCAGCCATTTTGGATGAAAAACTTCTCGGATGAAACCAGCTTCGAGCAGCTTTTTGATGTTTTGCTAGATGAAGTTTTGACGCTCAATTGATTGCTTCTGGGGTTTCTGGTGTACAGGTCATGCATCAGGATAAATCTTCAGATTGTGCTCAATCACCTCCCTAGGGATCTCAGACATTTGTGATGGTTGCCAGGAAAACACGTCAACATTCGCCCGGAGGAAAGTGATGAGCGCGAGTTCCTATTTGTTGTTTAGACCTTCCGATATTTGGGTGGTCTGAGCAGCATCAGAACCAATTTGGACGACTTTGATGGGAATGTCGGTGTCGCCGCTTGGTTGCACACGTGGTCTAGAGGTTGAGCCCTGATGGCGAGTGCTCGGGGGTGGAGCAATGAGCTCTTTGCCGGAGGTTCCTTCTTGCGTCGTGGCGAGCGCATGGAGTTCCTCTAGCGCGATGACTCTGACAGTGCGGTCTCCACGGACACGGAGGACGCCTGAAGGTGTCGGCATCCTCAACACCAAATAGCCATAGTGAGCTGCAGCCATGAACCTGTACAAAGCAGGCCTGCCCGAGATGGCATGGAAGGGTAGACTGATGTGAGCGACATCGAAAACCAGCTTCTCGGTTCTGTATTTCTCCCGTGCCCCGAAGGTCACCGGGAGAGTGATGGATCCAAGGGGGTTGATGGCCCCCGGATCTACCCCAGAGAAATGTCTCGACAGACGAAGATCCAAGAGTTGTATCTGGATTTTAATGAATGTTTCAAAACTCAAGAGGTTGAGCGTTGCGCCTCCGTCTACCAACACATGGTAGAGCTGAACATTGTTGATGGTCGGAGATACCATCAGCGGAAGTTGGCCAGCTTTGACCATGTTCGTGGGGCAGTCTGATGCATCAAAAGTGATGGGCATATTAATCCACTTCCGATGTGGTTCCGCCCTGGCAGCATGAGCTACAGTGGCCGTTTCCCGCCGCATTGTCTTGAGACGCGGCGAGAGGTGATGTCCCAGGAACCACCTTAAATGGTGTTCGGGGTCTTCCGATGCTCATTGTCGCAGATGTCAGAATCATCATTGACTGTGCTATACACAACCTTTATGACATTCTTGGGGTCCTGGAAGCCTAGGTCCGGCTCAGCCGGAGCTTCATCAACTTTCTGTTTTCCTTCCCGTTGATGGAAAGGAGCTTCTTCTCGGCGCTTTTTGTAGCGCTCGACAAGGTTTTGGACCTCTCAGCAATCCTCCAGACTGTGCTTGTTCGTCTTGTGGATCAGACACCACATTTTGGAGCCGCTGCCGTCCTCTCATGAAGGTCAAGGTCGTTTTTCGGGGTATGGCCCCCAACCACCCGGAGCTACAGCAGCAGCAGCAGGTGCACCAGTCGATGACTTCTTCTTGCCATTGGACTTTTTCTTCTTTTTGCCACCACCAGAGGTAGCGGCTTCATCTTTAGAAGGTTTTTTGTTAACCTCCGGAGCTGGCTTGGAGTGCATTTCCCGGCCCTCTGCGGCCCGGGCGCACTTGTCAGCCAGGCTGAACAACTCCGTGACACTGGTGACTTCTCTAGTCGTCGGCTTCTCTAGCATTTTTTTTTATCTTGGACGCCTTGTCTGAATGCGACAATAACAGAAGCATTCGAGATAGAAGGAATGGTATTGCATACCTGAGAAAACCACTGGATAAAGGATTGCCACGATTCCCCCGCTGTTTGCTTCATAGCAAACAAATCCAGTTCAGTGTCGGGCTGGGTGTAAGAACTCCCGAAGTTGGCAGTAAACTGTTGGCATAGTTCTGCCCAACTATTGATGGAGTCAGGTGGAAGACTCATGAACCATGACCTAGCGGTCCCAATCAGAGCCACCAGGAAGTAGTTGACCATCACATCCTCATTGCCCCCCCCTCCCCCCCCCCCCCCCCCGCTGCAAGTATAGCAGTGGAGTAGATTTGAAGGAATTCGGCAGGGTTGACAGTCCCGTCGAATTTCTCCGGCGGATAAGTCCGGAACTTCTGTGGCCAACGGAGCATTCGTAGGTGCATGGCCAAGGCAGAAAAACCTCCTCCTACTCCCACTAGAGCAGGGTTGTCCCGAGCCTCTCGCCTCTTGCGAGCACACTCGATGTGGACACAACCATCTTGTTGTCTGTAGCGGCGGTCAAGTTCTGACCGCAGATCATGTGTCGAAAGTCAAGACATGGTATGGGTACGACGTGCCCCAGAAGGCAGCGATGTCACCTGTTGAGATACAACACGCCTTCAGTGCTGAGATACATGAGGACCAAGTCTTCCAGACAAGGTCCTACGTTGAGCTGGTGCCTACCCCGAAGGGGGAGGACCTTGGTTGCTGATGGCATCGGCCGCGACTGCAACCAGATGCTGCACATCAGCGCGCTACTGCTCCATCGCACCCTAAGGTGCTCTGGGCGCTGGTGGGCGCTCCAACAGAGTTCGCGCAGCAATTAGCGCGTTCTCCAGGTTGTTGTTTTTCGATGATGTGACCGACACAAGTACCCCATCCTGCTGTCCAGCATTGTTTGCCAGAGCAGATGGTGGTGGTGGTGGTGGTGCGACGCCTACAGGAACAACAGCTCCCACTGTTTGCTGCATGTTGGAAGGATTCCCTCCAACAGGTCGCACAACGTTGTTGCCATTGGATGATCCTGCGGCAGAGTTCACCATCTTGTGATCTCTGGCGCCCCTACCCGGCGCGCCAAATGTCGAAGTGTATGAACGACACTTCCCCCGGTACTACTAAATGTAGCCCGCGGATGTTCTTGTATCGGCTTGGGCGCGCAGAGATCTTAAACAAGATGATGACACAGAGAATTTACGTGGTTCGGACCGTCTGAGCGTAATACCCTACTCCACGGGGTATGCGTTGTTGTATTGAGGATTGTAGTAGTGTCGCTGTGCGTTTGAGCTTTGATGTCTGTGTACCGTGCGGTGCAGTCCTTTTAGAGTCTAAGGACTGGCCGTTACAACATTTGTCTGACCCGACATGTGGCCCTGGCGTGTTCAATAGTCTAATACACGGTCTACGAGTATTAAGTGTGATTAATATAACGTGTCTTAATAGCAGTGTTGCCCCTGTTAACAGTCCACTGATTGTGTGTCATTAATATAGCATTAATGACATGTAATCGGGTCTTGTAACTGTCGCTTTAACTGTCCCTTGAATGTCCGTGCTGTTGGAGATCCGCCAATATTCCCGTTGGTGTAAGGTCCGGAGGATCCGCACGTTGCAGCTCCGGAGCTTCCCTTCACGGTGAGATGGATCCAGAGCTGTTATACACGTGGCGGCACCGGAGCTTTCCTCTACGAGGGGTTAGGTCCGGGGTCATTATACACGTGTCAACAGTGGAGCTTTCCTATGTTGGGAGTTTAGCTCCGGTCCTAAATTACACGTAGCAGTCCCGGAGCTACCCATATGAGAGAGGCGGGTCCAGTGCTGTATGACACGTGGGGCCTGAGAAAGCCTTCAACTCTGATAGGTGGAACTCTCTTGCACTTCTTGCGTTATCATAGGTACCCGGTACGCAGGGTATCGACAGAGGGGATCAGCCCTTGCATAGAGACGTACGCCTGTTCTGAATATTGATTCGATGATTCCTGGTTCACACGCTAGTCAGCTATTACATACGCATGGGACACAGCCTGGCCCACTCACTCGGCCCACCGGCCCAACACAACGAAATACGTCTCACACGCGTCACGCCGTCCACGTCCTTCTTCCGCCGTCCGCTCCTCTGTTGATCCCTTGAGTACTGAGTGTGACATCTCCTCCTGTCAGACTGTGCTTGTCCCGAAGCACACTGTTCTGCCAACCGCTTGAAGCACTCTGCAGCTTGGCTGTCCAGATGTATTTCTTCGCGCCTGCCAACGCCGTATATGCTCCCAAAAGCATGTAAAACAGCCAGTCTTCTACCTCAGCGAGACCCAATGTGGCCTAGGCACTCTCAACTGCATTAGAATTATGGCGAACTTCCATCTTCAGTAAGTTGTCAATGGCCTGGAACAGATTTGTGACACAAAAGTGATCTATCACAGTGAAAGCGTTAGCTAGAAAGAAGCCTCCCACAGATTAATGCAGCCCCTTTTCTATCTCCGATTTCATCTTCATATACGCTGAGAAAGCTGGTGTCTCCGATCGCTGAAGTTTCTTCATCTCCTTTAATCAAACAGACAAGCTGAAGAAGGTACAGAGTGTGTTGCACAAATGTTTTCACAGCCGCAGAACTATCTTTGCCATTGGCAAAAAGATGGAGGTCAGCTTGACAGGTCAATTTTCTGATATTCTCCAGGCAGACTGGGGACCATTGACCATGCACTACAATACACTGAGCATCTAGTGGCAGGTTGAGTCACAACTTTTTCCCCACTGGAAACTCCCTGGCAATGATATGCTTGGGCTTCCCCACTTTTTCCCCATTGGGCATTGTTTCATGCCTCCACAAGGATAACAGTGCAGAGTGGAAATAAAGCCCTGTTTTGGACTTCAAATTGGCTTCACCAGGGACAGCTGCCGTTGCACGTGCAATGGCCGAGAGCGCATGGCTCAAAGACATAATACACGGTCTGGCACTAGAAACACTTCCTGACATAATCAAGCTCTGGTCTCTCCTGCAGGCCCAAGACGTATTTGACCCCCATAGGACACAAGATGATGAATTACATTGGATTTGGACAGCCAATATTGTGTACTCTACCAAGTCAGCGTATGTCGCGTAGTTCCATGGGAGCACCTCGACCTGGTTTCAAGAACATATTTGGGATGCAAGGTTTTCACTTGGCTCTTAGTCCAGGACAGATTATGGACGGCTGCTCGACTACAGCTAAGGGGTTGGCCTAATAAATATCCCGAAATTTAGAGACAGTCAACCACTTATTCAGGGAATGCCTGGTAGCACAGCACATATGGCAGTGGGCTTCGGAATGCTTTCATTTGCAATCATTGCACTTCACTACCATAAATGACTCAAACAATCAGTCGATTGGTTCTGCAACCTTGCGCCGCATAACCATTCGGCTCAAGCTTACGGCTGCCGCACCATAATCATACTTATCTGCTGGATGATTTGGAAAGAAAGGAATGCAAGAGTGTTTGAAGGGAGGGAGCGCAGTGTCCTTCAGATACTGGACTTGGTTCTGGAAGAAGCTCGCCTATGGTTGCAAGCAGGGGCGAAGTGTCTTGCAGCCTTAGGCCTTTAAGTTCAGACTAGGCTGAACTATTATTAGTTTGCTCTCTGTAACAACGCAACCTCAGTTTGCTGCTCAGCGGCAACGAGGCTTGTAAACTTCTCACCTCTCCTTGATATAATCGCACCAGCTCTGCCGGTTTTTCGAAAGAAATGATATGCTTATCAACTTTTAGCTTCATTGCACTTCGTAGCACTGATAAATGCTTCCTCATCTTAACCTGGTGTCTCTGCCAGTAGAATAATTCCATTATCTGTTGCTATTTTTTTTCGAATACGCAAGAGAGATGCGCATCTTTGTATTAAAAGAAGAAAAAACGGACCCTATTACAGCAAACCATCCCATATAGGGTCCAGATATGAGAGGCTCAATACACCGAACAAAAATATTACAATAAGTTTTCTGACCTAAACATGGATTAGCTTCCTAACACCTGCTGCAAATTAAGGGCTTGGAGTTTTTTGGCTCCAGCAAAGCACCATAACCTGTATTCATCTGAGAAGGTTCTCATAACCTCAGTAATGGAGGGAGACACATTATCAAAAACACAAGCGTTTCGCTGTTTCCAGATGAGCCAAGCACCCAAGATGATTAACGAGTTTATTCCTTTCTTGTGTTCCTTTGGAACTTATAGTGCGGCCCCACCAGTCACCAAATGACCTCTCGTTTGTCATAGGTAAAGCATGTGACATGTGGATCATCAATAGTAATCTGAACCAAATCTGCCTCGCAAAAACACACATTAAAAGGATATGTTGGATGGTTTCCTCCTCTTGATCATATAGGGGACATTTCTCAGGATGTGGCAGTCCGCGTCTAGAGAGGCGATCAACTGTCCAACATTTGTTATGGATCACCAACCACAAGAAAAACTTACATTTTGCCGAAGCCCAAGATTTCCATAGACGGCGCCAAGGTTCAAAGATGACGACACCGGCAAAATAAGCTCGATAAGCAGATTTGGAAGAATAATGTCCAGATGCCTCAAATCTCCATAGATGTTGATCGTCTTCTGCTGATAATGTCACATTTTGGATACTTGACCACAACTGAAAATATTCTCCTAACCCCTCCGAACTTAAGCCCCCAGCTATATCGCGCACCCAAGCATTCTCATGCAAAGCTATAGTCCAAACTTAAGCTAACAGTTCTGTGTTGTTTTATCCTTGTTGGCCAGTGTTGGAACACAAGTGGCGACACCTCAGCTATAGTCGCTCCATTCATCCAATGGTCTATCCAGAATAAAGTGTTATTTGCATTCCCGACATGAGTGGTCATGGCAACATTCAATAGCGCGAGTGTGTTTGGGTGTGATGGGAGTTCAAGTTCCATCCAAGGACGATTCATTCCGGTTTTTTTGTGCCAGTGCCATCGTAATTGTAAGGCCCAAGCCATGATTTCTAGGTTAGGAATACCTAACCCTCCAAGATCGATGGGTCTGGTTACCTTGGCCCACTGCACTAGACAACAACCACCATTGGCCTGTTCCCTTCCTTGCCATAAGAAGCCTCTTCGGATTTTGTCGATGGCCTTGATGAACCATTTTGGAACTCTAATAGCAATCAGCAGGTGTATCGACATGGCTGAAATGACATAACGGACTAGAGTAGCTCGACCAGCCCGGTTCATTAGAGATGCCTTCCATCGCGGTAGTTTATTCGCTACCTTCTCAACCCATGGATTCAAATCGCTCTTTCTTATTTTTTTATGTGAAAGCGGAAGTCCTAAATAGCTGCACGGGAACTGGGCTGCAATACAATGCAAAGTATCAGTTACAGTCGATAGAAGTCCTTCACCACATCTTATTGGAATGACACTGCTCTTATGCAAGTTTTTCTGCAACCCAGATACTTCTCCAAAGGTATTGAGTAATGCTTTGGTAAGCTGCAGCTCCCCTTCATCTGGACGGATAAACAAAGCAACATCATCAGCATAGAGTGACATCCGCTGCCCCACGTGGCGTTCTAGGGGCTGCAGTAGTCCGATATCAGCAGCTTTATCAAATAGACTGTTTAGCACATCAATGACTATGATGAACAGCATGGGGGATAGTGGGTCCCCTTGACGTAGTCCTCGCTTGTGATAAATAGTTTCCCCTGGTTTGCCATTTACTAGGATACGTGTAGATGCTGTGGAAAGTAGACAGGAGATGATGTTACGCCAGGAAATACCAAAACCGAGGTGGGAGAGCACTTCTAGCAGGAAAGGACATGATACTGTATCAAAAGCCTTGGATATATCCAATTTTACGAAAAGGCTAGGCACTTTCCGACGATGCAGTCGCTTGACCGTCTGTTGCACCAATAAGAAATTATCATGGATGCATCTTCCACAGATAAAAGCACTTTGATTTGTAGAGATCATAGAGTCAAGCTGGGGCGCCAATCGATTTGCTAAAATCTTGGTAATCAGTTTTGCAAAGCTATGTATTAGACTGATTGGTCTGAAATCCTTGGCAAGTACTGCTTCATCTTTCTTAGGAATGAGAGTAATATAGGCTGAATTCAGGAGCTCCAATCTCCTCGTATCTCCATGTTGTAAGGAAACAATAGCAGTCATATAATCAGATTTTATTATTGACTAGCAGGCTTTATAAAACCGCCCGGTGTAACTGTCTGGTCCTGGTGCTCTATCTGCTGGCAGCTACTTAATATTTTTCCACACTTCTTCTTCGGTAATTGGAGCATCCAGATGAGCTAAATCCAAGCCCGCTTTGTGGAAGTAGGACAGATCAAAAGCAACTGATTGTTGGGTTGCAGTTCCAATGAGATTCTCATAAAATTGAAACATGATATGTTGCTTCTCTTCTTGCGATGTAGCAATCCGGTCATCATCTATCAATTTTGGGATAAAGTTTTTCCTTTTGCAAAAACCAGCCTACCTATGAAAGGAGGTATTTGCATCACCGTCCTTCAGATAGCGGATTCTGAACCTGAGTCTCGCCAATGTTCTCTCCAAGGAAGCAAGAGTGAGGCAATGTTGTTTTAATTTCCTCTTGAGCCAGTCCTCCCCTATGCTCAAGTATCGTTGATCCTGTGCCACCTTGAGACGATGTAACACTTCACGTGCCACGACAAGATGAGATTTCACATGTCCTACTTTTTTTGCACTCCAAGATTGAAGTTCCCTTGTTAGTCTTTTCAATTTGATGAAAATGCGCTTCATAGGACAAACACATGCCACAAGTTTATTCCACGAATCTGCTACTACATCTTGGAAGCCTGAAAGCCTGGTCCGGAAACTTTCAAAATGAAAGCGCTTTGTCCCACCTACCCCATCTTTGAGTCCCAGAATAAGAGGACAGTGATCTGACATCTCTGAGGCATAGCTTTGTAGGATACAATAAGGGTATCATCCCTCCTAGTCTATTGTACACACAACTCTATCTAACTTCACAAGTGTAGGTTGTTCTCTATCATTCGACCATGTATACCTCCTGCCCATAAGCGAGATCTCTTTCAGTTCAAGATCATTGATGAAACGACGGAAACATCCCATCAAAGTTCTATTAATATTGTTATTATTTTTGTCTTCTGAGCTATAAATCATGTTAAAATCCCCTGCCACCAACCATGGACCAGTACAGTAGTTTATGACTTCTCTTAACTCAGTAAGAAAGGAAGGCTTCTCAGCATCAATGTGAGGACCATACACACCAGTAAACCACCAAGGCGGTTCACCTTCAGAGTGCAGATTGATTGAGACAGAGTGTCGGTGCACACGATACGAGAGGGTTGTAAAGAGATTGCGCCATGCCACCAATATGCCTCCTCTGGTCTGTTGAGCTGGGAGGTATACAAAAGAGCTTAAATCTGGTCCCAGAATAGGAAGAATGTCCCTTTCTGAAATGTGAGTTAGCTTGGTTTCCTGGAAACAAATTACAGTAGGTCGACTAGCATCCACTAACTTCCGAACCATATCACACCGCGCTCTACTATTCAGACCACGCACGTTCCAAATCAAGATATTGTTCTTATCCATTGGAATAAACTTCAGTAAGACGACTAGCAACCAGTTTCTTTAGTTGACGGTGATGAACTCCATTGACCTGGCCTCATCATCTGTAGGAACTTCCCACCCAAAAAGAGCAGCGAGCGCCATGATGTGCGCACGACTAAGTGGTTGTTCAAACACTTGGGAATATTTTTCCATGACAGGAGGTCCGTGGCTATCACCTTGATCTTGGAGCCCCAATTGGCGACGAGCTGTTGTTGCCGCACTAGTATCTATCTCAAGTGGTAATTTAGCCATTCGGCGGCTCCTTCGTAGCTTTATGTCGAAGGGTATCACCTTCTTTCGCCTTTTCGGAACTGTAGGATCCTGCAAAATCCCTTCTACTGGCTTAAATATCTTGGATAGGAAGAGTGTCTTGGGTGATGACGGTTTCTGAGATACCCTCGTCCTCCTGGTATAAACCCTTGTAACTGAATCGGCTGTAGTTGATGTTTCATCACTGACTACCTCTTCAGGGGATGCAGGAGGCCGATTCAAGTCATGAGGGTGTTGTATCATTGCCGGTACTAGTATCCAAGGCAGGGGAGAAAAATTCAGTCTAAACGTAGCGTTAGTTGGAGCACTGTTGTGGATACCGTGAGAAAACCGTAGCGCATCTGTCTGAGACCCCAATCGCAAAGAAATGAGAGAGTCCATCACGGTATGTGCTACACACTCTGTTGGCATAATATCATTCATCACTGTTGGGAGTGCCATATTTGCTGGGGGCGAAGGACTGATATGGATCTCTGAGTCATTCTATGCGGTTCGGATGATAGTCACCCCCCGTAGCTCGGCTATTAAGGATATTATTTCTACTGCCATGAGAGATTCCAGGGGGAACTCTTTCACCTTTTTCGACCTCGCCTGCGGGTAATACGGGACTATTGCAAGATTATTGGAAGGCTCCAGGTCAGCAGCCGGTATTTGTGACATATCTGCCCCCGGATCGGGACCATGTGGATGTCGCCCACTGGAATTCACAGCTTCCGACTATTGAAATTCTGGAGCTTCTGTGGTTGGATTGGTCGTAGCACCTTGCTGATCATGCTGAGAGGTTCGCTGAGCGTTGGAAAAAAATTGTCGTCTCTTTCTTTGACGAGGATGGGTGTCACTTTCGTCACCCTCTGTGGAGGAAAGGTGATTTTTGATGGACGTTGATAAAACGCATGAATCCTAGATGGCTCACCAATGGAGCCAACAAGTGGGAAAACAATCAGATTAGCTTGCCATTTAGTAGTTTGCTTCATCCACAATCTGTTTCCTTGCATCGGCATGCCTCAACTTAGAGAGAATTTTTGTTCATGAGGGTTGACAAGAACGAATATGGACAGTAACAGTAAATCTACAGAGTTTGAAGCATATAGAAGTAGTACTGCCTCTTTGGATTCTCCTGCAATGATTGCAACTACATCAATTTCTCCTTTCTGGGAATACCTCTTGTCAGAACAAGGTTCTAGCCCTTTCAAAGATCCTACTTCATGTTCTTTAAGCCACTGTTGCAGCATATCAATGTGAATGCCAATGTTTGATAAACATCAGCTGATTTTGCACCCACAGCAACTGCTAGCCCAATGGTGCCAAGACCAAAAACAGCAACACAAACACGATGCACCATAGTATACTAACTAAATCCCCATGAAATGGTGAGCAGGACGGCCTTCCAGTAAAGGTAGCGACCCCCTTTTGTCTCCTTGCAGATAGCTGCCCAACTGTGAGGCTGACAGTTTCCTAAATCCCTTATCCTTCATTTGGGTTTGAATTCTCATGCCGTTAGTTCCAACAGTCCTGTTCTGCTGAGAAGGCACGGATTGGTCACTTGGTAATACAACTGATTTGCCCCTATGCTTCAATTGTAGATACTTGTCAGTGACTTCAAACACCTTTGGCTCCTCATGAATAGTCTGCCCCACCTGATTTTCCTCAAGAACTGATGAAGTATTGGCGCCCTCAATTTCAGCATCACTAAACACCACAATATTTCCAAACTTTGGTTGTCAGTCATTGATGAAATCCTCTTCTGTAACAGAATCATCTTCACTAGCCTTTTGATCTTCACTGACCTCTTCTGCAATCAGTGCAGCCTTCCCTTCTTTCACATCATCACTAACATCTTCGTCACTGTTTACAGCAGATGGAAGAATCTCCTTGACCAAATGGATAATCACACCAGTAACAGAAACACTATCCTCCTTGACAGCCTCCTCTCCATCAGCCACTGTCTGAACTTCAAACTTCTCATCAAACACAGGCTCCTCTTCATTGGCACAGTCATCCAAGCTCGCGGCCTGTGTATACTCCCTTCTTGCCTCCTCATCTACCACTTCCCCTGGCACTACAAACCCCATGAACTCCTGAGCACTGTTGGAATCTGACCTTCCTCGATCCAACCCCTCACCACGGCTCCAAAATTGCTCTTGAACGTCCATCACAAACTGATTCCAAGAACCAATATTCTCAATGATCCTGTTGACATGCCACCAACAAGATGCAATCCCCTCCATATGCATCGATGCTGCTCTCACCCAAATGAATTTAGGAATATTGTAAGTTGTGAAATAATCAACACATTTAGCGACCCAAATCGAAGGATTCTCACCAGAAAATTTGGGAAATGACAATTTGATCATTGACCTGACTCCTCCTCCTGCTTATCTTCTGGAACTGGAATTGTCATTGTTAAGCTACTATGCGCTGGCCGGTTGCACCCAAAAGTTTAAGCTGATGAGGAAGGGTAGACAATTCACTTATACACTCCCCCTCACTTGAGGCTCCCTCGGGCCTCAAACGTGGAAATAGGAGTGGACTTGCGTCCGCCAGGATTCAAACTCGAGACCTCTGACTCTGATACCATATTAGAAAATAATGTCTTGATTATATTACCATCAGACATTGGAAATGGGTACACCTTATATAGACTAGCTAGTGTATTGTAAAAGCAAAACTAAATCCTTTCACACTAGAGCGGTGAGAAACCAAAGCTAATCCCTTTCACACTATAGAAATTCAAAGGCTAACATTAATGACTAAATTCAGTCCAACACCCCCCCAGCAGTCTCAACATCTAGCTACAACAGATGTTGAGACTGGACCAAAACTCTGAGAGCAGCGACGACAGGAGCCCCGTCGTGAAGATGTCGGCGAACTACGACGTCGTCGAGACGTGGAGAACCCAAACCTCGCCATGTGCAACCTGCTCACGAACAAAATGAAGATCAATCTCCACATGCTTCGTGCGCTGATGTTGGTCTGGGTTGGTGGCGAGGTAGACGGTGCTGACGTTATCGCAGTAGACCAACGTGCTCTGGGCGATGGGGGAGTGGAGCTCCTGAAGTAGCTGCTGAAGCCAAGAAGCCTCAACCATGCCATTAGCCACGGCGCATTATTCTGGCTCAGCACTCGAGCGCGACACCACGAGCTGCCACTTCGAGGACCAGGAGACGAGGTCCCCTCCCAGGAAGACGGTGTAGCCAGAGGTGGAACGACGGATGTCTCGGCAGCTCGTCCAGTTAGCATCAGTGTAGACGACCAACTCGAAGGCCGAGTCACGTCAAAGGAGAAGGCCGCAGTCGAGGGTGTCGCGCAGGTACCAAAGGATCCGCTTCACAGCAGTGAGGTGTGGCTCCCGCGGGTTGTGCATGTGAAGGCACACCTACTGAACCGTGTAGGAGATGTCTGGCCTGGTGAAGGTGAGGTACTGAAGTGCACCAGCAAGACCTCTTTAGGTGGTTGGGTCACTGACGGGTGTCATGTCGACAGAAGATATCTTAGCCTTGGTATCCACCGGCGTGGAGCACGGCTTACACTCAGCCATGCCCGCTCGCTCGAGGATGTCCAGATAGTACTACCGTTGGTGAAGACGGGCCGCCCGAGCGGTCCTTGACCGTAACCCTAGGAAGTAGTAAATCTGTCCTAGGTCCTTCATCGCAAACTCCCACTGTATGGTGAAGATTGTACGCTGAAGGAGAGCTAGACTGGACGCCGTGAGGATGATGTCGTCGATGTACAAGAGGAGGTACACAGTGTCACCCTCCCGCCTGAAGAGCGAGGTTTCTGGTGAACCGGCTGTACCAAGCTCGGGTTGCCTACTTCAGACCATACAAGGACTTGTTCAGCCGGCAGACCATGTTTGGACGAGCTGAATCAACAAACCCTGTCGGCTGAATGCAATACACTGTCTCCATCAGTGTGCCGTGGAGGAAGGCATTCATGACGTCCAACTGGTGGACAGACAAAGAACGCGAGAGAGCCAGCGACAAAATGGTCCGAACCGTCACTGTCGAACTGTAGCAATGACACTTCCCCCGGTACTGCTATGGAGCAGTCCGCGAAGTTTCTTTTTTAGGAGGGGCGAATTCTCTTGATCTACGAGCTAGATGTACACGGATGAACACGAGAGATTTTTACGTGGTTCGGGCTGCCGGGGCGTAATACCCTACATCCATGGGAGAGTGTTGTATAACAGGTGCTTAGCCTATGGTGAGCGTGAGGTCGAGTAAGCCTCAACTGGCCTTTGGTTTGGATCTAAACATGTGGCATCTGTTTGAGACCACTCCTCTGTCAGTGACTGCTTGGTCCTTTTATAGGTCAAGGGCCGTCAGCTTACATTATGACCGGGAAACGTGTGGCCCTAGTTAATTGGTCTTGAAAGCGCATTAACATGGTTTGATGATATGTTAATGAGTCTTGATAGCATGCTAATATCGTCTTGAAGGTGTGGTATTGTTGATGCACTAATGTTGTCTTGAAGGGTGTTAATGTGGTCTTAAGTGCACACGTCGTCTTCATGAGCCGCGGGATGCGTGGCAACACCAAAGGGTCGAAGTTGCGGAGCACGTGGCAACATCGGAGCCACCCTCGGCAGGGAGGCAGGTCCGAAGTTGCAGGACACATGGTAGCTCTGGAGCCACCCTTTGTAGGGAGGCAAGTCCAGAGCTACGGGACACGTGGCAGCACCGGAGGCACCCTTAGCAGGGAGGCAGGTACGGAGCTACGAGACACGTGATAGCACCGGAGCCACCCTTAGCAGGGAGGCAGGTTCGAAGATGTGTGACACGTGGTAGCTTCTGGGTACCTCCCCTCTTGGGAGGTGGAACCCAACGTCTTGTCTTCCTTGTATTCGAAGGTACCCGGTCTACGGGTACTGACAGTGGCCCCCAGGCCCACCTCGAGAGAGGCGACGATCCCGTAGGTGGGCCCACCATCATCAACAATAAGAACATCGATGGCGAGCCCTCTAGGAGGTGTTAGTGCCAGATTTTGAGGTCCAACGGCGGAGCCCAAATAACGGTGAACTAGGACCTGCACAGGAGTGACAACAGAAAGAGTAATAGTGCTCATTGGTTACAATCTTCTTGCCCTTATCTTTATTGTGGCTTATGGTCCTTAATCGGGCTACAGGTCCTGAGTAATTCAGTGTGATAGTATCCGTGTAGTGGTTGCTGTCTCACCCACGAACATGTGCTGTCCGAACCCGCCTTACTTTGACGCAACACCAGAAAAAGGTAGAGTGGCGTACTTAGGGTGCTGGACCAGGCTAAGCCTTTAGCACACTCCGGACCTATCATTGGCTTTGGTTTCCAGGCGAGTAGGCCATTCAGCGAGCATGAGATCACAAATGAGAAAACTACTAGAAATACCCAAACACATCACAGGTACTTCAGATTGCCCGTCTGCAGCAGGATAGCGTAATCCTACTATGAGTAATTTAGGAAGATGTAACAGAGCAAAAAAAGGGACAATATGCATAATATTGAAGCATAATTATATGAACATAGTGACAAGATCTGGAATATGGTTATTGCTTCGCCCAGGAGCATGTGCCTTTTAGTCCCCAGTAATGAATCGCAGTGCTTGGGAGGAAGAGTGCGCTGGCTTGGGCTCATAGGACACACACTTATGGTGTAAGACCAGGCTAAGCAGGTTGAACACTCTTGACCTCCCACGGACATTAGTCTTTCGGGGGACATTCGGCCCCCAGTACTCAACCACTTCATTGGAAAGGTAGAGTGTGCATACTTATGGTGCAGGACCAGGCTAAGAAGGTAGCGCACTCCGGACCCCCAGTATTCAGCCGTTGGAAAGATAGAATGCACATAGTTAGGGTGCTGGACTAGGCTAAGCAGATAGCCCACTCTGGACCCTCTATTGGCATTAGCTTTCAATGGGAGTGGCCGTTTAGCACCATGGGACTCCGAGCAAGAAAATAACCAAGGAGACCGGATACATCACGGGTACCTGGTGGCGTCATTGTTGCCGTGGTCGCAGGTACTCGTTGTGTTGTGACGGAAGTAGCCATGAGGCAAAGTGTACAGACTTAGGGTCACAGGGAACGAGGTTATAGTGCAAGACCAGGCTAAGCAGGTTGCACACTTTGGACGTCCCACTAGCGGTAGAAAGCCGTCACGTGGTGACAGTAGTAGCCATGAGGCAAAGTGTGCATGCTTAGTGTGTAGGACCAGGTTAAGTAGACTATACACTTTGGACCTCCACTGCTGACGTCACTGTTGTGGTGGCAATAGAAAGCCGTCGTGCGCTGGAACCATGATCGTTTGTGCGCCTGGTCAGCCAGCTATGGAGCGGGAAGTGGCACCGTTGTCCCTGTTCCCTTCATGGTCAGAGGGTCGAGAGGAGATGGCGATGGACTAAGGATTCACCATCATAGTGAGGCTTGTGGATCCAAAAAAGGAGCCCCTACCTGGCGCTCTAAATATCAAAATGTAGAAATGACACTTCCCCAGGTACTGCTATGGAGCAGTCCGCGAAAGTTTTTTTAGGAGGGGCAAATCCTCTAGATCTACGAGCTAGATGAACACGGATGAATACGAGGGATTTTTATGTGGTTCGGGCCGCCGAAGCGTAATACCCTCCCCTCTATCGGTGACTGCTCTGTCCTTTTATAGGTCAAGAGTCGGTAACTTACATTATGACCGGGACCTGCAGGTGGCCTCGGTTATTTGGTCTTGAAAGTGCATTAACATAGTTTGATGATATGCTAATGAGTCTTGACAGCGTATTAATACTGTCTTGAAGGTGTTGTCTTGATGACACACTAATGCTGTCTTGAAGGGGCGTTAATGTTGTCTTTAGTGCACTCGTTGTCTTTATGAGCCGCGGGACATGTGGCAGCACCAAAGGTCCGGGGTTGCGGAGCACGTGGCAGCACTGGAGCCACCCTTGGCATGGAGGCAAGTCCAAAGCTGCGGGACACGTGGTAGCTCCGGAGCCACCCTTAGCAGGGAGGCAAGTCCAGGGCTATGGGACACGTGGCAGCACTGGAGCCAACCTTGGCAGGGAAACAGGTACGGAGCTACGGACATGTGGCAGCACCAGAGCCACCCTTAGTAGGGAGGCAGGTCTAGAGCTGCGGGACACGTGGTAGCTTCTGGGTACCTCCCCTCTTGGGAGGTGGAACCCAACGCCTTTTCTTCCTTACGTGCAGGGGTACCTGGTCTCTAGGTACCGATAGTTACCGGCTTCACCATCAGGCTGAAGGTCTCATCGTAGTCGACATCGGGGCGCTGAGTGAAGCCTCGAAGAACCCACCGGGCCTTGTACCTCTCCATAAACCCATACGCCTTCCTCTTATGCGTAAATACCCACTTGCCCGTGACAACATTGTCACGACCAGGACGGGGAACCAAGTCCCTAGTCTGGTTAGCAAGCAGGGCCGCATGGTCTTCCTCCATAGCTTGACACTAGTGAGGATTGGCGACGGCACTACGAATAGAGGTGGTAATAGGTGAGATGGGTGAGGAGGCAGGCGGTGGAGAGGTTATCGAAGAGAGGACGACCCCAAAGAACCGCTCCACCGGCTAGAGGACACCAACAGCACGCCTGGTCACCATCGGGTGAACGTGGCTAGGGTCACGGTGGAGTAGTGGGGGTAGTACATTGGGGAATTAGTGCGGGAGGAGGTTGGAACACCAACCCGCGCTCGTCGCTGATAGACAAGAGTTAGATCGGCTTACCGTGGCGCAGAGGCCGCGCGTGGCACAACATGCAAAGTCGAGGACGCCGGTGTCGCGCCTGGTGCAGCGAGCGATGTTGGGGACGCCGGTGCTGCGCGCAGTGCAGCAGGGGATGCCGAGACCGTGCGTGGTGCAGCGGGCGACATTGGTGATGCCGATGCTATGCGTGGTGTAGCAAGGGACGCCGGGGCCGTGCGTGGTGCAGCGGGCGACGTCGGGGCAGCACAAGTCGCAACCAAGGGCGTCGAGGACACCGGGGCCATGTGTGGCACAACTGGTGGCATCAGGGACACCGGTGCCACACGTGGCATAGCGGGTGGGTAATCTGCAGGAGGTAAAACACAAGGTCGCTGTATAGGAGCGGCCTCAGGTTCAGTAGAGAAGAAGGAATGGGGGGCCGTGACAGAGAGGTTAGGGTAGCAAGTGCACCTGAAGACTCAAAGGTGGTCGTAAAGAGGAGTGTCGAACAAAGGGAAGTGATGTGTGGGAGCAATAAACGCCTTAGTAGGTAGGCGATTAATGAGGTAGGTGGCGGTGTGACATGCCTCCGCCCAGTAACGAGCAGGAGTAGAAGCCTGGAACATCAGGGACCACATGACATCGTTGGTGGTCCGAATCATGCGCTCAACCTTGCCGTTCTCGGGGGAAGTTTACCAGCAAGACATGCGCAACTGAACAATGTGAGAGAGCAGGAAGTTATGAAATGCAGAGTTGTCAAACTCGCGTCCGTTGTCGCACTGGACCGCCTTGATCGTGCGCCCAGACTAGGTGGACACCCAAGCGAAGAAGTGAGAGAGGGTGCCAAACGTATCAGACTTCTGTCGCAAGGGAAAAGTGCACAAATAGTGCAAGAAATCATCAACAACAACCAAGTAATACTTACAGCCAGAAACACTGATAATAGGTGATGTCCAAAAATCACAATCAATCAAATCAAAGATGCGCTCGACACGAGTGACAAAATGCAGAAAATGATGTTGAACGTTTCGACCCAACTGACAAGCATGGCAAATAGACTCATGAGTACCCCGAGCATACGAAATCACTGAACTACTAGACAATTTCGACATAGCATCAACACCAGAGTGGCAAAGTCGACGATGCCAGGTGGTAAAGGAGGCTGTCGTAGTCAGGGCAAAAGGCGTATGCAGAGCGGAAGCAGGAAGACGCAGCGTGTACAGGGCCCCAAACTTTCACAGCGGTGAAGAAGACGTTGGGTAGTAAGATCCTTTACAGATAAACCAAAAGGATCAAACTCGATAGAAACATGGTTGTCAGTGGTAAAACGACGAACGAAAAGAAGGTGTTGAATGATGTCAGTAGCGACAAGAACATCACAAAGCTGAAAGGAACTCGGTGAACCCAAGTCACCTATTGAGGTGATCGAAAGAACATACCTATTCTTAACAACGATAGATAAAGGAGAAGAGGGGTGTAAAGGATGGGTAGAGTAGAGTATACAGGTGTTAGGGTTGGTGTGGTACGAAGCTCCGATGTCCACAACCCAATAAGGACCGGGTGGTGGGAGACCCAGCGCGTTGAAGGAGAACGCAAGCGAATGCCGGTCCCAAGCCAGGGGTAAGTCGTGGTGCTGCACTGAAAACGCAGGCTGGTTGATTGGGTTCCTCGAAGCTCAGTAGTCCAGAGCGGACGCGTCGTGCCACGACGGCGGTGACGTGAAGGCGACCGTCGATAGCAACGCCATGGAGGAAGGCAGCGTCGCGCCTGGGAAGAGTACAGCGGCAGCAGGTGGCCTAGATCTGGCGATGGTGGGCACGCCAGGGGATAGCGGCCTGATAGTCAGCGGTGGCGGCACGCCAGGCATCTAGAAGGGGCCGGCGGCAGCGTCACGAGCGTGCATGGCCTTGGGAGGGTGGCTGTGGTACCTCGGCTGCTTGGAAGCAACGCCGCTTGACGGTCAGGGAAGGAGAGGAGGACGGGGTGGCCTCGGCGGTGGCAGCGGCACAGCGGTGGCCGCCAACCAGGGGAGGAATGGAGGTTGCAGTTGTGCTCGAAGGGCCAGTGGTGGCGCTGCCGGAGCTGGCAGCGACGGCACGACACGCCAAGGTGGTAACAGCGAGGCGCGCCCAGGCGATGGTGGCAGTGCAGGGCTTCATATTGGCGGCACACCCAGAGAGGACGGCAACGGCAACGGCTTGCCATTGGGGCTGGCGGCGGCTTGCCTGGATTCGATGACAGCGGGCGCGCTGGGGTACAGCTTCCCAATGATCGGCGGTGGAGGCGCGCCGATGGCTGGTGGCCAGGCACCTGGCGTCCAAAAGGGGGCCACGACCTGGAACAAGAGGGAGGAGGGCAGCTCGCCGAAGGAGGCGCACTGGGGTAGAGGCCGAAGAGAGGCGGTGCGTGACCAGATCTGACAGCGGCGCGCCAGGATCCGGCGGCGGTGGCTGGCCGGAAAGATCAGGCCGTGCCTTGCCATCCCATGGCGGCGGCGGGGGTGAGGGACGAGGGCGCGCTGAGGGAGGCTGCACCCTCTTGTTGATCTCATCCAGACGCTTGAAGAGCAGATCATGTTCCTTATTCTCCACCTTTGCCATTTTTAATATTGTTGCCCCAACATTTGCCTTTGCATACTATTTATCTTCTCAAGCCTTTGTGATATTCCTTCCAGATTACTGTATATCTTCTCCCACTTTTGCTCTTCCGCACCCTTAATCTCCATTGCATGCAAATAAGACCAGCAACCACTCCTCCACTACCAAGGAATTCAACTTCTACTGCTGCCACGTAATGAAAATCTACTCCACTCAACCAGACTCAGAACTGACGCCGAGCGGAAAGAGGCTGTCTGCTGACCTTTACGGAAGCACTCTGGAAATCCACAACTCAAACCCTACCAACACCGTAGATCCCAGACCAAGAGCACTCCAATTACACACCTCACACACCCTTGCTGCAGAGAGACCCAAATCCCGGTGCCCAGAGAACAACCTCCACCACAGCTAGGGTTAGGGTTCTCACCTTCACCTTCTCCTTCTCCCGCGGGCGCTCCTCACTGAAGAGCTGCGATTAACACCGCTGTCGAGAAGCCGCAAATCAACCCCATCGATGCCAAGGAGTAAGTCAGTAGGTTCTGCCGAGCGGTTCTGCCGTACGTAGCGCCGAGGAAGATTGCCGTGTCGAGGATTCCCACACCGCCAAGGATCAAAGGGCTCTGCTACCAATTGTGACGACCCGTGGCCCCCGGCGTGCCGTCGCTGGGGCGTGATAGCGCCGCAAGGCCGCCGGCGAGCACCTGACGCGGCAGATAGCGGGGACCAGCCCGTGGAGAGAGACGTACGTCTGTTCTGAATATTGATTCGATGATTCCTGGTTCACACGCCAGTCAGCTATTACATACTGCACAGGACGCAGCCCGGCCCACTCACTCGGTCCACCGGCCCAACACAAAGAAATACGCTTCGCATGCGTCACGCTGTCTGCATCCTTCTCCAGCCGTCCGCTCCTCTGCTGATCCCTTGAGTACTGGGTGTGACACTTTAATTTTCCTCGTGTTTCTCCGATGTTCGTGTCAGATAATCTTGTTGATTTTGCATTTGCATCATGTTGATCACCGTGTTTGTGTTAGATTACCTTGTTGGTTTTGCATTCGCAGCATGTTATCTCTGTGCATGTGTAAGTTCATCATGTAATAGGGCTAGTCCAAACATCAACTTCATAATTAGGGGGCTCCCCATATTATATCATGTGCATCCTATTTCCATACAGAGAGTGTATCTATAAAACTGATTCCACAAATCATAATGAATTCCATAGTGAGTATTTGCAACCCATTGCTCTGATATTACCATCGCCACCTTGCCTTGATGCGTTACCAGAATTTCCTGCTTCTAGGATCATATGAGGTTAATTGGCAGGTCCCCACTTCGAAGGATGTTCTGCGAAGCTGAAAAAAATGCTTGCCTTTTTTGTTTTCTAGGCTGATCTCCAAAATATGGTCCTTCTGATTTTCGTGGTGACGGCTGTTAACTGTTACATATACTTCCATTAGTTGTTTCATATTTTTCACTTAGTACCATTAATTTTCACTTAGTGACGCTGTTAACTGTTTTGTATATCACTGAATTTTTTTTCACTTAGTACCACTAAATCTCCTGGGTTGGTCACCATGAAAATAGTACATAAAAACTTTTTATCAGACATAATATATTAACCTTGTTGGTTATAGTTTCATCTTTTTATATCCTCCTATGAATTTCTACAGCAGCAGGTACCAGTTCTCTAATGCTTGGTTTGTGCTTTGTTTATCTGCAGCATGATGTGGATGCTGGGACTTTGAAGAAGGTGGACAGTGAAGGGTGCCAGGGCTACTTGTCTAGTGGAGAACACATTCCATAATGTAATGCGTTTTATCGTTTGAATGTGGATGTGAACATGATTGTGAAACGATATATGAACTATATGGAATGATATATGAACTATGCAATCTATTTTATCGATTGTTTTAATAAGGATGTGAACATGGTTGTGAATTGCAATGTGTTTTATGTTTTTTGAACATTGGAAATATGATGCGTTGTTGACTGATATGAGATAATATATTTCAGTTTATGTGTGATGGAAATGAAATACTATGCTGGTTCTGTACGTAGCAAATTTTAGGTATTTTCGTGAGCCACGGCGAGACATGAAAATATGACCAGAAAATTTTTGTCATCCGGCGAAAAACTCACAAAAATATGGCCACATTATTTTCGTGAGCCAAAGAGAAACCGAAGAAAAATGTTCACTACTTTTGTCAGCTTGTTTTTAACCCACGAAAACATGGTGGGTCATTTTCGTGAGCTAGAGAAAAACCACGCGAAAATGGTTCGCCTATTTTTGCCAGCCAGTGAAAAACACACGGAAGGTTCACCTATATGTGTCAGCCAGTGAAAAACACACAAAAATGTTTCAAACTATTTTCGTCAGCTAAAGAAAAGCACACGAAAATAGGTCTGACAATTTTTATCAGCCTCTGCATAACCGATGACAATAAGTGAATTATATTCGTGAACCTGAGAGACCGACGAATATAAAGTATTTTCGACAACTACCAGTGGCCAGTGAAAATATGTATATTTCCATGGGTGCCCGATGAAATTAGTTTATTTTTGTCAAGTTGCACGCGTTGGCCTTAACAGACGAAAATAACGCCGAGGCCGAACAAAATAACTATTTTCGTGGGTTCCTGGCTCACGAAAATAAATAGGATGTCTGTAGTGGATACTCATTGGGATCTATTTGTCATTGAATTAAAGAAATCCAACATGTTTATCCTAGACTCAGGAAGAAGAAAAAAGAAGGATTGAAACCGGTTGAAGTCATTGTACAAAACTAAGTAATAATTTTATTATTGCTTTGTAGCTAAACATTTAAATGATTGAGCTCAATTTAAGTTATAACTTATAACTACACATGTGCAGAGCGTATAAGCGTCAAAGAAAGAGGGGTGGGATTTGCCCATCATTTACAAAACAATTATGGATCAGTTTATCAATTTTTTGACTCAACCATCCGGTGTAAACACTTGTGCATTATATATGTTTGATGCCATGCTCAAATTCACTGACTAGTGGTCCCTGGGTGGCACATGTCTCGGAGTTGAGGTAAGACACTAATAACTTCGTTTTGTGTAAGTTGTATTTCAGTTTCCTACATACGTTTAAATGATTTGCTATTTTTTATTATTGAAATTGTTGGAGTATGATCACAGCGGTGATCCTCTCACAAATTTCAGGACCCTAAGAATACAAGAAATTTTTCTAGATTTTGTCTTTGAGCAGGTTATTGTAGATTCAGTTAACTATCATGTTCTGGGCGATTTAGGTGATGATCAAGCTCTTTCACGCAGACCTATGTCTGAACCTTCACATGAACCTACGCATGAACCTTCTAACAAGACAGATAAGATCATCAATTGCTAAGAGAACATGCGTTATTTTTGTAGTGAGAGTTTGTGTTCTTGTGTCTGTGACTCATTGACTCACTGTATGGTTTTGTACGCAAGCATTACTTTGTCTGTGACTGTTGTTTATATATCCTGAGCTCATTTCGGCTACTGTTATTATATGTTTTGAGCTCACTTCTATTAATGTTGTTTATATCTTATGAGCTCATTGTAAAAGCCCAAATAATTGTGTTCAATTCAGTCCAGAAAAATAATTAGAGAAAGAAAGTAAATAGAATTTAGTACATGTGATGTTAAAATAATTCAAATGCATAGGGCTGAAAATTCAAACTCAATTAATTTTCAAGTTTAACTCAGAAGATTTAAAACACCATTGGGTTCAATATATTTGATTTAGTATTACTGTTTATATTTGAAAATATGGATGGAAGGTATGAGAAATGCATTAAGTGGAATTAAAAATGTAGATTTAATTCGAATTCAACTTAGTCAAAAATTCTTTTGAACGGAAACTGCAAGGGAAATCCCGGCAGTGAATATATTAATTATTAGTAGGGTGGTGTTAAAACCACAGAACAGACACCAAAGGCAAGATTGGTAGGGAGAGGTAAAGCGTCGCTCTTGAGATAAGAGGCAACGAGGCTTAAACCTACAACCCATTCCAATCGCCTGGCACGACCGATACAAACTGACACAATAAAAAAGGAGAGAAAGAAAACAAACGACCAACAACCTCTACCACCTAGACAGGCAACAGAGAGGAGGAGGACCATCCGGCGACCTATGCAGTCACAACATGAAATGATTCACTACCACCCGAACCAACTACACCACAAAGAAGAAAGGGTGAGGGTGGCACAAGTGGGAATGAAGCTTCCAGAATCATAGGGTCCCATTCATCATCCAAGTGCTCCACGACCTCTGGATAACCCATATGAGCATCAGTAGCCGAGGAGTGTAACCTTGTAGCCTTCGCATTCTTGGTAGAGGACCCCAATGCCAACTTGAGAGCAGGCTCCTTGTCAAAGTGGAAGGTCACTTGACAAATATTGGCTTTGGTAAATGAAGCTCGAGAAGAGTCAGCCAAAGTAGATGCAGCCAGGAAGAATGGGCAGCTACGGCATTCACACTCCAACTTTCCCGAGCTAGTGGTGATGCAAACTTCCTCTAGAGTTGTTGAGGGAGAAGGTACAACAGTTGACGAGTTTGCTGATGGGTGGCGACGAGAAAGAACGCAGTTGCGTGCTTTGTGGCCTTCCCCTTGCAACAGAAGCATCTATTGGCCTCCGTACACCTTGCAACGGTGTGGTCGAAGGAGATGCAGTTGAAGCACTTACCGATCAGATCAGTAGGCACGGATCGAGCAACCCGATGATGGGGACCAATAGCAGAATGTTTGTTGCCCTCGCTGGCGAAGAGAGCAAGTCTGCATGGAGGCCCGAAAGGGGCGGGTGGGTGCCCCAATACAGAGCTTAAAGGTGGAGGAGAGGGCAAGAGGGGAGGAGAAGATGACAGTGGGGGTAGCGACCTTGGTGGAGACCGAGACAGCAGTCTGGGAGAGGTATGACCGGAGTAGAGTTTTTGGTTGGGGCAGTGGAGGAGTGGTGTGGGACAATACATGTACCTGGGAAGCAGCGAGGGTGACGGAAGGAGTCGGGCGAGAAATCGGCATGGTTGCCAAGGAGGCGGCCGACATGGAAGACTCCAGCGCAGGAAACCCGGGCTTGGACTTTGGAGCTGCCAACCAACCCTTGCGCATCCAGGAGAATCCAGAGGTGGTGGTGGGGGAGGAGGTGCGAGGCTGCACAGGGGATGACACTTCCCTCGAAGGAGCAGTGGCGGCGACCGTAGCAGGGGAGGGTTCCACAAGCAAGGGTGCCGGAGGAGCTACCAAGTGAGGCGGAGGGGTCAAAGACATGGGGAGCAGAGGGGGAGAGGAGTCGGCGGAAAGGATGGTCGGAGCTGAGCACTGCGGAGCAACGACCAGGACTGGCCCGCCCGGTGCAGACACTGGCGGAGAGGGAGGCGGAGAGGACCTGGTTGGAGGGACATTTGAGGGAGAGGGGAGGAAGGGGGGAGAACTAGAGGGAAGGAAGGGGAGGGGCGGCGCGCTGGCCGCACGGCTGCCACCGGCGGTGCAGCCAGGGGTGACATAGGGACGGCCAGATCTGGCCGGGGCGGAGGTGGATGTTGTGGGGAAGAGACGAGCGGAGGGACGCACCTTGGAGGAGAATACGGGGAGGACGAGGAGAGGGCGGGCGAGGGAACCAGTGGGAAGGCCGGACTCGGCCGGCGCGCCGGCCGCAAGACCGCTGACGGGCGCATCAGATCCGCGGGATGCGGTGCCGCGGCTACCGGAGGGGGGTGGCGGGAGAGGGGTGCCGGAGGGGCGGAGGCTAGAGTAGAGGGATGGAAGAACGGGGGCGGCGCCGGCCGCAAGGGCTGGCGCGGCCGCCCGCCACGACGCCCGCTGCCGGGAGCGCCCCGAGCAACTCAACTTAGTCAAAATTTTAGATTTCATATCACCCAAAATATTCCCCACCCATGTATTGACCAACCTGCAGCTGTTTACCATTCTTGAAGTTTGTTTGCTATTTTTAATTGAGTCTTTAGGAGACAATGAGAGGGGTGGAAACCACTGCCATGTGGACCGCACAGGTCAGTCAAACAACACTGCTGCTCTGTTTTCCTGCTTATCTGCTCTGCCTTACAGGACGCCACGCACGGCAGAATGCATGGCCACCTCCTGCTTTCAACCACGGCGGAGAACAGCACACAAGAAACCATTCGAAGTAAGTAAATCCTGTGCTCACCTTGTTCCTCAAGCCTGCAGTTTCTCTCATGCACAAACCTACAACTTCCTTTGTTTTTCATCGCCTTTGTGCAAGCTTCTACTCCAAAGATGATTCACTGGGAGTTCCTCTACTTCCTCGATCTAGACGAACGGTCTGAACTTGCACAGTAGTTTGAAGAACGGGAGGGCTCACTCAGCCAGTCTAGAGAATAACCGACTGAGCACAGCCAGGCAGCCCGCGAGCTTCTACACATCCTTTATGCGGGCTGATGGCCGCATCAGCTCCACTGCTTTGATCTTCTCTGGGTTGGCTTTGATCCCTCGGTGCAAGACCAAGAAACCGAGGAGCTTCCCCATTGAGGCTCCGAACACGCACTTGTCTGGGGTGAGCTTTGTGCGTGTGGTTCGTAGTCTGTTAAAGACTAGAGCGAGGTTGCCTAGAAATAATGTATGTGTTTGGATTTTGACCACGATATCATCGACATACACCTCTAACAGGTCCCAAATGTGGTCCTCAAATGTCTTATGCATGGCACGTAAAAAAGTAGAGAGAGCATTCTTAAGACCGTAAGGCATGTACACATAACAATGCAGGTCATCGACTGTTATAAAAGCAGTATGTTCTTCATCCACTCTAGATATAGAGATTTGGTGGAACCCTGAGTAAGCATCTAGAAAGCATAGTAGATCGCAGTCTAAAGTTGGGTCTACAATTTGATCTATTTTAGGGGGAGGAAAAGATATTTAGGGCATGCCTTATTGAGGTTAGTGTAGTCAATGCACATCCAGAGCTTCCCGCCAGCCTTAGAGACGACAACAGATTGACCAGTCCCCTGGAGTTGTGGACCTCTCGAATGAAGCCAGCATCGAGCAACTTCTTGATCTCTTCACGGATGAAGTTATGCCGCTCGATGGACTACTTCCAAGGCTTCTGTTGTACTGACTGGGCATCAGGGTAGATCTTCAGATGGTGATCGATCATCTCCCTGGGTATCTCGGACATCTTTGATGGTTGCCAGGCAAACACATAGACATTAGCCCGTAGGAAGGCAACGAGCGTATATTCCTATTTGCTGTCTAGACTCTCTGCTATGCGGGTGATCTGAGCAGCATCAGAACCAATCTGGATAGCCTTGACGGGGACATCATCGCTGTCGGAGGGCTGCACAGGGGGTGCATCAATTGAGCCGAGCTGGTGCAAGCTCGGCGGAGATGAACTCGGTCCAGCATCGCCCGAGGTGGATGCTGGGGCTGCTGCAAATGCTTAGAGCTTCTCCAAAGCTGACACTACAGCAGTGCAGTCCCTGCGGATCTTGAGGACGCCGGAGGGAGTTGGCATCTTCAAGACTAGGTAGCTGTAATGGGCCATGGCCATGAATCGGTAAAGGGCGGGCCTACTGATGATGTCATTGAAGGGGAGGCTGACCTCCACGATGTAAAACAAAATGTTCTCTGTCCTGAAGTTCTCGGGTGCCCCTTAGGTCTCCCGGAAGTGGATGTTGTCGTACGGGGTAATATTCCCAGGTCACACCCTCGAGAACGGGCTCGAGGGGGTGAGTCTGGACAGGGGGATCTGTAGCTTCTCCAAGGCTGCACGGTTGATGAGGTTGAGGCCGGCCCCGCCATCGATCAAGACGTGGTAGAGCTTGACGTTTGCTATGGGGTGACGAGGAGGAGCAGGAGCCAACCTCTCGCCATGTTCTTGGGGCAGTGAGAGGCGTCTAAGCTAATCGGTGTCTCCAACCACTTGTGGTGCAGTGCCGGACTGGGGGTAGGAGAGCTACTGAGGCCACCGCTCAGCGTAGGGTCTTGACTACGATTCTGGACACGGGATCCCAAGACCCCCTGTAGATGACTGTTGACGTTTCTTATGTCACAGATCATCTCTCGAAAGAGATGAGGTCTGCAAGCGCACGAAAATTGTCGTGCACGCAAGAGTATTCACAAGGGTATCGTATTTATCCCAAAGGAAGGTAATGGAGCAAAGTAAACACTACTCTTATGATCAAGATATGGGATACTAATTAATTATCAAGATAGGGATAAGTTCATAATATATGGGTAGTGTGACATACACCTAAGCAATCTATTCTAATGGGTAGATGGGTCCTAATGGAGGTTAGACTAAGAGTTGGGGAGTTGCTCCTACAATGCTTCTAATATACATATAAATAGTCTAGGTTAGATACTAATGAGCATGTCAATGGTGAATCCTTATGCCAAGTTGTTCAGCACATCGGGCAAGGGTTTACCCCTAGCAATACTAGGACGACTCACGCCAAGAGCCTGTGACATAGCCGAACGTGGAGGATTACAAAGGACAGATAGGGCTGTCACCACCTATTGCCTACCTCTTCAATCTGTGGGTTTACGAGACATCCAACACTACTTACTATCCTAGAGCCATGCTAGCATACTAAGTAAATACCTAGAGGCTCGAGTACAAGTACCTCTCTAAGGCAATGACTAACCTAAACATCGTTGAACCAATGTTGAGACATAGCATAAGTTATTCATATCAACATGATCATATCATAACTAATTAGACTATAGTGGGGGTTTGTAGTGTTTATAATTATAGATTAGGAGTGATATGGAATAATCATAAAGACTACTGCTACCACATACATGGAATCCACAATCAAACAACCGATACTTCAAAATATGAATAAAAGAAGATTAAAGATAATATCTTTATTATGCACAAAGTCACAAATATAAGAAAAGATACATGAGCCATACATTTCCCAACTTGTACTTGGGACTAGAGGATCTCCTCTCTATAGCCTAACTCCACTAAGGACTAAGAGAACTAGTGTGTACAATAGAATGATGCTCAAGTGGTGTGTGTTGAAGTGAGGGGTGTGTGGTCCTATTTATGTCTTGGAGAAGGATCGGTTCCAGTCACCAAAAGTGTGCAAATCAGTCATCAATGACCTCTTCAAGCCGGGAGGAGCCAACACGTGGAATTTGATAGATTTTGGAGGAGAGACCAGGTCCGCCGACTAGGGGGGTCGGGTGACCTGGTAAGTCCTCCAAACGGTCTGTGCTTTCTTGGGGTGACTTACAGGTGCTTTCTTGGGGTGACTTCCATGTGCGACTAATCTAAACATGATAAATCGTGACAAACCATTATAGATTGTGCAGAATCAAGTCACGAAGACGTCATAGCAAGAATCACGAAAATCCGTTGAGACAAACTCAAGTTACGATAGAAAGATTGAACAAAGGTCAATCTGGTCTACCTGAGAAAAACAGTTCTGGAACACTGCAAAGAAACTCATGTAGATCAGAAACCACAAGTCCAATGACCGTGAAATTTTCATAGATGATAGATAATCACGTTGTCAAGAAAACTCAAAAAAATATCACGTCAATTGGATCTGCAAAACTCGAGTTATGATAGAACCAACGAAGAAAGGTAGTGTTGTGCAGAAACTCGAGGAGAAAAACTTGTCTGAAACAAGTCGGACGAACAAGGCACAAAAGTTCCTTCAAAATACGAATTTTATTGATAAAAACACAAGAGAAACAGCCCCAAAGTCGTGCACCATGACCTCTCGGCTCCCTTGCTTATATAACCAGCCCTTAGGCCAACCCAATCCTAACTAGGACTCAAATCCTACTCAGATTCAACCGAAACTTTCCATATCTGCTCAAGACTCTTCTATACGCAGATAGAAGCAATCTTAAGACTTCCAAACACCTTAGGAACATATCCCAAATTCCAAAAACAACTCAACTTTGTGACCCACACGAAATCCTATCGTAACCAACTCAAATCTTTCCATATTTGAGTCAAACACGACTCAGCCGCAACCTGAGTCCACAACCTAGTCGGTTGGACCTTTCTGACCAATTTTTTTACGTCCACTTTTCTTCATCACGCCTTGGAACCATGTAGATACGTCCATGCACTCCTTGCACACGTGCAAACATCTTACAACGATGTCCATGATACTTTCATATGCATTGTTCTTGATTCAAACATGCTGCGCAACATCCCGATCAACTCAACCACAATTCCTCCTGAACTTAGTTGTTGAACCTCATCTTCTCCCTAATACTGACTCAATGGATCCCGTCACCAGCCATGTCTTGAACTCAAGCAACACCTGCACATGAATAAACAACCAATACTTCTGAGCACAATCCTCAACTTGACTCTTATTAGTTCTAAAATCACAACACCTTACATGAGCACCTCACATAAGCATGTTGCAAACCTTAGCAAAAGGATATCAACCATAACTGCCAAAACACACCAAAAACTTAGTAAGAGAATACTAAATCAAGTTTGAATCATTTCAATGTAAAAGAAAAACCATTGCAATCTAGCTTCGGACCTTGCCAAAACTAACCGGACCTTGAGACAAAGCTTACCAAAGCTAACATGACCTAGCGCCAGAGCTTACCAACGCTAGTCGGACCTAGTGCCGGAGCTGACCAAAGCTAGTCGAACCTAGCCACAACAAGTTGGACCTAACCAAAATAAGTCAGACCTAGAGAAAGAAGTCAGACCTTGCCAAAGCAAGTCAGACCTTATGTTGGACCTTGCAGGAGCTACCCAAAACAAGCTGGACCTATCGTCAGACCTTGCAGGAACTCGGAACTAGAGTCGAACCTTCATGAGACGAGTGTTTTGGCAAAATTCAAAACTTTTATCGTCATAGCTAATGTATTCGGCACACATAGGTCTCACAACTACAATGTTCTACTTACTTTTCAAAAGTACCATGTGCACAACAAAAATACTCTACCTAGTATTGCAAAAATTGGCATGGTATTTCACCCATCTTAAGTCATTAAGGGGCTTATGCCATCTCCTATTCATGGGTGGTTGAAAGATAGAACAACAAATGAAGCACACATACCCTAGAGATCAAGTTCCACTCAAATTCCGGAGAGTTCAATTTAGATTATAAGTACCTCAAATTGATTCTCTCGGTCTCTCCTTTATATGTAGCAGAAATATGTCCTCACCAAGGAATTTTGCCTAAATTCATCCTACTAATAAATAAGGCTTGTATGTGGAGCTTGGTAGGGAATATAGTAGGTATATTTGCAACACATAATATTGCTAAGTCAAAAAAGCCAACAATAGGAGAAATCATTTCAAAACTATTGGATACAAGGTGGTGCATGTGTTATGGAGTGGAAGTGGATATTTGAGATGACCCCTTTTTTTGTGGACTCTCTTATTTTGTAGGGATGAAACATGGCTACTTTTCTCTCTCTTTCTTTCTCATGCTTTTCATGTCAGCATGCATTTTTTTGTAGCCATGTTTTCTACTCCCTTTTCATGCAAGAAATTTGGAGAGAGTACTTAAACATGAAGGGTATGGAGTTTCTCTTTTTATTGTGGAAAGATGGTATGATGGGATTTTGCTTACTTCTAGTGTAGAAGTATAGCATGTGCAAATGAAGTCTTGAATTCAAAAAGTAAAGAATGAAATCTCACATAGGTCTATACTAGTTTCACAAAGCTCAATGTGAAGACAAATAACATATGCATAAGGTCTATCAATGTAATATATCATATGGCTTTGGTAGGCATTTCTAATCAAATGAGAGTAACTTAAATCCTTTTTGAATTTCTCTTGAAATCTAAGCTTCACTTTCAAACTAGGAATAGCAACCCTATCACTATATCATATCTCACAACAACTTAGAATTGGATTAGGCTTTTGCTACTCACAATTTCTAAATCAAGGAAAAAGTAATTCTAGCCAATGAAAGAAACATTTTGGAGAGTAGTAAGCTGTAAACTAGAGACTTAGGAAAATTAAAACAGAGCAACTATTCATCATTTCATCTATGTGAATTTCAAACCATTCTTACCACACATTTTTTATTTTATTTTAAAAGCAAATATACTCTACTTATTTTAAGTTTTTTTCTTTTTTTTATGCAAGGTGGATGATGGGTGAATGGAAAAAAAATATGCAAGGGGTGTGATACAAGTTACCTCAAGTGGGGGTCCTCCCCCAAGCTTGCTCTTGATCAAGGTCTGCGATATGGGCTGAAACCCTAACGACGGATGTGGGCCATGATGTTGGCCTAACCTTGTTGCAGCATGGTTTTGGCATTGGAGGGTTGAGTGTCGATGTTGGGTTGCCTTCCATTGGTTCCATGAGCATGGTCGAGGTAATTGTTGTCAATGTCACTCATCCACACCTCAAGGTTTCCATAGGTTGGATGTACCTTGTTATTCCTTGGCTAAGGTAATGATATCCCTTGGCTACAAAGGAATGACGTGCACTCAACATGCGTTGAGTGTTTTCCGTCATTCTTTGGCTAAGGTGTAACATACCTTCTTGCCATAAAAAAGTAACTTGTACCCTTCATGCATTGGGTGTGATCCGTCATTCCTTGGCTAAGGTAATGATAACCTTTAGCAACAAAGGAGTGACATGTACCCAACATGTGTTGAGTATGATCTGTAATTACTTGGCTAAGGTACAACATACCTTTTAGCCACAAAGGAATATCTTACACCTAATGATGGTGGCAATTCCCTTGAGCTTGAATGGGTGCATAGAATAGTTAAGAGCATAATGCTCTCACATATTCGTAGCAGCCCATTGGTTGCTCATGGAGGGTTTCTATGTCAAATATCCGACCTCGTATAGTAATGATTGACCTGCGGGCTTAATCTCCAATAGGTGGCAATCATCCTAATTTACTCCTTGGCCAAAAGATGTTGAAATGAAATCCTCTTAGGGTTTCCAACAATTGGATCTCTGAATGCCTGCATAGTAATATTACTCTTGCAAACTTTCCCTCTATGATAGAGAGGGATGGTTAGCTCCCGATACTTTGTACAAATGAATTTTTGGGTTAGGTAACCAAATCTTCAATTGTACGTACGGGGAAGAACAAAAATCAAAGATTCATTGGGTCCAATTTCAAGTCTATCCGTGAACAATGTATGAATCATTGATAGGAGTGGGGCTTTATGGATAAATCAATTTGCACATTTTCTAAAGCTCCTACTCATAGCAATGCAAGTGATATAAATACACTATATGGATCCCTTCATCTTGTAACATTTCTAACCATCATAGCCTTTTACAAGAGCAAATATCTATCATGTGGATTATGACAAACAAGATTCTCAATTTATCCTTTTGAACATTTTTAGTTTCTTGCTTAGGAATTTGAAATTTAGTGATCCATGCATGAGCGAGTTTCAAATCAAAATTATGGATATCACTATTCCTAGGTTGCTACATACGAATTCAACCATTAAGTCATTCCTAGGCAGAAAAGGTCTAAGTCAATTTTAGCAATGCTCATGAAATTTTAGGTACTTGTTTAAATTCATTTCCAAGTAAGGTGACATTTTCTTTTGATGAATCAAAAAGAGCAATACCAACACTTACTCTCGCGAGGATGCATAAGAATTGAATGATGAGAATGTGTAAACCTTCCTTACCAATGTAAGCATAGATCATTCAATCCTAATGCAATTCAAACAACGGAAAATAATAAAGTTGTACCTCAATTGAAGAGCAGTCCAGGTGTAAGATCATTGTGTGAGAAACTCACGACCATGAATTTTGGTGTAACCTTCATGTACAATGTCTTCTGCCAAGTTGAGGTTGAAATTGAATGAGCTTCATCTTGTTCCTCCATTGGACCACCATCTTTAGCATTCCTCAACCATGGACTCAAAATGACATCGATGGAGGGATATGCGCTTAATGGGACATTCCAACCTCTTCACAAATTTTGTCCTGGCTGCACTCATAATCAAGAACAAACAAAACAACTCGAAAATGGGTTACATTATCTAAAAAGCATGTTGTACCCTTTGTCAAATTGTTTTGCCCAACTTGGAACAACTTGCAAATGCAATGAATGTTTAAGGGAAATATTTTTGGTTTGAATTAGGAAGATGAATTCAAGTGGTTACGCCCAAGGTTCATATCCAAATAAATTTACTTCCTAATTCAAAATTTTAGTTTTATGATGGTTAAAAATTTTACTTTCCAACATGCAAGTGTGAAAATTAAGCATGCCAAATGGAAATGCAAAGATTGATGGGAAATTCAAATATACAATTGAGAAAGCAAATATAAAATAACTACCAAATAACATATTGGCAAGGACTCATCGAATTTTTGAAGTCCGATGAGTGGGACTTACCTTCGTCCTATTTGGCTCGATGATTTTTTGTCCAATCCCGAAGTTGAATATGTGCACAACTTCGCTTGATTGATATACCAAATATCATTTGTCATGTCATGTGGACATGTTAACCATATGATGGTCCTAGACTCTCCGTCATCTTGATGAAGACTTTTTGATGTAGTGACGGTTTTCTCCCTCTTGAAGATATTCTTGTTATGAGCATGGTGAGGCTTGTCCTTCTTTAGGCGTATCACTTCGAGCTTCTTGATATTTTTTGGAGTTAACCCATACTTTGATCATAGATCAAAGGTTTCCTTGGGCATGATGACATGTGGACTCCACAATCAAACAAGAAATGCTTCATCCACAATATCACTTTCCCTAGGTTGCATGGGCTTGGTCCAAGTGTAGGAATCCAAACAAGTGATTGTAGGATATCTTGGATTTTGAATGCTCTTAAATTTTCTTGTCCTAGGCCAAGGGCTACATGTAGTCTTGATTTCTTGCTTGGCCATGGACAAGATACTTCAATGTAAGCTAGTTTAATTTAAATCCCTTGAAATCCTCATAGCCTCCTTGAATACAAGGGTGATATTGGTTAAACCATTGACCTCCTTCTGAATGGTAGCGATTGGAGTTGTTGTTTGAAAGGAAGAACCCTCATGGGTGTTAGGGAAATGATTCCCAAAGTGCACCATGTTGCCATGGATTTTCACAAATCATGTGAATATCCATGACTTGGATAATTCCAAACACTTCTCTATTAGCTTTATCTTCATGATACTTCAATGGGAGGTGTAGTTCCTTAGCTAGCATTTGCACCTTGTTAAATGGTGTGCATGGAAAGCTAAGAGAACTAGAGCATTCTTCAATCCACCCCTTGTCTGGAGACCATATTCTCATCCATGATGAATTAGAATAAGAATCCTTCAGCTCCAGCATGAATGTGGTCATGGATTGCTGGAGCCAACCCATGACATGAGTGTTGGATGAAGAGCCAACTATCCACCCCATGATAAAGGCAAACCAAAAAGAACTCTTGGAGCCTCCCTCAAGCTTGGGGATGGATGTCTTTGGCTCTTACTGGAAGTTGAAATTCTCATGCGAAAAGCAATAGTGTTGCCTAGCGGACATTTGTTGAGGTACGCCATGAATCATCTTGAAGTTAAGTACTTTCGTCCTCATTGGCCATCCCATGGAATGGGTTAGCCAACACTACCCTGTTTTCACACAAATGGAGAAAACAAACAAGGGTAATCCTATCTAATAACTATTATTACCCAAAGCTTAATCACAAGTGATAGCTATCCTTCACTTCCTTTGCCTTCCCCTGCAACGACACCATAAATGCTTGTTGATGTTTCTTACATCCCAGATCATCTTTCAAAAGAGATGAGGTTCGCAAGCACATGAAAAATGTCGTGTAGCATTTCACCCAAGAGTATTCCCAAGGGTATCTTATTTATCCCAAAGGAAGGCAATGGAGTAAAGTGAACACTATTTTTATGATCAAGCTATGGGGTACTAATCCATTATCAAGACAGGGATAAGTTGATAATATATGTGTAGTGTGACACACACCTAAGCAATCTATTCTAAAGGGTAGATGGGTCCTAATGGAGGTTAGACTAAGAGTTGGTTAGTTGCTCCTACAATGCTTCTAATATACATATACATATGGTGAATCCTTATGCTAGGTTGTTCAACACATCAAGCATGGTTTACCCCTAGCAAAACTAGGACGACTATCGCCAAGAGCCTGTGGCATAGCCGAACGTGGAGGATTACAAATGACAGATAGGGCTGTCACCACCTATTGCCTACCTCTTCAATGCATTGGTCTACGAGACATCTAACGCTACTTACTATCCTAGCACCATGCTAGCATACTAAGTAAATACCTTAGAAGCTTGAGTACAAGTACCTCTCTAAGGCAATGACTAGCCTAAACATCGTTGAACCTATGTTGAGACATAGCATAAGTTTTTCATATTAACATGATCATATCATAACTAATTAGACTATAGTGGGGGTTTGTAGTGTTTATGATGATAGATTAGGAGTGATATGGCATAATCATAAAGACTACTCCTACCACATACATGGAATCCACAATCAAACAAGAAACGCTTCATTCAAATATATGAATAAAAGAAGACTAAAGATAATATCTTTATTATGCGCAAAGTCACAAATATAAGAAAAGATAGATGAGCCATACCTTTCCCAACTTGGACTTGGGACTAGAGGCTCTCCTCTCTATAGCCTAACTCCACTAAGGATGAAGAGAACTAGTGTATACAATAAAATGATGCTCAAGTGATGTGTGTTGAAGTTAGGGGTGAGGGGTCCTATTTATAGCTTGGAGAAGGGTCGGTTCCCGCCTCCAAAAGCATGCAAATTAGTCATCAACGTCTTCTTCAAGTCGGGAGGAGCCAACACGTGGAATCTGATCGAGTTTGGAGGAGAGACCAGGTCGACCGACTAGGGGGTTTAACCGACCGGGTAAGTCCTCCAAATGATCTGTGCTTTCTTGGGGTGACTTCCAGGTGGGTCCCCTTTCCTGATATAGGGTGTACAGTGTTGGATGGCCTTAGATACTCCTGTTTGTGGGCCATTTGATCCATGTGGTGCCACATGCTGGTGCTTGATTGGCTGGGATGATATTTTATGGGATACACCCCCTTGTTTCACTTCAATTCTGTATGAAATACCTACATGCACCAATTTGTCCAAGTACAAGTTGAAATAGGTTAAATAGAAAGGTGATGTGTGCAATAAATGATATCTTCTTCATATAATTGAGTTATATTGATGGGTGAAATTTGTATATAACAGCCGTCAACAATGACGTGGAGCATCTTGCGACGCTCGTGGTCGCTGTTGGAGTCCGAGTCCTCGCCCTGGTGGACCGCCTTGACGGTCCGTGCTCCTGGAATTCCATCTCCTTATCCTCGTCGGCCTGTGGGTTGCCTTCTGCTTGCTCTCCCACTTGCGGAAAGGTGCGCTACTAGGGAGCTGCTATGCTTGCATGCGGTATTGCTCCGCAAACTTCTTGATCACTCGACAATCACTAGCGTTGTGGCCGCTAGTGTTGTGCACCGGGCGATGCTTGCCACTATCACCACAGGCTGGTGGCTGTCGCAGGCGTTTGTCGGGGCGTGGTGGTCCAGGACCACCAGTTGCTGCTGCTGCGGTGATGGGTGCCCTCTACAGCGGCTTGTTCTAGCCACCACCCTTGCTCTTGTTCTTTTTTTTTTCTTGCTGCTGCCCTGGGGAGCGGCACCTGCGCCAGGATGGTCAGCCTTACTCGCCTCGGGGGTGGGCTGTGAGTGCCAGTCACGACCTTCTGCAGCCCTAGCGCATCGGTCGGAGATGGAAAAGAGCTCAAAGACGTCTTGCACGTTGTGTGTTGCTAACTTCTCGAGCATCTTCTTTTCCCGCGCACCTTGCCGGAATGCTAATATGACAAAAGCATTTGGGATGTTAGGGATGGAGTTGCATACCTGGGAGAAATGTTGGATGAATGACCGCAGCGTCTCTGCGGGATGCTGTCGCACGACATGGAGGTCGAGCTCCGTGCCGGGATGCGTGTTGGAGCTACCAAAGTTTGCCGTGAACTGCTTGCAGAGCTCTTCCCAAGAGGTTATGGACCCCTCAGGAAGGTTCATGAGCCATGATCAGATCGAGCCGGTCAGGGTGACGGGGAAGTAGTTCACCAGGATGGACTCATCTGCTCCAGCAGCAAGGAGTGTCATGGTGTAGATCTGCAAGAACTCGGCGGGGTTGACACTCCCGCCAAACTTCTCCGGTAGGTGTGGCCGGAACTTGTGCGGCCACGCCGTCATGTGAAGATGCGGAGCCAAGGATGTGCATCCTCCAATGGCTTTCGACGAAGATGGGTACGATGCCACGAACACCTGATGCGCTTGTTGCACGCCGTATGGTGAAGGTGTTGGCCCAGGTTGCATGACGTACGACTGTTGCAGTGCTTGCTGCACCGCGTACTGCTGCGGGACGTGCAGCTGCGGAGCATGTTGCTGTGGTTCATGCTGTAGCGGAACAAGTTTCATGGTGTACTACTGGGGAACTGTTTCCCCAGTGTACTCTGGAGGTGGAGGTGACATAGGATTTATCTATGGTGCAACCCGCGCAGCGGATGCCTGAGGCTTAGGCCCTTGACACTGTAGTCAGCCTCAAGGTTGCGTCGCCTCTCCCGCTGCCGCTCGATGGTGACACAGCTGTCTTCATTTGCTCGACGGCAGTCGAGCTCGACCCTAAGGTCGGCTGTGGGGATCCCGCCAGCGCCAGTTGGCCTATTGGAGCGGGTGTTGGCCTTGTAGCGGTTGATGGTCACCACACGCGATAGTGATACGTGACGTATTCCCTTGATGGGAGAGTCGATGGACGCAATGATGAGGTGGTCGACGTCATTGATCCACTTCTGCGCTGCTCCCTAAGAAGCATTCATGGAAGGCGGGTTGTAAAGGAGGGATCTGGATGCTACCACAACGCTCTTCGGACTTGAATCTGGTGGCTCTAGGGGCACCGACGGGGCTGGCATGTGCCGGGAAGTGCTGGCTTGGCTAGCTGCAACCGTGTGCGGGCATGACAGATTGGACCGCACTCTAGAGCGGGATCTTGTCACAGCACCACCGTCATTTGGTGACGGCCTCGAGAATCATCCAAAGCCCTGATGTTCACCATTGCGGTGAAGGTGCAACTTCTTGAGAGAAAAAGCCCCTACCCAGCGTGCCAAATGTCGAAGTGTGCGAACGACACTTCCCCCAAATCTGCTTTGAGAGCAGCCTGCAGAGGTTCTTTTTTTAGGCGGGGGCTTGGTCTCCAGTGAGGTCGCGCGTATGAGTTATGGTGAGATGGTGGTTTAACGTGGTTCGTGCCGCCAAAGCGTAACACCCTACTCCACGATGAGAGTTGTATTGCTTGTGAGTTCTTGAGTGAATCTAAGATTGGATCTCAGTGTGTCTGAATGGCGTATATATAGTTAGTGGCCGCTCGGTCCTTTTATAGTAAGGTAAGATACCTTACAAGTGGGGTCCAGGACGCGACAAATGGCCTCCGAGTGATCTTATACTATATAAGATCTAAGGATTCTTGCATACGCTGCCTCTGACCGTGGCTTGAAGACCCGTCGTCTTGCCACATCGGATGCTAGCGGATATGTGTAGTCGTTGATGATAACAGGGAATGTCCCATCCGTCTTGTCGCCGTAAGCTACCCACTTAGTAGTGTGGGGTATCCCAGTGGTGCCTTCACTGCAATGTGATTGGACCTAGCAGTACCTGACAGGGGGCATGTACCACGTCATGCGTTTGTGGAAGGCACATGCCTTCAAAGCCTCACTTGGACAAGGCACACCGCCTAGTTACACTCACAACCTACTCATCAGGGCATGTTGCAGGACGCGTGGAAGCACCGGAACCCACCTCTGTGGGGAAGGCCAATTCTGCGCTGTGGGCCACGTAGCAGCCTTGGAGCCCAACCCTAAGGGGAGTTGATGGTTCGGGACTATTGGACACGTGGTGGTTCAGGTGCCCGCCTCTATGGGGGAGGCCAGCCCAGAGCTACGGGTCACGTGGCGGCACCAAAGCCCATTCTTGTAGAGGAGCGGGGTCCGGTCCCGCTGGACACGTGGCAGCTCAGGTGCCCGTCTCTTCGGGGAAGCCAAGTCCCATGTTGAGACCACATTGCAGTTCTGGAGCCTGCCTCTGAGGAGGGACGAGGTCCGGTCCTGCTGGACACGCGACGACACCTGACCCTGCCTTAGCGAGGAGGCAAGGGACTTAGGCGTTTTATCCTGTGCAAGGGGGTACCAAGTCTGCTGGGTACTGATAGTCATGGTTCAACACGTTGGAAACAGTCGCACACTATTGATGGTCTTTGAATGATAAATTTGAATTTTAATTCACTGCATAAAAATTATAAAATGGAGAACACATTATAATGGTAGGAGTTAATACTAACAAATTCCACAGGTGTTAGTGTCTATTTGCATGCAGGTGAATGAAGCCCCAAAATACCCAAGAATGGAGGGAGCAATCCTAAAAGTTACCATCCAACCAATTAGGTGATGAAACGTGACATCACATGGATCCATGGACCCATTCCCAGGCGTATCCGAGAGGATCCAACGTCGATTCACGTGGGAAGGGGATCTTGGCCCACCTGTCAGTCACCCCGGGAATGTAGAGCTGGGGGGGGGGGGGCAGGAGCAGGTCAGCCAACCCCCTGGCTCAGCCAACTTGGTCCTGGCGCCAAACGTGTTAAATCGACGCATGTCACCCTCTCATGGTGTAAAATCCCAGTTTTTCCCTTAATATGAAGTTCAACTATCTGTATGTTTTCAACCATAGTGGAGATCAAGTGTGGTTGTGCATTTGAACTTGATATCATTAAGAATTTTTCTTTCACCCATTCTTAAATTTTATTAACATAAGGGATGAACTTCACCAATGAACTTAGAATAATTTAAGTTACCTTTCTAGAAGTTTTGGAATTTATTGAATAAAAATTTCCAGGGCAAATTACTATGCAGTACTAAATATATTCAAATTCATTTGAATATAGCACTGTACAATTAGGCCCTGCCAAAATATGCAAATATGAGGTCATAAATTTTTCCATGGCCTCATAATATTCCAAATAGACTTCCTGCAAAGTTTCAAGATTTTTGAATTCCATTGGCTATTTTATTTGAGACGCTTAGCAAATTCGAGCCATATTTAGAATTCAAATTTTGAATTCTGTTCACTTAGTTGAACATCAGGATTTTAACACACCCTCAAGGTAAGCATAAATTTCTTGACCTATCCACAAAGTTTCAAAATTTTTTAAGCTCAATTGCTATTTAACTCAGTGGTCCCATTGAATTCCATCCAAATTCAAATTCAAATTTGAAATTCAAGTGAAAATTGACCAAATTCAAAATCCAATTTTAGAATCAAGTTCCATATATTTATTTGAGCCACCCCACAAAAATCTAGAATCTTTGGATCAAGTTTGGCATGAGAATTGAAGTTGCAGAGAAGGGAAGAGGATAAGGGAAGGTGGGACCCATGATCAGCCTAACAAACTCGATTGAACCGACGACATGCTCTGTATCTAGCTGTCCCCACCGATCGACGCCGGGAGCACTCGACACTGTGGCACGGCATGCAAGCCATCGAGCTGCCTGCTTGCTTGCACCGTGGCAAGCCCCCCCTCGTCCCTCTATGCCTATTTATACCCCTGGCCGTCACCGTCGAACCCTGTCTCTGTTTTGCGCCATAGCCGCCGCCCTCTGTTCGTCGAGTTTTGTTCGGGGATTGAAGCTGTTTCTCACCAAGCTGTAAGTAGATAAAAGTCTTGTCACAACCTCCTCTACGTGTTGTATTTGGTCATTGATCGTGACATAGCTTCTACTTGAGGTATTTCGAAGTTTTTCGGTCGCCGTCGAGGAAGCCGTCAGGAACCTTCACTGCCTCACCATCGAGCTCCAGTTCTATGCCGTTTTCAGTCTTGATCCTTTAAGCAAAAAGGTTCACAATCCTCTCTAGTTTATGCTCACCAAATTGAAGCCCATGACATGAACTGTAGCTCGAGTTTTTATTCTATAACCGAATCGTTGTTCGATAGAACAGCAAGGCTTTGTGCTTAAATTCGTTTCATTCTTGCAATCATTCTTTATTCTGGTTAGCAGATAGCTCCTATATATCCTAGCGCAACTCCCTGCCCAAGGGCCCCAAAAGTTATCAACCGAGCACCTTAGATTCCGAGATTTCGCGGCCGCCGGTTGAAAAACCATAATTCGCTGTTGAGCTCATATCTCACGGTTGTTTCCTCTCTTCCCTTGTCTAGATCCTTGATCCTTGAGGTCCCAAGAAGCTTTTGGAGAAGTTCCCAAGTTGTTTGAGCTTGAGTTGGGTGAGTTCAAGCATGTCCGAGCTCTCAATGCCGCCACCGCCGTCGCACGCATTATTTCGGTCCGTTTCAGCCGATGCTGACCTCACCGACGTGCTCGGCGCCCCCGAAAACCCACAGGCGGTGATTCTTGGCGAGTTCAGCACAGCGGTTTGGCCGACGGCGAGATCGCCAGCGAGCTACTGCCGCGGGCGCCGCCGCACGCGAGCGCCAGTCCGAGGTTGAAGAAAATCATGGACCCCACGTGTCAGTCGCTGCGGGATGCAGGTGTGGCCGGGGATCTGGTGTGGCTGCTCGGGTTAACCCCGTGGCCCCGGTGCGGCCCTGCTGTGATTGGTTGGTTTTAAACCGGTGGGCCCAGCTGATTTATTTAAGTGTTTCCCCTTTGAAAAATAATTCCAGGATTTAACTAAACTTGGAAAATCCATAAATCCTAGTAGAATTATCTAAAAATTCCCAAATAAATTTTGTTAGAACCAGCATGAAGAATACTTATAAATGTCATATAAATTTCTCCATAATCATGATAAAAAAATGCTTATAGAATTCATTCCTACAGTTCTGATTTTTAGAAAATTCCCAAATTTGGGCAGGACACTCTCCAAAATTCACATGATCTCCAGTACAAATTTCAAGTTCGTTGGACATTATTTACTGGATTGATCAGTGTTCCAAATCTCTATGTAGGTATAAATTGAGAAAAATACAAAATCAATTTCAGAAATTTCCCCAAACTTGTAAAATCAGTCTCTCCCTGTAGGAAGCTTAGAAAATTGTGAAACAAATTTTCCTAGGACCAGTGAGACCCCCTCTACATGGTACAACCACAGGTAGCCATGATAGATCTCCAAGATTTCAACCAAAAATTAGAGAAGGTTATTTATTACCATAATTTTTAGGAACATTAAATTTCCTTGATCATCTCCTGTTCTTTGCAAGAGCCTTCACTATGGTCACTAGTATCTACCATAAAAGTCCCAAGGCCAATTAAGAGCATTATCTTATTTTGATCATAAGATATTAGCTTATGACCTTAAGCATATTGATTATTTTCAAAGTCATTCATATATAGTATATGCATATCGTGTAGTAGCTGAAGTCGAGGAGCAGCCGAAAGCTTTGGACGTCCAGCTGCCAGAAACTAATGTAGACTCAGACTCGCATTCAGGCAACCCCGGTTTGCATTTAAGTTCCTTATAGTGTTTTTGCAGTTTTCATTCACCTTACGTCTTCAGATGTTTGTGCATTACGTTTAAGGTGTTTGACATCCACTTGCATGGCCCACAAATCCCAGGGAGTCTTGGGTAGGTCTACAACCCGTTGAGTAGAAACTGCTATGCTTATGCTCATAGGAATTCAGTAGAAGTTGAGTAGTTAGAATCTACTCGCGAGATAGGAATTTCATCACACGGGATGAATTGGATCAAGAAATGGTTTGTGAATATGAAATTAAGACCGAGCAGCGGGTAGGATGCAGCGAAACGTGGTCACACGTGTGTAGCCCTGCTTGTGTTGATTGAGGGCCATTTCGTGTGCGGCCCTGCTGGACAAGCTTGAAATGTACCGGCGACATACTGGAGAAATGGGCTCTAGTAAACTGATATAGCTTGATACTAGATTGTTGAGGCATTCCGTTCCGTTTTATAGGCGTGGGTTGAGGGCAACAAGGTGTAAATTAGCTGGTGGGCACGTCAGAGTACGCCCCACGTAGGGACCTCCTGCTCGTGACGGATCGACCGGTTCGACATTCAAGTGTTTAGTGAAAGGTGGCCATATACGTCTAGTATTAAAGTGCTACGTAGGTACTGCTGTAAGTACTCGCTGACATTTCCGAAAGTGCGTATGTGTCGTGTTGTTCTGGGTATGTCCCGATTGCAATCACCGTCCCTTGTAGTAATAGAGTACCACTTGTTCACTGCGCTGTGACATAGTAAATACTGAAGACGTCAGGAGAATACGATGTATTGAATTACAATTGCTTTGCAACCTTGTATGGCTTAGAGATAGTACAATTAAAAGTTTGCAGTTTCCCCATACTTCACCTGTAATAGCATTATTTGCTTTGTGCATGTCATATCATCGGCAAAGCATTTCTTGTTTGATTGTGGAGTCTATGATGTGCTGTGCCTGAAGAATGTCATGTGCTACTTAAAATATGAATATAAGGATCCACTTGTAGGCGAGTCCTTTATGCTATTCCTTACCTATGCTTAGTATTCACCCTACATATGTCTAGTGAGACGGGTTAGTCTTGCTGAGACTTAAGCTCATGTTTGCAGTTAACAAGTTTTTGCAAATTATATGACTGATGACGGATTCGATGACGAGGCTGCACCCCCTCCAGGGTTTACAGCCGAGTGGGAACCCTGCACGCCACCATAAGTTGGGTGTTGCTAGTTCATAGTATCCAGGATATGGATGACTTTGTTTTTGCAAAGCTAGAGCCGATAGCGTAGCTATGATGTATAGTTCTCTTTCCTTTCGTTTAGTATTGTAAAACTTCCGCTGTGCTTTTAAATAAAGACTTGGTATTGTAATTTGTTTTCGTTCTTTTCTTGAATACTGTTGGGTGTCGCATCGCACAACACCACCCAATGAGATCCTTAGAGGTCGGGATTCCGATCCCTACAGACATGGTATCAGAGCATAATTGGGAACAATGCACTTGAAAAGTGCATATTTTCAAAACTTAGGATTGCTAAGTGAGGAATTAGCTATATGCCCTTATAAGGAGTATTATTATTATAAGATATAAAGGTGGTAAACTAACTTATGTGTTATAAATTCTGTAATGACACTCCAATGTTAGGTAAGAGGTAAGGTACGCCACCATAAGCGGATCAATTGCGGTAAGCTCACCATGCGAGAGGTAGCACGGAAGTCTTTCCGTGGCTTGGCACAGAAATGTTAATAGGAGTCTCTGAAGCTTCCCGTGTTTCTGAGAACCTATGACACGTGGTACTCCAGCGTGCTTCAAAGTTAGTGGGAGACCCCGTCGGATGGTGTATAACCCGATAGTATGCATCTCTAGAGCTATTCATGTTCTATGGGAGCATGCGAACCACGTATGCCCGAGCGTGTATAAGCCGGTTCGTGCGGGAGTCTTTGCTGTACAGATGTAGTACATCCATGTACCTCGAGACATGACATCGCTCGAGGGCGACTCACACCAGAGTTGTATGCATTTACTTACATATATATTATTACGACTGCCTATCATGTTTCCCCGTGCCGCCCTTGAGGTGTGAAGGTCTGAAAGGGGATTGTTTGTCTTCTGCAGTATTGACTACGGTAGCGACCCGTGTAGAACACGTTTGCAAGTGAACGATACTAGGGCCACCTATAAACGTATCCGGAAATATTGGTTAGAATTTTCTTTGGTGAGGCACGCAGTACCGTCAGTATCGACTTTGATGACTCCCACTACGGAAGTGCATCTCTACCATACTTGGTCCCCATGAGATGTCATACACATCTTGTAATCTAATACATACCCACTGCTATTCTTAATATGACACAAACATGGCCACAAAATAAACACGCGCAACTACTAAACTATACGTTGCCCCATGATGGCAGAAGTGTTGTCCCATCCCCCTTTGATACGTCCTATTCGACGTACTCGAGTTCCTCGGGATCTTCTTCTTCCTCTTCATCATTCGAAGGCACTTGTTCACCCATATTCAGTGGTATATCATGAGCCGGTGGATACACCATTGGTGGAAATTGTGCTTCGGCCTCAATCACATTATCCTAAAGTTGTTCTGCCTCATACTCCAAATTTTGAGCTGCCTCAATGGTTGTGTCTCGTTCCTCATGACTACCAACAGCTGCTCCTGCTGTTGTTGCACCTCTAACTGACTCACTTGCAACTCATCCCGAGCTTGCTGCAGTTCATTGCGAGTTTGCCGTTGTTCGGCACGAGCCTTCCGTAGTCTAATGCGAGCGTAATGCAGCTGACTCTCGCACTTATTCAGCTGGTGATTTGTTGGAGCTAGGAACAAACGTAGATTTTCATTGATATAATCAAGAGTATGTCCCCGCTCAGTCGCTTTCATTAAGGCTTTGACTTGCTCCTAAATAATTGCACCTTGAGTAAGAACCACCATATTGGATGCAGCCGCATACGTTCCAAGTGTCGTCGAGGTTGTGTCGCCATACGGTGTATAGGCTGCAACCATACGACGCTGCCACTCAAAACCAGCCACACTACGGACCGGAATAAGAACAAATTGAGTCCCAGCCATGGCATCTTGATGAAGCTCGCAAAGCTTCATAAGCGCCTCGCCCGCTGCGATTGCCCAAGTGTCCTCCAAATGAGCTCCCTCGATAGTAACCGAAAAAGGAGCCCATCCATAACGACGTGGACTAGCAGGTATGTCGACCAATATGGTGCATGACAGAATTCCTCTGTCAAATGTTTCTTGACCCCAATAGCATGGCATCTCGATGAAGCCAAACTGTTGGAGCACCTCCCGCAGCATACCCGGGAAGCCCGGACGGCTAGCGCATGTGGAAAATATCCATCCGTCCGGTAATAGCATCATCACATCTGCCATGTATAAATAAATATTTGAATGGTTCAAATACTCAAACGCAACAAACAATGTTGAAAATCAGATCATGGATGTGATAAATGAATTATGAAAACGAATTCAAATTCAACTGCCAAAGGAAACAACACCCTGGAACCCCATCACAGTTCTGTTCCAGCTGACCTTCATGTACAAATTCAAAATTTTCATACAGGAAACATCAGAACCACATGTTGGGTTGAATACAAAAGTTGGAGTACACTTCAGAACCTTCCCATATTGTACTCATACAGCTCCATGTGAGCTAAGAAATAGAATCTATACAGGTTTAAAGTTGACCCAAGTTTTCTGGATATTTTTGACAGAACCTCCCCTGTATATGTGGTAATTCCCACAATTTATACAGGTATATCATGACAATATATTGAGGTAATGACAAAATAAACATTTTATAACATCAAGTTAAAAATCCATAAGTAAAATATTTCGGCCATGAAACATTTTTTATATAGGTATAGTGCGCTAATTCGAAACTATGTGCAAACTGTTTCAAGTTCTGGTCTGCCAGAACCAAGTTTGCGACCATAGGAATTAAACACAGATACTCCAAGATTCAGGCCATGAGTGCAACATAAAGGTTATAGAGGACTTCCTAATATTTCTAGAAATGTATATATATGACCATGTCACTATTTTGTATCAAAAGCTAGAGCTATCTAAACTTGACAGATGAACTGACTGTTGTTCAACAGCAGCCCTGCAGTTCACTGTTTTGAGCTCGGAATTTGAATTGCCTCAAATTCGAATCAGGAAAAACTTTAAATAACAAAACTGTATATATCCTTCTAGCCTTTTCATATATATATATCACAATAAGGCAGATGATTTTTCTACAGTGAGTTATTGCAAAGATATAGAGGCTGGTACAATAGTAGGGTCATTTGGAGCAGTTTAAGCATACTCCAAATTTCAACAGATTATCAAACTTTTATGCCTTGATGGTCAACAGAAAAGTTGTAGAGGTCTTCGAGATCTTTCCATCCATATAGCATACCCCTACGTTTAATCCTAACTAACCAAGATTACAACCTGGTGAAGTTGAGCAAACTTTAGCCAGAAATCAAGAATCTTGGTTCTACCCCAATGTTGAATCGAAACTCATTTTGCGGAGTACAAACCTAGCAGCACCTGATAATCAGATTGGAGTTCACTACTGTAAAATTGGTCATGAGACGATATACCTTGTATAAAGTTTGTACTTTATCAATATAAGCGAATGTTATGCACTTACTCCCTTGTCAATATTCGCACTACTGAATATGAAATGGATGAAGGAAAAGAAAACATGTGCTGATTTTAAGTTATATGAATGCAGAATGGTGCGTACGCGCTCGACGCCTGTAATGGGAGGTTCAAGTCATAGTCGTGAGGACGAATCTCCGACCCAGGAGCCAGCTGCGACACCGCAGCAACAAGTTCCACCACCACCACCTCCTGAACTTCCGAGGAGTCTGGCGGAGGTTCTCACCGCAGTGCTCGGCTCGCGCGACGAGCAAACTGAGTTACTGCAGACTTTGATTCATCATTAGTCCTGTCAAGGGGGGCGACCAGATGCGGGTCCACGACAGCCATCTTCGAGTTTATACTCGAACTTCATGTCAACGCACCTGCCGGTCTTCATGGAGGCCGATGAACCGTTGGAGGCGGACAACTTGCTCTGCTCCATCGAAGGGAAGTTCGGTTTACTACGAATGACCGAACATCAGAAGCCCCTATTCGCGACCCAACAGTTACAAGGGTCTGCTCGTGGGTGGTGGGCAAATTATCTTGTCGCACGACCAGCCGGCTATGCCGTGAGCTGGGAGGAGTTCCGGGAGGCGTTTCACGCCTATCGCATACCTCCCGATGTTATGAGGAGGAAGCTTCAAGAGTTCTTGGAGCTGAATGAAGGAGGAAGGAGTGCTTACGAGTACTCCATGGCATTCAACCACTTGGCCCAATTTGCTCAGGACCAAGTGAGTGTTGAAGATCGGAAGCGTGAATGCCTCTATCGGGGTTTGAACCCCAAGATGAAGGACAAACTTGCCTTGTTCAACAGCGGCAGCTTCAACAACATGGTCAATGCCGCGATCGTACAGGAGGACGCTACTAGGGAGCTATTCTCTAACAAGAAGAAAAGGAGTGCTCCGCAGGGCAGCGGAGGGGGTGCTCCTCAGAAGTACCAAATGGTGTATCGATCACCATCCGGCCAGAGGTGGCAACCGCCATCGCGACCACCAATGTTTCGGGGTCGCTAGTTCAACAACGCCGGCTTTTGCCCACAGCAGCAACAAGGGATGATTCCGCGTGCACCTCTACCTCCACCGCGTGCACCGGGATTCCGTCCTCCTTTCCGCGCCGGTCAGACCCCGTACACGGGTTTCACGTGTGGTCGTACGAAGCATTTCACCAAGGACTACCCACAAAGCGGAGGACAGTCATCGTACAAGGGGGAAAATCAGCCCCGCAACTAGCCCAAGAAGCCAGCCACCAGAATCGGCAACATCCACGACCTCGCCATCGAGGACGTTCCGGAAGGCGCACCTGTACTCACGGGTACGTTCTCTCTCATTGGTCATCCCGTAGTCATCCTTTTTGACTCTGGTGCTTCCCACAACTTTATTAGGAAGTCTTATGTCATTCAATATTAGTGTCCTATCATTTCCACAAAAACCCCATATGTGATTTGTTCTCCGGGAGGGAAAGTGGTAGCAGATAAGATGGTCCATAGGGTACCTCTTAATTTGGGTGGGAACATATACCCTATCTCTCTCATTATACTAGAGCATCAGAAGTTAGATGTCTTCTTAGGGATGGCATGGTTGCAATACAATTGTGCTACTATTGAAATTGTTCCTCGGAGGATATATCTAAATGCTCCAGTCCACTCTTCCCAAACTCTCACTCTTGAGAGTAATATCCACGTGACTCCAACTACTTATAACACCGAGGCATGTAAACTTGAAGACATTCCAGTGGTATGTGAGTATCCGAACGTATTTTCCAAAGATCTTCCTGGTATGCCACCAGAAAGAGATGTCGAGTTTAAGATTGAACTTGTACCAGGAATAGTGCCGATCTCGAGAAAGAAATATAAGATGGGGCCTAAGGAACTTGTAGAACTAAAAGAGCAACTGAAGGAACTTTTGGACAAGGGTTTCATTCATCCAAGTTCATCACCTTGGGGTTGTTCTGCATTGTTCATGGAAAAGAAGGATAAAATGTTGAGACTATGTGTGGACTATCGTCCACTCAATGCTGTCACGATCAAGAACAAGTATCCACTACCACGCAACGATATTCTGTTCGATCAATTGATGGGTGCTAGAGTATTTTCAAAGATGGATCTTCGCTCTGGATATCATCAAATCAGGATTCGACTAGAGGATATACCTAAGACAACATTCTCAATGAGGTATGGATTGTATGAGTACCTTGTCATGTCCTTCGGATTGACCAACGCACCGGCCCATTTCATGTATCTCATGAATTCGGTGTTCATGCCGGAATTGGACAAGTTTGTTGTGGTCTTCATCGACGACATCCTTGTGTACTCGAATTATAAAGAAGAACATGCACAACATTTGCACATCGTGCTTCAACGATTGCGAGACCACAAGCTGTACGCCAAGTTCAGCAAATGTGAGTTCTGGATCAGCCAAGTGCCATTTCTAGGGCACATCATCTTCGCCTAGGGGATTGCAATTGATCCAAGCAAGATTAAGCAAGTACTCAAATGGGAGTCTCCAAAGTCTGTGCATGATGTTCGTAGCTTCCTGGGTTTAGCAGGATATTATCAGAGGTTCATTCCAAGTTTCTCCAAGATAGCTAAACCGATGACGGAACTTCTGAAGAAAGGGAAGAAATATGCATGGACAAAGGAATGTGAGGAAGGTTTTCAAGCATTAGTGAAACACCTCACAACAGCGTCGGTATTAGCCCAACAAGACACGGCCAGGTCATTTGATGTTTATTGTGATGCATCTGGGATTGGTTTGGGTTGCGTATTAATGCAAGACATAAGGGTGCTCGCTTATTGATCACGGCAGCTTCGGAACCATGAGCAGCATTATCCGACTCATGATCTGGAGCTCGCTGCCGTGGTACTTGCATTGAAGATGTGGAGACACTATCTATGGGGCAACCTAGTACATCTCTACACCGATCACAAAAGCTTGAAGTACATCTTCACCCAGAAGGACATGAATATACGACAGCGAAGATGGTTGGAATTAATCAAAGACTATGAAATTGAGATCCACTACCATCCCGGAAAGGCAAATGTAGTTGCAGATGCGCTGAGTCGCAAGTCCCATGTAAATAATCTTTCTATCACCTTGGTAGAAGAAGAAGAACCGAGTCTCTACTTGGTTCCATATGGGGCGCTCTAAAATCTAGCTCTCATTCCTACCATAAGGGAAGAAATAGTGGAGGCTCAGAAGAAAGACAAGGGCATATCGCATATTCACCGAAGAATGAAAAAGGGGGAGATGAAGTGTTTCCTATGTGATTATGATGGTACCATCTGGTTCAAAGACCGCATCGTGGTGCCCTGCAATGTAGGACTTCAGAAGAAGATTTTGGACGAAGCTCATTTGTCCAAGTACTCTATTCATCCGATAAGTAACAAATTGTACCAAGACTAAAACAAATTTTGGTGGACTCAGATGAAGAGGGAGATAGCGAAGTATGTATCCAAATGTGATACTGTCGGTACCCTACGTACTGGGTACCCCGCGACCGCAAGAAGTGCAAGAAAGTTCCACCAATCAGAGTTGAAGGCCTTTGCAGGTCCCACATGTCACGTTGCACTGCACCCGCTCCCCTCACATGGCTGGCTCCTGGGTTAACACGTGTAAGAGAAGACCGGAACTAAACTCCCAACCAAGGGAAGCTCTGGCGACTACACGTGTACAATAGCCTCGGACCTAGCCCCTGTCAGAGAGGAGCTCCGGTGCCGACATGTATACAGCGACCCCGGACCCACCCTCCCGCAAGGAAAAGCTTCGGATATGCCACGTGTGGAGCCTCCAGACCTTCATCGCTGACATAAATACAAGCAGATCACGTCCATTATAGACATTCAAGGATGGTTAAAGCAGCAGTTACAAGGCTTGATAACGTGTCATTAATGCTATACTAATGACACGCGATCAAGAGCACTGTTAATAGGGGTAATGCAGCCATCAAGGCACGTTATCACACTATTAATCATGCTTAATACTCTTTAGACAGTGTATTAGGCCATTAAATACGTCAGGGCCACATGTCGGGCCAGGCAAGCTTTATAACGGTCAGTCCTTAGAACTATAAAATGGTTGTATCGCGCGAACTCAGGGGACATCTTATTCAACCTGGTCCCAGCCAATCAACTGGCAATACACCAACATAAACCCCGTGGAGTAGGGTGTTACGCTCAGGCGGCCCGAACCACGTAAATCCCTGAGGTCATCATCTTGATCGTGATCTCTGTATGTACCAACCACAAAAGAACTTCCGCGGGCTGCTTCTTAGCGGGTCCGGGGGAAGTGTCGTATAAAACACTTCGACATTTGGCGCGCCAGGTAGGGCCTCAATCCTGAGATCACAAGATGGTGAATTCAGCTGTTGGATCCTCCAATGGCAACCACACTGGACAACCTGCTAGAGGCAACCCCTCCAATGTTGAAAAACCAGCAGGTGCCATTGTTCCAGCAGGCGCTGTGGCACCACAGCCACCATCTGTTCCAGCAAATGTTGACGGCCCCTAAGATATACTAAAAAATCATCCTCAACAATGGCGCCAGAAATGCTTTTTAGTATTTCTTATGCACCATTAACTAAACACCTCCAACTGATGTGTCAGAAATGCTTGTTAATGGTTCTACTAGATCACAGAGTGAGTTCCGCAAGCGCACGGAGGTATCATTGTAGCATTTCCCCTTAAGAGTATTCCCAAGGGTGTCATTTATTGATCCCAAAGGAAGGCAGGGAAGAGATATAACAATCATCGAGTGGAAAGAGTAGAAAGGTCTAGGTAAGAATCTAGTAAGGATGGATAAAATAATAGTGGAGGTAGTGTGACATACACAAAAGCTTTCAAGTCTAAGGGGGGTAAGAGGATCCTAGAGGTTAGTTAAGGTTGAGAGTTATGGAGGTACTCCTACTATGCTCCATTGTACATATACATAGCCTAAACTAAATATTCATAAGCTAGATCAATAGTGAATACTTATGCTATGTGGTTCAACACATCGAGCACGGGCTTACCCCTAGCAATACTAGGGCAACTCCCACCAAGAGCCTGTGGCATAGCCTAACATGGAGGATTACAAAGGACAAATAGGGATGTCACCACCTACTGCCTACCCCTTCAATCCGTGGGTCTACGAGACATCCAATGCTACTTAGCTATCCTAGCACCATGCTAGCATATTAAGTAATTACCTTAGAAGCCTAGGCACAATCCATCCTAAGGCAATGAATTGAATCATCATTGAACCAATGTTGATACACAACATAATTATCCATACTAACCTAGTTATGTTATAATTAACTAGACTATAGTGGGCGTCTATAGGTTCTATGATAATGAGATATGTTCATGATGAAACAGTCATAGAAGCTATACCTTCCACATACATGGACTCCACAATCAAACAAGAAACGCTTTGCCCAAGTATATGTATAAGTAGAGACTAAAGATATTATCTTTATTATGCATAAAGTCACAAAACAAGAAAGAATACATGAGCCATACCTTTCCCAATGTAGGATTGGAAAGAGAGAGACTCCTTACTCCTTTCCCAATTTGGACTCTGGACTAGAGACTCTCCTCTCTACAACCTAACTCCTCTAAGACTATGGATGATAGTGTATACAATAGAGATGAAGCTCAAGTTGTGTGTGTTGAAGTGAGGGGTAGGGGTCCTATTTATACTAGTGTTGAGGTTGGTTCCCGCCACCAAAAGTGCGCGAATCAGTCACCATTGACTCCTTCAAGCCAGGAGGAGCCAACACGCGTCGTTTGACCGCGTTTGGCGCCAGGAAGGGGTCGGCCGAACCCCTGGTTCGGCTGACCTGGTCAGCACTCCAAATGTGGAGTGCTTCCTCCAAGTGACTGCCAGGTGGGCCCCCTTGATGTATCTCGGTGATACACCATTGGATCTCCTCGGATACTTCTGTTTGTGGGCCATTTGATCCATGGGATGCCATGTGTCATCGCCTGATTGCCTGGAATGATATTTTATAGGATTGATCCCTCTACATTTCCTCATTTCCTGCATAAAATGCTGCATACACATATTTCTCCAAGTCCAAGTGGAATTGGGTTAGATAGAAAGGTGATGTGTGCAAGAAATGACAAATCCTTCACATAATTGAGTTAAATTGACGGATGAAATTGGTATATAACAGCCGCCAACAAACTCCCCCAAGCTTATCCTTTGCTCGTCCAGAGCAAAGTCAAGACTTTAGGTTGATGATCAAGAGTTGCTACAATGTCTTATTTTCAAAAGTATCTAATGCACAACAAGATACTCTACCTAGTATTGCAGAAATTGGCTATGATTCTCTACCTTTCTTAAGTTATCATGGGGCTTATGCTTTTTCATATTCATGAGTAGTTGAAAGGTAGAATAGCAAATGTAGCAAACATAGCCTAGAAATCAAGTTCCACTTAAATCCCGGAGAATTCAATTTAGATATTAAGTACCTCAATTTGATTCTCTCAATCACTACTTTGTGGATAGTGGAAATATTTCCTCACCAAGGCATTGTGCCTCTACTATTCCTACTCATTGAATATGGCTTGTATGTGGAGCTTGGTAAGGAAAGTAAGTAGGCATATTTGCATCACATATATTCCTAAATCAAAAGAGTAAGCCTTAGGAGAATTCAAATCAAAACTTTTTGATTCAAGACTAGTGCAAGTGAAGTCTTGAATTCAAAAAGAGTTGAATGATTTCTCACATAGGTCTCTACTAGTTTGATTAGGCTCAATGTGAAAGCAAATAGCATATGCATAAGGTTTTGTCTATGTATGAACATCATATGGCTTTGGTAGGTATTTCCATCCAATTGAGGGAAACTTAAATCTTTTTAGAATTTCTCCAGAAATCTAAGTTTTACTTTCAAACTAGGACTAGCAGCCCTATTACTAATTCTGATCTTGCAACAACCTAGAATTAGATTAAGCTTTTGCTACCCACAACTTCCAAATTAAGGTAAAAGTATTTCAAACCAATGAAAGCAATATTCGGACAGTAGCAAGTTGTAAACTAGAGACTTAGGAAAATAAAACAGAGCAACTGTTCATCATTTCATCTATGTGAATTCGAAATCATTCTTACCGCACATCTTTATTTGATGAAAGCAAATCTAACCTATTGTTATTCTTTTTAAATGCAAGGTGAATGATGGATGGATGGAAAATAAATATGCAAGGAATGTGATACATGTTACCTCAAGTGGGGGTCCTCCCTCAAGCTTGTTCTTAAACTACCTCCGTGACAAGGGTTGAACCCTTGATGACGGAAGTACGCTGCAAGATCGGCTTGTTGTTGTTGTAGTGCCGTGTTGAAGTTGGTGAATTGAGCATCCATGTGTTGTTGCCAATCCTGGGTACCTTGAACATGCTCCTGGAGTGTGCTGTAGATGTCACCCGTTCTCACTCCATGTTCTCCCATATGTCTAGTGAGGTCCGTCATTCCTTTGCTATAGTCATGGTGACTCCTAGCCGAAAAGGAACGACATCCTCTCATGGACGTTGGGGGCAAGCGGCTAGAGCTTGAAGTGGATAAGGGTGGATCCATTTGCCATTCTTGCCAAGATGATCCCCCAGTCTCATACATTGGAGGTTGAGTCCATCCGGGCGCATAACCCGTTGGGTTCTCTTTCTCTTGGTATTCATGGATCGGAGAGATTATTGGTGGCATGCCTGTGGCTGCAGCCCTCGCACGATTCCTTGTTACCCTGCCAGAGACATTACTTCTTCTTGCTTCCTCAAGGGGAAGAAGATTAATGGTTAGCCTCCGGCATTTGTACGAATGAAAATCTGGGTTAGGTAACCGAATTTCATTGACAAAGCCGGGATAGAAAAATATCAAGGAGCCATCATGATCATGCTTAAGGGTATGACCTCGCACTAAATAGTCTTCATCAATTAATTCTCTTTCAGTTTCAATACATTCAAATGAAGAGTATTTAATTGCTCCTACCCTATCAGCAATATGAGTAATCAATGAAGTGCATCCATTTGGTCCTGATTTTGAAATGTAATCTAACCATTGTGTCATCATGGCTTTGACTGGAGCAACTTTTATCTTTTTAGTCATGGCAAACAAAATTTTCAATTCATCATCTCGCACAACCCTAAAATCTCCCCTAGGGAACATAGTCATAGCCACCATCTATGCATGAAGCCTATTCCTAGGAGCCCTACATGTGACCTCACTGGTTATCTCATGCCAAAAACTTTGTTTGTTAAACTTAGGCAAATTGTCTAAATCTAGCAAACACCGTTTTTGGAAGCCTAGGATGCTACCTAATTCTTTCCATAGGATGTTGTATTATTTTTGAATTAATCTAAAAGTAATACCATCAAATCCTATTCTTAGCGTGCAAAGGAATTGGATAGCGAGAAGGCGTGAACCTTTCTCCTCTATGTGAGCAAAGCCATCAAATCCAATTGCATGCCAAATGGAAAGAAATTCGGAGTCCATACCTATTTTGGAGATCAAACGTTGATCGTAAGCCCTGTTGTGGCGGAACTCACGATCTTGGAGAAGCCCGCGTGCTTGATCTTCAATTTCGCTTCGTATGTCTAGGTCGTTGTCATGAAGAAGTTGGTGTGGGTTGCTTCTCTCTTCCATGGGAGTGTCCTCACACACACTTCTCCTCCTTGGGCTTGTACCCATGGAAGAGAGGCGTGCACTAGAACCATCACCATGGCTTGAGCTTGCAGCCTCCTTCCTCTTTCCAAACAACCTCTTCATGTCTTTTTGAGTTCAACAAGCAAGAACAAAACAAGGCGAGAAAAATCCGAAAAGAAGCGATGTTTGGAAAACAAAACTCTCAACGAATTTTCTCCTCTTGGAAGCTTGAGTGTAAAATGCAAATGCAGACAAAAGAAAATCTTTTTGGGTATGGATTTGAGCAAGAGTATTGCAATGAAGAGCAAGAAAAACAAGGTGAGCTAGAGAGTGACCTGGGGAGGTGTAAAATCATGTGGTTTGTGAAGAGAGGTGCTCCTCACAGCCACAATTTATAGGGTGCATCCTCCAAAGGTCACTTGGGGTTCAAAATATAGCCGTTGGAGGAAGGGGATCCAATTTGGCTCCACTCTCTGTTCGGCCGACCAGGGGGTTCGACCGACCAGACAGGTGGCCCCCCTGGTTCCCCTTTTGGCAAGTGGCTCCCCAACGGCTATAAAGTTAGCACGTTGGTGAAATGCCACATGTTTAGCTCAGAAAAAAATTGTTTCTCAAATAAAAACCTTTTTTTCAAATCCAATAAAAAAATTTTTTTGAAAAGAAAGAAAGAAAAATGATAGTTGAGAATATAAGATTCTCAACTTGCTAGGAAAAATCAAATATGCAATGGGAAAAATCCAAATGGGGTGGAAAAAGAAAAATAAAGTGGGACAACTACCAATTTAACCTATTGGCGTAGGTCTCACCACCGTCCGATGAGATGGACATTCTTCCGTCTTCATTTCACATCTGGGCCCGGAGGGATGGGCTCGGACGGCTTTTCTTGCTTCTTCTGCCATTCCTTCTTTGGCGGCTTGGTGGACTTGGGCCTTCCGGAAGGTCTAGACGATTCCGTCGCCTTTGGATATTGGCGTGGTCGAAACGACGGATTCTCCTCGTAGATTAATCTTCTCATGAATGCAATGAGTGAGTCCACCTTTGGAGGTGTGACTTTGACCTCTCTGATGTGTTTATCATTCGGCCCATACTTGATTTGAATCATGGAGCATTGCTCTAATCTTGGCCGAAAGTCAAATTTTTCCTCCTTGCCATTGATATGGAAGTGGATTTCTCCAGCTCCCACATCTATGCGAGCTTTTGCAGTGCTTAGGAATGGACGCCCAAGAATGAGTGGTGTATATTTCTCAGTGTCCATGTCTAGCACCACAAAATCCACGGGTATGAAGCAGTTCAGATCTTCACTGGGACGTCTTCAGCAATACCCGTTGGATAACACACTGAAGAGTGAGCCAATTGTAGCTGCATTGGTGTTGGAGTCAGCTCTGTGAAGTTCAGCTGGTCGAACACAACCTTGGGCATCACACTAACACTTGCTCCCAGATCACAAAGTGCCTTGTCAAAGTGGTGAGCCCCAATTGAACATGAAATGGTAGGACAACCGGGGTCCTTTTTCTTTTCAGGAAGCCTATTGAGGATGGCTGCACTGCAGTCTTCCATAAGCTTGACGACCTCTGTGGTGGGCAACGGCCGTTTGTTGTTCAATATGTCCTTGAGATAGCGAGCATAAGTGGGTACTTGCATCGCATCTATCAAGGGAACATTGATGTGGATCTTTTGGATGATCTCAACAAAATGGTTGAATTGCTAATCCACTGTTGGCTTCCTTTGTCTGTGAGGGAATGGCAATAGGTTAGTGTCTTCAAAGTGTTTGGCCATTCTCTCACCAAGTAATTCACTTGGGACATCCTCCTTCTCAGGCCCAATTGTCCTCTTTTCTTGTGTGGGATATGGTGGGTCACGAGTGGTCTTTCCTCCTCTCGTAACCACTGCATTGACGTTCTCCACTAGGGCTTCTAGCTGCCCCGGAATTCTGTTGTTTTCCAATGGAGGGACAACTGTAGCAAGTTGTGCCAGCTGAGTCTCCAACATCTTGTTGAGGCTTAGTTGATTCTTGAATGCTGAGGATAGTCCTTCAATCTTTGCATTGATATTCTCTAGGGTCTTGTCATTAGATGACAGCTTCTTGGATAGGGAATCATTGATCTTGAGCTGGCTAATGGCAAGTTCTCTCAAGTTGGGCTGATTTCCAGGGTTGCCATTGCTGTTGTACCCTCCTTGAAAGAACGGGCGTTGTGACCCCATCCTTGTCCTCCTGGACGATAGCCATTGTTGTTGTTGAAATTTCCATTGTTGGCGAGGTATAGGGCATCCTCACGAGTTTCTGGGCAATCATTGCCCATATGACCCGTGTTGCCACATAGTTCACATGTGATGTGAGAGTCTAGGGCATAGACATTGCCAGACACTTCACCACTGGCTTGTCCATCAATTTTCTTCATTAGGAGGTCCAATTTTGTAGTGATCATGTCCACCTCCTTGAAGGTGTGCATGCCTCGCTATCGGGTATGGAGACGCTCATCGTTCCATCCCATGTTGGTCACCATCTTCTCAATAAGATCTTTAGCTTTTGGCACCGTCAATAAGAAGAAGGCTCCTCCAGCAGCAACATCCAAATGGTCACGAGTTGATGGGATCAGCCCATTATAGAAATTCTGAATAATGAGCCAATCATCCATCCCATGGTGGGGATAGGCTAGGATGTACTCCTGAAGCCTTTCCCATGCCTCGGGAATAGATTCCTTGAGCTCTTGCTGAAAGCTGGAAATCCTTCCACGTAGGGCATTGGTTTTGCCCAATAGGAAGAATTTGGCGAGGAATGCCGTAGAACACTTCTCCCAAGTGTCTACAGCACTTCGGTTCGCGTAGACCCACTATTTCGCTCTCCCAAGGAGAGAGAACAGGAACAGTCTCAGACATACCGCATCTGGAGACACGTCCTTGATCTTAAAAGTGTTGCAGATCTCGAGGAGTTGTTGCAGGTGAGCACTTGCATCCTCGTTAGCCTTCCCACAAAATGGGTTAGCTTGCACCATCGTGATAAGGCTAGTTTTGATCTCGAAGTTCACATCTCCCATGTTAATAGTGGGCCCAATAGGCACATTGTTAGCAGAGGGAGTTGAGAACTCACGAAGGGTCTTCTGAGCCATTGGCGTTTGGATTATTGGTGCAGAAATGCTGGCTTGCTTTGCCGCACGAATCTTCTGAGGAGTAACGACACGAGGTCGGTCTCTCAGAAGAGATCCGAGATCTTCAACAAAGTTTTTCAGTAGGCGGAAACCAGACATACACTACCCTGTTTCCACATTTAAAACAAATGCGAAAACAAAGAATGGTTATCCTACTACAGTCCTACCCAGGGTTCTATCCTATTCACTTAGTTATGTTATATATCTATTTGCCTTACCTGACAACGGCGCTAGAAATGCTTGTTGACGGCTCCTAAGATATACTAACAAATCATCCCCGACAAAGGCGTCAGAAATGCTTGTTGGTATTTCTTATGCACCATTAACTAAACATCTCCAACTGATGTGTCAGAAATGCTTGCTAATGGTTCTATTGGATCACAGAGTGAGTTCCGCAAGCGCACGGAGGTATCATTGTAGCATTTCCCCTTAAGAGTATTCCCAGGGGTGTCATTTATTTGATCCCAAAGGAAGGCAGGGAAGAGATATAACTATCATCGAGTGGAAAGGGTAGAAAGGTCTAGGTAAGAATCTAGTGAGGATGGATAAAATAATAGTGGAGGTAGTATGACACACACAAAAGCTTTCAAGTCTAAGGGGGGTAAGAGGATCCTAGAGGTTAGTTAAGGTTGAGAGTTATGGAGGTACTCCTACTATGCTCTATTGTACATATACATAGACTAACCTAATTATTCATAAGCTAGATCAATAGTGAATACTTATGCTATGTGGTTCAACACGTCGGGCGTGGTCTTACCCCTAGCAATACTAGGGCGACTCCCGCCAAGAGCCTGTGGCATAGCCGAACGTGGAGGATTACAAAGGACAGATAGGCCTGTCACCACCTACTGCCTACCTCTTAAATCCGTGGGTCTACGAGACATCCAATGCTACTTAGCTATCCTAGCACCATGCTAGCATATTAAGTAATTACCTTAAGAGCCTAGGCACAATCCATCCTAAGGCAATGAATCGAATCATCATTGAACCAATGTTGATACACAATATAATTATCCATACTAACCTAGTTATGTTATAATTAACTAGACTATAGTGGGGGTCTATAGGTTTTATGATAATGAGATATGTTCATGATGAAAAAGTCATAGAAGCTATACCTTCCACATACATGGACTCCACAATCAAACAAGAAACACTTTGCCCAAGTATATGTATAAGTAGAGACTAAAGATATTATCTTTATTATGCATAAAGTCACAAATACAAGAAAGAATACATGAGCCATACCTTTCCCAATGTAGGATTGGGAAGAGAGATACTTCTTACTCCTTTCCCAATTTGGACTTGGGACTAGAGGCTCTCCTCTCTACAACCTAACTCCTCTAAGACTATGGATGATAGTGTATACAATAGAGATGAAGCTCAAGTGGTGTGTGTTGAAGTGAGGGGTAGGTGGTCCTATTTATACTAGTGTTGAGGTCGGTTCCCGCCACCAAAAGCGCGCGAATCAGTCACCATTGACTCCTTCAAGCCAGGAGGAGCCAACACGCGTCGTTTGGCAGCGTTTGGCGCCAGGAAGGGGTCAGCCGAATCCCTGGTTCGGGCGACCTGGTTAGCACTCCAAACGTGGACTGTGATGAGGACATCACTTCTATGGATACAAACAACACTCCATTGAACATACAAGATGCAATCAATAGAGTTCAGAGGTGAACTCGTTCTTATATATTTCCTTATATGTTTTTGAGCATTGATTGCTATTTAATGATTTAATTATTATTAGGATCCATGGAGAGGTTCAAGGAGTACTTGGAGGAAGTATTAGGGACGTGGAAGACCAGAGAAATTGTTCAAAGAAGATGGAAACCGAACCAAACTCCAAATCGTATCTAACTCGGAGTCCAGGAGCAGTACGCACTAAAACGGACGCCCATGATGCATACGAACTCCGTTTTAGACGTTCTACATATGCACCGAAAGGGGAGAGGATATCCTTTCAATGGCGCTAGTCCCATGTCAAACTTCCTTCAGAGTCGACGGGAATCATCGAAACAAAATCAAGTACGGAATCTGTCAGGGTGCTGCGCCACCGTATTGGGCCATTGAGCCATGTATCAAGTCTAAGTCCATTTTTTTATCTTAGGGTTAGGTCACGACCCCAACACCCCCTTGGACGTCCTCCCACCTATATATACTTCATAGTAGCCGCCATGAACAATTGGATTTTGCTTAGATTAATAATATCGTCGTTTTATGATTTGTGAAACCCCAACTTCGCTATTTCAGATAGTGTCTACCTTGTTCTTGCTTGTGTTCTCGGTTGCACTTGCAGAAATTAGCCTTCTTGGCGAGGTCAATCGTGTGCAACACAGTTGATAACTAACGGAGTGGTGGTGTAGTGATTGCAGGGGTTTTTCGTGTTCTACTCGAGAGCCTCGGATCATCAACGTTGAGATCTCCATCAATTGACTTATCCGTTACCTTTCGGAAGATCGGGACTCATCTCTTTTACTTATCAATTGGTATCAGATTTCTAGGTTGCCCGTTAGGTAATTCATCTATCAATTACATTAGTTTTGTTATTCATACCTAGAGTCCACAAAAAAGCCACAAAAAATTTGCATTTTAATAGATCTGTTCATCACTTTGTCCAAACCACCATCGAGCCCTTTGCAACTTTATTATTCAGTTTGGTTTTGGTGAGTTTGTGTCCATTGTTGAGTTATATTTCTGGTTTAGAAAGTGTTTTTGGTCTTAGTTTGAGTTTTGCATTGTGTGATTCATCCTTTTGAATCATGTCATCACGTCCAGATTAGATTCACCTCTGTCCCGCTCGGTATTTTCATCATATCTCACACATACGAACTCGGATTTTTGGTGTTCTTGTACTTTCTGGAAAGCTTAAGAAGTGCTATATAACTTTCATATTCATCATTTTCCCAAAACATATAGTTATCGTTGTCTAAATTGCATTAGATCCGAATCTGTTATTGACCTAAAAATTCTGAACAGTCTGTATTTCGGAGGCAATATCTCCTATTGTTCTTTTCCAAAATAGGTCTTCCATATACTGAAATTAAAGAGGAGAGATATATCTACAATCTTGCTGTTGTTAGTTTTTCTATTTGGAGCCTCTAAGTATGCCTATTTGTCCTTGGACGATTGATCAGAAAATCTGTGATAGACCCACGAGATATCTTTGATTGATTTTCATTGTGTTCTTCCCTTGCAGCACATTCTAAAAAAAAGAAGAAAAAAGAAAAAGGCAAGTACAAAACAAGAAACAAAAGCCGCACAGAAAAAGAAAAAAAAAGAAAAAAAACAGAAGTGCTTGCATTCTTTGTGTCATCTAGTTTTGTCTCATGTCTTGCTAGCTTGAACTACTAGGAACACATTTAGGCTAGCAACTTTGACAAATACTTTGGACACTTATTCAACTTTACTATCTGATTGCATTGTTGCTAATCCTTTCTGCATATAATTGCCATCCAAGCTAAACCTTACTCTTGAGCAGAATCGATACACCTTTGCAATCATCCCACGCTTCATTGGTTTCTTCATACCGTCCACCGTTTGCCACTTGCAGTGTCGGTAAGAACACTTGTAAGAGCGTGGTAAGACGCTTGAGAGTTTGTGACTCCACTTCCACTTTTCCATTATCCTTTGTAGTTGATAGGTATAACATATTTTTTTGTTGTCTTTTGTTTGCTACTAACAATGTCAGGTAAAAGCAAGAATTATGCTTTATATGCTGAGATGATTGACATGATGAAGACGACGATGGAGTTGTTCACTCAAAATCAAACATCAATCAAGGTTTCACATGACATTCAGACCACCTTTACAACACCTTCCACAAGAAGTAATTACATTCTCTCATCTCTTCCTTCTTATGATGGTTTTGGTTACGATGAATATATTGCTTGGGAAATAGAGTTGGATAAAATTTTTGGACAATGTCATATGTGTGAGAAAAGAAAAATTAGAAATGTTGCAAGTGCATTAGTAGGTTGTGCATCGACTTGGTGGAACAACTTAAGTGATTTGGAAAGACCTCGAACATGGAAAGATACGAAAATTCTTATGCGAGAAACTTTTGCTAATGTATCTAATTGTAAAGATGAAATACATGAACTTGAGAAGAATTTTCTTGTTGTACCTCCTCCTTTTCCTAACCTTTTGCAGGAACATGAACAAATAAATGTAGATGCAAATGAGAGTGAGGTGTTGAACAACTCTTCTGAATTTTTTGATGAATCAACTCCTAATGCATTTGAATTTCTTGCTGAAAATGAGAGTAGTGTTAATGGACAATGCTGTACAGTTAACCAAGGTATGATATTTTCAGATGTGCTGAATTTTGCTACCAATCATACTATCGATGAGCAGCAACAAGATGAACCTTTTCATAATACACCTTTATAATTAGTTGATTTTCCTACTGATTCTTACAACAAAAATGAGTTGTGTGCTGATAATTATATTGTACCTATGCTAGAACAACCAAATGAATTTGATACTTTATCACTCACTTGTGCTGAAATTAAGCATTTGATCCCAACTACATGTGAAAGGGATGAGCTGGAATTGTTATCTTCTCTAAATACTTTGGGCTATATTGAATTTGACACTCTTTGTAATCTAGATATCATAGAGAAGATAATATTTTCTCAATCTGAATTGCCTTTGTTAAGTAGAAATAATTTTCATGCTACAGGAAAATATGAACATAGTGGTATGTTTATGGTGCATAAAGTTTACATATGTTCAAATGAGGAAGCTTCTTTTGTGCTGCAACAACATGGTCAAGTAAATGAATGTACTAACGCTAATAATATCTTGTCAAGTTTTTCTAGTATTTTTTCCTTGCAGCAGGGACAACAAAAGCATTATTTACTGCGGTTGTGCAATATGGACAGTGCTCACTCTATCCCCAAAAGCCTCTTTGTTGGATATACAAGCAAGCCGAGGACGGCTTGTCATAAAGAAGGGGAGAATGATGAGATCATGCATGTTATCATTGCACCTACAAATATGACACAATGTTTATTTGTTTCGGATCTTGGCTCAAGTGAATGTGCACTCTTATTTGATGGACAAGATCAAGATGGCGCACTATGTCGTCCACCACCTTGGCCTCCTCCATTCATGCACACAAGAAGATTTGATGGCGTTGCACATTTGGACCAACACATGAGAGATGAACTTGAGTCGAGGACGACTCCAATTCAAGAAGGGGAGGATGATGAGGACATCACTTCTATGGATACAAACAACACTTCATTGAACATACAAGATGCAATCAATAGAGTTCAGAGGTGAACTCGTTCTTATATATTTCCTTATATGTTTTTGAGCATAGATTGCTACTTAATGATTTAATTGTGCTTAGGACCCATGGAGAGGTTCAAGGAGTACTTGGAGGAAGTATTAGGGACGTGGAAGACCAGAGAATTCGTTCAAAGAAGATGGAAACCGAACCAAACTCCAAATCATATCCAACTCGGAGTCCAGGAGCAGTACGCACTAAAATGGACGACCAGGATGCATACAAACTCCGTTTTAGATGTTCTACATATGCACGGAAAGGGGAGAGGATAAACTTTCCAATGGTACTGGTCCCATGTCAAACTTCCTTCGGAGTCGACGGGAATCGTCGAAACAAAATGAAGTACAGAATCTGTCAGGGTGTTGCGCCACCGTATTGGGCCATTGGGCCATGTATCAAGTCTAAGTCCATTATTTTTGTATCTTAGGGTTAGGTCACGACCCCAACACCCCCTTGGACGTCCTCCCACCTATATATACTCCATAGTAGCCGCCATGGACAATTGGGTTTTGCTTAGATTAATAATATCGCCATTTTACGGTTTGTGAAACCCCAACTTCGCGATTTCAGATAGTGTCTACCTTGTTCTTGCTTGTGTTCTCGGTTGCACTTGCAGGAATTAGCCTTCTTGGCGAGGTCAATCGTGTGCAGCACAGTTTATAACCAACGGAGCGGTGGTGTAGTGATTGCAGGGGTTTTTTGTGTTCTACTCGAGAGCCTCAGATCATAAACGTCGAGATCTCCATCAATCGACTTATCCATTACCTTTCGGAAGATCGGGACTCATCTCTTTTACTTATCAGAGTGCTTCCTCCAGGTGGCTGTCAGGTGGGCCCCCTTGATGTATCTAGGTGATACACCGTTGGATCTCCTCGGATACTTCTGTTTGTGGACCATGGGATGCCACGTGTCGTTGCCTAATTTGTTGGGATGATATTTTATCCATCAACAGCAAACAATGCTAGTCAACAAGATGGAGCATCTGAGTCGATCACTACATCGACAAACAAGAACCCCTGAGCACGCGCTCATTGCTGCGCGAGCTCTTCTACAGCGCCCATCCAGGTGCACCCCAGGGTGCTATGGAGCAGTGGAGGGCTGATGTTGACCATCTGGTTGCAGCTGCGGCTCCAGGCCTCAGCAACCAAGGTCCTCCTCCTTCGGAGCGAGCACCTTCACAACGAGGGACCTTGTCTGGCTGACTAGGTCCGCAAGTCTCACAACAGAGGAGACGTGCTCCATCTCAGCAGGTGATTTCATTGCCTCCTGGGGCACGACGCACCAACACAATTACCAGGATTCTGACTCATGACCTGCGATCGGAACCAGAGCGCTGTTACCGGCAACAGGACGACCGTGTCCACATTGAGCGCGCTTGTGAGAGGCGAGAAGCTTGGGACAACCCTGCTCCTCAGGGAGTAGGAGGAGGCTGTTCTGCCCTGGCCATGCACTTACGTATGGTCAGGTGGCCATAGAAGTTCTGACCCCATTTATCGGAGAAATTCGATGGGACTGTCAATCCCGCTGAATTTCTTCAAATCTACTCCACTGCCATACTGGTAGCGGGGGGTGATGAAGCTGTAATGGCCAATTACTTCCCGGTGGCTTTAACTGGGACTGCAAGGTCCTGGTTCATGAGTCTTCCACCCGACTCCATTAATAGTTGGGTGGAGATGTGCCAACAATTCACTGCCAACTTCGGGAGCTCCTATACCCGGCCCGACACTGAATTGGACTTGTTTGCTGTAAAGCAAGCATCGGGGGAGTCGCTACAGTCCTTCATCCAGCGATTCTCTCAGGTACGAAATACCATTCCTTCAATCTCGAGCTCCTCTATAATCGTTGCATTCAGACAGGGTGTTCGAGATAAGAAGCTGGCCATTAAAGAAGTTACGAGCATCACAGAACTCTTCAGCCTAGCCGACAAATGTGCTAGAGCTGCGGAGGACCGTGAAATGCACTGCAAGCCAGCTCCAGAGGCCAACCAGAAGTCCTCCAAAACTGAACCCGCTACTTCCGATAGTGGTAAGAAGAAAAAGAAGCCCAACAACAAAAAGAAGCCGTCAACCGGCGCTCCAGCTGCTGCTGCTGCAACTCCTGAAAGTCGGGGGCCACACACTGAGAAGCGATCTCGACCTTCATCAGAAGACGGCAACAGTTCCAAAGCATGGTGTCCGATTCACAAGATGAATCGACGCAGCTTGGAAGAATGCCAGGAGGTCCAGAACCTTGCCGAGCACTATAACAAGCGTTGGGAAGAAGCTTCTTTCTCTCAAAGGGAAGAAAAACAAAAAGTCGATGAAGCTCCGGCTGAAGAAGAGCTAGGTTTCCAGGACCCCAAAAAGGTCTTGAAAGCCGTCTACAACACTGTCAACGATGACTCCAACGTCTCGGACAACGAACGTAGGAAGACCTTGAACACCATCTATGGTGGTTCTTGGGACATCACCTCTCGTCGCATCCTCAAGACAATGCGGCGAGAGTGACCATGGTATCTCCCGCTGCTAAGGCGGAACCACATCGGAAGTGGATGGATACACACATCATTTTTGATGCTTCAGACTGCCCCCGAAATATGATCGGGGCTGGCCAACTCCCCTTGATGGTGTCACCCACCATTAACAATATCCAAATCCACCATGTGATGGTGGACGGAGGTTCCGGGCTAAACCTCATAAGCTTCGAAGCTTTCGTTAAGCTTCAGCTCTGTCCTTCGGACCTTTGCCCATCCTAACCTTTCTCCGGAGTAGGTCCAAGAACCATTACTCCTCTTGGTTCTATTACACTTCCAGTGACCTTCGGGACCCGAGAGAACTACAGAACTGAGAAACTGGTCTTTGATGTCGCACATATAAGTTTGCCTTTCAATGCCATTTGGGCAGGCCAACTTTATACAAGTTTATGGCTGCTACCCATTATGGTTACTTGGTGTTGAAGATGCCAACACCCACAGGCGTTCTTTGGATCCGCGGAGATCGTACCGCAGGAGTTACTGCACTGGAAGAACTCTATGTGCTTACCACAGCACAAGAGGAATCATCTGGTAAGGAGCCAGCTCCGAATCCTCCAAGCAATTGTCACAAAGGTTCCACCTCCGCACCTCGTGTGCAACCAAGCAGCGACGCCGACATTCCCATCAAAGTCATCCAAATTGGTTATGATGTTGCTCATACTACCCGTATATCTGGAGGTCTGAACAACAAATAGGAACTCGCGCTCATCACTTTCCTCTGGGCTAATGTCGATGTGTTTGCCTGGAAACCGTCACAAATGCCTGGGATCCCTGGGGAGGTGATTGAGCACAATATGAAGATTTACCCAAACGCTCAGTCTGTACACCAGAAGCCCTGGAAGCAATCAATAGAGCGACAAAACTTCATCCGACGGGAAATCAAGAAGTTGCTCAAAGCTGGATTTATCCGGGAAGTCTTCCATCCAATATGGCTGGCAAACCCAGTTGTTATACCAAAGGCCGGTGGGTAGCTTTGGATGTGTATCGACTACACCACCTTAAATAAGGTCCATTTCCACTACCTAGAATAGACCAGATAGTGGACTCTGTCTCCGGGTGTGAGCTACTGTGTTTCTTAGGCCCCCTTTGGCACAGCTCCCAGCTTCTGATTCTCACTGAGAATTTGAGAAGCTGTGCCAAACGGACATTTTAGACACCTGATTCACGCGTGAAGTGGGGAGAATCAATTCTCTTTTTTGTGAAGGAACTGAGAATCCGAAAAAACCTGCTTCACCCGAACCTAAAACAGCTTCTCAGCGATCCGAAAATAGAACTCTCCCTCAACTTCGAACGAAATTACCCGCACTGCCATCGAACAAAACCCCCTAAGGCCGAACAGAGGGCCGCACCCCTTACCCCCCGTCCCCGCTCGGTTCTGTGTCGAGAGCTCGACCCCATGGCGATTTCGGTGGCGGAGGCTAAGGTTTGCTAGCGGCGAGGTTTACAGCGCCCTAGATCCCCCGGCGACTGAGATCTACCACCGCCAACACCGTTTTCCGGAGTGTCCTTCCCTGATTCCCCTGCCGCAGGCCCTGCAACCAACAGTAATCATCGTCTCCTTGTCTCAAATCTCCATCGCCGGTTCCTGGCTCCAAGGGAACGTGACCAAAGTCTGGATCTGCATCGTCATCGCGGGAAAACGACCGCCGGTTGAATCCCTGCGCTGGTTGCAAATTTCCTCACCGGATCTTGCCTCCAACGAACAGGAGCTAAGGTGTTTCTTTTTTTCTTCCTCTACCACTGAAACTGTGAACATATTGTAGTGTTGTATGATGTTGGATACTCCATTGATACTCTGCAAACGAGGATTATGTACAAGGCACTTCAAATTTGTGTTGAATTCTTGAGTTTGCAACTTGTTGCTATGTTTATACAATTTTTTTTTAAACTGGGCATTAATTACCAGGTACAAGACTTTGTATATAATACTTTGTATATAGCCAGGTTATATACTTGTATTCTTTAACTGCTAGACTTTGCATATAGTAATTGTTATTCTTTTACTGCTAGACTTTGCATATAGCCAGGTTATTGTTCTTCATGTAAATTATTGCTGCAGTGCAATGCTTGGATGATTATAGCTATTTTTATTAGTGTTTGTGAGTATATTCCATAAACACATTGGAACTGCGTTATTGCAGTGATGATTTCAAAAATCATGGAGAGGTCATTGAGGAAGATAGCAGATGTTGTGGTAGAAGATCTGGTTGTACAGATTGGAACTCATATTCCTCCATCAGGATTGCCTTAGCAAAACTCTTGGCCAGAGTAGCTGAACTGAGTTTGCCATTGCTTGAGGAGCCAAACAAGAACAAGTCACATCCAGATCATTAGAAGTATGCTTAAAGTGGAATTCTTCTATACATTTCTCTATGCGAACATGCCACCAGAAACATAGTTTGTATGTTCACGTGAAGAGAATAGTTTCATCTGTATTTTTTACTCCAAATGTGAAGACACAGAACACTATTTTTTGGTCTGGGAAATGGGAATCATCAAACGTGAAGAGATTGAATGCTATTTCTGTGATGTATATGCTGAAATATTTTGTTGTTGCTATCCTGCTGTTATTTGGTGGAGCTTGTTCTAGATGTTTTACTGGTCCAATGATTTATGTAAACGGTTACCCATATTTCTGCTTCGTGCATACTTTTGTTGGGTAATATTGTACATGTCGTGTCATGTTATATACTCAACCATACTCTCTATTTCCTTAACTGTTATAAAAATAGTATTTGTACAACGTTACAATATTGATAGTGTTACAAAAATAATTCTTTAATATATTGGAACATGCTGAAAGTATATCTCACTGTATAAAAAAACTTTATAACATCTCTCTATATGTGTTTTTACACAAAAATCTGACTGCGGGCAATATTGTCATTTTCTACCAACACTTTTCTTGCAAAAATCAAGAATCAGTTTTTCTGCCAAACGGTTTTTTACAATAGATTCTGATTCACATAGAGAATCCGGAGAATCAGATTCCACAAGGAATCAGGAGTGAATTAGGAGAATTAGAACCTGGAAGCTATGCCAAAGGGGGCCTTAGATGCATATTCTGGATATCATCAAATCCAAATGTCTAAGGAAGATGAAGAGCATACTGCCTTCATAACAATAGATAAATTGTATTGTTATAATACCATGCCATTCGGTCTTAAAAATGCTGCTTCAACATTTGTGCGAGCTATGTAAAAAAAATTTGGAGAGCTAATTAGAGACTTGGTGGAGGTGTATATTGATGACATCGTCGTGAAGATAAAAAAAAAGGAGTCACTCCTTGACAACTTACAAGCCGTCTTCGATAAGCTGCGCACTACGCGCACCTAGCTGAACCCAGACAAGTGTGTCTTCCGGGTAGCTCCAGAAAGCTTCTGGGATTCTTGGTGACTCACCGGGGAATTGAAGCAAATCTGGCGAAGATCAAGGCTATAGAAGAAATTCGGCCCCCAACCCGCATTAAAGATGTCCAAAAGTTGACTGGATGTCTAGCTGCGCTCAGCCGATTTATATCAAGATTAGTAGAACGGGCGCTACCCTTCTTCAAACTCTTGAGGAAGTCTGAACCTTTTCATTGGTCTGAAGAAGTAGAAAAGGCGTTCCAAGAGTTGAAACAACTCCTCACCACACTACCAATATTGGTAGCTCCTAATGCTAGTGAGCCTTTACTGCTTTACATTTTGGCAGCCACCGAAGTTGTCAGTATGGTTCTGGTTGCGGAAAGACTAGAGCCACATCCGATTCAAACATCTGGATCCCTCTGGGAAGGTCCGGAACCACCTCAAGACGTGACTGGGTCTCAGCTCCCAAACAAAGAACCTCAAAACGAAGTGCTAGAAGATTGATCTCTTTCATCTGAAGAGGTTCACCAGGCCAAGAAAGATAATCTGGATCCTCCTAGTGAGATCTGGGTTGAACAAGAAGAAGTTTTGGACCCATCCGGGAGGGTCCAAGAAGCACAACTTGAAGGTCTGGGACCTTCCAGTAGGGTCAGGGACAAAGGAGAGGAAGCTCCAGGTCCTTCTGAAAGGGTCTGGAGCATTCAACGCCCTGTGTACTTCATCAGTGAAGTACTCCACGATGCCAAGACACGATACATTGAGGTGCATAAATTGCTTTACGCAGTTCTTACTGCCTCAAGGATGCTTCGTCACTATTTCCAAGCCCACAAAATATCAGTGGTAACTTCTTTTCCAATACGTGCAATTTTTCATAACCCAAATTCTATTGGAAACATTGCAAAGTGGGCAGCGGAACTCGCTAAATTTGATCTAGAATTCGTATCAAGACAAGCAATCAAAAGTCAAGCCTTGGCTTACTTTGTGGTGGAATGGACCCCCTCTCCATCAAACCCTGGGGGCCACAGTGAGCAGAAACCAGAACCCAACATTCCGGTATTCACCGAGCCTCACTGGACCCTCTACTTTGACGGCTTCGTGCAGAAGCAGGGGGCCGGAGCTGGAATCCTTATCTTGGCTCCGTCCGGGGAGAAGGTCAAGTATATTATGCACCTTGATTTCAAGGCAACCAATAATATGGCGGAGTATGAAGCTCTCATTTATGGGCTCATGGTGGCACTATCTTATGGTGTCAAACAGCTGTTGGTAAAGGGAGATTCATCACTCATCATCAAACAAGTGAAAGGTGAATGTTCCTGCAACAACCCTCAATTAGTTGTTTATCTCCTTCAATTCCAGAGGCTTTAGAAGGTGAAAGTGCATCTAGGAATCCCTTGTGGGTTTTGGATGATTTATGACAAGCAAATGAGATCCTAACCTATTTGTTGAGATGAGCACAAGTTTTAATAGCAAAATAAGCAAAGTGCCAAAATGAAGGGAGAATGGGGAGCAAAGTGGAAATGAGCTCAAGGAAGAAGATTTGTAGATCATTGTGTATGGAGTGTGTTAAGGAAACACACCCCAAGAGCTCAATCACAATCAAACACACATATTGCACAAAGTTACACAGGACCGGACTAGTCCGAATGTCACCGGACTAGTCCGATATCCTCTCTGCACAAAATCAGACAAGTCCGATATCCATCGGACTAGTCCGATATCTCTCTGACTAGAATCATACTAGTCCTTCACAGTGCGGACTAGTCCTCAAAACACTTCACAAGTCACACAAAATCGGACAAGTCCGATCACCATCGGACTAGTCCGATATTCATTCTGATCTAAATCGGACAAGTCCGATATTTGCACGGACTAGTCTAAAGAACCCTTTGACCTAAATCGGACAAGTCCTCCAAGTGCGGACTTGTCACCCAATTCACTTAGGGTTTCACATGTCCGGACAAGTCTGATGACTATTGGACTAGTTCAAAGATTTCTAGAAGCTAAATCGGACAAGTCCGCTCCTAGCCGGACTAGTCCGATATTTCGGGACACTTAGGGTTTGCTACACACGACACACCGGACTAGTCCGGTGTTCACCACGGACTAGTACGATCTTTCTAAACCCTAACAGTCACTTTTAGAAACCCCATATAAATAGAGGTGCACGGACCAACTTTAATTCTCTCGAACCCTAGCGCCGTCACAGCTTCCAAGGGCCTCCAAAAACACATCTCTTCACGAAATTAAGTGCAACAAAGATCAATCCTTTGCGGAAACACTCTAGACCATTGGAGAGACACGTTCAACACTCATTGAGCTCTTGGTTTTATTCTCTAACACACTCCTATGATTTCATTGTAATCTTTTGAGTGTGTTCTTGGTGGTATTTTGTGTTGTAATCTAAGGGAGCTCTCAACGTGTGAGAAGGCCCCTTTGAATTCGGTTATTCACCCCTTTGTGATAAGTGGAAGAGGATTGGCCTTCGTAGTGATCCGACGAGGGTAGGGTTGGAGAAGACCCGGTCCTTTTGTGGACTCCTCAACGTGGACGTAGGTTGCCTTTGTGGGAGCCAAACCACGGGATAATACCTTGTGTCTTTCTTGGTGTTCATCGTTCTTATTCATCACAACAATTTAGGGTTTCAACCATTATTGCATACTTTATGTTGAATCATTAATTACAAGATTGAATTGTGATATACCCTAGTCCATAATCTTGCAACACTTCATTTGACTGTATATTTCTGCTGCATACATCGAAGAATCAAATTAATCGATCAAACCTAATCAACCTAGTCGGTACACACCAGACTAGTCGGCACTTTACCGGACTAGTCCGATATATCTGGTTTTGAACTGGTTGTTAAGTGTTGCAGGTTCCGGCAAATTTCAAAATGGCCTATTCACGCCCCCTCTAGGCCACATTCAATTCCTAGATTGAAAGTGCATTTAGGAATCCCTTGTGGGTTTTGGATGATTTATGACAAGCAAATGAGATCCTAACTTATTTGTTGAGATGAGCACAGGTTTTAATAGCAAAATAAGCAAAGTGCCAAAAAGAAGGGAGAATGAGGAGCAAAGTGGAAATGAGCTCAAGGAAGAAGAAGCATAGATCATTGTGTATGGAGTGTGTTAAGGAAACACACCCCAAGAGCTCAATCACAATCAAACACACAAATTGCACAAAGTTACACAGGACCGGACTAGTCCGAATGTCACCGGACTAGTCCGATATCCTCTCTGCACAAAATTCGACAAGTCTGATATCCATCGGACTAGTCCGATATCTCTCTAACTAGAATCGGACTAGTCCTTCACAGTGCGAACTAGTCCTCAAAACACTTCACAAGTCACACAAAATTGAACAAGTCCGATCACCACCGGACTAGTCCAATATTCAATTCTAAATCTAAATCAGACAAGTCCGATATTTGCATGGACTAGTCCGAAAAACACTCTGACCTAAATCGGACAAGTCCTCCAAGTGCGGACTTGTCACCCGATTCACTTAGGGTTTCACATGTCTGGACAAGTCCGATGACTATCGGACTAGTCCGAAGATTTCCAGAAGCGAAATCGGATAAGTCCACTCCTAGTTGGACTAGTCCGATATTTCGGGACACTTAGGGTTTGCTACACACAGCACAACGGACTAGTCCGGTGTTCACCACGGACTAGTCCGATCTTTCTAAACCCTAACGGTCACTTTTAGAAACCCCATATAAATAGAGGTGCACGGCCCAACTTTAATTCTCTCGAACCCTAGCGCCATCACACCTACCAAGAGCCTCCAAAAACACATCTCTCCACGAAATTAAGTGCAACAAAGATCAATCCTTTGAGGAAACACTCTAGATCATTGGAGAGACACGTTCAACACTCATTGAGCTCTTGGTTTGATTCTCTAACACACTCCTGTGATTTCATTGTAATCATTTGAGTGTGTTCTTGGTGGTATTTTGTGTTGTAATCTAAGGGAGCTCTCAACGTGTGAGAAGGCCCCTTTGAATTCGGTTATTCACCCCTTTGTGATAAGTGGAAGAGGATTGGCCTTCGTGGCGATCTGACAAGGGTAGGTTTGGAGAAGACCCGGTTCTTTTGTGGACTCCTCAACGTGGACGTAAGTTGCCTTTGTGGGAGCCGAACCACAGGATAAATCCTTGTGTCTTTCTTGCTGTTCATCGTTCTTATTCATCACAACAATTTAGGGTTTCAACCATTATTGCATACTTTACGTTGAATCATTAATTACAAGACTGAATTGTGATATACCCTAGTCCATAATCTTGCAACACTTCATTTGACTGTATATTTTCGCTGCATACATCGAAGAATCAAATTAATCAATCAAACGTAATCAACCTAGTCGGTACACACCGGACCAGTCCACACCTTTTCCGGACTAGTCCGATATATCTGGTTTTGAACTGGTTGTTAAGTGTTGTAGGTTCCGACAAATTTCAAAAAGGCCTATTCACTTCCCCTCTAGGACACATTCAGAAGGACTTCGAAGTCCTGGATCTCCATCATGTTCAGCGTCTTCACAACTCTGAAGCTGACGAACTCGCAACGAAAGCCTCAACCGGAGCTCCGACTCCTGACGGAATCTTCGTCTGGAGATTGTCGAAACCAACAGCTCTGCCTGCCGAACTGAGTGAAGGGGGCGAGACCAACACCTCGAAGCTGGCGGTCCCGGTGGCCCTGCTACCATGGCGTCCACCAAGGGTCATAGGTGCTGTCGGAAGCTCCGAGCAACCCAACACACAAGACTCAGAAGCTCAAGTTAGCTCTGATGCATGGATCTAGAAGATCCGGAGCTACTTGAAAGACAACACCCTTCCTGAAGACAGTGTATCTGCTGACCGGATAGTCAGATTGGATAAAAGATACACGTTGGTAGAAGGGGATCTATATCGACGCGGTGCCAATGGCATCCTAATGCGGTGCATTGTAAGGGAAGGAGGCCACGATCTCCTCACGGACATCCATGGAGGTGAGTGCGGGAACCATGCTTCTTCTCCCACGCTGGTTGGTAAAGCCTTCCGGCATGGCTTTTACTAGCCTACAGCACTTCAGGATGCGATTGATCTAGTGAAGAAATGTGAAGCGTGTCAATTCCATGCAAAATAGATTCACACACCGGCTCAATCACTACAAATGATATCTCCTACATGGCCATTCGCTGTGTGGGGCATGGACATCTTGGGACCTTTCCCAAAAGCCGTCGGAGGTTACAGGTTCCTGTATGTCGCCATCAACAAGTTCACCAAGTGGCCGGAAGCAACTCTAGTAGAAACTATCAATAAACAATCAGCCATCAAGTTCTTGAAGTCCATTATATGCAGATTTGGAGTTCCCAACAAAGTCATAACTGACAACGGAACTCAATTTGCAAGTGCTGCATTCCAAGAATATTGCGAAAACCTCAACATTCAACTTAGCTACGCTTCAGTAGCTCATCCAGCAAGCAATGGCCAAGCTGAGAGAGCAAATGCAGAAATCTTAAAAGGACTTGAGATGCGCACATATGAGCGCTTGAAAAAGCACAGAGCTAACTGGATTGAAGAGCTTCTGTCCACATTATGGGCGAACAAGACAACACCTAAACGGTCTACTGGGGAGACTCCATTCTTCCTGGTGTACGGAGCTTAAGCATTCCTTCCTCCGGAAATCACCTTGGGGTCCCTCCGTGTCCGGACCTTCGATGAAACCACGCAGGATCAGCTCCGGCATGAAGACCTTGACCTCGTTGACGAGGGAAGGGGCCAAGCAGCTGTTCGGAATGCACTTTATCGCCAAGCGCTCCAGCGCTATCATCAAAGGCATGTGCGTGATCGACAGCTTGAAGAAGGTGACCTGGTGCTTCGGAAGATACAAAGCCGTGAAGGGATGAACAAACTTTCCCCTAGCTGGGAGGTTCCTATCTGAGTAATTAAAGTATCCCGACTAGGATGCGTTCGCTTGGCAACTGAGGATGGGATTCCGCTCCCAAATCCATGGGACATCGATCACTCCATAAGTTTTATGCTTAGAATCACGGAGGTGAGTCTGTAATTACACACAATGCATGTTGTAGAGTCATTATACAGAGACAGGCAAGTCCTCCAGGAAAACATCCGGACCCCTCCGGGAGGGTCCGGGAAGTACAAGTAACACTTGAGACAGTCACAACACTAAAATGGTAACTACTTGCTTTGGGCAAGCACAAGATGTATAGCACATTTATCTTGATCCAGCACCCTAAGTGTGTCATAGTGTCCCCTGTAATCCGGACCTATAATGAAAGGCATTGCTGTGTGAAAACAGAATCCACGTGCATTTACCTTTTGTGCGAGGCTCAATATACCAAATTATTTTTACCCCACTTGTCTATAATGAAGTTGTGCAAATATTTTTGAGCTTTGTTCCAAGTAATTCACATGCATTACTAACCTTATTGATAGTCTTTTTGGATCTTAACATTGCTACATAGTCTACTTGCCTGAATGCCAAGCCAACATAGGTCCGAAGTGTGCTATCGGCTTAGCCTGGTCCTACACCTTAAGTACGCCGCTCTACCTACAACCCGACAGGCCTCAGTAGGCTGAGTACTAAAAAGGCATACTGATCTAAAAAGATTATATCAAAATGCTTGTTATCATGTTGAGTTTCTTCGAACCCAAAATCCAAATAAGAACAATAAGTCACAACCAATTTATAGACAAGAGGATGAATTTTACTTTTTCTCTTGCCTTCAATGTGCAGGAAAAACAAAAATTCATAGCAATGGTAGACGAAGCCGGAGCTACTAATCTTTGACATCCTCCAAGGGAGCTTGCCTTCATACATTGACATTGAGTACTGTCAGAGCTACTAAGCTTCGGCAACCCCTGGAGGTCTAAAACCGACGATTGGTGCATTGGCATCGGCCACTACCGGAGCTACAAACCTCCGACTATCCCAGGGGGCCAACAGTCGGCACATTAAAGATAAAGACTTTGAACCTAAACTATACAAGTACGAAGCATCCAAGTCGTCAACATACTGCCACAACCTTTGGTACATGTACACATTGCAATTGTACACATGTACCAGGGGGCCGACAAGATATGGCACAATATATTGAAGACAAAGTGAAATTGAAGGCACAAAGAAGGATTTCATTAATTTGAGATACTGGATTACAAAATGGGGAGAGTACAGCAGAAGGTAAAAGGAAGAAATCATAAGCGATTGGAGAACCTAAGACCTACGGAAGAATGAAGCTACTTTTTGGGCAACTTCTTGGACGCTGGCTTTGGCAGCGTCTTCCTCTTCAGCGATGGGACCTTCGAGCACTGGGTCCAGTGGGAATTGGGGATCTCAGCTCATATAACACGTCAGCACGTATTCTGCGACGTTTGTAGCCAAAGACTTCCCCTCTGTCTCCAGCTGGTCCGCGATGGCGTCGCCCATTGCGTCAAGTTTGCCGCCAGCACCGTTGAGGGCCAACAACACTCAGTACAAGTCTAGTTCCGGGTTGTCCGGACGTACAGGACTGAAGCCCAGCGGTTTCAGCGCGTCATTCGCCTGCCCCAAGAAGTCCCACACCTGAATGGCCCCATTCTCCTTCAGGCTTCGCAGCTCCTCCAGCGACTTCCGGGCAGCCGCAAGCTCCGAACCTTCAAGGGCAAGGCATTCAGCCAACTTAGCATGCTGCTACATGCTCTCAGCAACTTGGTTTTCATGGTCAGCTAGCTCCGTCTCCCGGAGGTGGATGCGGTTCCGCCTTTCAGCAAGGTATTTCTCCCTGCCTTTAACTCTCTCCTCCCTAGCGGCAATGTCAGACTCTCTTTTCGAGAGTTCTTGCCCCACCTTCCAGTTCTTCTTCCTCTCTTCCTCCTTCCATAGATCCAACTTTTGGTTGCGATCCTCTGAATTTTTCTCACCCAGAGTCAACTTCTGGGTGACCTCCGCCTCCCTCCTCACCACATCCTCCTGCTGCCTCAGGAGTTTTTCCTCCCTCGCCTCCAGGTCCGCTCGACACTTCAAGAGAGTTTCATTCAATTTAGCGAGCTTTTCGTAATGCTCGTCAACAGCGTCATGTCTCTCCTTGGCTTGCTCCAGAATTTCCCTGGAGTTAGCATCGAGCGCCCGGATGGCGGCTTCCTTCTCCTGCATTAGCTTATCCAAGTCCTCTAACCGGGCTTTCTCCCCATTGATCCATTCCTTCCGGTCAGCCAGCGTCGTCTGAGCAAGCCTGGTCTCAAAATGGAGTCTGTTGCGCCAACGCCTCAAGGTGTTGCGCTCCTCCTCCAAGGCTTTGCTCTCATGATCGAAGGCAAGCTGGACCTGTCGGAGACTTGAGCAGGCGTTGTCTATGGACAACGCCAGAGGGATAGGCTGTGGTCCTGCTGGGACCATTTCCGCAGGGTCAAAAGGGTTTTCCATTACAAAAATTGGGTCCCACTCTACAATAGTGGTCCCCTGTACTCCTGCAGCGCTAGGGCCGCTCTCCTGGAACTCTTCAGCGGCAGTAGAAGAACCCACTGGGGGAACTTCCACCTCCGGAGCAGTTGAAGGCCGCCGCTTCAGGGTCTTCAGCCAACAGCTCCGAAGTCGGAGGACCTATCACCAGTCCTTCAGGTCGCTCTAGCTCCAGCCCAGGTACTTCCGGGACCAGCACCTCCGGAGCATCAATCGGGGCTTCGACTGGGGCCTCAACCACCACTGGTTTAGGCTCCGACACAACGACTACTTCCGGGTTAACCACCTCTGGCTCAGCCGCCAGACCTTAAACCACCTCTGGCTCAACCGCTGGACCTTCAACCACTTCCGGCTCAACCACAGGATCTTCATCCATTTCCGACACAAGGGCCGGAGCTTGGGCGACTTCCGACTCAATGGCCAGGACTTCAACTTCTTCTGGCTCAGTAGCCAATGCTTTGGCAACTTATAGCTCGAAAGCCGGAACTTCTGGCATTGTTGGTACTGGAGCACTAGCCTCCACCAGGGGTACATCTTCAACTTCTCTCCCGTGGTCCGGCGCTACCACAGGAGCTTCGGGAGAGGACTCTGAGTCCAGGCTCACGACAGCTGGCGCCAGTGCTGTCGCGACTTCCGCCTCCGCTTGACGAGGAGGCTCAGCGCTTGAAGCCGGAGCTTCGGCAAGCGCAGCCTTGACCGCTACAATAGGTGCTGAAGCTCCCGGCCCCTTCTTTGACACCCTAGAAATAAAGGGGAGAGAAGATTAAAAACATGTCAAGAACAAGATTGGCGTGTCAGGGCGAGCAAACAATACTTACCTAGGGATGCTGCCACTCTGAGTGCAGGATTTTAACAGGAAAATGAGCAAAGTGCCAAAAAGGAGGAAGAATGAGGAGCAAAATGGAAATGAGCTCAAGGAAGAAAAATAGTAGATCATTTTGTATGGAGTGTGTTAAGAAAACATATCCCAAGAGCTCAATCACAATTAAACACACACATTGCACAAAGTTACATAGGACCGGACTAGTCCGACTGACACCGGACTAGTCCGATATCCTTTCTGCACGAAATCGGACAAGTCCGATATCCATCGGACTAGTCCAATATCCTCTCTGACCAGAATCGGACTAGTCCTCCCCAGTGCGGACTAGTCCTCAAAACACTTCACAAGTAACACAAAATCGGACAAGTCTGATCACGACCGGACTAGTTCGATATTCTTTGTGATCCAGATTGGACAAGTCCGATGTTTGCACGGACTAGTCCGAAATACCCTCTGATCTGAATCGGACAAGTCCTCCAAGTGCGGACTTGTCATCCTATACACTTAGGGTTTCACATGTCCGGACAAGTCCGATAACTATCGGACTAGTCCGAAGATTTCCAGTAGTGAAATCTAACAAGTCCGCTCCTAGCCGGACTAGTCCGGTATTTCGGAAAACATAGGGTTTGCTACACACAGCACTCCGGACTGGTCCGGTGACCACCACGGACTAGTCCGATCTTTCTGAACCCTAACGGTCACTTTTAGAAACCAATATAAATGGAGTTGTATGGCCATATTTTACCATCTCTCGAACCCTAGAGCCATCATACCTCCCAAGAGACTCAAAAACCACATCTCTCCATGAAATTATGTGCAACAAAGATCAATCCCTTGAGGATTCACTCTAGTTCATTGGAGAGACACATTCAACATCACATTGAGCTCTTGGTTTGATTCTCTAACACACTCCTGCGATTCATTTGTAATTTTTGAGTGTGTTCTTGGTGGTATTTTGTGTTGTAATCCAAGGGAGCTCTCAACGTGTGAGAAAGCCCCTTGAATTCGGTTATTCACCCCTTTGAGATAAGTGGAAGAGGATTGGCCTTCGTGGCGATCCAACGAGGGTAGGGTTGGAGAAGACCCATTCCTTTTGTGGGCTCCTCAACGTGGATGTAGGTTGCCTTTGTGGGAACCGAACCACGGGATAAATCTCTTGTGTTCTCTGTTGTGTTCATTGTTCTTACTTCATATCAATCTAGGGTTACAAATTGATCTTGATTACTTTACGTTGAAATATCAAGTATAAGTTTGATTTGAGATATAACCTGATTCATAAACTTGTGACACCTTGTTTAATCGCATATTTCAGCTGCATATATTGAAGAACAAAGTTAATCGATCAAACCTAATCAATTTAGTCCGTATACACCAGACTAGTCTGCACTTTACCGGACTAGTCCAATTTCTCTGGTTATAAATCGGTTGTTCAGTGTTGCAGGATCCAACAATATTCAAAAAGGCTTATTCACCCCCCTCTAGGCCACATTCAATTGGTATCAGAGCAGGTTCTTCAAGAAAGAGACTAATCGCTCAAAGAAGATCATGTCGGACATGAAGGACACCCACAAGTTCGACAACCAAGAGATGGTTGATGATGAAAAGAACCTCAAGATGGAGAAACTCCTCGAAGCCATTCAAGACATCGAGGACGACGATGAGGAGACACTGGAGTTAAAGGCATTCCTAAGAAAGAAGACACTTTTCAAAGGGAAAGTGAAAGTTGAAGAGAAGAAGAAGGGGAGTAGTCACACTGACTACTACCGATATCCTTTTAACTATGATCGTCTTAATTCCAATAGCAATCACTATTTATCTATCCCACTTAGAAAAGCCCCACACTTCGATGGAAGTGATTACTCAATGTGGAGGCAAAATATGAAAATGCATCTAATTTCCCTCAATCCAAGTTTGTGGCATATTGTGTGCACACGGATAGATATCCCGGACGACGACGAAGAGCTTACCCCTAGCCAAGAGCAGGCAATTCACCGAAACGCTCAAGCCGTGGCCGTAATTACCTCTGCCCTCAGTCGGGACGAGTTCACCAAGGTGAATGGACTCAAAATTGCAAAGGAAATATGGGACACACTACAAACTGCACATGAAGGTGACCGACATGTGCGTGAAGCAAAAATTGAGATGATTGAAGGCGAATTAGGAAGATTTGCAATTGAAGAAGACAAGTCACCCCAAGATATGTACAATTGAGTAAAGACACTCGTCAACAAGGTCAGATCATACGGAAGAAAGAAGTGGAATGACCACGAGGTGGTAAAGCTCATCCTCAGAGCTTTTATGCCTCGCAACATCACACTATGATGCATGATTAGAGGAAGCCTAGGATACAAAAGGTTGACTCCGGATGAACTTCTTGGAAAGATCATCAACTTAGAGATGATGGAAAAGCAAGCAAAACATGTCAAGGAAATTGCCGATCTCACCTCGGCAAAGAAGAAAGGGGTTGCTTTGAAGTCCACTCTCAAGCCCCTATCCAAAGAAGCTAGAGAAGCACAACTAGAGGAAGATAGTGACGACGAAAGCAATGAATTGGATGAAGAAGACATGATATTGTTCATGAAGAAATTCAAAATAATAATGAAAAAGAGACAAGGTACAAAGTCTAGCGAAGGAAAGTACAAGGAAAGAACGAAGCCAAAGTTGAGGCGGGCACGCTATAATTGTGGTGAATACAACCACTTTATAGTTGACTGCCCATATGAGGAGAACAAGAAGAAGACCAAAGAAGCCAAGCCTCAACTCAAGAAATTCTTCAAGAAGAAGAAACAAGCCGAACAAGCGCACATCAGAAAGGAATGGGACTCAAATGACGAGTCCTCATCATCCGAAGAAGAAGAGATGGCTAGAATAGCCATCGAGAAGACATCCAAGAAGTCTACCTTTTTCCCCACACTTGGAACATGGAAGGGAGATGGCACTTGCCTTATGGCAAAAGAAGGTAAACGCAAGGTAACCATTAAACCCTCTTCCGTGCATTCCTATACTAGTGATGATGAACTCAATAGTGATAATGAGGACATGCTTATTGGACTAGATAGGAAAACTGCTACTAAAATGAAATTCTTGCTTGATCAACTTGTTGAGAAGGAGAGATTAATACATCGTCAAGAGGACATGATCATCTCCCAAAAGGAGGAATATGTCGAACTCGACAAACTTCTAGAACTTGAAAAGGAATGAAGCAAATCAATAGAGCTTGAGTTAGCTTCGAGCAAGGAAACTTGCTTGGAGCTAACTGACTCAAATGCCACCATCAAGGATCAACATGCTGACCTAATCAAGGTCAACAAGATCCTTGAAGTGCAGGTTGAGTCACTCAAGCTAAGTGAACCTTCCTCCTCTTCGAGTTCACCTTCTCAACTAACTAAAACTGATTTTGCTCATGCTTGCACATGTAAGAAAAGTGACACCAGTTTGAAGGATAAGCCAACTTCTCCAAAGGAAAAACATCCTGCCCAAACTGGCATATTTGACAAGGAGAAGATCAAATATGCACGTAGTGCATACTTGGTCAAAATACCTCCAAATGTCAAATATGGCATTGGTTATTCCTACGGTGAAAAGCAACGTGCTAGAAGACATAAGAATAACAAGGAGAGGATTGCCTTTGTAAAAGGAAGGCCCTCTCAAACTGGAAAGTCATAGATTAAGACTGTACCTGCACAGGAACACCAGACTAGTCCGGTAAGTGTCCAGACAAGTCCGGTCCTCCGGACAAGTCCGACCTCCCAGACTAGTCCTGTACATAAACAACAACATCTATTGTTTAAAACTTTTGATGCCTCCTATGTGTTAATGAGAAGTAACTTTGGCAAGGTTTATGCTCATTATGTTGGGCCACGCCATGGGAACACCAAGTCTCATGTGTGGGTGCCCAAATGCATTGTAACTGACCTCCAAGGAACCAAGCAAGCTTGGGCACCTAAAACCAAGGCATGATTTGTTTTTGTAGGCATATTCCTCCGGTGGATCTAAATGGGTGCTAGACAGTGGCTGCACCAATCATATGACCCGGGAAAGAAGAATGTTCATGGAATATGAAGAGAATGAGGATCCAAACGAGGGCATCTACTTTGGAGATAATAGACAAGGAAGGGTGCTCGGTACCGGTAAAATTGCAATATCCTCCAAACACACACTTTTTCATGTTTTACATGTTGAATCTCTAGACTATAACCTACTGTCCATATCCCAATTATGCGACAAAGGTTATAATTGCTTGTTCACTAACGAGGGTGTGACCGTTCTAGAAGGAGTGATGGTTCCGTTGCATTAAAGGGTATGTTAAAGGGAAAGCTCTATCTTGTTGACTTCAAAAAGGATAAAGCTGAACTTGACACATGCTTGATTGCAAAGACCAACATGGGTTGGCTGTGGCATAGACGGCTAGTTCATGTTGGTATGAGGAACCTTCAAAAACTCCTCAAAGGCATTCACATCCGAGGTTTAAAGGATGTTGTATTTGAGAAAGACAGGCCATGTAGCGCGTGCCAAGACGGGAAACAAGTTGGAGCACCTCACCCCACCAAAAACGTCATGACTACAACAAGACCACTCGAGCTTCTACACATGGACTTGTTTGGTCCAATAGCCTATATAAGCATCGGCGGTAACAAATATGGTTTAGTTGTCGTTGATGATTTTTCTCGCTTCACTTGGGTTTTCTTTTTGCATGATAAGTCAGAGACACAAGGAACACTCAAGAAGTTTTTCAAGCGAGCTCAAAACAAATTCTCATTGACAATCAAGAATATTCGAAGCGACAACGGCACGGAGTTCAAGAACATGCAAGTGGAAGAGTACCTTGATGAAGAAGGCATAAAGCATGAATTTTCAGCGCAGTACTCCCCACAACAAAACGGAGTTGCCGAAAGAAAGAATCGAACACTCATAGAGATGGCAAGAACAATGCTCGATGAGTACAAGACATCGGATCGATTTTGGGCGGAAGCGATTAAAACCGCTTGCCACGCTGTAAATCGACTCTATCTTCATCGACTACTCAAGAAGACATCATATGAGCTACTCACTGGTAACAAACCAAATATTTCATATTTTCGTGTTTTCGGTTCTCCATGTTATATCTTGAACAAGAAGCCTAGGACTTCAAAGTTCGCTTCAAAGTCCGATGAAGGTTTCTTGCTTGGTTATGATTCGAACACTTACGCCTATCGTGTTTTCAACAAGACCTCTGGACTTGTTGAAGTAGCACGTGACGTAGTGTTCGATGAGACTAATGGCTCCCAAAAGGAGCAAGTTGATCCATGTGAACTAGGTAAAGAAGAAGCGTCTTGTCAAGCATTGAAAAGAATGGCTCTAGGTGAGCTTGACCACAAGAGCTACCTCCACACGTACATGAAGAAGATGAACAACAAGAGGAGATCAACAATCAAGGGGGAGCTTCAACACAAGATCAACAACAAGGATACGAAGATAATCAACAAGTCAACGAAGGCAATGACTTAGGGGGAGAAGCAGATTACCATGAAGATACAACTCCTCAAGTACCACACCCAAGAGTACACCAATGCGTCCAAAGGGATCACCCAATCGACAACATCATCGGTGACATGCAAAAGGGAGTAACCACTAGATCTCGCACAACTAACTTTTGTGAACACTATTCGTTTGTATCCTTTTTGGAACCACGCAAGGTTGAAGATGCATTGAAAGATCCAGACTGGGTGGTGGCAATGCAGGAAGAATTGAACAACTTCAAGCGGAACGAAGTGTGGGAACTTGTGGCAAGACCCAATGCAACATTGTCGCCACTAAGTGGGTCTTGCGCAACAAACAAGATGAACACGGGGTGGTGACAAGGAACAAGGCATGACTTGTGTCCAAAGGGTATTCACAAGTCAAAGGTTTGGATTTCGATGAAACTTTTGCTCCAGTAGCTAGGCTTGAATCTGTTAGAATATTACTTGCATATGCTACTCACCATGATTCAAGCTGTATCAAATGGATGTGAAAAGTGCCTTCCTCAACGGACCAATCAAGGAAGAGGTGTACGTGGAGCAACCACCCGGATTTGAAGATGAAGAGTTCCCCGACCACGTGTTTAAATTGCGTAAGGCTCTCTACGGCCTCAAACAAGCTCCTAGAGCTTGGTATGAGTGTCTTAGATATTTCTTAATTGAAAATGGCTTTAAGATTGGCAAAGTAGACTATACACTGTTGACAAAGAATTTTGATGATGATCTTTTTATTTGTCAAATTTATGTTGACGATATAATCTTTGGGTCAACTAACCAATCTTTTTGTGAATAATTTAGTAAAATCATGACAGACAGGTTTGAAATGTCAATGATGGGAGAGTTAAAGTACTTCTTGGGATTCCAAGTATGGCAACAGAAGGAAGGGACATTCCTAAGCCAAACCAAGTACACGCAGGACATACTCAAGAAGTTTGGAATGGATAAGGCAAAGCCCATAAAAATCCCCATGGCAACGAATGGCCACCTAGACCTCAATGAAGATGGACCTAGCGTCGACCAAAAGGTATATCGCTCCATGATTGGATCCCTACTCTATTTATGTGCATCTAGGCCAGATATTATGTTGAGTGTATGTTTGTATGCAAGATTTCAAGCCAATCCTAAGGAATGTCACTTGACAGTCGTAAAAAGGATCTTGAGATATTTAGTTCATACACCCAACCTTGGCCTTTGGTACCCAAAAGGATCAAAATTCAATCTCATCGGTTATTCCGATGCAGATTATGCCGGGTGCAAAGTAGATAGAAAAAGCACTTCCGGTACATGCCAATTCCTAGGGAGATCCTTAGTTTCTTGGTCCTCCAAGAAACAAAATTCCATTGCCTTATCCACAGCCGAAGCGGAGTATGTTGCAGCCGGGAGTTTTTGTGCTCAACTCCTTTGGATGAGACAAACTCTAAGGGACTATGGTTACAATATGAACCATATTCCACTCCTTTGTGACAATGAGAGTGCCATTAAAATTGCCCACAACCTAGTTGAGCACTCTAGAACTAAACACATAGACATAAGACATCACTTTTTGAGAGATCATGCCATGAAAGGAGACATAGCCATTTCACATGTCAACACTCAAAAGCAATTGGCCGACATATTCACCGAGCCACTTGATGAAAAACATTTTTGTGAACTCCGAAATGAACTAAATATCCTTGATGCTCGGAGTGTGGCTTGAAATGTTGCATACCTATATGAATTCTTCAAACATGTTGATTGGATTGTGAAAATCATCTCTCTCATTTTTCTCTAAAAACTATGTCAATTACTAGATCTTGGTGAATTATGATCATTGCTTGATTGTTGTATGCTTACTGATCATATTCATCAAGATTATTCGATTGATTTTGCCTCTCTTTTCTCTAAATATGTACCTTCAAATATATATGAATGGGCTAAAAATTCTTGTCTGGTGACCACAGACTAGTCCGTGGTTGCCCGGACTAGTCTGTGGTTGCCCAGACTAGTCCGCCCATGCAAACTAGTCTGTAGAGTGCCGGTTAGGCCGGACTAGTCCGGTAGACAACAGACTTGTCCGATATAGCCCCTGGAGAAGTTCGGACTAGTCTGGTCATCTCCGGACTTGTTCGATTTTTCGTGTCCATAACCCTAGCCGCCGCTAAACCCTAAATTCCTCACCTCCACTCTTGCCTCACGTGCTCTCTCTCTTCGTGCTCGAGCTCCCAAGGCGATTCCTTGCTCCCTCCACCAAAAAGCTTCACATTTGGGCGGAAATCAAGCTTGTCCACTTGAGGATTGAAGCTAGCGGACTTGTCCGGCCTTCAACACCCTCATTTCCAAGTTTCAAGAAATTCTTCGGTAATTTTCGCTCAAACCCTAGAAAATCCCAAATTTCTTCATTGTTGATCAAATAGCCTAGCATTCCTCGCTATATACATGCTCTCTTGATGTATTACGTGTATGCTAAGGTCATCGTGCATTAGAATTCACCATTTATCCAGTCTCTTAGGTTTTTTGAGGATGAACACCGGACTAGTCCAGTCCATGCACGGACAAGTCCGGTCCCCCGGACTTGTCCGTGCCTATGCACCGGACAAGTCCGATGTTTCTGAACTCAAAACCTAATTCTTCAATTCCTCATTGCAATTCCTTACTACCTGTTCACACCTTTGCCTTGTGTCATTCTTTATCATTCATACCACTCATTCTTAGGTCATGTCGAGCTCCGACAATGATTTCTCCGATTTTGAGGCCGAGATGGACCTTGAGGTGGCACCTCGGACCTCGACGGGTCTTGGCAAGAAGCGCCAAGAAAGATCGTCTGAGCCAGCTCAGTCTCCTCCACAGGCTCGGAGGAAAAGTGTTGGCTAAGAAGCCAGTGTCCAAGGCAGCTGAATCATCGAGTGGCCCTCGCCAAGCAAAGGGCAAGGGCAAAGGTATTACTACGGGTCCAGTTGCCCGTTGAAACTTCATGCTCCCAGGGAAGGGGTCTGGGACCCAAATGAAAATAATTTCAATGGGAAGGGCAGTGACTCGGCCACCAAGTTGAGAAGCATTGATTGGTATGGCCGACCGAAGCATGCAGCTGATGGAAGGTTTCTGTGCAACTTTCATGCTGATTTCTACAGATTGGTGTATCTCCCAATGAAGACACCAGTTGTGCGCAGTCAGTGGATTGACTGGGCACATTTTGAGAAGAAGGGATGCTCACCATTCACTGATGTTGTGAGAGCCATTGAGAAGCGTGGACTAAGAGATCTGTTTGCTTTTAGAAATAACTGGAATGGTGAAGTGATTACGCAGTTCTTTGCGACCTGTCAGTTCTCAAGTGAGGATGAGGAGAGTGTCACTTGGATGACCCATGGATCCAAGTACAACATTACTCAAGAAGATTTTGCTAACCTGCTCCACCTTGACACCACAAGATCTGATTGCTTAGTCATACACAACATTGGTGTCATTGACAAGGATAGGATGAAGTTCCTATATGAGCCAAACTCAAAGTTCAACCCTCCTTCCACCAAAAACATGAAGCCATTCTTTATGGTGTTGAACAGAGTGTTAAGAAAGACAATTGCTCCCAAGGATGGAGATGCCGGGAGTGTGCAAGGATACCTCCGGACTCTGATGAGAGTCATAAGCAAGGACCGCCCATTTGATGTGGCGGAATACATTTGGAATGATATGGTGAACATATCCTGCACTCCCAACATATCTTGCGGATATGCTCCTTACCTAATGTTTGTAATTGAGAAAGTCACCGACATTGAGTTTGTGAAAGATGTGGAGCATCTCCCCTTGAGGCCTCAAATGCCTCAAAAGCCGAGTGTGCAGGTTGCTCCCTCACCGGCCTCCAGTCCCGAGGCACTGACAAGATCAAGAGAAGATGCAGAGCTGCCCCTGCTTCTAGAGCAGCCCCTCAAAAAGGTTCAGCCAGCGGAATTCTCAAGTACCTGGCTGCAATCTTTGCCTCCTGCAAAAAGGCCGAAGTGAAGGCCCATAAGCTCAACAAGAAAAGAAAGGAGGACATGAAGTATATCAAGGCAAATGTCAAGCAAATTTGCCAGAAGCTGGAGATTGAGCCAATTGGGTCTCAAACAATCTCGGAAGACTCAGACTCTGATTTCACCGAGCTCGGGCCCTTGACCACCTCCGAGCTTGCCTACTTTGGTGTTGGGGACTCGAGTACCTCCGCACCTCCTCCTCCTCCTCATCAAGCTGAAGATGAAGATGATGAAGACGACGATGAGAGGACCGACAGCGAAGAGTGAAGACCTTAGGACCCTCCTCTCCTTCTTTTTGGTGTCTTGATGCAAAAGGGAGGAGATTGAGGGGGAGTATTAGTCTTAGCTGTAGTTTGCGAGGAGAGAGTTCTATGCTTTGCTTTTTAACTCTTTTGTGGCTTGTAATGTTTTAACAATGATCTTATGTTAATTATGGTTCTGTGATGCAATGAATTGATCCTTTGAGTAGTATTTATGAAAACTATGATTTTGCTCTAGAATGTCATATATGCTTACTATTGGGTAATTAATGTCAATTATGTCATTCTCAATATTGCAGTGCACTTAGTTATGCATCCCACCATAAAGAATGCACATATGGACTATGCTTTCACTACTTGATGTATTTTGGACCCATATGTGCATGCTTTATGAAAATCTCAATTTTTATCATATTTTGTGAAATCTCAATTGGTTGTCACCAATCACCAAAAAGGGGAGAGTGAAAGTGCATCTAGGACTCCCTTGTGGGTTTTGGATGATTTATGACAAGCAATTGGGATCCTAACCTCTTTGTTGAGATGAGTGCAGGATTTTAATAGGAAAATGGGCAAAGTGCCAAAAAGGAGGAAGAATGAGGAGCAAAGTGGAAATGAGCTCAAGGAAGAAAAATAGTAGATCATTGTGTATGGAGTGTGTTAAGAAAACACATCCCAAGAGCTCAATCACAATTAAACACACACATTGCACAAAGTTACATAGGACCGGACTAGTCCGACTGACACCGAACTAGTCCGATATCCTTTCTGCACGAAATCGGACAAGTCCGATATCCATCAGACTAGTCCGATATCCTCTCTGACCAGAATCGGACTAGTCCTCCCCAGTGCGGACTAGTCCTCAAAACACTTCACAAGTCACACAAAATCGGACAAGTCCAATCACAACCGGACTAGTCCGATATTCTTTCTGATCCAGACCGGACAAGTCCGACGCTTGCACAGACTAGTCCGAAATACCCTCTGATCTGAATCGGACAAGTCCTCCTAGTGCGGACTTGTCATCCTATACACTTAGGGTTTCACATGTACGGACAAGTCCACTGACTATCGGACTAGTCCGAAGATTTCCAGTAGCAAAATCTTACAAGTCCGCTCCTAGCCGGACTAGTCCGGTATTTCGGAAAACTTAGGGTTTGCTGCACACAGCACTCCGGACTAGTCCGGTGACCACCAAGGACTAGTCCGATCTTTCTGAACCCTAACGGTCACTTTTAGAAACCCATATAAATAGATTTGTACGACCATATTTTACCATCTCTCGAACCCTAGCGCCGTCACACCTCCCAAGAAACTCAAAAACCACATCTCTCCACGAAATTAAGTGCAACAAAGATCAATCCCTTGAGGATTCACTCTAGTTCATTGGAGAGACACATTGAACATCACATTGAGCTCTTGGTTTGATTCTCTAACACACTCTTGCGATTCATTTGTAATTTTTGAGTGTGTTCTTGGTGGTATTTTGTGTTGTAATCCAAGCGAGCTCTCAACGTGTGAGAAAGCCCCTTGAATTCGGTTATTCACCCCTTTGAGATAAGTGGAAGAGGATTGGCCTTCGTGGTGATCCAATGAGGGTAGGGTTGGAGAAGACCCGGTCCTTTTGTGGGCTCCTCAACGTGGATGTAGGTTGCCTTTGTGGGAACCGAACCACGGGATAAATCTCTTGTGTTCTCTGTTGTGTTCATTGTTCTTACTTCATATCAATCTAGGGTTACAAACTGATATTGATTACTTTACGTTGAAATATCAAGTATAAGTTTGATTTTTTATATAACCTAATTCTTAAACTTGTGACACCTTGTTTAATCGCATATTTCCGCTGCATATATTGAAGAACAAAGTTAATCGATCAAACCTAATCAATTTAGTCCGTATACATCGGACTAGTCCGCGCTTTACCGGACTAGTCCGATTTCTCTGGTTATAAACCGGTTGTTCAGTGTTGCAGGATCCGACAATATTCAAAAAGTCCTATTCACCCCCCCTCTAGGCCACATTCACCGGAGTTCTTTCAGCCAGAGCTTCTCTGGGCCGGGAAGAACTCCCAGGCCTGGAGCCTTAAGTCGGCACTGAGGTCGGGGTCGATTGCCCGGAGATGACACCTCCTGAAGGCGCTTGCACCGGGGAAAGGGTAGTGTAGAAGACCTCCCCCGCCGGGGAGAAGATGCCATCGTGGAAGGAGCAGGTCTGACGGACCTCCCATCAGCGTGCTTCAACTTCTTCTTCCGCCTGGAGGGCTCAGCTGGCTCTTTGCCCTTGCCCTTGCAGGCGTCTTCAGTCTTTCAGCTCGGGGCGGAAGCAAGACCACCCTCGAAAGCTCCGGGGATCGCCAATCTGATGGTCGGACGCCTCTCTACCTCGCCAAGGTCGTCAAGCAGCGGCATGCTCCTCCAGAGCTCCCTACTGAACTGTGCTTCCATGTTCAGGGGGAGGAAGGCTGCCGGTGGAACCAAGTCGTCGCCGTTGACGTTAATCCCATGCTGGAATTTCTTCAAATGAAACTCCAAGGATTCATCATCCCTGTTGGATTTCAGACCGGTTTCAATCCAGTCATCATCCATCACGCTGTTAAGGGCCCACGCGAGCTTCTCCCTCCTCTTCAGCGGAGCCCACCTGTTGACTAGGAAGTTGCAGAAGACCATCTGGGGGGTCACCCCACCTTCCACGTACTCGCGGATCCTGGTCAAAACAGGGTTGAAGGCATCTGACAACACCGGGACCACACTCCAAGCGTCAGTGTCAACATTGGGGAGACCTTCGGGTAGCTCCAATTTCTCGTGCTCCTCCACCGTAACGATGATCCAATCCTTCTTCCAGTCATTCCACTTGCCGGAAGGATACGATTTCAAGTATTTGTAGGGGCAGCTCTTGCGCTTCACAAAATAATAGAAGCCAAGAAACTCGGACCCCTTGCCGGTGGTATGGATGGTGAAGAAGGTGCGGAAAAGCTCAATGCAGGGGGGGAATACCCACCCACATCTCGCAAAAGTGGATGAATGTCGCCACGAGAAGAAGGGAATGGGGTCCAGGGTGATACAGCAGCAGACCATAAAAGTCTAGCACCATCAAAAGGAAAGAAGAGAAAGGTGGAATGAATCCCACCATGGCGTATGCTGTGAAGTACACCATATCGCCATTGCGCTCCTTCTTGAACGGGAGCTTGCCGGCGCAGACCAAATGGTTGAAGGAGTCGCTGGACCACCCCACGTAAGTCCGGACCTTCTTTAGGTCATCATCACTCTTGAGTTGGCCCTTGGGGAGACCCAACTCCATCGCAGCAAAGTGGAGCAAAGGAAGGGAAGTTAGGCAGAGTTTGGGAGGCTCTGAGCGCAAAGATGATTGAAGGCGTAAAGAGTCCTCAAACCGTGCACACTTTCCTTCTTAAGTAAGCCTCTGCGACGCTTGGATGGAAACCATAGTGAGATCGAAGGCACTCTCCAAAAATCTACCTCGTCAATTACAAGTGGGCCTGGGGCCACCTCAACAAAGAGATCGAGGTTCTTACCCAAGGCGAACCGTTGTCATGATGAACAGCGGGAAACCCAAAGTCGGCGCTCTGACAGGGCGCACGGAACTGATATGGTTTTCGTAATGGGAACCGACGACCTTCAATTGCATGAGATCCGCACTCAAAGATCTCATATGCCGTATTCATAACAAGCCACGCGTCGAAGGTTCACTCCCGAACTGTCACTCTATTGGCGCATCAAAGGACTTTTGAAAATTGAAGCGCGAGAATCGAGAATGAACCCACCTCCCGCAGAATAACTTAACCCAAAGGGTTTCTCCTAGAGGTGGGCCCAGGGGCCACTGTTGGTACCCTACGTATCGGGTACCCCGCGATACCGCAAGAAGTGCAAGAAAGTTCCACCTATTAGAGTTTAAGGCCTTTGCATGTCCCACATGTCACGTTGCACCGGACCCGCTCCCCTCACATGGCTGGCTCCCAGGTTAACACGTGTAAGAGAAGACCGGAACTAAACTCCCAACCAAGGGAAGCTCCGGCGACTACACGTGTAAAATAGCCCCAGACCTAGCCCCTGTCAGAGAGGAGCTCCGGTGCTGACACGTATACAGCGACCCCGGACCTACCCTCCCGCAAGGGAAAGCTCCGGATCTGCCACGTGTGAAGCCTCCAGACCTTCATTGCCGACATAAATACAAGCATATCACGTCCATTACAGACATTCAAGGATGTTTAAAGTAGTAGTTACAAGGCCTGATAACGTGTCATTAATGCTATATTAACAACACGCAATCAAGAGCACTGTTAATAGGGGTAACACAGCCATTAAGGCACGTTATCACACTATTAATGATGCTTAATACACTTTAGACAGTGTATTAGGCCATTAAATACGCCAGGGCCACATGTCGGGCCAGGCAAGCTTTGTAACGGTCAGTCCTTAGAACTATAAAAGGGTTGTATCGCGCGAACTCATGAGACATTTGATTCAACCTAGTCCCAGCCGATCAACTGGCAATACACCAACATAAACCCTGTGGAGTAGGGTGTTACGCTCAGGCGGCCCGGACCACGTAAATCCCTGAGGTCATCATCTTGATCTTGATCTCTGTGTGTCCGGACCACAAAGGAACCTCCACAGGCTGCTTCTTAGCGGGTCCGGGGGAAGTGTCGTATAAAACACTTCGACAGATACATGTCGGCGGGTGAAAGCCAACCATCTGAAGACAGCTCGACAACTACAACCTTTAAGCATACCAGCCTGGAAATGGGATGACATCAACATGGATTTCATTGTTGGATTACCTCTCACCTTTCAAAAGCATGACTCGATTTGGGTGATAGTCGACCGACTCACCAAGTCGGCTCACTTTATTCCAGTCAATGTCAAATATGTGGCACGACAATATGCAAAGTTGTATATTGCCAGGATCCTATGCCTACACGGAGTACCCGTACTATCATATCAGATCGTGGAACCTTGTTCGTTGCTCGATTTTGGGAGCAGCTCCACGCATCTTTGGGTACCATGTTGATTCGAAGATCAGCTTACTATTCATAGACTGATGGTCAAACGGAACGAGTAAACCAAGTGCTAGAGGATATGCTCCGCGCTTGTGCCCTTCACCATGGTAAGAATTGGGATGATCATCTACCATTGGAGGAGTTTTCATAAAACAATGGTTATCAAACTAGCATCCAAATGGCACCATATGAAGATGACGAAGACGATGATGAGAGGACTGACAGCGAAGAGTGAAGACCTTAAGACCCCCATCTCCTTCTTTTTGGTGTCTTGATGCCAGAGGGGGAGAGATTGAGGGGGAGTCTTAGCCTTAGCTGTAGGATGCGAAGAGAGATCTCTCTTGTATGCTTTTTGACATTTTGCGGGTTGTAAAGCTTTAACTATGGTTCTGTGATGCAATGCTTGATCAATTTGAGAAGTATTTGTTGATTTTGCTCATAGAATGTGATACATGCTTGCTTTTTGTTAAATAATGTCAATTATGTCATTCTCACTGGTTAAAGGTACTTAGTTATGCATCCCACCATAAAGAATGCACATATGGATTATGTTTTCACTGCTTGATGTATTTTAGACTCATATGTGCATACTTTATGAAAATCTCAATTTTTATCATATTTTGTGAAATCTCAATTGGTTATCATCAATCACCAAAAAGTGGGAGATTGAAAGTGCATCTAGGAATCCCTTGTGGGTTTTGGATGATTTATGACAAGCAAATGAGATCCTAACCTATTTGTTGAGATGAGCACAGGTTTTAATAGCAAAATAAGCAAAGTGCCAAAAAGAAGGGAGAATGAGGAGCAAAGTGGAAATGAGCTCAAGGAAGAAGAATCGTAGATCATTGTGTATGGAGTGTGTTAAGGAAACACACCCCAAGATATCAATCACAACCAAACACACACATTGCACAAAGTTACACAGGACCGGACTAGTCCGAATGTCACCAGACTAGTCCGATATCCTCTCAGCACAAAATCAGACAAGTCTGATATCCATCGGACTAGTCCGATATCTCTCTGACTAGAATCGCACAAGTCCTTCACAGTGGGAACTAGTCCTCAAAACACTTCGCAAGTCACACGACAAGTCCGATCACCACTGGACTAGTCCGATATTCATTCTGATCTAAATCGGACAAGTCCGATATTTGCACGGAGTAGTTTGAAAAAGCCCCTGACCTAAATCGGACAAGTCCTCCAAGTGCGGACTTGTCACCCAATTCACTTAGAGTTTCACATGTCCGTACAAGTCCGATGACTATTAGACTAGTCCAAAGATTTCCTGAAGCGAAATCGGACAAGTCCGCTCCCAGCCGGACTAGTACGATATTTCGGGACACTTAGGGTTTGCTACACACAGTACACCAGACTAGTCCAGTGTTCACCACGGACTAGTCCGATCTTTCTAAACCCTAATGGTCACTTTTAGAAACCCCATATAAATAGAGGTGCACGGCCCAACTTTAATTCTCTCGAACCCTAGCGCTGTCACACCTCCCAAGAGCCTCCAGAAACACATCTCTCGACGAAATTAAGTGCAACAAAGATGAATCCTTTGAGGAAACACTCTATATCATTGGAGAGACACGTTCAACACTCATTGAGCTCTTGGTTTGATTCTCTAACACACTCCTGTGATTTCATTCTAATCTTTTGAGTGTATTCTTAGTGGTATTTTGTGTTGTAATATAAGGGAGCTCTCAACGTATGAGAAGGCCCCTTTGACTTTGGTTATTCACCCCTTTGTGATAAGTGGAAGAGGATTGCCCTTCGTGGCAATCCAACGAGGGTAGGGTTGGAGAAGACTCGGTCCTTTTGTGGACTCCTCAATGTGGACGTAGGTTGCCTTTGTGGGAGCCGAACCACGGGATAAATCCTTGCGTCTTTCTTGGTGTTCATCGTTCTTATTCATCACAACAATTTAGGGTTTCAACCATTATTGCATACATTACGTTGAATCATTAATTACAAGATTGAATTGTGATATACCCTAGTCCATAATCTTGCAACACTTCATTTGACTGTATATTTTCGCTACATACATTTAAGAATCTAATTAATCGATCAAACCTAATAAACCTAGTCGGTACACACCGGACTAGTCCGCACTTTACTGGACTAGTCCAATATCTCTGGTTTTGAACTGGTTGTTAAGTGTTGCAGGTTCCGACAAATTTCAAAAAGGCCTATTCACTTCCCCTCTAGGCCACATTCAGAAGGACTTTGAAGTCCTGGATCTCCATCATGTTCAGCGTCTTCACAACTCTAAAGCTGACGAACTCGCGACGAAAGCCTCAACCAGAGCTCCGGCTCCTGACGGAATCTTCGTCTGGAGATTGTCAAAACCAACAGCTCGGCCTGCCGAACTGAGTGAAGGGGGCGAGACCAGCACCTCGAAGCTGGCGGTCCCGGTGGCCCTACTACCATGGCGTCCACCAAGGGTCATAGGTGCTGTCCGAAGCTCCAAGCAACCCAGCACTCAAGACTCAGAAGCTCAAGTTAGCTCCGATGCATGGATCTCGGAGATCCGGAGCTACTTGAAAGACAACACCCTTCCTGAAGACAGTGTATCCGCTGACCGGATAGTTAGATTGGATAAAAGATACACGTTGGTAGAAGGGATCTATATTGACGCGGTGCCAATGGCATCCTAAGGTGGTGCATTGTAAGGGAAGGAGGCCGCGAGCTCCTCGCGGACATCCATAGAGGCGAGTGCCGGAACCATGCTTCTTCTCGCACGCTGGTCGGTAAAGCCTTTCGGCATGGCTTTTACTGGCCTACAACACTTCAGGATGTGATTGAGCTAGTGAAAAAATGTGAAGCGTGTCAATTCCATGCAAAACAGATTCACACATCGTCTCAATCACTACAAATGATACCTCCTACATGGCCATTCGCTGTGTGGGGCATGGAAATCTTGGGACCTTTCCCAAAAGCCGCCGGAGGTTACAGGTTCCTGTATGTCGCCATCGACAAGTTCACCAAGTGGCCGGAAGCAACTCCAGTAGTAACAATCAATAAACAATCAACAATCAAGTTCTTGAAGTCCATTATATGCAGATTTGGAGTTCCCAACAAAGTCATAACTGACAACGGAACTCAGTTTGCAAGTGCTGCATTCCAAGAATATTGCAAAGACCTCAACATTCAACTTAGCTACGCTTCAGTAGCTCATCCAGCAAGCAATGGCCAAGCCGAGAGAGAAAATGCAAAAATCTTAAAAGGACTCAAGACGCGCAGATATGAGCGCTTGAAAAAGCACGAAGCTAACTGGATTGAAGAGCTTTCGTCCACATTATGGGCGAACAGGACAACACCTAAACAGTCAACTAGGGAGACTCCATTCATCCTCGTGTACGAAGCTGAAGCATTCCTTCCTCCGAAAATGACCTTGGGGTCCCTCCGGGTCCGGACCTTCGACGAAACCACGCAAGATCAGCTCCGGCGTGAAGACCTTGATCTCGTCGACGAGGGAAGGGGCCAAGCAGCTATTCGGAATGCACTTTATCGCCAAGCGCTCTGGCGCTATCATCAAAGGCATGTGCGTGATCGACAGCTTGAGGAATGTGACCTGGTGCTTTGGAAGATACAAAGCCGTGAAGGGATGAACAAACTTTACCCCAGCTGGGAGGGTCCCTTCCAAGTAATTAAAGTATCCTGACAAGGATGCGTTTGTTTGGCAACTGAAGATGGGATTCCGCTCCCAAATCCATGGAACATCGAGCACCACCATAAGTTTTATGCTTAGAATCATGGAGGGGAGTCTGTAATTACACACAATGCATGTTGTAGAGTCATTATACAGAGACTGGCAAGTCCTCCAGGAAAACATCCGGACCCCTCTGGGAGGGTCCGGGAAGTTCAAGTAACACTTGAGACAGTCACAACACTAAAAGTGTAACTACTTGACCTGGGCTAGCACAAGATGTATAACACATTTATCTTGGTCCAGCACCCTAGGTGTGTCATAGTCTCCCCTGTAATCTGGACCTATAATGAAAGGCATTGCTGTGTGAAAACAAACTCCACGTGCATTTACCTTTTGTGCGAGGCTCAATATACCAAATTATTTTTACCCCACTTGTCTATAATGAAGTTGTGCAAATCTTTTTGAGCTTTGTTCCAAGTAATTCACATGCATTACTAGCCTTATTGATAGTCTTTTTGGATCTTAACATTGCTACATAGTCTACTTGCCTGAATGCCAAGCCAACATAGGTCCGGAGTGTGCTATCAGCTTAGCCTAGTCCTGCACCCTAAGTACGCCGCTCTACCTACAACCTGGTAGGCCTCAGTAGGGTGAGTACTAAAAAGGCATACAGATCTAAAAAGATTATATCAAAATGCTTGTTATCATGATGAGTTTCTTTGGACCCAAAGTCCAAATAAGAACAATAAGTCACAACCAATTTATAGACAAGAGGATGAATTTTACTTTTTTCTCTTGCCTTCAATGTGCAGGAAAAGAAAAATTCATAGCGATGGTAGACGACGCCGAAGCTACTAATCTTTGACATCCTCCAAGGGAGCTTGCCTTCATACGTTGACATTGAGTACTGTCGGAGCTACTAAGCTTCGGCAACCCCCGGAGGTCTAAAACCGACGATTGGTGCATTGGCATCGGCCACTACCGGAGCTACAAACCTCCGACTATCCCAGGGGGCCAACAGTCGGCACATTAAAGATAAAGACTCCAAACCTAAACTCTACAAGTACGAAGCATCCAAGTCGTCGACATACTGCCACAACCTTTGGTTCATGTGCACATTTCAATTATACACATGTACCAGGGGGCCGACAAGATACGTCACAGTATATTGAAGACGAAGTGAAATTGAATGCAGAAAGGAGGATTTCATTAATTTGAGATACTGGATTACAAAATGGGGAGAGTACAGGAGAAGGTAAAAGGAAGAAAGTCATAAGCTATTGGAGAACCTAAGACATGCGGAAGAATGAAGCTACTTTTTGGGCAACTTCTTGGATGCTGGCTTTGGCAGCGTCTTCCTCTCCAGCGATGGGACCTTCGAGCACCGGGTCCAGTGGGAATTGGGGATCTCGGCTCATATAACACGTCAGCACGTATTCTGCGACGTTTGTAGCCAAAGACTTCCCCTCTGTCTCCAGCTGGTCCGCGATGGCGTCGCCCATTGCGTCAAGTTTGCCACCAGCACCGTTGAGGGCCAACAACACTCAGTACAAGTCTAGTTCCAGGTTGTCCGGACGTACAGGACCGAAGCCCAGCGGTTTCAGCATATCATTCGTCCGCCCTAAGAAGTCCCACACCTGAATGGCCTCAGTCTCCTTCAGGCTTCGCAGCTCCTCCTGTGACTTCCGGGTAGCCGCAAGCTCCGAACCTTCACGGGCAAGGCGCTCAGCAAACTTAGCATGCTGCTACATGCTGTCATCAACTTGCTTTTCCTGGTCGGCTAGCTCCGTCTCCCGGAGGTGGATGCGGTTCCGCCTTTCAGCAAGGTATTTCTCCCTGCCTTTAACTCTCTCCTCCCTAGCGGCAATGTCAGACTCTCTTTTCGAGAGTTCTTGCCCCACCTTCCAGTTCTTCTTCCTCTCTTCCTCCTACCATAGATCCAACTTTTGGTTGCGATCCTCCAAATTTTCCTCACTCAGAGTCAACTTCTGGGTGACCTCCGCTCTCTCCTCACCACATCCTCCTGCTGCCCCAGGAGTTTCTCCTCCCTCGCCTCCAGGTCCGCTTGACACTTCAAGAGAGTTTCATTGAGTTAGCATCGAGCGCCCGGATGGCGGCTTCCTTCTCCTCCATTAGCTTATCCAAGTCCTCAAACCGGGATTTCTCCCCCTTGATCCATTCGTTTTGGTCAGCCAGCCTCGTCTGAGCAAGCCTGGTCTCAAAATGGAGTCTATTGCGCCAACGCCTCAAGGTGTTGCACTCCTCCTCCAAGGCTTTGCTCTCATGTTCGAAGGCAAGATGGACCTGTCAGAGACTTGAGCAGGCGTTGTTTATGGACAACGCCAGAGGGATAGGCTATGGTCCTGCTGGGACCATTTCCGCAGGGTCAAAAGGGTTTTCCATTACAAAAATTGGGTCCCACTCTACAATAGTGGTCCCCTGTACTCCTGCAGCGCTAGGGCCGCTCTCCTAGAGCCCTTCAGCGGCAGCAGAAGAACCCATTGAGGGAACTTCCACCTTCGGAGCAGTTGAAGGTCGCTGCTTCAGGATCTTCAGTCGACGGCTCCGAAGTCGGAGGACCTAACGCCAGTCCTTCAGGTCGCTCTGGCTCCATCCTATGTACTTCCGAGACCACCACCTCCGGAGCATCAGTCGGGGCTTCGACTGGGGCCTCAACCACAGCTGGTTCAAGCTCCGACACAGCGACTACTGTGGGGACCGGGGTCCACACATCCGAGGATCTCATTGGGCGGTGTCGTGCGATGCGACACCCAACAGTTTACAAGAATAGAACCAGAATAAAGTACAAGACCAAGTCTTTTATTTAATACACAGCGGAAGTTTTCACAATACTAGCGGATGTAAAGAAATATATACATACTATAGCTACGCTCTCAGCACTAGCTATGCAAAAAGCAAAGTTTTCCATGCCAGGGATACTTTGCACTAGCACACTCAAACTATGGCGGCGTGCAGGGTTCCCACTCGGCTGTACACCCTGGAGGGGGTGTTGCCTCATCGTCAAACCCATCCTCATTAGGGTAACCTGCAAAATCTCGTTAACTGCAAACATGAGCATAAAGCTCAGCAAGACTTAACCGTCTCACTAGACATATGCAAGGGGACACTAAACATAGGTAAGGAATAGCATAAATGGACTTGCCTACAAGTGGATCCTTATAATCAAGTTTTAAGTAGCAAATGACATTCTCCGAGCACGGCACATCATGGGCTCCACAATCAAACAAGAAACGCTTTACCGATGATATGATATGCCCAAAGCACGTAATGCTATTACAGCTAAAGTATGGGGAAATTGTAAACTTTTAATTATACTATCTCTAAATCATACAAGGTTGCAAAATAATTATAAATCAATACAATATGAATTTCTGACTTCTTTAGTATTTACTACGTCACCGCTCAGTGAACAAGTGGTACTCTATTACTGCGAGGGACAGTGATTGCAATCAAGACACACCCGGACAACACGACACATACGTCGTTCGGAAGTGTCAGCGAGTACACCTGGACCTACATAACACTTCAGTACTAGGCGTATATGGCCACCTTTCACAAGAAACTCAAAGGCTGAGCCCGTCTCACCTCCGCAAACAGAAGGTCTCCGCACAGAACACCTCATGTGTCTGCCGACCGATTTACACCTTACTGTCCTCAACCCACCCCTATCGATGGTGAGTTAATGGGTCTCAACACCCCAGTTATCAAGTTACATCAGTTTATTGGATTCCATATGTCCATTATATTGCCGGTACAATTCAAGCTTGTCCGAAGGGGCTGCATACGGACGGGCCTTAATCGACACAGGCAGGGCTATGCGACCGAGACTCAATTCTCGCCGCTTCCTATCCAATCCCTGCCCGGTCTCAATTTCATTATATTAAACCATTTTCTTTTCAACCAATCCTGTGAGATACATCTCTCGCGAGTAGATTCCAACTACTCGACTTCTACCGGATTTTCTATGCATTAGCAAAGCAGTTACTACAGGTCAAACTGTAACTCGTGCCAAACAAACCCCTGGGATTTTTGGTCATGCAAGTGGAGTATCATACACCCTAAACGTAATGCACAATTCATATACTATTCATCATAGTGATAAAGCAAAAGCTCATAAACGACTTAAATGCAAACCGGGGCTTGCCTTGTTGCAGGTCAGGTTCTGAGTTAAAAATTGGAAGGTTCTCTTCCAAGGCTTCTGGCTTCTCCTCGACTTCGGTCACTATACGATATGCAGATAAGATGGATATATAAATGACTTTGAAATTTATTTAGTTTAAGACCATAAATTAATTCATGGTGATCACTATATGACAGGGACCTTAATTGGCTCTGGAACTTCGATGGTAGATACTAGGGAATATGATCAAAGCTCTTGCAAAGAACAGGAGATGATCATAGCAGATTGTGGTCTCCGAAAGTATGGCAAGCAAATCAACTTCCAAAAATTTCCGAGAGGAAACTGTAGCTTGAACCTAGCTAACAGTTGATAATCAAGATGGAGGGAGTGGTTCTGGTCTTAGCAAAATTTGTTTCATAATTTTCTAAGCTGTGGGGAAGGAGTTATTGTATTTCTAATTCGGTAGGAATTTCTGGATTTACTTTATGATTGAGTTTCTAGACATTAAACCAATATTTAGTTTGTAACTGATTTAGGACTAGTATAGTAGGTTAATTAAATCCAAGACTTTAACAGGAGCTAGGGTATGACTAAAGGAAGACTCAGTAAAATTTTGGGACTTAATAAAGCAACCTAATAGCTGTGAAAATTCAATAACTGAAAAAGGAAATTGAATTATACAGAGAGTTAAACAGGTGCTATGGCTCCCAAATTTTGCCTGATAATCAAGAATAGGACAATAAATTTTATGTGAATTTTGGGGATTTTTCCTGTGGATATCTTGTCTGGAAAAATTTCATTTGCATTAGGAAAGATTATTTTCTACAGAATTTAACTCTGAGTTTCACAGAACCTAATTGGTATTGACAGAAACTAGAGCTCGAGATCTTTCGAACAAAATTTGTTTGAAGAATTTTGGAGTATCCTACAGAAAGTTATGGATTTTCTAAGTTGGAGCCTATTCTGGAATAATTTCCTAATTTGATTTAACTCGTGGGCCCCACTGTTTTAAAATGAACCAATAGCATTTAAACCACACGGGGGCCACAGATTCCCACCGCGTAGCCACAGCAAATCCCGTGGCCACACCTGATCCGACGGGATTTACCGCCGCTGACACGCGGGACCCGCCGCGTCGTCTTCTACCTCCCGACGCGGGCGGCGCGCGAGGTTCCCGCGGCGGTGCTCTCCGGCGAGCCTCGCCGCCGGCCAATCCAACGCACCAGAATCGCGGAAACTTGCCGCCTGGGGGTTTTTGGGGTCGCTGAGCACGGTGGTGAGGTCAATGGGTCTTGAAACTCGCCGGAAAAGGTCGTGCGACGGCGGTGGCGGCGATGAGTGCTCGGGCATCATAGAACTCTCTAAAGAGTAGCTCAAATCACTTGGGAATTGCTCCAAAACCTTTCTGGGATGATGGAGTTCAAGGATATGGGCGCAGAAAGGGAGTGAGTTGCCGGGAATCATGAGTTCGACGGTGAACCGAGGTTTTCTCACCGGCGGCGAGCAAAACTCGAAATTCAGAGCCGTTGCTTGATGATCCTTAAAGGTTTTTGATCAGACAGGATCGCTAGGGCCTATAGAAACTATCTCTAAGTAATTGCAAAGGATGATTGCTTGTCGAAAAGGAATTTGACATGAAATCATAGCTAGCTATCTACCCTCGGCCGTAGAGGAAACGATCAATATCTGGCTCAGGCTTCAACGATAATGGAAACGGTTTGTACCATGAGCTAGAGTTTGATCAGGCGCACCTTTTTGCTCTTTGGAGCTAGGCTTGAAACGGCGTGGAACGGCGGCACCCGCGGAGCAGTGGCGAGCGGCGGCGATGGCGCGCGGCGGAAGAAAAATGGCGAGGCAGTGGAGCTGTGACCGGGGATGAGGATTAAAGGGGCTTCGGCCGGCTTTTTATAGAGCCGCGGCGAGCAGGCAGGCAGCTCGCTGGAGCTGCATGCGCGCGCGGTGTCGAGCGGGGGCGCGGCGGTGCAGAGGTGTCGGGGTTGAGCTGATCCGTTTAAAAGGGGAGCTGACATGTGGGGCCCACTGTCCAGTGATTCTCCCCACAGTTCAGTTACTAATTCATTTAAAAATAGAAGATCAACTCCAAAAATCATGAAATTTTGTGGAGATGGCAAATGAATTATTCTGAACACAATGGTGAATTCAATTCTTATGTTTAAAGAAGTTGGAGAAGAATTAAAATTCAGATTTCAATTTGATTCAAATTTGCCAAGCACCTCAATAAAAATAGTAGATGAGTTTCTAAAATCTTGAAACTTTGTAAGCATGCTATTGAGGAATTTAGGAGCTCATGGAAAAATTTAGAGCCCTTAATTTGAATATTTGATTTAGAGCTTATTAGGGCTTCATTGTGCATTGCTTACTAATCCTTATCCAAAAATTCTTATTCTAAAAAGGTGAATAGAATATAATTTGGATTCATGGTGAAGTCTAATACCCATGATAAAAGAATCTAACAAAGAGTGCAAGAAAAGTTTTGGATGGCATAGTTCATGTGTACTATTATATTGGGGATCCAAAATAGTTGATCACAAAACCCATATGAACTTAACATGCCATAAAAGTGGGGTTTTACATTCCTCCCCCCTTAAAAGAATCTCGTCCCGAGATTACAAAAGAAGGCAAAGGAAAAAGGATCTATCGAATATATGCCGCTAACAAGTCCGGATAGTTCGTTCTAAGATACTCCTCGCTTTCCCACGTGGCTTCTTCGGCACTGTGGTTGCTCCACAAGATCTTGTAGAAACGTAAGGTGCGGCTTCTTGTGGTGCGAGTCTTTTCATCGATGATCTGAGTTGGATGCTCGGAATAGGTGAGATCTGGTTGGAGAGCTTCCAAATCCTCTATGCGGATATCAGCTGGAGTCTTAAGGCATTTCCGTAATTGGGAAATGTGGAATACATTGTGGACTCCTGAAAGTGACGTTGGTAACTCCAATTGATATGCCACAGGTCCGTATCTTTCGATTATTGCGAATGGCCCAATAAAGCGGGGAGCTAGCTTCCCTTTTACCCCAAAGCGATGGATACCCTTCATAGGGGATACCCGGAGATAAACTTGATCTCCAACTTCGAAATGAAGAGGTCGACGTCGTTTGTCCGCGTAGCTCTTCTGACGAGACTGAGCAGCTTTGAGATTTGCCTGAATAGTGCGAACTCGATCCTCGGCTTCATTTACTAAGTCGATGCCGTACACTGCCCGTTCACCTGATTCACACCAGTTCAAGGGTGTGCGACACTTTCGGCCATAGAGAGCTTCATATGGTGCCATCTGGATGCTATCCTGGTAACCGTTGTTGTATGAAAACTCTGCCAAAGGTAGGTGATCATCCCAGTTCTTTCCCTGGTGGATGGCACAGGCACGGAGCATGTCCTCTAGCACTTGATTCACCCGTTCGGTCTGACCATCGGTCTGAGGATGATAAGCCGAGCTCCGAATCAGTTTTGTCCCCAGTGCATCGTGAAGATGTTCCCAGAATCGCGAAACAAATACAGCCCCACGATCTGAGATGATGGTACAGGGTACACCATGTAGACATATTATTCTGGAGATATAAATTTCCGCATATCGCCTCGCATCGTATGCCACGCTGACCGGTATGAAATGAGCCGACTTGGTCAATCGGTCAACGATCACCCAAATGGAGTCGTGTTTATGGAGAGTGGGAGGCAACCCAACAATGAAATCCATACTGATATCCTCCCATTTCCAAGCCGGTATGCTTAAAGGTTGAAGCTGTCCAGCTGCCTTCATATGGTCGGCCTTCACTCGCCGGCACGTATCACACTCGGACACGTATTTAGCTACCTCTCTCTTCATTCGAGTCCACCAGAATTTCTTCTTCAAATCTTGGTACATCTTGTTGCTTCCCGGATGAATGGAATACTTGGATAAATGAGCTTCGTCCAGTATCTTCTTTCTAAGTTCCATGTTTCGGGGTACCACTATACGGTCGTTAAACCAGATGGTACCCTCTTTGTCACTATGGAAACATTTCATTTCCCCCTTTATCATTCTTTGTCGAATATGCGACATCCCCTTGTCTTCCTTCTGAGCTGCTACAATATCCTCCCTGATGGTAGGAATGAGAGCTAGGTTGTAGAGTGTTGCATATGGAACCAAGTAAAGACTCTGTCCTTCTTTACCTTCCATTGTGGTGAGGGAAAGATTGTTGACATGGGACTTGCGGCTCAGTGCATCGGCGACTACATTCGCCTTGCCTGGATGGTAGTGGATCTCAATTTCGTAATCCTTGATCAATTCTAACCATCGCCTTTGTCGCATATTCAAATCCTTCTGGGTGAAGATGTATTTCAAGCTTTTGTGATCAGTGTAGAGGTGTACTAAATTACCCAGTAGATAATGCCTCCACATCTTCAATGCTAGCACCACAGCAGCCAGTTCAAGATCATGAGTCGGGTAGTGCTGCTCGTGGTTCCGAAGCTGTCGCGATCCATACGCGATCACTCTTCGCTCTTGCATTAACACACAACCTAAACCAATCCCAGATGCATCGCAATAGACATCAAATGCTTTGGTAGTGTCTGGTTGGGCTAAAACTGGTGCCGTTGTAAGGTGTTTCACCAATGCTTTGAAACCTGCCTCACATGCCTCAGTCCATACATATTTTTGTCCTTTCTTCAGAAGTTCTGTCATTGGTTTAGCTATTTTGGAGAAACTGGGTATAAACCTCCGGTAATATCCTGCTAAACCCAGGAAACTTCGGACTTCATGTACAGACTTTGGAGACTCCCATTTGAGGACTTGCTTGATCTTGCTTGGATCAACTGCAATACCTTCTGCTGAAATGATGTGCCCTAAAAATGGCACCTGGTCGATCCAGAATTCACACTTGCTGAACTTAGCATACAACTGATGGTCCCGTAATCGCTGAAGCACAATATGCAAGTGTTGAACATGTTCTTCTTCGGATTTTGAATACACAAGTATGTCGTCAATGAAGACCACGACGAACTTGTCCAATTCCGGCATGAACACTGAGTTCATGAGATACATGAAATGAGCCGGGGCGTTGGTTAATCCGAAGGACATAACCAGATACTCATACAGTCCATACCTTGTTGAGAATGCTGTCTTGGATATATCTTCTGGTCGGATCCTAATTTGATGATAACCAGAACGAAGATCCATCTTCGAAAACACTTTAGCACCCACTAATTGATCGAAAAGAATATCAATGCGCGGTAGTGGATACTTGTTCTTGATGGTGACAGCATTAAGTGGACGATAGTCTACACATAGCCTCAAGGTCTTATCTTTCTTTTCCACAAACAGTGCAGAACAACCCCATGGTGACGAACTTGGACGAATAAAACCTTTGCTCTCAAGTTCAGTTAATTGTTCCTTCAGTTCTGCAAGTTCCTTAGGTGCCATCTTGTAGGGTGGTCTTGAAATTGGCACTGTTCCTGGTGCAAGTTCAATCTTGAACTCTATATCTCTCTCTGGGGGCATACCAGGAAGATCTTCAGGAAACACGTCGGGGTATTCACATACTACCGGAATATCCTCTAGTTTCATAACCTCGGTTTGGAGAATAGATGGTTCCAATGGAATGGTGTTCTTAAGATTGAGAACTTGGGGTCGATGGAGTGGAGAGTTTAGATAAATCTTTCTAGGAATGATATCAAGAATAGCACCATGGTACTGCAACCATGCCATACCTAAGATGATATCAAGCTTTTGATGTTCTAATATCAGAAATGAAGTAAGATATATGGTCCCATCTAGGCTAAGTGGGATTCCAGGAACCAATTTATTTGTTACCGTTTTCCCGGCTGGAGTGCTAATCACATATGGGGTTTTTGTGGAGATAACAGGCAATTGACTTTTAACGACAAAAGATTTACTAATGACATTGTGTGAAGCTCCGGAGTCAAAGAGTATGACTACGGGTTGATCGAAGATAGAGAACGTACCCGTGAGCACGGGTGCGCCTTCTGGAACGTCCTCGATGGCGAGGTGGTGGATGTTGCCGGGTCTGGTGGCTAGCTTCTTGGGCGGGTTGCGGGGTTGGTTAGCCCCCTGGTAAGATGATTGCCCTCCACCTTGTCGATTCTGCGGACAATCCTTGGCGAAGTGCCCCGTACGTCCACACGTGAAACACGTGTACGGGGTTTGGCCAATACGAAGGGGAGGACGGAATCCCGGTGCACGTGGTGGAGGTGGAAGTGCATGTGGAACCATCCCCTGTTGTTGCTGCGGCCGAAATCCGCCGTTATTGAACTGACGACCACGGAACATTGGTGGTCGCGATGGCGGCTGCCACCTCTGGCCGGATGGTGATCGATACACCATACGGTACTTCTGAGGAGTACCACCTCCGCTGCCCTGTGGAGCACCCCTCTTCTTTTTATCGGAGGACAGCTCGCGCGTAGCGTCCTCCTGCATGATAGCGGCATTGACTATGTCGTTGAGGCTGCCGCGGTTGAACAGGACAAGCTTGTCCTTCAACTTGGAGTTCAAACCCCGGTAGAAACATTCCCGCTTCCGATCTTCGGTATTCACTTGGTCCTGAGCATATTGGGCCAAGTGGTTGAATGATTTGGAGTATTCGTATGCACTCCTTCCTCCTTGCCTTAGCTCCAGGAACTCTTGAAGCTTCCTCCTCATAATCCCGGGAGGGATGTGGTAGGCGCGAAATGCCTCCCGGAATTCGGTCCAGCTTACAACATGGCCTGCGGGGCGTGCGGCAAGGTAATTGGCCCACCACGCACCGGCAGACCCCTGCAGTTGTTGTGCTGCAAACAACGTCTTCTGCTGTTCGGTTACCGCGAGTAAACCGAACTTTCCTTCAATGGTGCGGAGCCAGTTATCCGCGTCCAACGGTTCATCGGCTTCTCTGAATACCGGTGGGTGTGTCGATGAGAAATCAGAGTAGGAACTCTGAAATTGTTGACGCGGTCCATCATCCTGTCGTCCCCCTTGACGGGACGAGTGCTGCACCAACGTCCGCAGTAACTCGGTTTGCTCGTCGCGCGAGCCGAGCACTGCAGCGAGAACTTCCGCGAGACTCCTGGGGAGTGTGGTTGGAGGTGGTGGAGGTGGTTGCGTCTGAGGCGTATTCTGCCCCGGGGGTGGTGTGTCATCCCCCTGTCCTCCACTAGATCCTCCCACCTCTGAGGCTGTACGAGTACGCACCATACATTTAACTATATGCCGCCCGGTGTTGGCGGAAGTGCTACCACATCTAACTTCAATACGCTCTACTCGACGTATTCAAGTTCCTCTGGGTCTTCTTCTTCTTCATCATCTTCAGGGCTAGGCACCTCTGATACGGGTGCTGGAGTAGAAGTTGATACATCGTTCAACATCAACGTCCTCTTGGCAGCCATAGCTTGCCAATCTGTCTGTATCATAAACATCCCCCAGGCCTCATTCTCTTGCTGAGCCTGTTCACAGCTGGTCTTCCAGCTCTGAGACTCTACTCTGGACTGATCCCTGTCTGCAGTCACCACGTTCAACTGTGTGTCCCGTTGGTGCCCATAAAGTAGGCTTGCCTCCAGATCAATATCTCTCTCTAGAGTCTCCTGGCGAGACGCGGCCAAATCCATCACAGCGTCATGCCATTGATTCTCCCTAAGGTTCAAACGATGATTAAGAGGAGCCATCATATCCCTAAGTCCGTCATTTGCCCACTCAAAGTGGTTTGCTCGCTTCATGGCTTGCTTCAGATTATTTGTCAATTCTTTTATGCATGTCCTTTGATTACCCTTCTCGCGATGTGAGGCTGCCGCATACATTGCTAAGGCCGTTGCGGATGTTTCGCCATGCTCTCCCACCTCCGCAAGCAAGCGGGTTGCCCAGGCTCCAGAAGCCCTGCCGTTGACTGGGAAGAACTCATACGGAGTACCCACCAGATGACGGTAATGGAGTTTGCAAAACCTCCCTATGGCAACACTTGCGGCGTAGCTCCATGTTTCTTCTAATATCAATCCTTTGATCTTGATGGAGTATGGAGCCCATCCGAGATGCGGTGGACCGGCAGGCACATCGACGTAGATGGTGCAACTCCACATACCGCCCTCCTGGAACTTCTTGCCCCAATAGCTAGGTAACACCAAATAGCCAAACTGGCCGAGCAACCGTGCAAACACGTCCGGAAAACCGGCGTGCCCGGTGCATGTTGAGAACACCCATCCATTAGGCAACTGAATTCTTGGTGCTGCCATCTGTGGACAAATATACCCGAATGTCAATACACCGTTTAAGTATTCGACCCAATCATGGGTGATGTGGGACAAAAAGAAATATCCATAATCAATTGGTTCAGTCAAAGCTGCAATCTGGAAATGAGTATAGTTCTGGTTTATCTGACCTATCTGCAGTAACCCGTAAGTTTCGTACAGAAGAAGTCAGAACTAAACTTTATGTTGAATACAAAAATTGTAGTACACTTCAAAACCTTTCCAGATTGTACCCATACAGCCACTGTTGAACTATTATGAACAATCTATACCAGTTTTAAGTTGACTCAAGGGTTCTGAAAATTTTGACAGAACCTCCCCTGTATATGGGCTTATCTCCACATTCTATACAGGTTCATCATGATAAGATATTGAGGTAGTGTCAAAATAAACATTGAGTAACATCGTGTTAACAATCCAGAACTAAAGAAGTTCCACCACGACAACCTTGTCATGAAGGTATTATGCATCAATTCACAATTATGTGCAAACTGTTCCAAGTTCTGGACTGCAGGAACCAAATTTGCGACAAATGGAATTAGGCATAGCTACACCTAGATTCAGGTCAGGAGTGATAAATAAAGTTGATAGACGGCTTCCTAAGCTTTCCAGAAATGTATATGCGTAACCATATCACTGTTCTGGATTAGGGGTTATAATTATCCAAACCCAACAGTAAAGCTGACTGGTTTGCATCAGCAGTCATGCAGTTTACTGTGCTGACTTCCTGATTTGGTTAAACTCTAATTAAAATCAGGAAGGACTCCCCAAAACAAACTCGTGAATCTCCACCTACCCTTCTCAAACATATATCCCAATAAGGTAGTGGATTTTTCTACAGTGAGTTATGGCAAGAATACAGAAACGGTACAAAGGTGGGTTCATATGGAGTAATTACAGTAAACCCCAGTTTTCAACAGATTAACAAGCTTTTCTGTCTTTATGGTCAACGGAAAAGTTGGAGAGACCTTCACGAGCTTTCCATTCATGTAGGATATGCTTATGTCATCTAATTGCTAACCAAGATTACAACCTGGCGAAGTTGAGCTACTTCTACCAGAAAGCAAGAATCTTGGTCCTATCCATTTTATCAAGTCGAGCCCGAAATTATCAGTATCTGATAGTCGGACTTTCTTAAAACACAATGCAACCATTCTGTCGGTGGGGAGGGTCTAGTATCATGTTTGATACTGACGGTACTACGTGCCTCACGAAAAGGAAATTCTATCCGGTACATCCGGTTACGTCTATAGGTGGTTCCTATATCGTTCCCTTGCAAACGGCTTCTACACGGGTTGCTACCGGAGTTAGGTTACCTGCAGAAGACAAACAATCCCCTTTCACACCTTCGCACCTCAAGGGCGGCACGGGGAAACACGGCAGGCAGTCACAATAATATATAACTAAAAGTAAATGCATACGACTCTGGTGTGAGTCGTCCTCGAGCAAGGCCATGTCTCGAGGTACATGGCTGTAAATACGTCTGTACAGCAAAGACTCCCGTACGATCCGGCTTATACACGCTCGGGCATACGTGTTCGCATGTTCTCACAGATATGAGAACACACTATCGGGTTACATACCACCCGACGGGGTTTCCCTCTTAACTTTGTGTCACGCTGGGGTACCGCGTGTCATATGTTCTTTAGAAACATGGAAAGTTTCAAAGACTCATATTGACTTTCCGTGCCAAGCCACGGAAATTTCACATACCACCTCTCGTATGCTGAGTTTACCGAGATTGATCCGCTCTCGGTGGCGTACCTTACCTCTTACCTGATGTCGGAGCGTCGTTACAGAATATAATAACACATAGTTAGTTTACCACCTCTATATCTTATACTAATAATACTCCTTATAACGGCATATAACTAATTCCTCACTCAAGTTCCTAATTTTTGAAAATATGTTCTTTTCCGGTACACTGTTCCCAACGAAGCTCTGATACCATGTCTGTGGGGACCGGGGTCCACACATCCGAGGATCTCATTGGGCGGTGTCGTGCGATGCGACACCCAACAGTTTACAAGAATAGAACCAGAATAAAGTACAAGACCAAGTCTTTTATTTAATACACAGCGGAAGTTTTCACAATACTAGCGGATGTAAAGAAATATATACATACTATAGCTACGCTCTCAGCACTAGCTATGCAAAAAGCAAAGTTTTCCATGCCAGGGATACTTTGCACTAGCACACTCAAACTATGGCGGCGTGCAGGGTTCCCACTCGGCTGTACACCCTGGAGGGGGTGTTGCCTCATCGTCAAACCCATCCTCATTAGGGTAACCTGCAAAATCTCGTTAACTGCAAACGTGAGCATAAAGCTCAGCAAGACTTAACCGTCTCACTAGACATATGCAAGGGGACACTAAACATAGGTAAGGAATAGCATAAATGGACTTGCCTACAAGTGGATCCTTATAATCAAGTTTTAAGTAGCAAATGACATTCTCCGAGCATGGCACATCATGGGCTCCACAATCAAACAAGAAACGCTTTACCGATGATATGATATGCCCAAAGCACGTAATGCTATTACAGCTAAGGTATGGGGAAATTGTAAACTTTTAATTATACTATCTCTAAATCATACAAGGTTGCAAAATAATTATAAATCAATACAATATGAATTTCTGACTTCTTTAGTATTTACTACGTCACCGCTCAGTGAACAAGTGGTACTCTATTACTGCGAGGGACAGTGATTGCAATCAAGACACACCCGGACAACACGACACATACGTCGTTCGGAAGTGTCAGCGAGTACACCTGGACCTACATAACACTTCAGTACTAGGCGTATATGGCCACCTTTCACAAGAAACTCAAAGGCTGAGCCCGTCTCACCTCCGCAAACAGAAGGTCTCCGCACAGAACACCTCATGTGTCTGCCGACCGATTTACACCTTACTGTCCTCAACCCACCCCTATCGATGGTGAGTTAATGGGTCTCAACACCCCAGTTATCAAGTTACATCAGTTTATTGGATTCCATATGTCCATTATATTGCCGGTACAATTCAAGCTTGTCCGAAGGGGCTGCATACGGACGGGCCTTAATCGACACAGGCAGGGTTATGCGACCGAGACTCAATTCTCGCCGCTTCCTATCCAATCCCTGCCCGGTCTCAATTTCATTATATTAAACCATTTTCTTTTCAACCAATCCTGTGAGATACATCTCTCGCGAGTAGATTCCAACTACTCGACTTCTACCGGATTTTCTATGCATTAGCAAAGCAGTTACTACAGGTCAAACTGTAACTCGTGCCAACCAAACCCCTGGGATTTTTGGTCATGCAAGTGGAGTATCATACACCCTAAACGTAATGCACAATTCATATACTATTCATCATAGTGATAAAGCAAAAGCTCATAAACGACTTAAATGCAAACCGGGGCTTGCCTTGTTGCAGGTCAGGTTCTGAGTTAAAAATTGGAAGGTTCTCTTCCAAGGCTTCTGGCTTCTCCTCGACTTCGGTCACTATACGATATGCAGATAAGATGGATATATAAATGACTTTGAAATTTATTTAGTTTAAGACCATAAATTAATTCATGGTGATCACTATATGACAGGGACCTTAATTGGCTCTGGAACTTCGATGGTAGATACTAGGGAATATGATCAAAGCTCTTGCAAAGAACAGGAGATGATCATAGCAGATTGTGGTCTCCGAAAGTATGGCAAGCAAATCAACTTCCAAAAATTTCCGAGAGGAAACTGTAGCTTGAACCTAGCTAACAGTTGATAATCAAGATGGAGGGAGTGGTTCTGGTCTTAGCAAAATTTGTTTCATAATTTTCTAAGCTGTGGGGAAGGAGTTATTGTATTTCTAATTCGGTAGGAATTTCTGGATTTACTTTATGATTGAGTTTCTAGACATTAAACCAATATTTAGTTTGTAACTGATTTAGGACTAGTATAGTAGGTTAATTAAATCCAAGACTTTAACAGGAGCTAGGGTATGACTAAAGGAAGACTCAGTAAAATTTTGGGACTTAATAAAGCAACCTAATAGCTGTGAAAATTCAATAACTGAAAAAGGAAATTGAATTATACAGAGAGTTAAACAGGTGCTATGGCTCCCAAATTTTGCCTGATAATCAAGAATAGGACAATAAATTTTATGTGAATTTTGGGGATTTTTCCTGTGGATATCTTGTCTGGAAAAATTTCATTTGCATTAGGAAAGATTATTTTCTACAGAATTTAACTCTGAGTTTCACAGAACCTAATTGGTATTGACAGAAACTAGAGCTCGAGATCTTCCGAACAAAATTTGTTTGAAGAATTTTGGAGTATCCTACAGAAAGTTATGGATTTTCTAAGTTGGAGCCTATTCTGGAATAATTTCCTAATTTGATTTAACTCGTGGGCCCCACTGTTTTAAAATGAACCAATAGCATTTAAACCACACGGGGGCCACAGATTCCCACCGCGTAGCCACAGCAAATCCCGTGGCCACACCTGATCCGACGGGATTTACCGCCGCTGACACGCGGGACCCGCCGCGTCGTCTTCTACCTCCCGACGCGGGCGGCGCGCGGGGTTCCCGCGGCGGTGCTCTCCGGCGAGCCTCGCCGCCGGCCAATCCAACGCACCAGAATCGCGGAAACTTGCCGCCTGGGGGTTTTTGGGGTCGCTGAGCACGGTGGTGAGGTCAATGGGTCTTGAAACTCACCGGAAAAGGTCGTGCGACGGCGGTGGCGGCGATGAGTGCTCGGGCATCATAGAACTCTCTAAAGAGTAGCTCAAATCACTTGGGAATTGCTCCAAAACCTTTCTGGGATGATGGAGTTCAAGGATATGGGCGCAGAAAGGGAGTGAGTTGCCGGGAATCATGAGTTCGACGGTGAACCGAGGTTTTCTCACCGGCGGCGAGCAAAACTCGAAATTCAGAGCCGTTGCTTGATGATCCTTAAAGGTTTTTGATCAGACAGGATCGCTAGGGCCTATAGAAACTATCTCTAAGTAATTGCAAAGGATGATTGCTTGTCGAAAAGGAATTTGACATGAAATCATAGCTAGCTATCTACCCTCGGCCGTAGAGGAAACGATCAATATCTGGCTCAGGCTTCAACGATAATGGAAACGGTTTGTACCATGAGCTAGAGTTTGATCAGGCGCACCTTTTTGCTCTTTGGAGCTAGGCTTGAAACGGCGTGGAACGGCGGCACCCGCGGAGCAGTGGCGAGCGGCGGCGATGGCGCGTGGCGGAAGAAAAATGGCGAGGCAGTGGAGCTGTGACCGGGGATGAGGATTAAAGGGGCTTCGGCCGGCTTTTTATAGAGCCGCGGCGAGCAGGCAGGCAGCTCGCTGGAGCTGCATGCGCGCGCGGTGTCGAGCGGGGGCGCGGCGGTGCAGAGGTGTCGTGGTTGAGCTGATCCGTTTAAAAGGGGAGCTGACATGTGGGGCCCACTGTCCAGTGATTCTCCCCACAGTTCAGTTACTAATTCATTTAAAAATAGAAGATCAACTCCAAAAATCATGAAATTTTGTGGAGATGGCAAATGAATTATTCTGAACACAATGGTGAATTCAATTCTTATGTTTAAAGAAGTTGGAGAAGAATTAAAATTCAGATTTGAATTTGATTCAAATTTGCCAAGCACCTCAATAAAAATAGTAGATGAGTTTCTAAAATCTTGAAACTTTGTAAGCATGCTATTGAGGAATTTAGGAGCTCATGGAAAAATTTAGAGCCCTTAATTTGAATATTTGATTTAGAGCTTATTAGGGCTTCATTGTGCATTGCTTACTAATCCTTATCCAAAAATTCTTATTCTAAAAAGGTGAATAGAATATAATTTGGATTCATGGTGAAGTCTAATACCCATGATAAAAGAATCTAACAAAGAGTGCAAGAAAAGTTTTGGATGGCATAGTTCATGTGTACTATTATATTGGGGATCCAAAATAGTTGATCACAAAACCCATATGAACTTAACATGCCATAAAAGTGGGGTTTTACAACTACTTCCAGTTTAACCACCTTTGGCTCAGCCGCCGGACCTTCAACCACTTCCTGTTCAGTCGCCGGACCTTCAACCACTTCCGGCTCAGCCACCGGATCTTCAACCATTTCCGGCACAAGGGCCGGAGCTTGGGCGACTTCTGGCTCAATGGCTGGGACTTCAACTTCTTCTGGCTCAGCAGCCAGGGCTTCGGCAACTTCTGGCTCGAAAGCCAGAACTTCTGGCATCATCAATGCTGGAGCACTAGCCTTCGCCAGGGGTACATCTTCAACTTCTCTCCCGTGGTCCGGCGCTACCACATGAGCTTCGGGAGAGGACTCTGAGTCCAAGCTCACGACAGCTGGCGCCATAGCTGTCGTGACTTCCACCTTCGGTTGACGAGGAGGCTCAGTACTTGAAGCTGGAGCTTCAGCAAGCGCAGCCTTGACTGCTGCAACAAGTGCTGAAGCTCTCGGCCCCTGCTTTGACACACTAGAAATAAAGCGGAGAGAAGATTAAAAACATGTCAAGAACAAGATTGGCATGTCAGGGCGAGCAAACAATACTTACCTAGGGATGCAGCCACCCCAGTCGCCTCGGAACCTCTTCTTTCGGGGCCCGGAGCTAGAGCCCACCAAATCTGGTTAGACAACTGCTTCAGACCTCAGTTGAGGACCAATCGCAGCAGCCGGAGTTCGTTCGGCCAGAGCTTCTTTGGGCCGGGAAGAACTCCCAGGCCTGGAGTCTTTAGCCGGCACTGAGGACGGGGTCGATTGCCCAGAGCTGTGGCCTCTTGAAGGCGCTTGCACCGGGGCAGGGGTAGTTGTAGAAGACCTCCCCCGCTGGGGAGAAGAAGCCGTTGGGAAGGAGCAGGTCTGACGGACCTCCCATCAGCGTGCTTCAACTTCCTCTTCCGGCTGGAGGGCTCAACTGACTCTTTACCCTTGCCCTTGCCGGCGTCTTCAGTATTTCGTCTCGGGGCGGAAGCAGGTCCACCCTCGGAAACTCCGGGGATTGCCAATCTGATGGTCGAACGCCTCTCTACCTCGCCAAGGTCGTCAAGCAGCGGCATGCTCCTCCAGAGCTCCCTACTGAACTGTGCTTCCATGTTCAGGGGGAGGAAGGCTGCTGGCTGAACCAAGTCTTCACCGTTGACGTTAATCCCATGCTGGAATTTCTTCAAATGAAACTCCAAGGTTTCATCATCCAAGTTGGATTTCAGACTGGTTTCAATCCGGTCATCATCCATCACGCTGTTGAGGGCCCACGCGAGCTTCTCCCTCCTCTTCAGCGGAGCCCACCTATTGACTAGGAAGTTGCAGAAGACCATCTGGGGGGTCACTCCACCTTCCACGTACTAGCAGATCCTGGTCAAAACAGGGTTGAAGGCATCTGACAACACCAGGACCACACTCCAAGCGTCAGTGTCAACATTGGGGAGACCTTCGGGTAGCTCCAATTTCTCGTGCTCCTCCGCCGTAACGATGATCCAATCCTTCTTCCAGTCGTCCCACTTGCCGGAAGGATACAATTTCTAGTATTTGTAGGGGTAGTTCTTGCGCTTCACAAAATAATAGAAGCCAAGAAACTCGGACCCCTTGCCGGTGGTATGGATGGTGAAGAAGGTGCGGAAAAGCTCAACGCAGGGGGGGAATACCCACCCACATCTCGAAAAAATGGATGAATGTCGCCACGAGAAGAAGGGAATGGGGGCCAAGGTGATACAGCTGCAGACCATAAAAGTCTAGCACCATCAAAAGGAAAGAAGAGAAAGGTGGAATGAATCCCACCATGGCGTATGCTGTGAAGTACACCATATCGCCATTGCGCTCCTTCTTGAATGGGAGCTTGCTGAAGCAGACCAAATGGTTGAAGGAGTCGCTGGACCACCCCATGTAAGTCCGGACCTTCTTTAGGTCATCATCACTCTTGAGTCGGCTCTTGGGGAGACCCAACTCCATCGCAGCAAAGTGGAGCAAAGGAAGGGAAGTTAGGCGGAGTTTGGGAGGCTCTGAGCGCAAAGATGATTGAAGGCGTAAAGAGTCCTCAAACCATGCACACTTTCCTTCTTAAGTAAGCCTCTGCGACGCTTGGATGGAAACCACAGTGAGATAGAAGGCACTCTCCAAAAATCTACCTCGTCAATGACAAGTGGGCATGGGGCCACCTCAACGAAGAGATTGAGGTTCTTACCCAAGGTAAACCGTTGTCATGATGAACGGCGGGAAACCCAAAGTCGGCGCTCTAACAGGGAACGCGGAACATATACGGTTTTCATATTGGGAACCGACGACCTTCCACGCGTTGAAGGTTCACTCCCGGACCGTCACTCTATCCGCGCATCAGAGGACTTTTGAAAATTGAAGCGCGAGAATCGAGAATGACCCCACCTCCGACAGAATAACTTAACCCAAAGGGTTTCTCCCAGAGGTGGGCCCAGGGGCCACTGTCGGTACCCTACGTACCGGGTACCCCGCGATACCGCAAGAAGTGCAAAAACGTTCCACCCGTTAGAGTTGAAGGCCTTTGCAGGTCCCACATGTCACGTTGCACTGGACCCGCTCCCCTCACATGGCTGGCTCCCGGGTTAACACATGTAAGAGAAGACCGGAACTAAACTCCCAACCAAGGGAATCTCCGGTGACTACAAGTGTACAATAGCCCCGGACCTAGCCCCTGTCAGAGAGGAGCTCCGGTGCTGACACGTATACAACGACCCCGGACCTACCCTCCCGCAAGGGAAAGCTCCAGATCTGCCACGTGTGAAGCCTCCCGACCTTCATCGCCGACATACATACAAGCATATCACGTCCATTACAGACATTCAAGGACAGTTAAAGCAGCAGTTACAAGGCATGATAACGTGTCATTAATGCTATGTTAATGACACGCGATCAAGTGCACTGTTAATAGGGGTAATGCAGCCATTAAGGCACGTTATAATACTATTAATCATACTTAATACTCTTTAGACAGTGTATTAGGCCATTAAATACGCTAGGGCCACATGTCGGGCCAGACAAGCTTTGTAACGGTCAGTCCTTAGAACTATAAAAGGGTTGTATCGCGCGAACTCAGGAGACATTTGATTCAACCTGGTCCCAGCCGATCAATTGGCAATACACCAACATAAACCCCGTGGAGTAGGGTGTTACGCTCAGGCGGCCCGGACCACGTAAATCCCTGAGGTCATCATCTTGATCTTGATCTCTGTGTGTCCCAACCACAAAAGAACCTCCGTGGGCTGCTTCATAGCGGGTCCGGGGGAAGTGTCATATAAAACACTTCGACTTGTAAATGGGAGGACATCAACATGGATTTCATTGCTGGATTACCTCTCACCTTTTACAAGCATGACTCAATTTGGGTGATAGTTGACCGACTCACCAAGTCGGCTCACTTTATTCCAGTCAATGTCAAATATGTGGCACGACAATATGCAGAGTTGTATATTGCCAGGATCCTATGCCTACACGGAGTACCCCGTACTATCATATCAGATCGTGGAACCTTGTTCGTTGCTGGATTTTGGGGGCAGCTCCACGCATCTCTGGGTACCATGTTGATTCGAAGCTCAGCTTACTATTCATAGACTGATGGTCAAACGGAACGAGTAAACCAAGTGCTAGAGGATATGCTCCGCGCCTATGCCCTTCACCATGGTATGAATTGGGATGATCATCTACCATTGGCGGAGTTTTCATACAAAATTGTTTATCAGACTAGCATCCAAATGGCACCATATGAAGATGACGAAGACGACGATGAGAGGACTGACAGTGAAGAGTGAAGACCTTAGGACCCTCATCTCCTTCTTTTTGGTGTCTTGATGCCAAAGGGGGAGAGATTGAGGGAGAGTCTTAGCCTTAGTTGTAGGATGCGAGGAGAGAGCTCTCTTGTATGCTTTTTTACTTTTTGCGGGTTGTAAAGCTTTAACTATGGTTCTGTGATGCAATGCTTGATCAATTTGAGAAGTATTTGTTGATTTTGCTCCTAGAATGTCATACATGCTTACTTTTGGTTAAATAATGTCAATTATGTCATTCTCACTGGTTAAAGGTACTTAGTTATGCATCCCACCATAAAGAATGCACATATGGATTATGTTTTCACTGCTTGATGTATTTTAGACTCATATGTGCATACTTTATGAAAATCTCTATTTTTATCATATTTTGTGAAATTTCAATTGGTTGTCATCAATCACCAAAAAGCGGGAGATTGAAAGTGCATATTGGAATCTCTTTTGGGTTTTGGATGATTTATGACAAGCAAATGAGATCCTAACCTATTTGTTGAGATGAGCACAAGTTTTAATAGCAAAATAAGCAAAGTGCCAAAAAGAAGGGAGAATGAGGAGCAAAGTGGAAATGAGCTCAAGGAAGAAGAATCGTAGATCATTGTGTATGGAGTGTGTTAAGGAAACACACCCCAAGAGCTCAATCATAATTAAACACACACATTGCACAAAGTTACATAGGACTGGACTAGTCCAAATGTCACCGGACTAGTCCGATATCCTCTCTGCACAAAATCAGACAAGTCTGATATCCACCGGACTAGTCCGATATCTCTCTGACTAGAATCCGATTAGTCCTTCACAGCGCGAACTAGTCCTTAAAACACTTCACAAGTCACACAAAATCGGACAAGTCCGATCACCACCGGACTAGTCCGATATTCATTCTGATCTAAATCGGACAAGTCCAATATTTGCACGGACAAGTCCGAAAAACCCTCTGACCTAAATCGGACAAGTCCTCCAAGTGCGGACTTGTCACCCAATTCACTTAGGGTTTCACATGTCCGGACAAGTCCGATGACTATTGGACTAGTCCGAATATTTCCAGAAGCAAAATCGGACAAGTCCGCTCCCAGCCGGACTAGTCCGATATTTTAGGACACTTAGGGTTTGCTACACACAGCACACCGGACTAGTCCAGTGTTCACCACGGACTAGTCCGATCTTTCTAAACCCTAACGGTCACTTTTAGAAACCCCATATAAATAGAGGTGCACGGACCAACTTTAATTCTCTTGAACCCTAGCACCGTCACACCTCCCAAGAGCCTCCAAAAACACATCTCTCCACGAAATTAAGTGCAACAAAGATCAATCCTTTGAGGAAACACTCTAGATCATTGGAGAGACACGTTCAACACTCATTGAGCTCTTGGTTTGATTCTCTAACGTACTCCCGTGATTTCATTGTAATCTTTTGTGTGTGTTCTCAGTGGTATTTTGTGTTGTAATCTAAGGGAGCTCTCAACGTGTGAGAAGGCCCCTTTGAATTCGGTTATTCACCCCTTTGTGATAAGTGGAAGAGGATTGGCATTCGTGGTGATCCGACGAGGGTAGGGTTGGAGAAGACCCGGTCCTTTTGTGGACTCCTCAACGTGGACGTAGGTTGCCTTTGTGGGAGCCGAACCACGGGATTAATCCTTGTGTCTTTCTTGGTGTTCATCGTTCTTATTCATCACAACAATTTAGGGTTTCAACCATTATTGCATACTTTACGTTGAATCATTAATTACAAGATTGAATTGTGATATACCCTAGTCCATAATCTTGCAACACTTCATTTGACTGTATATTTTTGCTGCATACATCGAAGAATCAAATTAATCGATCAAACCTAATCAACCTAGTCGGTACACACCAGACTAGTCCGCACTTTACCGGACTAGTCCGATATCTCTGGTTTTGAACTGGTTGTTAAGTGTTGCAGGTTTCGACAAATTTCAAAAAGGCCTATTCACTTCCCCTCTAGGCCACATTCAGAAGGACATCGAAGTCCTGGATCTCCATCATGTTCAGCATCTTCACAACTCTGAAGCTGACGAACTCGCGACGAAATCCTCAACCGGAGCTCCGGCTCTTGACGGAATCTTCGTCTGGAGATTGTCAAAACAAACAGCTCGGCTTGCCGAACTGAGTCCAGGGGGCGAGACCAGCACCTCGAAGCTGGCGGTCCTAGTGGCCCTGCTACCATGGCGTCCACCAAGGGTCATAGGTGCTGTTGGAAGCTCCAGCAACCCAGCACGCAAGACTCAGAAGCTCAAGTTAGCTCCGATGCATGGATCTCGGAGATCTGGAGCTACTTGAAAGACAACACCCTTCCTAAAGACAGTGTATCCACTCACCGGATAGTCAGATTGGATAAAAGATACATGGTAGAAGGGGATCTATATCGACGCGGTGCCAATGGCATCCTAATGCCGTGCATTGTAAGGGAAGGAGGTCGTGAGCTCCTCACGGACATCCATGGAGGTGAGTGCAGGAACCATGCTTCTTCTTGCACGCTGGTCGGTAAAGCCTTCCGGCATGGCTTTTACTGGCCTACAACACTTCATGATGTGATTGAGCTAGTGAAAAATGTGAAGTGTGTCAATTCCATGCAAAAACAAATTCACACACCGAGTCAATCACTACAAATGATACCTCCTACATGGCCATTAGTTGTGTGGGGCATGGACATCATGGGACATTTCCCAAAAGCCGTCGGAGGTTACAGGTTCATGTACTATGTTGCCATCGACAAGTTCACCAAGTGGCAGGAAGCAACTCCAGTAGTAACAATCAATAAACAATCAGCAATCAAGTTCTTGAAGTCCATTATATGAAGATTTGGAGTTCCCAACAAAGTCATAACTGACAACAGAACTCAATTCGCAAGTGCTGCATTACAAGAATATTGCGAAGACCTCAACATTCAACTTAGCTACGCTTCAGTAGCTCATCCAACAAGCAATGGCCAAGCCGAGAGAGCAAATGCAGAAATCTTAAAAGGACTCAAGACGCGCACATATGAGCACCTGAAAAAGCACAGAGCTAACTGGATTGAAGAGCTTCCGCCCACATTATGGGCGAACAGGACAACACCTAAACGGTCAACAGAGGAGACTCCATTCATCCTGGTGTACGGAGCTGAAGCATTCCTTCCTCCGGAAATCACCTTGGGGTCCCCCCGAGTCCAGAGCTTTGATGAAACCACACAGGATCAGCTCCAGCGTGAAGACCTTGACCTCGTCGGAATGCACTTTATCGCCAAGCGCTCTGGCGCTATCATCAAAAGCATGTGCGTGATTGACAGCTTGAAGAAGGTGACCTGGTGCTTCGGAAGATACAAAGCCGTGAAGGGATGAACAAACTTTCCCGCAGCTAGGAGGGTCCCTTCTGAGTAATTAAAGTATCCCGACCAGGATGTGTTCGCTTGGCAACTGAGGATGGGATTCCGCTCCCAAATCCATGGAACATGTAGCACCTTCGTAACTTTTATGCTTAGAATCACGGAGGTGAGTCTGTAATTACACACAATGCATGTTGTAGAGTCATTATACAGAGACGGGCAAGTCCTCCAGAAAAACATTCGGACCCCTCCGGGAGGGTCCAGAATGTTCAAGTAACACTTGAGACAATCACAACACTAAAAGTGTAACTACTTCCCTGGGCTAGCACAAAATGTATAGCACATTTATCTTGGTCCAGCACCCTAAGTGTGTCATAGTCTCCCCTGTAATCCGGACCTATAATGAAAGGCATTGTTGTGTGAAAACAAACTCCACGTGCATTTACCTTTTGTGCGAGGCTCAATATACCAAATTATTTATACCCCACTTGTCTATAATGAAGTTGTGCAAATATTTTTGAGCTTTGTTCCAAGTAATTCACATGCATTACTAGCCTTATTGATAGTCTTTTTGGATCTTAACATTGCTACATAGTCTACTTGCCTGAATGCCAAGCCAACATAGGTCCGGAGTGTGCTATTGGCTTAGCCTGGTCCTGCACCCTAAGTACGCTGCTCTACCTACAACCCGACAGACCTCAGTAGGGTGAGTACTAAAAAGGCATACATATCTAAAAATATTATATCAAAATGCTTGTTATCATGGTGAGTTTCTTCAGACCCAAAGTTCAAATAAAAACAATAAGTCACAACCAATTTATAGACAAGAGGATGAATTTTACTTTTTCTCTTGCCTTCAATGTGCGGGAAAAGCAAAAATTCATAGCGATGGTAGACGACGCCGGAGCTACTAATCTTTGACATCCTCCAAGGGAGCTTGCCTTCATACGTTGACATTGAGTACTGTCGGAGCTACTAAGCTCCGGCAACCCCCGGAGGTCTAAAATCGACGATTGGTGCATTGGCATCGGCCACTACCGGAGCTACAAACCTCCGACTATCCCAGGGGGCCAACAGTCGACACTTTAAAGATAAAGACTCCAAACCTAAACTCTACAAGTACAATGCATCCAAGTCGTCAACATACTGCCACAACCATTGGTACATGTACACATTTCAATTGTACACATGTACCAGGGGGCCGACAAGATGCAGCACAGTATATTGAAGACGAAGTGAAATTGAAGGCAAAAAGGAGGATTTCATTAATTTGAGATATTGGATTACAAAATGGGGAGAGTACAGCAGAAGGTAAAAGGAAGAAAGTCATAAGCTATTGGAGAACCTAAGACCTGCAGAAGAATGAAGCTACTTTTTGGGCAACTACTTGGACGTTGGCTTTGGCAGCGTCTTCCTCTTCAGCGATGGGACCTTCGAGCACCGGGTCCAGTGGGAATTGGGGATCTCGGCTCATATAACACGTCAGCACGTATTCTGCGAAATTTGTAGCCAAAGACTTCCCCTTTGTCTCCAGCTGGTCCATGATGGTGTCGCCCAATGCGTCATGTTTGCCACCAGCACCGTTGAGGGCCAACATCGCTCAGTCCAAGTCCAGTTCCGGGTTGTCCGGACGTACAGGACTGAAGCCCAGCGATTTTAGCGCGTCATTTGCCTGCCCTAAGAAGTCCCAAACCTGAATGGCCTCAGTCTCCTTCAGACTTCGCAGCTCCTCCAGTGGCTTCCGGGTAGCCGCAAGCTTCAAACCTTCACGGGCAAGGCGCTCAACCAACTTAGCATGCTGCTACATGCTCTCAGCAACTTGCTTTTCCTGGTCGGCTAGCTCCGTCTCCCGGAGGTGGATGCGGTTCCGCCTTTTAGCAAGGTATTTCTCCCTTCCTTTAACTCTCTCCTTCCTAGCGGCAATGTGAGACTCTTTTTTCGAGAGTTCTTGTCCCACCTTCCAGTTCTTCTTCCTCTCTTCCTTTTTCCATAGATCCAACTTTTGGTTGCGATCCTCCAAATTTTTCTCACCCAGAGTCAAGTTCTGGGTGACCTCCGCCTCTCTCCTCACCACATCCTCCAGCTGCCCCAAGAGTTTTTCCTCCCTCGCCTCCAGGTCCGCTTGACGCTTCAGGAGAGTTTCATTCAATTCAGCGAGCTTTTCGTAATGCTCGTCAGCAGCGTCACGTCTCTCCTTGGCTTGCTCCAGAATTTCCCTGGAGTTAGCATTGAGCGCCTGGATGGCGGCTTCCTTCTCCTCCATTAGCTTATCCAAGTCCTCTAACCGGGCTTTCTCCCCCTTGATCCATTCCTTCTGGTCAGCTAGCCTCGTCTGAGAAAGCCTGGTCTCAAAATGGAGTCTGTTGCGCCAACGCCTCAAGGTGTTGCGCTCCTCCTCCATGGCTTTGCTCTCATGATCGAAGGCAAGCTGGACTTGTCAGAGACTTGAGCAGGCATTGTCTATGGACAACGCCAGAGGGATAGGTTGTGATCCTGCTGGGACCATTTCCGCAGGGTCAAAAGGGTTTTCCATTACAAAAATTGGGTCCCACTCTACAATAGTGGTCCCCTGTACTCCTGCAGCGCTAGGGCCGCTCTCCTGGAACCCTTCAGCGGCAGCAGAAGAACCCACTGGGGGAACTTCCACCTCCGGAGCAGTTGAAGGTCGCCGCTTCAAGGTCTTTAGTCGACAGCTCCAAAGTCGGAGGACTTGTCGCCAGTCCTTCGGGTCGCTCTCGCTCCAGCCCAGGTACTTTCGGGACCACCACCTCTGGAGCATCAGTCGGGGCTTCGACTGGGGCCTCAACCACCGCTGGTTCAGGCTCCGACACAGCGACTACTTCCGGTTTAACCACCTCCGGCTTAGCCGCCAGACCTTAAACCACCTGTGGCTCAGCTGCCGAACCTTCAACCACTTCTGGCTCAGCCGCTAGATCTTCAACCATTTCCGGCACAAGGGCCAGAGCTTGGGCGACTTCCGGCTCAATGGCTGGGACTTCAACTTCTTCTGGCTCTGCAGCCAGGGCTTCGGCAACTTCCGGCTCAAAAGGCGGAACTTCTGGCTTCGTCGGTGCTGGAGCACTAGCCTCCGCTGGGGGTACATCTTCAACTTCTCTCCTGATGTCCGGCGCTACCACAGGAGCTTCGGGAGAGGACTCTGAGTCCAAGCTCACGACAGCTGGCGCCAGAGCTGTCGCAACTTCAGCCTCCGCTTGACGAGGAGGCTCAGCGCTTGAAGCTGGAACTTCAGCAAGCGCAGCCTTGACTGCTGCAACAGGTGCTGAAGCTCCCGACCCCTGCTTTGACACCCTAGAAATAAAGGGGAGAGAAGATTAAAAACATGTCAAGAACAAGATTGGCATGTCAGGGTGAGCAACCAATACTTACTTAGGGATGCTGCCACCCCAGTCGCCTCGGAACCTCTTCTTCCGGGGCTCGGAGCTAGAGCCCACAAAATCTGGTTAGACAACTGCTTCGGACCTCAGTTGAGGACCAATCACAGCAGCCGGAGTTCTTTTGGCTAGAGCTTCTCTGGGCCGAGAAGAACTTCCAGGCCTGGAGCCTTTAGCCGGCACCGAGGCCGGGGTCGATTTCCTGGAGCTGACACCTCTTGAAGGTGCTTGCACCGGGGCAGGGGTAGTTGTAGAAGACCTCCCCCGCCGGGGAGAAGAAGCCGTCGTGGAAGGAGCAGGTCTGACGGACCTCCCATCAGCGTGCTTCAACTTCCTCTTCCAGCTGGAGGGCTCAGCTGGCTCTTTGCCCTTGCCGTTGTCGGCGTCTTCAGTCTTTCGGCTCGGTGCAGAAGCAGGACCACCCTCGGAAGCTCCGGGAATCGCCAATCTGATGGTCGGACGCCTCTCTACCTCGCCAAGGTCATCAAGCAGCGGCATGCTCCTCCGGAGCTCCCTACTGAACTATGCTTCCATGTTCAGGGGGAGGAAGGTTGCCGGCAGAACCAAGTCCTCGCCGTTGACATTAATCCCATGCTGGAATTTCTTCAAATGAAACTCCAAGGATTCATCATCCAAGTTGGATTTCAGACCGGTTTCAAACCGATCATCATCCATCACGCTGTTGAGGGCCCACGCGAGCTTCTCCCTCCTCTTCAGCGGAGCCCACCTGTTGACCAGGAAGTTGCAGAAGACCATCTGGGGGGTCACTCCACCTTCCATGTACTCGCGGATCCTGGTCAAAATAGTGTTGAAGGCATTTGACAATACTGGGACCACACTACAAGCGTCAGTGTCAACATTGGGGAGACCTTCGAGTAGCTCCAATTTCTCGTGCTCCTCTGCGCGTAATGATGATCCAATCCTTCTTCCAGTCGTCCCACTTGTCGGAAGGATACAATTTCAAGTATTTGTAGGGGCGGTTCTTGCGCTTCACAAAATAATAGAAGCCAAGAAACTCGGACCCCTTGCCGGTGGTATGGATGGTAAAGAAGGTGCAGAAAAGCTCAACGCAGGGGGGGGGGGAATACCCACCCACATCTCGCAAAAGTGGATGAATGTCGCCACGAGAAGAAGGGAATGGGGGCCAAGGTGATATAGCTGCAGACCATAAAAGTCTAGCACCATCAAAAGGAAAGAGGAGAAAGGTGGGATGAATCCCACCATGGCGTACGCTGTGAAGTACACCATATTGCCATTGCGCTCCTTCTTGAACGGGAGCTTGCCGGCGCAGACCAAATGGTTGAAGGAGTCGCTGGACCACCCCATGTAAGTCCGGACCTTCTTTAGGTCATTATCACTCTTGAGTCGGCTCTTGGGGAGACCCAAATCCATCGCAGCAAAGTGGAGCAAAGGAAGGGAAGTTAAGCGGAGTTTGGGAGGCTCTGAGCGTAAAGATGATTGAAGGCATAAAGAGTCCTCAAACCGTGCACACTTTCCTTCTTAATTAAGCCTCTGTGACGCTTGGATGGAAACCACAGTGAGATAGAAGGCACTCTCCAAAAATCTACCTCGTCAATGACAAGTGGGCATGAGGCCACCTCGACGAAGAGATCGAGGTTCTTACCCAAGGCAAATCGTTGTTATGATGAACGGCGGGAAACCCAAAGTCGGCGCTCTGACAGGGCGCGCGGAACCGATACGGTTTTCGTATTTGAAATCAGCGACCTTCAATTGCATGAGATCCACAGTCAAAGATCTCATATGCCATATTCATAACAAGCCACGCGTCAAAGGTTCACTCCCAGACCGTCACTCTATAGGCGCATCAGAGGACTTTTGAAAATCAAAGCGCGAGAATCGAGAATGACCCCACCTCCGGCAGAATAACTTAACCCGAAGGGTTTCTCCCAGAGGTGGGCCCAGGGGCCACTGTCGGTACCCTACATGCCGGGTACCCAGCGATACTGCAAGAAGTGCAAGAAAGTTCCACCCGTTAGAGTTGAAGGCCTTTGCAGGTCCCACATGTCACGTTGCACCGGACCCGCTCCCCTCACATGGCTGGCTCCCGGGTTAACACGTGTAAGAGAAGACCGGAACTAAACTCCCAACCAAGGGAAGCTCCAGCGACTACACGTGTACAATAGCCCCAGACCTAGCCCCTGTTAGAGAGGAGCTCCGGTGCTGACACATATACAGTGACCCCGGACCTACCCTCCCACAAGGGAAAGCTCCAGATCTGCCACGTGGGAAGCCACCGGACCTTCATCACCGACATAAATACAAGCATATCACGTCCATTACAGACATTCAAGGACGATTAAAGCAGTAGTTACAAGGCCTGATAACGTGTCATTAATGCTATATTAATGACACGCGATCAAGAGCACTGTTAATAGGGGTAACGCAGCCATTAAGGCACGTTATCAAACTACTAATCATGCTTAATACACATTAGACAGTGTATTAGGCCATTAAATACGCCAGGGCCACATCTCGGGCCAGGCAAGCTTTGTAACGGTCAGTCCTTAGAACTATAAAAGGGTTGTATCGCGTGAACTCAGGAGACATCTGATTCAACCTGGTCCCAGCTGATCAACTGGCAATACACCCACATGAACACCGTGGAGTAGGGTGTTACGCTCAGGCGGCCCGGACCACGTAAATCCCTGAGGTCATCATCTTGATCTTGATCTCTGTGTGTCCCAACCACAAAAGAACCTCCGCGGGCTGCTTCTTAGCGAGTCCGGGGGAAGTGTTGTATAAAACACTTCGACAGATACGTGTCAGCGGGTGAAAGCCGACCATCTGAAGACAGCCGGACAGCTACAACCTTTAAGCATACTGGCCTGGAAATAGGAGGACATCAACATGGATTTCATTGTTGGTTTACCTCTTACCTTTCACAAGCATGACTCGATTTGGGCGATAGTCGACCGACTCACCAAGTCGGCTCACTTTATTCTAGTCAATGTCAAATATGTGGCACGACAATATGCAGAGTTGTATATTGCCAGGATCCTATGCCTACACGGAGTACCCCGTACTATCATATCAGATTGTGGAACCTTGTTCGTTGCTCGATTTTGGGAGCAGCTCCACGCATCTCTGGGTACCATGTTGATTCGAAGCTCAACTTACTATTCATAGACTGATGGTCAAACAGAACGAGTAAACCAAGTGCTAGAGGATATGCTCCGCGCCTGTGCCCTTCACCATGGTAAGAATTTGGATGATCATCTACTATTCGTGGAGTTTTCATACAAAAATGGTTATCATACTAGCATCCAAATGGCACCATATGAAGCTCTTTATGGCTAGAAGTGCTGCACACCTTTGAACTGGTGTGAATCTGGTGAACGAGTAATATATGGTATAGACTTGGTGAATGAAGCTAAAGAACGAGTACGAGTTATTCAAGCCAACCTCAAGGCTGCTCAGTCTTGTCAGAAAAGCTATGTAGACAAATGGCGTCGACCCCTTCACTTCGATGTCGGGGATCACGTTTATCTTCGTGTATCCCCAATGAAAGGGATTCATCGCTTCAGAGTGAAAGGGAAGCTAGATCCACGTTTCATTGGGACATTCACAATAATTGAACAATGCGGACCTGTAGCCTATTGGCTAGAGCTGCCAGCGTCGCTTTCAGGGGTCCACAATGTGTTCAACATTTCACAATTGAGGAAATGTCTCAAGGCCCCAGCTGAAGTCCGTATGGAGGATTTGGATGCTCTCCAACCGGATCTTAGTTACTTTGAGCATCCGACCCAGATAATCGATGAGAAGACTCGTACCACAAGAAACCGCACTTTGCATTTCTACAAGGTCTTGTGGGGAAACCACACCGCTGAAGAAGCAATGTGGGAAAGCGAGGAATATCTTAGAACAAACTATCCGGACTTGTTAGCGGCATATGTTCATTATATCTTTTTCTTTTATCCTTCCTTTTGTAATCTCGGGATGAGATTCTTTTAGGGGGGGAGGAATGTAAATCCCAGTTTTTCCCTTAATATGAAGTTCAACTATCAGTTTGTTTTCAACCATCGTGGTGATCAAGTGTGGTTGTGCATATGAACTTGATATCATTAACAATTTTTCTTTCACCCATTCTTAAATTTTATTAACATAAGGGATTAACTTCACACCTTATAATAATTTAAGTGAACTTTCTACAAGTTTTGGAATTTATTGAATAAAAATTTCCAGGGCAAATTACTATGCAATACTAAATATATTCAAATTCATTTGAATATAGCACTGTACAATTAGGCCCTGCCAAAATATTCAAATCTGAGGCCATAAATTTTTCCATGGCCTCATAATATTCCAAATAGACTTCCTGCCAAGTTTCAAGTTTTTTTAATTCCATTTGCTATTCTATTTGAGATGCTTAGCAAATTCAAGCCATGTGAATTCAAATTTTGAATTCTGTTCAACTTAGTTGAGCATCAGGATTTTAACACACCCTCAAGGTCAGCATAACTTGCTTGACCTATCCACAAAGTTTCAAAATTTTTGAAGCTCAATTGCTATTTAACTCAATGGTCCCATTGAATTTCATACAAATTCAAATTCAAATTTGAAATTCAAGTGAAACTTGAAAAAAATCGCAATCCAATTTCAGAATCAAGTTCTAGATATTTATTTGAGCCTCCCCACAAAAATCTAGAATGTTTGGATTAAGATTGGTATGAGAATTGAAGTTGCAGAGAAGGGAAGAGGATAAGGGAAGGTGGGACCCACGTTCAGCCTGACAAACTCGATTGAACCGACAACATGCTCTGTATCTGGCTGTCCCCGCCGGTCGACGCCGGGAGCACTCGACACCGCGACATGGTATGCAAGCCACCGAGCTGTCTGCTTGCTTGCGCCGTGGCAAGCCCCCCCCCCCCCCCCCCTTCGTCCCTCTATGCCTATTTATACCCCCCTGACCGTCACCGTCGAACCCCGTCTCTATTTCGCGCCATAGCCGCCGCCCTCTGTTTGTCGAGTTTTGGTCGGGGATTGAAGTTGTTTCTCACCAAGCTGTAAGTAGATAAAAGTCTTGTCACAACCTCCTCTACGTGTTCTATTTGGTCATTGATCGTGATTAGCTTCTACTTGAGGTATTTCGAAGTTTTCCAGTCGCCGTCGAGGAAGCCGCTAGGAACCTTCACTGCCTCACCGTTGAGCTCCAGTTCTAGTCCGTTTCCAGTCTCGATCCTTTAAGCAAAAAGGTTCGCAATCCTCTCTAGTTTATGATCACCAAATTTAAGCCCATGACATGAACTGTAGCTTGAGTTTTTATTTGATAACCGAATCGTTGTTTGACAGAACAGCAAGGCTTCGTGCTTAAATTCATTTCATTCTTGCAATCATTCTTTAATCTGGTTGGCAGATAGCTCCTATATATCCTAGCGCAACTCCCTGCCCAAGGGCCGCAAAAGTTATCAACCAAGCACCTTAGATTTCGAGATTTCGCGGCTGGCGGTTGAAAAAACGTACTTCGCCATCGAGCTCATATCTCACAGTTGTTTCCTCTCTTCCCTAGTCCAGATCCTTGGTCCTTGAGGTCCCAGGAAGCTTTTGGAGAAGTTCCCGCGTTGTTTGAGCTTGAGTTGGGTGAAATCAAGCATGTCCGAGCTCTCACCGCCGCTGCCGCCGTCGCACGCATTGTTCCGGTCCGTTTCAGCCGATGCCGACTTCACGACGTGCTCGGCGCCCCCGAAAACCCCCAGGCGGAGATTCTTGGTGAGTTTAGCGTAGCAGTTTGGCCGACGGCGAGATCGCCGGCGAGCTACCACCACGGGCGCCGCCGCACGCGGGCGCCAGCCCAAGGTTGAAGAAAACCGTGGACCCCACATGTCAATCACTGCGGGATCCGGGTGTGGCCGGGGATCTAGTGTGGCTGTGCGGGTTAACCCCGAGGCTCCCGGTGCGGCCCTGCTGCGATTGGTTGGTTTTAAACCAGTGGGACCGGCTGATTTATTTAAGTGTTTCCCCTTTGAAAAATAATTCCAGGATTTAACCAAACTTGGAAAATCCATAACTCCTAGTAGAATTATCCAAAAATTCCCAAATAAATTTTTTTAGAACCAGCATGAAGAATACTTTCCAGTGGTGCACTCTACAAAATCCAGATAAGCAACATGCTTATAGAATTTATTCCTGCAGTTCAGCTTTTTAGAAAATTCCCAAATTTGGGTAGGACACTCTAAAAAATTCACTTGATCTCCAGTAAAAATTTCAAGTTCATTGGACATCATTTACTGGATTGATCAGTGTTCCAAATCTCTATGTAGTTAAAAATTGAGAAAAATACAAAATCAATTTCAGAAATTTCCCCAAACTTGTAAAATCAGTTTCTCCCTGTCGGAAGCTTAGAAAATTGTGAAACAAATTTTCCTAGAACTAGTGAGACCCCCTCTACATGGTACAACCACTTGTAGCCATGATATATCTCCAATATTTCAACCAAAAATTAGAGAAGGTTATTGCATACCATAATTTTTAGGAACAACAAATTTCCTTGATCATCTCCCGTTCTTTGCAAGAGTCTTCACTATAGTAACTAGTATCTACCATAAAAGTTCAAAGGACAATTAAGAGCATTATCTTATTTTGATCATAAGATATTAGCTTATGACCTTAAGCATATTGATTATTTTCAAAGTCATTCATATATAGTATATGCATATCGTGTAGTAGCTGAAGTCGAGGAGCAGTCGGAAGCTTTGACAGTCTAGCTGCCAGTAACTAATGTAGACTCACACTTGCATTCAGGCAAGCCCCAGTTTGCAGTTATGTTTCTTACAGTGTTTTTGCAGTTTTCATTCACCTTACGTCTTCAGATGTTTGTGCATTACGTTTAAGGTGTTTGACATCCACTTGCATGGCCCACAAATCCCAGGGAGTCTTGGGTAGGTCTACAGTCTGTTGAGTAGAAACTGCTATGCTTATGCTCATAGGAATTCGGTAGAAGTCGAGTAGTTGGAATCTACTTGCGAGATAGAAATTTCATCACACGGGATGAATTGGATCAAGAAATGGTTTGTGAATATGAAATTAAGATCAAGCAGCGGGTAGGATGCAGCAAGACATGGTCTCACGTGCGTAGCCCTGCTTGTGTCGATTGAGGACCGTTTCGTGTGCGGCCCTGCTGGACAAGCTTGAAATGTACCAGCAACATACTGGAGAAATGGGCTCCAGTAATCTGACGTAGCTTGATACTAGTTTGTCGAGGCATTCCGTTCTGTTTTATAGGCGTGGGTTGAGGGCAGCAAGGTGTAAATCAGCTGGTGGGCACGTCACCCCACGCAGTGACCTCCTGCTCGTGACAGATTGACCGGTTCGATATTCGAGTGTTTAGTGAAAGGTGGCCACATACGACTAGTATTGAAGTGTTACGTAGGTACTGCTATAAGTACTCGCTGACATTTCCGAAAGTGCTTATGTGTCATGTTGTTCCGGGTATGTCCTGATTGCAATCACCATCCCTCGCGGTAATAGTACCACTTGTTCACTGTTCTGTGATGTAGTAAATACTAAAGAAGTCAGGAGAATACGATGTATTGAATTACAATTCTTTGCAACCTTGTATGGCTTAGAGATAGTACAATTAAAAGTTTAAAGTTTTCCCATACTTTACCTGTAATAGCATTATGCGCTTTGTGCATGTCATATCATCGGCAAAGCGTTTCTTGTTTGATCGTGGAGTCTATGATGTGCCATGCCTGAAGAATGTCATGTGCTACTTAAAATATGAATCTAAGGATCCACTTGTAGGCGAGTCCTTTATGCTATTCCTTACCTATGCTTAGTATTCACCCTACATATGTCTAGTGAGACGGGTTAGTCTTGCTGAGCCTTAAGCTCACATTTGCAGTTAACAAGTTTTTGCAGATTATACGACTGATGACGGGTTCGATGATGAGGTTGCACCCCCTCCAGGGTTTATAGCTGAGTGGGAACCCTGCACGCCGCCGTAAGTTGGGTGTTGCTAGTGCAAAGTATCCAGGGCATGGATGACTTTGTTTTTGCATAGCTAGTGCCGAGAGCGTAGCTATGATATATAGTTCTCTTTCCTTTCATTTAGTATTGTAAAACTTCTGCTGTGCTTTTAAATAAAGACTTGGTATTGTAATTTGTTCTCATTCTTTTCTTGAATATTGTTGGGTGTTGCATCACACGACACCACCCAACGAGATCCTTAGAGGTCAGGATTTCGGTCCCCACACATGGCTCTCTGATGGCAGTAATGACTTATTCGCGCTAATTGTGGCGCCAAACTGACTGAACTCGTGTATAAATACCCCTCACCCCCTCCGTGAGACCTATGTGTGCTGAATACAATGGCTATGACGATAAAAGTTTTGAATACTGCCAAAACACCCTTTTAACAAGGTCCGACTCTAGGTCCGAGCTCTTGCAAGGTCTGAAGTTTCGACGTTCGTTCGATCTTTCGATCGTAACTTGAGTTTTTCTTGACGGATTTTTGTTATTCTTGTTGTGACGTTTTTGTGACTTGATTCTCCACAATATATATCGATTTTGTCACTATTGATCACATTAGAATAGTCGCAGACACGATTTCTTTAACAAATCATTTTTCTGCTGATGGGCTTTCATTGCTTCAGCTGAAAAAGTTGTAATCTACCATTCACCCCCCTTTGGTAGGTTTTCATGTGTTATTCGATCCTACAACTGTTATCAAAGCCACGGTGCTCTGATCTTTGTGATTTGAATGTGTTTTTGACTAATCATCATGGAGAAATACTCCGCAAAACCTTGTGTGTTTAGTGGTATTGATTTTTATGTTTGGAAGGCATGTATGGAAGATTTCATCCAGGTGCAAGGCTTTGCAATATGGGAAGAGGTGTACAAGCCTTACGAAGTGTCTTCAAACGATCAAGTTGTGGCTACAAATATGAGAGATGTCGACAACAACAACAAGGCTCGAAACTTGATCATACAAGGATTAACTCAACGCGACTTCGACCGTTTTGCTCACCTCTGATCTGCGTACGATATTTGGAAAGCTCTATGTGATTACCACAAAGGATCGAACACGATCAAGGAGGTAAGGCAAGACATGTTCAAAAAGGAGTACATGCGCTGTGAGATGCAACCAGATGAGTCCATCGACAACCTCTGCTCGCTTTAATAAAATTCTCAGCAACTTGCGTAATGCCAATGTTAATTTTTCAGATGCTGAGAATGCTAGGCAATTACTAAGTGCATTAGACATGCCAATTCGAGAGATGAAAGTCACATCTATTCGTGAATCTACTGTCATGAGTACACTTACTTTAGATGTTCTATATTCTAAACTAGAAACTCATGAAATTGACATGATCTCACGTAACAACCCCAACAAGTCTCTTGCATTTGTTTCTCAACGTGGCATGCCTAGCTCCGGCCAATCTTCATCTTGTGGAACACTTACTTTGTTGTCCTCTCTAATACTTGAACATATTGAAGTGTTTCCAGAGGAAGAACTTGCACTCATCTCTACTCGGTTCTCAAAAGCATTGCAAAATGTGAGAACTAGAGGAGAGGGAGTGCCATACCTCAACGATGCTTCGAATGTTGTAAGACAGGTTATTTTCGCACGGGTTACCCTAATATTCCGGGTACTACTTCCCATGATGAAAAGCAAACAAGGACGAAGCATTCATTTACAAAAAACAACATGAAAAAGAAGGGTTTTACAGGACGCCAATTGGTAAATAGTTTTATCTCCACACTTCAAGAATGTGGCTCAAGCGATGTGGACATCGGAAGTGACGAAGATGAAGATGATCTGGCAAACTTGTGCTTCATGGTGGGCAAGTCGAGATCAAGTATGGAGGAGGCAGAACACAACTGACAATGAAGAGGTATGTCCTACTTGCGAAGAACTGTGTGATGCTATTTCTCGTGCCACTGTTATAGTTAAGAAAAAGCACAAAAAGCTTAGGGACAATGCTGTTAAAATTAAGTTCCTAGAATCTGAAATTAATCGTTTGAAATCTTTGATTCCTAGTGATGATTCTTGTTCCTCATGTGATTTAGTATATGAACAATTGTCCTCTCTAAGAAGTGCACACACCTCCACACTTGATGAACTTGAGTTAGAGATTGAAAAGAACAAAGAGCTTGCTGCACTTAATGATAAAAACTTGAAAGCGCTCCCATCCTCTTTTGCTCATCAGGTGTCGAAGGACACTGACTCTTGCTTAGAGTAATGTCATGTGACATTGGCAAGAAACCTTTCTTGGAATCTTGCATATTGAACCAATTCAATATCTTGTCAATATATGTATCTTGGCTTAATCCAATTAGCCTTTTAGATCTATCTTTGTAGATCTTTATGCCCAAAATGTATTCTGCCACTCCAAAATCCTTCATTAAGAAACTTTTTCTTAATGAGGATTTAACATCATCAAGCATTGGAATGTCATTTCCGATCAATAATATGTCATCTACATATAGGACCAGAAATACATGTACGCTCTCACTAAACTTCTTGTAAATACAAGGTTCATCTATATTCTTGATCAAACCAAACCCTTTGATAACTTCATCAAAACATAGATTCCATCTCCGAGATGCTTGCTTCAACCCATAGATGGACTTTTGAAGCTTGCATATTTTACTAGCATTTTTCGGATTGACAAAACCCTCAGGTTGTGTCATGTACACATCCTCAGTCAGACTTCCACTAAGAAAGGTTGTTTTGACATCCATCTTCCATATTTCAAAATCAAAATATGCAGCAATTGCTAGGAGAATCCGAACAAACTTTAGCATTGCGACGGGTGATAAAGTTTCATCATAATCAACACCTTGAATTTGTTTGAAACCTTTAGCCACCAATCGCGCTTTATAGATGTGAACATTTCCATCCATGCCAGTCTTTTTCTTGAAAATCCATTTACAATCGATAGGTCTCACACCTTCGATTGGATCAACCAAGTTCCAAACTTGATTGTCATGCATGGATTCAATTTTGGATTTCATGGCTCCAAGCTACTTCTCATAGTCGGGTCCCTTCATTGCTTCAGTATAGGTCGTGGGCTCATTATTATCCAACAATACCATGTCATGCTGCTCCGTGGTTAGAAGCGTTAACTTTTCAGTCGCACGGCGTACCCTTGTAGACCTTCTTGGGGCTGCTGTTTCATCAACTAGTTGTACAACATCTTGTACATCCTGTATACAATCTGTGGGTGCTGAAACATTTTCAGGTATTTCTTGAATTTCTTCAAGATGCACCTTGCTCCCACTAACTCCTTTTGAGAGAAACTCTTATTCCAAGAAGACACCATTGCGAACGGTAAACACTTTACCCTCTGTTTTGTTATAAAAATAATATCCTTTGATTTCCCTAGGATATCCCACAAAGAAGCATTTGTCTAATTTGAGAGTGAGTTTGTCTGACGTCAAACATTTGACATAAGCATCACAACCCCAAACTTTGAGGAAAGACAATCCGGGACGTTTCCCGGTCCACATCTCATATGGTGTCTTCTCAACAGACTTTGTTGGGACTCTGTTTAGTGTAAACACAAAAGTTTTAAGAGCATAACCCCAAAAGGATAATGGAAGATCTGCTTGGCTCATGATCGACCTAACCATGTCTAATAAGGTTCGGTTCCTCCGTTCGGACACGTCATTCCTCTGAGGCGTTCCAGGTGGAGTCAATTGTGGAACAATTCCATATTGTTTTAAATGATTATAAAATTCATGGCTCAAATATTCACCCCCACAATCAGATTGTAGAAGTTTAATTGTCTTGCCCAATTGATTCTGTACTTTATTCTGAAATTCTTTGAACTTTTCAAAGGATTCAGACTTGTGCCTTATTAGGTAGACATAACCATATCAACTAAACTCATCAGTAAATGTGATGAAGTACTGAAAACCACCTCTGGCAATTGAACTCATTGGTCCACATACATCTGTATGTATAAGTCCCAACAAGTCAGTCGCCCTCTCACTTTGACCAGTGAAGGTTGCTTTGGTCATCTTCCCAAGCAAACAAGGTTCACATGTGTTAAGTGATTCAAAATCAAATGAGCTCAGTAAACCATCTTTATGGAGTTTTTCAATGTGTTTCTCATTTATATGACCTAAGCGACAATGCCAAATAAAAGTGGAATCTAGATCATTTCGTCGAGCCATTTTGGTATTAATGTTACATACAATTTTATCCTCAAGATCAAGAACATATAATCCATTCACCAATGGACATTAAGCATAGAAAATATCATTGTAATAAATGGAACAACATTTGTTCTTTATTACAATCTCATAACCATCAACTTCTTCTAAACACGAAGAAGAGATAATGTTCTTGCTTAAAGTAGGAATGTAATAAAAGTTATTCAATTCCCACACTAATCCTGAGGGTAACGACAAGTGGTAGGTTCCGACAGCTATGACCACAAATTTTGGTCCATTGCCGACACGAACATCTAACTCGCCTTTTGTAAATCTTCTAGTCTCACTTAGACCCTGCAATGATTTTCAAGTGTGAATAATCCTTCTAGTATCAAATACCCATAATTCACTAGAGGATGATGTAATGTTAATTTCTATAACATTTATACCTGAAGCGGAGGTCTCACTTCCCTTCTTCTTCATATCCTCCAAGTACTTCTTGCAGTTCCTATACTAGTGCCCCTTAGCATGACAGTGAAAGCATTCATCATTGGGAGAAGGGCTAGATTTTCCCTTTGGCTTAGACTTTGAGCTTGAAGGCTCATCGGGAACCTTTCCCTTACCTTTGCCTTTAGGATGCGTCGCACACTTCCTCTTTTTATTCTCCTTTTGTACCATCATCACATGAGTGGCATTTTTCTTATGATTTCTTCGGCTATTTTTAGCATCCTATGCAATTCAGCCAAATGTTTCTCCATGCCATTCATTTGAAAATTCAGTATAAATGGCTCGTAGCTCGGTGGGAGCAACTGGAGAACAATGTAAATAGCCAGATCATCCTTGAGTTTAGAACAAAGTTTGCCCAAGGTCTCAATGTAACCAATCATTTTGATTACATGAGCGCTGATCGGGCTACCCTCCGCCAGCTTGCATGAGAACAAGGACTTTGAGATGTTGTATCTCTCAGCGCTAGCTTGATTCTCAAACATTCCACATAGTCCCTCAATCAAATAATAAACTTATATATGTTCATACTATTTTTGTAGATCAAGGGACATAATGGTGAGCATGAGGCTACATACATTAAGCGCATCATCGTAGTGCTTCATATAAGCTCTACATGTCGCATTAGTTGCATCAGCTGGGAGGTCATCAGTGTATGGCTATAGAAGAATGTACTTGATTTTCTCTTGCCTAAGAACGATTCTCAGGTTGCGGTACCAATTGATAAAGTTAGATCCATTAAGCTTTTCCTTTTCAAGCATAGATCGCGAATTGAAATCGGAATTGTTACTAGTAGACATGATCTACAATAGAAAATATATGCAAGGTTTAGCACTATGTTATGTACCAATCTTCTATTAACAGTTTAATAAAAGATATCACCACTATATGAGTATCGTCCTCCCTCTAATGACATATTGGTCCAAGATCTATATTCACTAATTCCCAGTGAGCTTTGGCTTCACTGCTAGGAAATTAGTAACATAGGTAAACAACAATTGTTAATCATATCCCTATGTAAATCTTATTTGTTGGGTGACATCCAATGCCCTGGCTCCCAACTCTATAACATAAAGCCCAAAATTGTTTTGATGGCTTGGTTGAGTAAACCAACACTATGCATGTGTCGATGGTTTTGATCCGGCAGATCTCCCGACACTACTAAAAGTGTTTGCGGTTTTGAAGTTCGGTGTGGGCACGCGGAGATTCAAGAAGGTGAAATGTAAAATGACACAGGAGACACAATGATTTAGGTGGTTCGGGCCGCCTGAGCGTAATACCCTACTCCACGGGGTGTGTTGGTTTTGTATTGGATGTATGAACTCAACTCAGGTGACGTGAGTTGAGAGCGTGTGTGAGCCGATCAGACCAGATGATCTCTATGTATTGTCAGCCTGTCCTTTTATAGTACAAGGACAGGCCGTTACAAGTTGGCCTGGCCCGACATGTGGCCCCGGTGGCTACTAATATTGATACACATTTGATGTGCTTAATTACCCTTAATGACCGAGTTACGGGCTTTGACAGCGCCGTTACTGGTAATAAGGGTCGTCCGATCGTGTGTCATTAACATAGTATTAATGACACTTAATCAGGTCTTGAAGTTCTTGATTCCCCTTTGAAGATCCGGAGCCGTTGTGGAGTCTACCGGAGGTTTGAGGCTGAAGATCTGACAGCTGGACATGTGGCAGCTCCGGAGCATACTATGGGGAACAGATAGGTCCGGTGCCACCAGACACGTGTCAGTTCCGGAGCTTCCCTTGGTCTGGGGTTAGGTCTGGGGGTGCCGTTATGGTACATAGCCCGGAGCTTCCCCTTGTGGGCGGTAGCTCCGGTTTGATGGTACACGTGGCGGCCTTGGACTAACCATGTTGGGGAAGCAGGTTCGGTTATGTCTGACATGTGGGCCTCCGAAGGTCTTCAAATCAAGTAGATGACATTTCCTTAAGATCTTTGCAATCTCAAGGGGTATACAGTACTCACGGTACCGACAGTGGCCTCCTGGGCCCACCTCTGGGGAAGACCCCTTGGGTGAAGTCATTCCGCCGGAGGTGGGTCCATCCTTCGACTTTTGAGCCGAGTCTTCAAAGGTCTTCAGATGTGCCATTGGCGATAGTTTTGGAGTTAAATCCTCGCCGCGTGGCATATCCCGGGTGCGGCAAATGAGATCTTTGGCATGCGGATCTCACACAATTAAAGGTCGCTGGTTCCCGATATGAAAATCGTATCGGTTCCTTGAGCCTTGTCAAGCCGCCGCCTTCGGGCTTCCCGCCTTTCATGATGACAACCGTTCGCCTGGGTAAGAACCTCGACTTGATCGTCGGGGTGGTCCCGGGCCCTCTTGACATCGGCAGGGTGAAATTTTTGAATAGTATCTTCGGCTTCCCTGAGGTTTCCATCCAAGCGTTGTGGGGGCTTACTTAAGAAGGAAAGCGCACACCGTCTGGGGTTCTTTACGCCTCTCATCTGAACTTGCGCTCGAACTCCCAAACTTGTGCTTGCTTTTCCTCCCTTGCCTCGCTATGCTGCGATGGAGTTGGGTCTCCGCGAGAGCCGCTTGAAGACGAAAAGTGACCTGAAGAAGGTCCGGGCCCTCATGGGGTGGTCCCCGGACTTCTTCAACCACCTGGTCCGTGCCGGGGGAAAGCTCCCATTCGAGAAGGAGCATGCCGGCGAGATGGTGTAATTTTCTGCGTACGCCATGGTGGGGTTGATCCCACCTTTTTCCTCCTTTTTCTTGATGCTGCTAAACTTCTATGGTCTGCAGCTTTACCACCTTGGCCCCCACTCCATTCTTCTAGTGTCTGTCTTCGTCTACTTCTGTGAAATGTGGGTGGCATCCCCCCCTGCATTGAGCTTTTCTGGACCTTCTTCACCGTCCATACCAACGGAAGGAGTGATGAGTACCTTGGCTTCTACTACTTTGTGAAGCGCAAGAAGTGCCCATTCAAGTACCTCCGGTCGTTTCCCTCTGGAAAGTGGGACGATTGGAAGAAAGACTGGATAGTCATCCGGGTGGAGGAGCACGAGAAGCTGGAGTTGCCCGAAGGCCGCCCAAACATCGACACTGCAGTCTGGAGTGAAGCTCTGGTGCTGTCGGATGCCTTCAACCCTGCTCTGACCAGGATCCGCCAATGTGTGGAGGGAGGATTAACTCCTCAGGCGGTATTTTGCAATTTCCTGGTCAACAGGTGGGCACCGCTGAAGAGGAGAGAAAAACTCGCTTGGACCCTCAACAGTGTGATGGATGACGACCGCGTCGAGACTGAGCTGAAGTCCAACATGGAGGGGGTGACCTTGGAGTTTCATCTCAAGAAGTTCCAGAACGGCATCGATGTCGCGGGTGATGACTTGACCCCGCCACCAGCTTTCCTCCCTCTGAACGTGGAAGTACAGTTCAGCAGGGAGCTCCGGCGGACGATGCCGGTGCTTGACGACCTCGGTGTCGTAGAGAGACGATCGACTTCCAGGGTGGTGATCCCTAGGGCTTCTGAAGGTGGCTCCGCCCCTGCCCCAAAGCCAAAGACCGAAGTCGTCGGCAAGGGCAAGGAGCCGGCGGCCGAACCCTCGAGCCGGAAGAGGAAGCTAAAGCATGCCGACAGAAGGTCCGTCAGGCCTGCACCCTCTGTAGCAGCTCCTTCTCCCCGGAGGGGGAGGTCTTCTACAACTGCGGCGACTATACCTGCAACAGTGTCTTCCCGGGGTTCTAGCCCCGGGCATGTGACTCTAGTACCAGGGCCAGCTGAGGTCTCTGGGTCCAGAGGTCCTTCCCGGTCGAGGGGGGCCTCGACTAAGGAAATGCCCGCGGCTGCAACAAGTTCCTGGGGGCCTTCCGGAGCTACCACGCCGGAGGCGGCCATGGTCAGTCCAGAACGCCCGGGAAAGAGATTCCGTGCAAGCTGGTGCGGAAGCCTTCCGAGGTAATTTTTAATTTTTACCTCAGACAGTTGTTTTGTTGTAGTAACTGTTTTTTAAGTTTCTTCATCCATCATCTGCAGCGTCCCCAAGAAGAGGAGTGAGGCTGCGCCCTCAGCCACAGTAGCTGATGCTATGAGGGCGGAGGCTTCTGCTCCTGTCCCGGTGCTGCCCCAAGTGGTGGCTGAAGCTGCGGCAACTCTGGCGCCAGCTGTCGTGGTCATGGACCTCAACTCATCCCCCGAGACTCCCGTGGTAGCGCCGGACCACGGGAGAGAAGATGCGCCAGCGGCACCTGCCCCGGAGGTTGAAGCTCCGGGTCTTGATGCTGAGATGTTGGAAGCTTCGGCCGCTGAGGCGAAGGAAGCAGTGATTCTGGCCCCAGACCTGGAAATTGTCGAAGCCCCGACGATTGAGCCGAAGGTTATTGAAGTCCCAGTGAGCGAGCCGGATGTTGAGGAAGTCCTGACGGTTGAACCGGTTACCTCCGAAGCTCCAGCCTCAGAGTCGGTTGCCACTAAAGCTCCAGCTGCAGAGCCGGTTGCAGTTGAAGAACTTCCGGCGCCTGAGCCGGTTGAGGTTGAAGCTCTGGCCTCAAGGCCGGTTGTTGTTGACCTTCCGTTGCCCGAGCCGGTCGTTGCGGAGGCATCAACACTCGAACCCATGATGGTCGAGGCGCCAACACTTGAGCCACCAGCGAAGGAGGAGCCTAGGCTGGAGCCGGAAGTAGCCCCTTGCTCTGGAAGTGATGACGGCGGAGGTGCCTGCTGCTGAGCCAGGGTGCACTGATGAAGTCGCTGGCCCCCTGCCAGAGGGGGCAAATGAAGACCTGGCGGCAGGGCCTTCGGAACCACTTCCGGAGGTCAGAACTTCTTCTGCGGGACCCTCCTCGGTGGTGACTGGGGCTATCCCAGAGGACGGCCCTAGTGCCGTGGAGGCTCAGGGGACCACTCTTGTGGAGTGGGACCCAATTTTTGTAAGCAAGAACCCGCTGGAACCAGCGGAGGAGACCCTAGCAGGTCCAGACCCTATTCCCCTGTCGTTGTCCATTGACAACGCTTGCTCTAGTCTGCGTCAAGTTCAGCTGGCGTTCTACCACGACAGCAAGGCTCTTGAAGAGGAGCGCCAAACCCTTAGGCGGTGGCATAATCGGCTCTACTTCGAGGCCAAGCTGGCGCAGTCGAGGCTGTCAGACGACAAGGAGTGGATCAAACAGGAGAAGGTCCGCCTGGAATACTGGGGCACATTATTGGATGATAGGGAGAGCTTGACTCGTGCCGTCGACACTCAATCCCAGGCCATTTATTAGCAGGCCAAGGCAACTAATAGTGCGGCTGATGATCGCCAAGAAAGGCTTGAAGCCATTAACACTAGCCTCATCAAGCGCCGAGAGGCACTTGAGGAGAGGGAGAAGAAGCTCGAAGACGAAGAGCAAAAACTCCTAGAGCTGCGAGATGATGTCATGAAGAGGGAGGAAGAGCTCGCCAAAAAGGTGGCTCTGGCTAACAAGGGCCTCGAGGAACGCACCAAGAAGTTGGAGGAGCGTTGCGTTGAGGAGGAGAAGGCCTGGGTGCGAGGGTAGGAACTCTACAAGCAAGAGTGTGCCATCGCTGACAGGGAGAAGAAAGTTAGGGGTCGGGAGAAGGACCTGGTCGACCGCCGGAACAAGATCCACCTATGGGAGGAGGAGCTCGGAAAACTCGAGAAGCAGGTTGCTGAAAAGATTCAGCAAAATTCCAAAGAGGTTGAGCGCCTTGCTCGTGAGAATTCTGAACTGGCGGCGGCCAAAAGATCCTTGGAGGAACTGAAGGGCTTGAGGACTGCGGACTCCCTACAGGTTTGGGAGTTCCTGAGCAAAGACAACGATGCGCTGACAGAAATGGGCTTTAGTCCCGTGCATCCGGATGATCCGGAGCCGAAGCCGGACCTGGCGTTGCAAGCGTTGAGCTCGGCGGGTGGCAAACTCTCCAAGGTGGGTGACGCCATCGCGGACCAATTGGAGGCTGAGGGGCAGTCCCTGGTGAAGAACGTCGCAGAGTATGTGCTGACGTGCTACACCAGCCGGGATCCCCAATTTCCTCTGGACCCAGTGCTTGAAGGTCCCGTCGAAGGAGAAGGTGAAGCCACCCGAGCCAACGTGTCGGAGGTTGCTCAGAAGGTCGTCCAGTTCTTCCATAGGGTCTAGGACCATCTCTGTAGCTCCCACTTGTATTCTCTCTTTTTCTTCCCCAATTTTGTAATCCCTTGTCTCCAGATGAATGAAATCCACAATTTGTTAATGAATTTCATTTTTTGTCTTCAACACTTCTTTCTTCACTTGGCCCCCTGGTAGATGTACACAATTTGATTGTGAACATGTACCAAGAGGATATTGTGTTTTGTTGAAGACTCGTTTGCTTCGAACTTGTAGAGTGTAGGTCCGAAGTCTTCGATAGTGAAGGCCCCCTGAGGTTGTCGGAGCTCAGAAGCTCCAGCATTGACTACCGTCGGAGCTTAGTAGCTCCGGCAATAGTCCCTATCAACGCGTAGAGCATCGATAGTTAGCCCTCCGGGGTGTCGGAGCTTAGTAGCTCCGGCAGTGACCTTTGCCAACGTGTAGCTTGTCAGCAGCAGACTCCGCTTGTGGGGTCTTCTCACCATCTTTTATTCTACATCGACGGCTGGCCCCCCTAGCTTTGTCGAACTTGGTTGCTCCGGTAATGCTCGTTTTCAATGTTTAACATTGATCACAAGCCACCTAGGGGGAGTCGGAGCTTTGTTAGCTCCGGCTTTTCTCCATCAACATGGATTCTTTATTTTCCTGCACACTGAAGCCAAGAAAAATAGTAAAATTTGCTCCTTGCCTATAACTTCGTCGCGGCTTACGATTCCCAAGAAAGTTTTAGGTCAAACACAATTCTGAATACAACCAAATGCGTTGCCTTCTTTCTTCCATATCCAATTGTACTTGGACCCGCCTTACTTCGGCCTGCCGGGGTGTAGGTAGAGTGGTGTACTTAGGGTGCTTGACCAGGCTAAGTCGATAGCACACTCCGGCCCTAGATTGGCTTGGCAGCATTCACGCGAGTGGGCCATGAACAATATTTGAATCCAAAAGAATTGACAATACAACTCGAATTGTACATGAACTGGTCGAACTAAAATTTCTTAAGAATTGCACAACTTTGTTATAGATAAGAAAGAGAAAAATAAAAAATGTTGAGCCTGTACAAAATAAATGCACGTGGAGTCTGTTTCACATGAAGATGTCTTTCATTATAGGTCCGGGGTACAGGGGAAACAAGTACACTCTTAGGGTACAGAACCAGGCTAGGCGTGTTTCATTTCTCGTTTGACCCAGGGTAGCTAGCCACACTTTTAGTTCTGAGACTGTGACAAGTGTTGCATGAACTTTGCGGACCTTCTGGGAAAGGTCTGGTTGTTCTCCCGGAGGAACTACCCGAATCTGTACAATGACTCTATAACATACACCTCAAGTTACTATAGACTCACCTCCGTGATATTAAGTGTAGAACTTACGGAGGTGCTCAATATTCCAAGGATTTGGGAGAGGTGTCCCATCCTCGATAGCCAAGCGAACGCTTCCGGAACGAGATACTTTAATCACTCGGAAGGGTCCCTCCCAGCTGGGGGAGAGTTTGTTTAACCCTTCTCTGGATTGTATTCTTCATAGCACCAGATCGACTTCCTCGAGCTGTCGATTGCGTACATGCCGCTGATGATAGCGCCGAAGGGCTTGGCGGTATTGGGCATTCCGAACAGCTGCTTGACTCCTTCCCTCCTCAAGGAGGTCTAGGTCTTCACGCCGGAGCTGGTCCTGCGTGGCTTCGTCGAAGGTCCGGACCCGGAGTGACCCCAAGGTGATTTTCGGAGGAAGGATTGCTTCAGCTCCGTACACCAGGAAGAAGGGTGTCTCTCCAGTTGACCGGTTTGGAGTTGTCCTGTTGGCCCATAGAGTGGGCAGAAGCTCTTCAATCCAGTTGGCTCCATGTTTTTTCAAGCGCTCATAGGTGCGCGCTTTGAGTCCTTTCAGGATTTCAGCGTTTGCTCTCTAGGCCGGGCCATTGCTTGCCGGGTGAGCTACGGAGGCGTAGCAAACTTGAATGCCGAGGTCTTCGCAATATCCTTGAAATGCAGAGCTTGTCAATTGGGTCCCGTTATCAGTAATGATTTTGTTTGGGACTCCAAATCTGCATACAATGGACTGCAAAAAGTTGATAGCAGATTGCTTGTTTATTGTCACAACTGGAGTTGCTTCCGGCCACTTGGTGAACTTGTCAATGGCGACATACAGGAACTTGTAACCTCCGATGGCTCTTGGGAAAGGTCCCAAGATGTCCATCCCCCACACAGCGAAGGGCCATGTAGGAGGTATCATTTGTAGAGGCTGAGCCGGTGTGTGAATTTGCTTTGCATGAAATTAGCGTGCTTTGCATTTCTTCACCAGCTCAGTTGCATCCTGGAGTGCTGTAGGCTAGTAGAAGCCATGCCGAAAGGTTTACCGACCAGTGTGCGGGAAGATGCGTGGTTCCCACACTCGCCTCCATGGATTTCTGCGAGGAGCTCGCAGCCTTCTTCCCTTGTGATGCACCGCATTAGGACGCCATTGGCACCGCGCCGGTAGAGATCCCCTTCTACCAACGTGTATCTTTTAGCCAATCTGACTATCCGGTCAGCGGATACATCATCATCACGAAGGGTGTTGTCTTTCAAGTAGCTTCGGATCTCTGAGATCCATGCATCGGAGATAACTTGAGCATTTGAGTCTTGCGTGCTGGGTTGCTCGAAGCTTCCGGCAGCACCTACGACCCTTGATGGCTGCCATGGTAATAGGGCCATCGGGACCGTCAGCTTCGGGATGCTGACCTCGCCCCCTTTGCTCAGTTCGGCAGGCTGAGCTGTGGGTGTTGACAACCTCCGGACAAAAGTTCCGTCAGGAGCTGGAGCTCCAGTTGATGCTTTCGTCGAGAGTTCGTCGGCTTCAGCGTTGTGGACACGCTGGACGAGGTGGAGGTCTAGGACTTCGAAGTCCTTCTGAAGCCTCTGGACTTCAAGGAGGTAAGCAGCTAGATGGAGATTGTTGCAGGAGCATTCACCCTTCACTTGTTTAATGATGAGTTGTGAACTCCCTTGACCAGCAGCTGCTTGACACTGTATGACAGTGCCACCTTTAGTCCGTAGATGAGTGCTTCGTACTCCGCCATGTTGTTGGTCGCGTTGAATTCAAGGTGTACCATGTATTTTACCTTCCCCCCGGTTGGTGCGAGAAGAAGGATTCCAGCTCCGACCCCCTGTTTTTGCATGGAGCTGTCGAAGTAGAGGGTCCAGTGAGGCTCGGTGAAGATCGGAGCCTTGTGTTCCGACTTCTGCTTTCTGGGGCCCCCAGGGTTTGATGTAGAGGGAGTCCATTTCACCACAAAATCTGCCAATGCTTGACTCTTGATTGCTTGTCTTGGAATGAATTCGAGATTGAATTCGGCCAATTCCGCTGCTCACTTTGCAATATTCCCAATTGAATTGGGATTATGCAAGATTGCTCGAAGTGGGTAAGAAGTCACCACTGAAATCTTGTGAGCTTGGAAGTAATGGCGAAGCTTCCTGGAGGCGATAAGAACTGCATAGAGCAGCTTATGCACCTCTAGGTATCGAGTCTTGGCGTCATGAAGTACTTCACTGATGAAGTACACTGGGCGCTGGATGGTCCGGACCCTCCCGGAGGGGCCCGGAGCTTCCTCTTCATTGACCTGGATCCTCCCGGAGGGATCCGGACCTTCTTCGGGAACCTCCGGGTCCTTGCTGGAGGGACCCGGAGCTTCTTCAGAAGCGACTTGGACCCTCCCGGAGGGGTCTGGGTCTTTTGAAGTAACTTCTTGTGGACTCAAGTCTGGGAACTGGGACCCAGACTCGCTTTCAGGAACCTCCGGACCCTCCCGGAGGGGTCTGGATTCCTGAGCATGGGTTGGTTCTGGTCTCTCTGCAACCAGGACCATACTTACGACTTCGTCAGTTGCTGAAACGTAAAGCAGCAAAGGCTCACCAGGGTTCGGAGCTACCAGAGTTGGTAGGGTGGTGAGGAGCAGTTTTAGCTTCTGGAACGCCTTTTCTGCTTCTTTAGACCATTGGAATGGTACGAACTTCCTTAATAACTTGAAGAAGGGAAGTGCCCGTTTTGCCAGCCTTGAAATGAACCGGCTGAGGGCTGCTAGACATACAGTCAACTTTTGGACATCCTTGATGCGGGCTGGTGGTCGCATGTCTTCAATGGCTTTGATCTTCGCCGGATTAGCCACTATGCCCCGGTGATTTACCAAGAAACCAAGAAGTTTTCCGGAGCTAACCCCGAAGACACACTTGTCTGGGTTTAGCTTTGTGCAGGTGACCCGCAGCTTGTCGAAGATAGACTGTAAGGTGTCAAGGAGTGACTCCTTGTTCTTGACCTTGACCATGATGTCATCGACGTACACTTCCACTATGTCTCTAATGAGTTCTTCAAAATTTTTGTACATAGCTCGTACAAAGGTTGAAGCTGCATTCTTGAGACCAAATGGCATGGTTGTATAACAGTACGATCCATCTACTGTGATGAAATAGGTATGCTCTTCATCTTCCCTAGACATTCTGATTTGATGATACCCAGAATATGCGTCTAGGAAACACAGTAATTCACACTCGGAGGTGGAATCCACTATCTGATCTATTCTAGATAGTGGGAATGGATCTTTTGGACACGCCTTATTTAGTGTTGTGTAGTCAATACACATCCGAAGCTTCCCACCGGCCTTGGGCACAACGATTGGGTTTGCCAGCCATTTTGGATGGAAGACTTCTCGGATGAATCAAGCTTCGAGCAACTTCTTCACTTCTTGTCGAATGAAGTTTTGTCGCTCCACGGATTGCTTTCGAGGCTTCTGATGCACGGGCCGGGCTTCAGGGTAGATCTTCAGATTGTGCTCAATCACTTTCCTGGGGATCCTAGGCATTTGTGACGGTTGCCAGGCAAACACGTCGACATTAGCCCGGAGGAAAGCGATGAGCGCGAGTTCCTATTTGTCATTCAGTCCCCCCGATATACGGGTGGTCTGAGCGGCATCGGAACCGATTTGGACGACTTTGACGGGAATGTCAGTGTCACCGCTTGGCTGCACACGAGGTGCAGAAGTCGAGCCTCGTTGACGAATGCTCGGGGGTTTTGGAGCTTGCTCCTGCCTGGAGTCCTCCTCTTGCATCGTAGTAAGCGCATGAAGTTCTTCCAGAGCGGTTACTCCGGCAGTGTGATCTCCGCGGATCCGGAGAACGCCTACTGGTGTTGGCATGTTTAACACCAGGTAGCCATAATGAGCAGCTGCCATGAATTTGTACAAGGCAGGCCTACCCAAGATGGCGTTGAAAGGTAAGTTGATCTGAGCAACGTCAAAGACCAACTTCTCAGTGTGATACTTCTCCCGGGTCCTGAAGGTAATGGGGAGAGTAATAGCACCAAGTGGGTAATGGCTCCCGGACCTACTTCAGAGAAAGGTCGGGAGGGGTGAAGATCCGAAGGTCAGAGCTGAAGCTTGGTAAAAGCTTCGAAGCTTATGAGGTTCAGCCCCGAACCTCCGTCTACCATAACATGGTGGAGCTGAATGTTATTGATGGTAGGAGATACCATCAAAGGTAACTGGCCTGCTCCAACCATGCTTCGAGGGCAGTCCGAAGCATCAAAAGTGATGGCTATGTCCATCCACTTCCGATGAGGCTCCGCCCTGGCTGTAGGAGCTACAGCGGCCATGTCCCGACACATTGTCTTGAGGACACGGCGGGAGGTGATGTCCCATGATCCACCAAAAATGGTGTTCACGGTCTTTCGACACTCGTTGTCAGAGACGTCAGAATCATCGTCGACAGAGGTGTAGACGGCCTTCAAGACCTTTTTAGGATCCTGAAAACCTAACTCCTCTTCAGCCGGAGCTTCGTCAACTTTTTGTTTTCCTTCCCTCTGTTGGAAAGGAACTTCTTCCCGGTGCTTGTTGTAGCGCTCGGCAAGGTTTTGGACCTCCCGGCAGTCTTCCAAACTGTGGCTGTCCGTCTTATGAATTGGACACCACACCTTGGGTTTGCCACTGTCTTCAGAAGACGGTCGAGGTCGCTTCTCGGGGCGTGGCCCCCGGCCACCCGGAGCTGCAGCAGCTGCAGCATTAGATGCGCCGGCCGACGGCTTCTTCTTGCCGTTGGTCTTTTTCTCTTTTTGCCACTCCTGGAGGTAGTGGCTTCGCCTTTGTAGGATTTCTTGCGATCCTCCGGAGATGGTTTGGAGTGCATTTCTCGGCCCTCCGCAGCTCTGGCACATTTGTCGGCCAAGCCGAAGAGTTCTGTGACACTGGTGATCTCCTTGATCGCCAGTTTCTCCAACATCTTCTTATCCCGTACACCCTGTCTAAATGCCACAATGACAGAAGCGCTAGAGATAGAAGGGATAGTGTTTTGTACCTGAGAGAATCTCTGGATGAATGATCGCAGGGATTCTCCCCCTTTTTGCATGACTGCAAAAAGGTCCAGTTCGGTGCCTGGTCGGGTGTATGAACTCTCGAAGTTGGCGGTGACCTGTTGGCACAACTCCTGCCAACTATAGATGGAGTTGCGTGGAAGGCTCATAAACCAGGACCGGGCGGTCCCAGTTAAAGCCACTGGAAAATAGTTGGCCATTACGGCCTCATTTCCTCCAGCCGCCAGGATAGCAGTGGAGTAAATCTGACGAAATTCGACGGGATTAACGGTCCTGTCAAACTTCTCTGGCAGGTGAGGCCGGAATTTCTGTGGCCACCTGACCATACGCAAATGCATGGCCAGGGCTGAACAGCCTCCTCCTACTCCTTCAGGAGCAGGAATGTCCTGAGCTTCTCGTCTTTCACGAGCACGCTCGATATGGACTCGACCGTCTTGTTTACGGTATCGACGATCAAGCTCTGCCCGGAGGTCATGAGTTGAAAGCCTTGATACTGTGTGAGTGCGTCGCGCCCCGGAGGGCAACGACGTCACTTGCTGTGATGCAGCACGTCTCCTATTGTTGGAAACGTGCGGACCAAGTCTGGCAGACAAGGTCCGTCGCTGCGACGGGGCCCGTCGTGAAGGAGGAGGACCCTGGTTACTGATACGGTCGGCTGCTGCTGCAACCAAGTGTTCCACATCTGCCCTTCACTGCTCCATTGCAACTCGAGATGCATCCGGAGGTGGTGGGCGCTAAAGGAGAGCACGCGATGCACGGAGCGCGTGTTCCAGGTTGTCATGATTCGCCGACGCATTGATCGACACCGGTGCACCATCGCGCTGCCCAGCTTGATTTGCTGGTGGAGGCGGCGGTGGTGGAAGTGTGACTCCTGCTGGAACTAAGGTTCCTGCTGGTGGCTGCATATTAAAGGATTGCCCCCAGCAGCTTGAACAGCGGGATGACCATTGGATGATTCAGCAGCTGAGTTCACCATTCTTGAAATCTCAGGCGCCCCCTACCTGGCGCGCCAACTGTCGGTGGTTTTTATCCGGCAGATCTCCCAACACTACTAAAAGTGTTTGCGGAGTTTGAAGTTCGGTGTGGGCGCGGAGATTCAAGAAGGTGAAATGTAAAATGACACAGGAGACACAAAGATTTACGTGGTTCGGGCCGCCTGAGCGTAATACCCTACTCCACGGGGTGTGTTGGTGTTGTATTGGATGTAGGAACTCAACTCAGGTGACGTGAGTTGAGAGCGCGTGTGAGCCGATCAGACCAGATAATCTCTATGTATCGTCGGTCTGTCCTTTTGTAGTACAAGGACAGGCCGTTACAAGTTGGCATGGCCCGACATGTGGCCCCGGTGGCTACTCATATTGATACACATTTGATGTGCTTAATTACCCTTAATGACCGAGTTACGGGCTTTGACAGCACCATTACTGGTAATAAGGGTCGTCTGATCGTGTGTCATTAACATAGTATTAATGAAACTTAATCGGGTATTGAAGTCCTTGATTCCCCTTTGAAGATCTGGAGCCGTTGTGGAGTCTATCGGAGGTTTGAGGCTGAAGATCCGACGGTTGGACACGTGGCAGCTTCGGAGCATACTGTGGGGAACAGATAGCTCCAGTGCGACAAGACACGTGTCAGTTCCGGAGCTTCCCTCGGTCTGGGGTTAGGTCCGGGGGTGCCGTTATGGTACATAGCCCGGAGCTTCCCCCTTGTGGGCGGTAGCTCCGGTTTGATGGTACACATGGTGACCCTGGGACTAACCATATTGGGGAAGCGGGTTCGGTTATGTCTGACATGTGGGCCTTCGAAGGTCTTCAAATCAAATAGATGACATTTCCTTGAGATCTTTGCAATCTCAAGGGGTATACGGTACTCAGGGTACCGACAGCATGTGAGTGTCCAACATTAACCCTATGTATTATGATAGATTATGGTACTTTGCTTTGGCAAACCTACCATACAACAATCAAAATAACATAGGTACAACTATTGGTAAATGGCATCAAATACTCAACTTTTGTGAGGGAAACTATTCTATCATGACAAAACATCCACCATATGAAAAGCATGAAAAGAATAGTAATAAATAAACATCACGGGCATATGATCATATCACATTGTGAATAGTATAGCCTTTAGAATCATAATGGTCTCCATTGCCATGGTTCCATCATGATCTGAGCTGCGATGTCCCCTTCTTGTAGTGATCTCCATCTCCACCATGCTTGAAGACATATCCATGATAATAAAAGAAGCTAATATAACAAATAGCTACCAAATAAATTACATGAGAGATCAAGCATCACAGGTTGACATGAAGGTCATTATGCAATTATGTGACAACCTCAACCCGGTTGTGTTAAATTTGTAGCACGCAGGCTGCACGAATATTACACATAGATCATCACATGACATTAACGCCATACCATTCACATCATTCCCTGCAAAAACGAGTTAAGCGTAGAACGGTTCTAGCACAACGATATTATGTAATCGCTATAGCAGATAGCCAAATGGAATTACATAGATTGCATCTTTTAAATCACTACGAAAATCTCATCGGATTGATCAAATAAACCCAAATCCAAGCCATTTAGAATGCCTCAATTTTCAATGTGACCGGTTATTCATGAGTAGATCGCGACTCACGACTGTGGTCTGTTGGCACAATCTGTTAGCTATGTATGCGATTAGTCCCGATAGTGATTTCAGCCAATAAGGACAGGTTGCGCACACAGCAGAGAAGGAGCACGAGCTGACCCTTTAGTCATATACGATCGCAATATACTCAAACCAATTCCAAACTCCAAAAACCGTGCAATTAAAATTCATCGTATGAACATGTCTGCAGCAGATCCCATCTACTAACAAGATCTAGACAAAAAACTACGCAAGTCTTCTCTGATGCCACTGTTGGGAAATCGGCGGTATGCTACTCTAGCAATTCTACCTCATCACCTAGGAAACATGCGAGTACAGAGGTCATAGATTGTTACCACTAGACATGCAGAGCAGCGGAATGTAGACGCGTGTCGGTGTAGGGGAAGCAGACGATCTCGTTCGTCTCCTCCTCGTCCTCGTCATGGCAGAAGGTAGACGATCACAATCGTAGTAGCCAATCAGTGCAGCAGTAGCAGCAGCGCCTCCAAGGAGTCGACACGTATGGGGAGGAATGTCGTGCGCCGGTGTGCTAGCACCACTTGCGCGGCAAGGGTCTCTACGTGAGGCCTACGAGGGGTGGCGGCTAGGGCTGTCACGTGGTAGAGTAATTAGCTCCTAACCCTACCCCTTGTATTTATAGGCGTACTAATAGACTTTTAGGTTGTAGGCCCATTAGTACCCTAATTGCTTATGGATCAAATATCCAACAGGTCTTAACCCGAATTGTTATGATTGCCTCTTGGGCATATCACCAACACTTGATTATCGACCATCTGTGAAAATTTCACGGTCATTGGATTTGTGGTTTCTGATCTACACGAGTTTCTTTGCAGTGTTACAGATCTGATTTTTTTCTCGGGTAGAACAGATTGACTTTCATTTGATATTTCGATTGTAACTTGGGTTTTTCTCAACGGATTTTCATGATTCTTGTTGTGACGTCTATGTGACTTGATTCTCCATAATCTATACTAGTTTTTTCACTATTGATCACATTCAAATTAGTCGCACAAATTATTTCTTTAACAGATCAATTTTCTGTCGAGAGGTTTTTGTTGCTTCCGCTGAAAAAGTTATAATCTACCATTCATCCCTCTCTGGTAGCTTTTCACGTGCTCTTCGATCGTACACTCTCACTTCACACACACCACATGTTTGAGGATCGCACTCCACTCATAAGGTTTAGAGCTGCCCAAGTGGTCAGCCAAGCAGAAGGAGAGTGAGGAGGAGCTAGGAAGAGGAGGCTTGAGCTTGTCAAGTCCCTCTTCCACACTTGTACCTCTACGAAAGTTCTCTAGGAATCAAGTAAGAAAATTTTGTGAATTAAATACAAGTTTGATTTCTATGTCATAGTAGTTTTCTTTTATAACTGCTTGGGGTTCACTTCTTTAATTTATTAAAGGCACTAGTCATAGCTTTGCATTCGAAACGATTAGAGTTGTGAATTAGAACTTTAGTGTGGTGCTTAGGTTAGAGTTCATCAGTGGATGTCTCGTAGAACCACAGATTAAAAAGGTAGATAGTAGGTGGTGATAGCCCTATCTATCCATAGTAATTCTCCACGTTCGTCTATGCTATAGGCTCGTGGCAGGAATCATCTTGGTTTTGCCAAGGGTAAACCTGTGCCCGAAGCACGCAGTTGTCATAGACTGCTCTGGCCTAGAATTCAGACCATTTAATTCCTCTCAAATCCCTACCAAACAAAATGAGTGTCCTTGGATCTCACACACGTTCCTTGGATTCGATATCCTTGGGAATACTCTTTAAGGGGAAGTGCTATAGCAGTTTCTTCATGCCCTTGTGGATTCTTATCAGTGAGTACCAACCGTCAACAGACACACACAATTTCTTTATCGGATTAGTTTTCTGTTGAGGGTTTTGTAGTTTCTGCTTAAAAGTTTTTTAATCTAACATTCACCCCCTCTAGTATCTTTTCACGTTCTCTTCAATCCTACAATTGGTATCAGAGACACAATGCTCTAATCTATTTGACTTTCATGTGTTTTTGCTAATTGACATGGAGAAATACTCTGCAAAACCTTGTGTGTTCGATGGTGTTGATTTTTAGGCTACGAAGCTCGTATGAAGGCTACCACACAAGCGCAAGGCTTCTCCATCGGAGAGAAGGTATACAAGTTATTCGATGTGCCACCAAACAATCAAGTTACAACTGCAAATATGAGAAACGTCGACAACAATAATAAGGCGCGAAACTTGATCATACAAGAACTTACTCAAAGCGACTTCGATTGTGTTGCACACCTCTGATCTGCGTATGATGCGTGAAAAACACTATGCAACTACCATGAAGGATCCAATACAATCAAGGAGGTACGTCAAGACATGTTCAAGAAAGAGTACATGTGCTTCGAGATGGAACCCGGTGAGTCGATCGATGACTTCTTTGCTCACTTCAATAAAATTCTCAACAACTTTTGTAATGTCAATATTAATTTTTCAGATGTTTAAAATGCTATACAATTGTTAGGTGCATTAGATATGTCAATTTGGGAGATGAAAGTTTAATCTATTAGTGAATCCATCATCATTAGTACACTTAATTAGATGTGCTATGTTCCAAATTAAGAACACATGAACTTGGAATTATATCAAGTAAAAATCCCAACAAGTCTCTTGCATTTGTTTCACAATTATTACATGCCTAGTTCTAGCCAATTTTCATCTTGTGGTATATTGTCTTTGCTTTCCTCTCTAATGCTTGAACAGATTGAAGAGTTTCCAGAGGAGGAGCTAGCACTTCTATCTACTCAATTCTCAAAAGCATTGCAAAATGTGAGAACTAGAAGGAGAGAAGTGGTGGTTCTCAAAGATGCTTCGAATGTGGTAAGACGAGACATTTTCGTACAGGTTGCTGTAACCACTCATGTCCTACTACCAGTGATGAAAAACAAAGAAAGTTCATGGCCTCTTTTGGCAACAATAGCAAGAAAAAGAAGGCTTTTACAAAATGACAAGTGTTGGACCATATTCTTTCCGCACTTCATGAAAACAACTCGAGCTATGTGGACTCCAAAAGTGATGAAGATGAAGACAATTTGGCAACTATGTGTTTCATGGTGGGCAAGTCAAGATCAAGTATGGAGGAAGCCGAATTTAACAGCGAGAATGATGAGGTATGTCCCACTTGTGAAAAAATGTGTTATGCTATTTCTCGTGCCACTATTGTACTTAAGAAAAAAGATAAAAAAACTTAGGAACAATGCTGCTAAAATGAATCACTAGAATCTGAAAATAATCGACTAAAATCTTTGTTTATTCCTAGTAATGATTCTTGTTCCTCGTGTGAATTTGTTTATCATATTAGTTTTATTCCAAGAGGTTTTGTAGCTTCAATTTAAAAGTTTTTTAATATACTATTCCCCCCTCTGGTAGCTTTTGGCGTGCTCTTCGATCCTACGTGCTCGACTCGATTCCCAAGCCAAGGAGGCAATTTTTATTTAGGGGCAGTCTGGCAAGCCAAAGCAGCATCAGTTCCATGGGGACGCGAACGGTTGCCTTCTCCCTGAGATTGTCAGGTCCCGCGTCGCATCGGAAGCTTTATAGCCTTCCTCCAGGGCATCCCTCTCGAATACGCCTTTCCCTTTCTCCCTCGCGCTCCGAGCTCTTAGTCAACTTCCTAGTGTGGAGATGTTTTGAGCCAACGGAGGTCTTATACTCTCCTCCTCTCTTTATCTGACCACCATGTCAATGTGGATGACTTCCCGCAAAAGCTCTGACCATATCTTCGAATACGCCGTGTGCAGGTTGCTTTCGATGAAGGAAGCGCACACCATCCGCCTTCTAAGAGGGGAGAGCATGCCCGCATTGCGCGATGACGAGATCGTGTCATTCCTTGTGTTCCACGCACGGGGGCTTGGACTTCTGATGCACCCCTTCTTCTGACGGCTCCTTGAGGAGTACGATGTCGAACTCCATCAACTGACACCGTACGACATCCTCCACATGTAGGTCTTCTTCACCTTATGTGAGGCCTTCTTGAGGGTAGAGCTAGATTTGAACTTGTGGAATTTTTTTTTCTAGGTGCAAGCTTCGACGAATGACCTCCTGCTCCTCGACTACGACAGTGCCTGCGCCCAACTCCGCGCGCAGTAGATGCACTATTTCACCATCCCCCCAGTTCATCTCTCAAGGGCTGGCATCAAGGATGGTTCTACATTCGGAATGCAATGCTCGAGCTTCCGCGCTTAACCGGTAACCCTCCAGTACCGAGGGCATCCTGGTGTGAAGGCATTCTCGACAGCGATATGGTCGCGCTGGCGCTGCTTCTCGTCCAGTTGGAGGACCTACATGGAAGGGGCCTTACTGGCATATACATTCTACGTATTTTTGTAGAGCGGAGGATTAAGCCCCTTTGGATTTGGAGGCATCCGATGTGGGGGTATCCTGGCCCGAATCACCTGATAGGGGACTTGGAGATGGAGCTCTCTTCCTCAGCGAGTGTTGTTAGGATGAAGGAGCTTTCAGGGGTGGCCTCAGCGGATGACGTCGGCTCATCATGCTCCTCCTAGCTGCGGACCCAATCTTTGCTCGTCCTCGCGTCGACCCATTTGGGTCATCTCCGATTCGGGGCGCCACCTAAGAACGAGCGTCCGGGCGCACTCCTGACCTGGTAGTGAAGAAAAGGAAGTGAAAAGGTGCACTCCCAATCCCCTCGGATCTGAAACCAAATGCAGAGGTCGAGGTCGGTGTTGACGGCTGTTATATACCAATTTCACCCATCAATATAACTCAATTATGTGAAGGAAATATAGTTTCTTGCACATATCACCTTTCTATTTAACCTATTTCCACTTGTCTTTGGAGAAAGTAGTGCATGGAAGCATTCTATGTAGAATTGAAGTGAAACAAGGGGATGGATCCCATAAAATTTCATTCTAGCCAATTAGGCGACGCCACGTGGCACCACATGGATCAAATGTCCCACAAACAGAAGTATCTGAGGCCATCCAATGGTGTAGCACACATATCAGTCAATCGGACCCACTTGGAAGTCACCCCGAGGAAGCACACCAGGAATGGTCAACATTTTTGTTCGGCCGACTAGGGGGTTCAGCCGAACCCTTCCTGGCGCCAAACTCGGTCAGCTTCCACATTTCGACTCCCTGTGGTGCCCAGGTAATGATGAAGACTGATTCGTGCGCTTTTGGTGGCGGGAACCGACCATTCTCAAAGCTGTAAATAGGGAAAGGTATGACTCTCATATTCTTATTTGTATTTGTGACTCTATTCTTAATAAAGATGTTATCCTGAGTCTTCCATTGTCCATATACTTGGATGAAGCGTTTCTTCTTTGATTGTGGATTCCATGTATGTGGTAGGAGTCTTATTTATGATTAAGCTATACCATTCCCAATATATCATCATAAACACTATAAACCTCCACTATAGTCTAATTAGCTATGACATGATTATGTTAACATGAATCACTTATGCTATGAATTAACATTGGTTCAACGATGATTTAGTTCATTGCCTTAGGATGGCTTGTGCCTATGCTATTAAGGTAATTACTTAATATGCTAGCATGGTGCTAGGATAGAGAGTAGCGTTGAATGTCTCGTAGACCCTTAGATTGAAGAGGTAGGCAGTAGGTCGTGATAACCCTATCTGTCCTTAATAATCCTCCACATTCAGCTATGCCACAGGCTCTTGGCGGGAGTCGTCCTAGTATTTCTAAGGGTAAACCTGTGGCCGATGTGTTAATCCACGTAGCATGAGAGTTCAAAATAGGCATGATCATTAGTAACTAACTTAGGCTATGTATATGTACATTAGAAGCATAGTAGGAGTCTCTACCTAACCCTTAGCCTAGTCCCTCTAACTAACTTAGGATCTTGTGTGTGTCACACTACTCCAACTATCGTTTATCCATCCTTGCTAGAACCTTACCTAGCCCAACCTAGCCTTTCCACTTGATGATTGCTCTACTTCCATCTAGCCTTCCTTTGGGAGAATATAAATGACACCCTTTGGGAATACTATTGGAGGGGAAATGATACATCGATAGATTCCGTGCGCTTGCAGATTTATACATATAATCTAAAATCTATTAACAAGCATTTCTGGCACCACTACTAGAGATGAATTGTTAGTAGTGCGTAGACACCATCAACAGTCAGCGCGGTACTACGCCGCTCCAAGAGGTACTTTAACACCCTCATATTCATCCATCATGCATTGCATTCGTTCTTATATATGTCTAACATAGTGCAACACAAGAAGGGACAATATTAAGATGAATTAGAGGCAAACCAGCAGTTACAATCAATCTTTGGTACGGACTTCTCTGGATTGGACCCCGGACTAGTCCAGTTTCGCAACTGATGTCCCTCGGACCTATTCGTTAATTGTTACGGATTAATTCAGTTCTGTCTCTGTTCTCATCCGAACTTGTCTGTTATCATATACGGTATAGTCCGACAGTCGCTACTAGAACTCTTCAGAGTTGTCCGGTGAAATCCCAAAACTTAGTCTAGTTTTGAAACTGTGCAAACCCCAGACTTGTCCGATAGACTTTCTGATCTGGGACGGACTTGTGCGGCATGATACCGGCCTTTTCTGTACAACTCTCTGTACTCGAACGGACATGTCCGGCTTTCCTACAGACTAGTCCGGTATTTAGATTTTTGACTAAGAATCTATTTTTTCTCCATAATGAGTTATTGGGTAATTGCTTTAATTGGGCCCAAGAACGTCGTGCCTCACCCCTAAGGAGCCTAAGTGGGACCCCACCAAGGCCCTACCCATCCTCACCGCCTCCTACTTGGATTCCACCACGACCTCACCACCTCTCCTCCTATATAAACACCCCACCACCCACCTCTCACCCCTTTGCCCACGTTAGAGAAGACCTTAACGCTCTATTCTCTCGAGAGCCATGATCCTTGAAGACAAAAGCTCTCACTACGAGGAGGGAAAGAGAAGGAAGAAGAAGGAGAGGAAAGAATCAAGAGAGTCATCGTCGATGCTGCGATCTTCATCAACTCTTCATCATCAACATTCTTCTCCACCGATTCTTCATCTTCAATGGAACTCTTCAGCCTAGCCGACAAATGTCCTAGAGCTGCGAGGGCCGTGAAATGCACTCCAAGCCAGCTCCAGAGGACAACCAGAAGTCCTCCAAAACTGAAGCCGCTACTTTCGGTAGTGGCAAGAAGAAAAAGAAGCCCAACAGCAAAAAGAAGCCATCAGCCGGCACTCCAGCTACTGCTGCTGCAACTCCTGAAAGCCGGGGGCCACACCCCGAGAAGCGACCTCGACCTTCATCAAAAGACGGCAACAGTTCCAAGAAATGGTGTCCGATTCACAAGACGAATCGACGCGGCTTGGAAGAATGCCGAGAGGTCCAGAACCTTGCTGAGCGCTATAACTAGTGCTGGGAAGAAGCTCCTTTCCGTTAAAGGGAAGGAAAACAAAAAGTCGACGAAGCTCCGGCTGAAGAAGAGCCAGGTTTCCAGGACCGCAAAAAGGTCTTGAAAGCCGTCTACAACACTGTCAACGACCACTCCGACGCCTCGGACAATGAACGTCGGAAGACCTTGAACACCATCTATGGTGGTTCTCGGGACATAACCTCTCGCCACATCCTCAAGACAATGCGGCGAGACATGGCCATGGTAGCTCCTGCTGCTAAGGCGGAACCACATCGGAAGTGGATGGATACACCCATCATTTTCGATGCTTCGGACTACCCCCAAAATATGACTGGGGCCGGCCAACTCCCGTTGATGGTGTCACCCACCATTAACAATATTCAAATCCACCATGTGATGGTGGATGGAGGTTCCGGGCTAAACCTCATAAGCTTCGAAGCTTTCATTAAGCTTCAGCTCTGGCCTTCGGACCTTCACCCGTCCTGACCTTTCTCTGGAGTAGGTCCGGGAACCATTACTCCTCTTGGTTCCATTACAATTCCAGTGACCTTCGGGACCCGGGAGAACTACTGAACCGAGAAACTGGTCTTCGACGTCGCGCATATCAGTTTGCCTTTCAATGCCATTTTGGGCAAGCCAGATTTATACAAGTTTATGGTTGCTGCCCATTATGGTTACTTGGTGTTGAAGATGCCAACACCCACAGGCGTTCTCCAGATCCGCAGAGATCATACCGCAGGAGTTACTGCACTGGAAGAACTCTATGCGCTTACCACAGTGCAAGAGGAAGGAAGCATCCGGTAAGGAGCCAGCTCCGAATCCTCCAAGCAATCGTCACAAAGGTTCCACCTCCGCACCTTGTGTGCAACCAAGCGGTGACGCCGAAATTCCCGTCAAAGTCGTCCAAACTGGTTCCGATGTTGCTCATACTACCCGTATATCGGGAGGTCTGAACAACAAATAAGAACTCGCGCTCATCACTTTCCTCTGGGCTAATGTCGACGTGTTTGCCTGGCAACCGTAACAAATGCCTGGGATCCCTAGGGAGGTGATTGAGCACAATCTGAAGATTTACCCAGACACTCAGTCTGTACACCAGAAGCCCTGGAAGCAATCAATAGAGCGACAAAACTTCATCCGACAGGAAATCAAGAAGTTGCTCGAAGATGGATTTATCCGGGAAGTCTTCCATCCATTATGGCTGGCAAACCCAGTTGTTGTACCCAAGGCCAGTGGGCAGCTTCGGACGTGTATCGACTACACCACCTTAAATAAGGCATGTCCATAAGATCCATTTCCACTACCTAGACTAGACCAGATAGTGGACTCCATCTCCGGCTGTGAGCTACTATGTTTCTTAGATGCATATTCTGGATATCATCAAATCCAAATGTCTAAGGAGGATGAAGAGCGTACTGCCTTCATAACAGTAAATGGATTGTATTGTTATACTGCCATGCCATTCAGTCTTAAAAATACTGCTTCAACATTTGTGCGACTATGTACAAAACATTTGGAGAGCTAATTAGAGACTTGGTGGAGGTGTATGTTGATGACATCGTCGTGAAGATCAAAAACAAGGAGTCACTCCTTGACCACTTACAAGCCGTCTTCGATAAGCTACGCACTACGCGCACCAAGCTGAACCCAGACAAGTGTGTCTTCGGGGTTAGCTCCGGAAAGCTTCTGGGATTCTTGGTGACTCACCAGGGAATTTAAGCAAATTCGGCGAAGATAAAGGCTATCGAAGAAATGCGGCCCCCAACCCGCATTAAAGATGCCCAAAAGTTGACTCGATGTCTAGCTGCGCTCAGCCGATTTATATCAAGACTGGCAGAATGAGCACTACCCTTCTTCAAACTCTCGAGGAAATCCGGACCTTTTCATTGGTCTGAAGAAACAGAAAAGGCATTCCAAGAGTTGAAACAACTCCTCACCACACTACCAATATTGGTAGCTCCTAATCCTAGTGAGCCTTTACTGCTTTACATTTCGGCAACCACCGCAGTTGTTAGTATGGTCATGGTTGGGAAAGACTAGAGTCACATCCGATTCAAACGTCTGGGTGCCTACGGGAGGGTCCGGAACCACCTCAAGACGTGACTGGGTCTCAGCTCCCAGACACGGAACCTCAAAATGAAGTGCTAGGAGATCGATCTCTTTCATCTGAAGAGGTTCACCGGGCCAAGAAAGATAATCTTGATCCTCCTAGTGAGATCTGGGTTGGCCAAAAAGAAGTTTGGGACCCATCCGGGAGGGTCCAAGAAGCACAACCTGAAGGTCTGGGACCTTCCAGTAGGGTCTGGGATGAAGGAGAGCAAGCTTCGGGTCCTTTGAAAGGGTTCGGACGATTCAACGCCCTGTGTACTTCATCAGTGAAGTACTCCACGATGCCAATACAAGATACATTGAGGTGCATAAATCGCTTTACGCAGTTCTTATTGCCTCAAGGATGCTTCGTCACTATTTCCAAGCCCACAAAATATCAGTGGTAACTTCTTTTCCACTACGTGGAATTTTGCATAACCCAAATTCTACTGGAAACATTGCAAAGTGGGCAGCGAAACTTGCTGAATTCAATCTAGAATTTGTGTCAAGACAAGCAATCAAAAGTCAAGCCTTGGCTGACTTTGTGGCGGAATGGACCCCCTCTCCATCAAACCCTGGGGGCCATAGTGAGCATAAACCAGAACCCAATGCTCCGGTATTCACCGTGCCTCACTGGACCATCTACTTTGACGGCTCCGTGCAAAAGCAGGGGGCCGGAGCTGGAGCCCTTCACCTGGCTCTGACCGGGAGAAGGTCAAGTATATAGTACACCTTGATTTCAAGGCAACCAACAATATGGTGGAGTATGAAGCTCTCATTTATGGACTCAAGGTGGCACTATCTTTTGGTGTCAAACAGCTGTTGGTAAAGGGAGATTCACAACTCATCATCAAACAAGTGAAATATGAATGTTCCTGCAACAACCCTCAATTAGCTGTTTATCTCCTTGAAGTACAGAGGCTTTAGAAGGACTTTGAAGTCCTGGATCTCCATCATGTTCAGCGTCTTCACAACTCTGAAGCCGACGAACTCTCGACGAAAGTCTCAACCTGAGCTCGGCTCTTGACGGAATCTTCGTCTGTAGATTGACAAAACCAAGAGCTCGGCCTGCCGAACTGAGCGAAGGGGGCGAGACAAGCACCTCGAAGCTAGCAGTCCCGGTGGCCCTGCTACCATGGCGTCCACCAAGGGTCATAGGTGCTGTCGGAAGCTCCGAGCATCCCAGCACGCAAGACTCAGAAGCTCAAGTTAGATCCGATGCATGGATCTTGGAGATTCGGAGCTACTTGAAATTCAACACCCTTACTGAAGACAGTGTATTCACTAATCGGATAGTCAGATTGGCTAAAAGATACACGTTTGTAGAAGGGGATCCCTACGGACGCGGTGCCAATGGCATCCTAATGCGGTGCATTGTAAGGGAAGAAGGTTGCGAGCTCCTCGCGGACATCCATGGAGGCGAGTGCGGGAACCATGCTTCTTCTCGCACACTGGTCGATAAAGCCTTCTGACATGGCTTTTACTGGCCTACAACACTTCAGGATGCGATTGAGCTTGTAAAAAATGTGAAGCATGCCAATTCCATGCAAAACAGATTCACACACCGACTCAATCACTACAAATGATACCTCCTACATGGCCATTTGTTGTGTGGGGCATGGACATCTTGGGACCTTTCCCAAAAGCCGTCGGAGGTTACAGGTTCCTGTATGTCGCCATCGACAAGTTCATCAAGTGGCCGGAAGCAACTCCAGTAGTAACAATCAATAAACAATCAGCAATCAAGTTCTTGAACTCCATTGTATGCAGATTTGGAGTTCCCAACAAAGTCATAACTGACAACAGAACTAAATTTACAAGTGCTGCATTCCAAGAATATTGCGAAGACCTCGGCATTCAACTTAGCTACGCTTCAGTAGCTCATCCAACAAGCAATGGCCAAGTTGAGAGAGCAAATACAGAAATATTAAAAGGACTCAAGATGCGCACATATGAGCGCTTGAAAAAGCATGGAGCTAACTAGATTGAAGAGCTTCCGTCCACATTATGGGCGAACAAGACAACACCTAACCAGTCAACTGGGGAGACTCTTTCTTCCTGGTGTACGAAGCTTAAGCATTCCTTCCTCTGGAAATCACCTTGGGTTCCCTCCGGGTTCGGACCTTCGACGAAACCACGCAGGATCAGCAACGACGTGAAGACCTTGACCTTGTCGATTAGGGAAGGGGCCAAGCAGCTGTTCGGAATGCACGTTATCACCAAGCGCTCTGGCGCTATCATCAAAGGCATGTGCGTGATCGATAGCTTGAAGAAGGTGACCTGGTGCTTCGGAAGATACAAAGTCGTGAAGGGATGAAAAAACTTTCCCCTAACTGGGAGGGTCCCTTCCGAGTAATTAAAGTATCCCGACTAGGATGCGTTCGCTTGGCAACTGAGGATGGGATTCCGCTCCCAAATCCATGGAACATCAAGCACCTTAATAAGTTTTATGCTTAGAATCATGGAGGTGAGTCTGTAATTACACACAATGCATGTTGTAGAGTCATTATACAGAGACGGGCAAGTCCTCTAGGAAAACATCCGGACCCCTCCGAGAGGGTCCGGGAAGTTCAAGTAACACGTGAGACAGTCACAACACTAAAAGTGTAACTACTTGCCCCTGGCTAGCAAAAGATGTATAGCACATTTAGCTTGGTCCAGCACCCTAAGTGTGTCATAGTCTCCCCTGTAATCTGGACCTATAATGAAAGGCATTGCTGTGTGAAAACAGACTCCACGTGCATTTACCTTTTGTGCAAGGATCAATATATCAAATTATTTTTACCCCACTTTTTCTATAATGAAGTTGTGCAAATCTTTTTGAGCTTTGTTCCAAGTAATTCACATGCATTACTAGCCTTACTTATAGTCTTTTTGGATCTTAACATTGCTACATAGTCTACTTGCCTGAACGCCTAGCCAACATAGGTCCGAAGTGTGCTATCGGCTTAGCCTGGTCCCGCACTCTAAGTACGCCGCTCTACCTACAACCCGGCAGGCCTCAGTAGGGTGAGTACTAAAAAGGCATACAGATCTAAAAACATTATATCAAAGCGCTTGTTATCATGCTGAGTTTTTTAAGACCCAAAGTCCAAATAACAACAATAAGTCACAACCAATTTATAGACAAGAGGATGAATTTTAGTTTTTCTCTTACCTTCAATGTGCAGGAGAAGCAAAAATTCATAGTGATGGTAGACGATGCTGGAGCTACTAATATTTGACATCCTCCAAGGGAGCTTGCCTTCGTACGTTGACAGTGAGTATCGTCGGAGATACTAAGCTCCAGAAACCACCGGAGGTCTAACATCGACGATTGGTGCATTGGCATCGGCCACTACCGGAGCTACAAACCTTCGACTATCCCAGGGGGCCAATAGTCGGCACATTAAATATATAGACTCCGAACCTAAACTCTACAAGTACGAAGCATCCAAGTCGTCAACATACCGCCACAACCTTTGGTACATGTACACATTTCAATTGTACACATGTACCAGGGGGCCGACAAGATACGATACAGTATATTGAAGACGAAGTGAAATTGAAGGCAGAAAGGAGGATTTCATTAATTTTATATACTGGATTACAAAATGGGGAGAGTACAACAGAAGGTAGAAGGAAGAAAGTCATAAGCTATTGGAGAACCTAAGACCTGCAGAAGAATGAAGCTACTTTTTGGGCAACTTCTTGGACATTGGCTTTGGCAGCGTCTTCCTCTTCAGCGATGGGACCTTCGAGCACTGGGTCCAGTGGGAATTGGGGATCTCGGCTCATATAACACGTCAGCACGTATTCTGCGATGTTTGTAGCCAAAGACTTCACCTCTGTCTTTAGTTGGTTCGTGATGGCATCGCCTACTGCGTCATGTTTGCCGCCAGCACCATTGAGGGCCAACAACGCTCGGTCCAAGTCCAGTTCCGGGTTGTCCGGACGTACATGACTGAAGCCCAGCGGTGTCAGCCCTAAGAAGTCCCACACCTGAATGGCTTCAGTCTCCTTCAGGCTTCGCATCTCCTCCAGCGACTTTCGGGCAGCCGCAAGCTCCAAAGCTTCACGGGCAAGGCGCTCAGCCAACTTAGCATGCTGCTACAAGCCCTCAGCAACATGCTTTTCCTAGACAGCTAGCTCCGTCTCCTGGAGGTAGATGCGGTTCTGCCTTTCAGCAAGGTATTTCTCCTTGCCTTTAACTCTCTCCTCCCTAGCTGCAATGTCAGACTCTCTTTTTGAGAGTTCTTGCCCCACCTTCCAGTTCTTCTTCCTCTCTTCCGCCTTCCATAGATCCAACTTTTTCTCACCCAGAGTCAACTTCTGGGTGACCTCCGCCTCTCTCCTCACCACATCCTCCTGCTGCCCCACGAGTTTTTCCTCCCTCGCCTCCAGGTCCGCTCGACACTTTAGGAGAGTTTCATTCAATTCAGCAAGCTTTTCGTAACGCTCATCAGCAGCGTCACGTCTATCCTTGGCTTGCTCTAGAATTTCCCTAGAGTTAGCATCGAGCGCCCGGATGGTGGCTTCCTTCTCCTCGATTAGCTTATCCCAATACTCTATTCGGGCTTTCTCCCCTTTGATCCATTCCTTCTGGTCAGCCAGTCTCGTCTGAGCTAGCCTGGTCTCAAAATGGAGTCTGTTGCCCCAACGCCTCAAGGTGTTGCGCTCCTCCTCTAAGGCTTTGCTCTCATGATCGAAGGCAAGCTGGACCTGTCGGACACTCGAGCAGGCGTTGTCTATGGACAACGGCAGAGGGATAGGCTCTGGTCCTACTAGGACCATTTCCGAAGGGTCAAAAGGGTTTTCCATCACAAAATTTGGGTTCCACTCTACAATAGTGGTCCCCTGTACTCCTGCAGTGCTAGGGCCGCTCTCCTGGAACCCTTCAGCGGCAGCAGAAAAACCCATTAGGGGAACTTCCAACTCCGGAGCAGTTGAAGGCCGCCTCTTTAGGGTCTTCAGTCAATGGCTCCGAAGTCGGGGGACCTGTCGCCAATCCTTCAGGTCGCTCTGGCTCCGGCCAAGGTACTTTTGGGACCACCACCTCCTGAGCATCAGTCAGGGCTTCGACTGGGGCCTCAACCACCGCTGGCTCAGGCTCTGACACAGTGACTACTTCTGGGTTAACCACCTCCGGCGCAACCACCGTACCTTAAACCACCTCCGGCTCAGCCGCGGGACCTTTAACCACTTCTGGCTCAGCCGCTGGATCTTCAACCGTTTCCGGCACAAGGGTCGGAGCTTGGGCGACTTCTGGCTCAATGGCCAGGACTTCAACTTTTTCTGGCTCAGCAGCCAGGGTTCGGTAACTTCCGGCTCAAAAGCTGGAACTTCTGGCATCGTCGGTGCTGAAGCATCAGCCTCCGCCGCCAGGGGTACATCTTCAAGTTCTCTCCCGTGGTCCGGCGCTACCACAGGAGCTTCGGGAGAGGAATCTGAATCCAAGATCACGACAGCTGGTGCCGGAGCTGTCGCGACTTCTGCCTCCGCTTGACGAGGAGACTCAGCGCTTGAAGCCGGAGCTTCGGCAGGCGCAACCTTGACCGCTGCAACAGGTGCTGAAGCTCCCGACCCCTGCTTTGACACACTAGAAATAAAGAGGAGAGAAGATTAAAAACATGTCAAGAACAAGATTGGCATGTCAGGGCGAGCAAACAATACTTACCTAGGGATGCTACCACCCCAGTCGCCTCGGAACCTCTTCTTCTGGGCCTCGAGCTAGAGCCCACCAAATCTGGTTAGACAACTGCTTCGGACCTCAGTTGAGGACCAATCGCAGCAGCCGGAGTTCTTTTGGCCGGAGCTTCTCTGGGCCGGGAAGAACTCCCAGGCCTGGAGCCTTTAGCCGGCACTGAGGTCGGGGTCGATTGCCCGGAGCTGACGCCTCTTGAAGGCGCTTGCACCGGGGCAGGGGTAGTTGCAGAAGACCTCCCCCACCTGAGAGAGGGAGCCGTCGTGGAAGGAGCAGGTCTGACGGACCTCCCGTTGGCGTGCTTCAACTTCCTCTTCTGGCTGGAGGGCTTAGCTGGCTCTTTGCCCTTGCCGGCGTCTTCAGTTTTTCGGCTCGGGGCGGAAGAAGGACCACCCCTCGGAAGCTCCTGGGATCGCCAATCTGATGGTCGGACGCCTCTCTACCTCGCCAAGGTCGTCAAGCAGCGGCATGCTCCTCCGGAGCTCCCTACTGAACTGTGCTTCCATGTTCAGGGGGAGGAAGGCTGCTGACGGAAAAAAGTCGTCGTTGTTGACGTTAATCCCATGCTAGAATTTCTTCAAATGGAACTCCAAGGATTCATCATCCAAGTTGGATTTCAGACCGGTTTCAATCCGGTCTTCTTCCATCACGCTGTTGAGTGCCCATGCGAGCTTCTCCCTCCTCTTCAGCGGAGCCCACCTGTTGACCAGGAAGTTGCAGAAGACCATCTGGGGGGTCACTCCACCTTCCACGCACTCGCGGATCCTGGTCAAAACAGGGTTGAAGGCATCTGACAGCACCGGGACAACACTCCAAGTGTCAGTGTCAACATTGGTGAGACCTTCGAGTAGCTCCAACTTCTCATGCTCCTCCGCCTTAACGATGATCCAATCCTTCTTCCGGTCGTCCCACTTGCCGGAAGGATACGATTTCAAGTATTTGTAGGGGCACTTCTTGCGCTTCACAAAATTATAGAAGCCAAGAAACTCGGACCCCTTGCCAGTGGTATGGATGGTGAAGAATGTGTGGAAAAGCTCAACGTAGGGGGGGGGGGGGGGGGGGCGAGTACCCACCCACATCTCGCAAAAGTGGATGAATGTCGCCACGAGAAGATGGGAATGGGGGCCAAGGTGATACAACTGCAAACCATAAAAGTCTAGCAGCATCAAAATGAAAGAAGGGAAAGGTAGAATGAATCCAACCATGGCGTACGCTGTGAAGTACACCATATCGCCATTACGCTCCTTCTTGAACGGGAGCTTGCCGGCACGGACCAAATGGTTGAAGGAGTCGCTGGACCACCCCATGTAAGTCCGAACCTTCTTCAGGTCATCAGCAATCTTGAGGCGGCTCTTGGGGAGACCCAAGTCCATCACAGCAAAGTGGAGCAAAGGAAGGGAAGTTAGGTGGAGTTTGGGAGGCTCTGAGCGCAAAGATGATCGAAGGCGTAAAGAGTCCTCAAACCGTGCACACTTTCCTGCTTAAGTAAGCCTCTGCGACGCTTGGATGGAAACTACAGTGTGATCGAAGTCACTCTCCAAAATCTACCCTGTTAATGACAAGTGGGCCTAGGGCCACCTCGATGAAGAGATCGTGGTTCTTACCCAAGGCGAACCGTTGTCATGATGAACGGCAGGAAACCCAAAGTCGGTGCTCTGACAGGGCGCGCGGAACCGATACGGTTTTCGTATTGGGAACCGACGACCTTCAATTGCATGAGATCCGCACTCAAATATCTCATATGCTGTATTCATAACAAGCCATGCGTCGAAGGTTCACTCCCAGACCGTCAATCTATCGGCACATCAGAGGACTTTTGAAAATCGAAGCGCGAGAATCGAGAATGACCCCACCTCTGGCAGAATAACTTAACCCAAAGGATTTCTCCGAGAGGTGGGCCCAGGGGCCACTGTCGGTGTAACACCCCAGCCACTACGGGCCTGGCAGTCGTTACTCCTGGCAGCTCTATAAGATCACAGACTAGCCCCACAGACCAACACTTGTCTTTTTTTGCGCATTTTGTCCTCACTCGTGCGCACCCGGGAAAACTTCCCAGTGGGTCACCCATCCGCAAATTTCTCCGGGCCAAGCATGCTTAACCTCAAAGTTCTTTGTAGGTGAGCTTCCGGAAAAGAAGCTATACTTTGGTGGTATGAGTCATTCTATCAATCCTATTAAGCCTTGAGCTAGGATGTCACAATAGACCCCACTTAGAAGACCGACGTCCTCGTCGGTCAACTCCCAAGCCAGGAACGTCCCCTATTGGCCACGTTCATACGTTCAGTACTGACATACGTACCATACTGTGTCCCTCCTAGAGGACCCACACGTCATGTGTATGTACCCACGTCCCTGACCCGTACGCACCCGTGAAACCGCGAGGGTGAGCTCTGATACCATTTTGTAACACCCCATTCACTACGGGCTTGGCTCTGATACCATTTTGTAAAACCCCAGTCACTACGAGCCTGGTAGTCGTTACTCCTGGCAGCTCTATAAGATCACAGACTAGCCCCACAGACCAACACTTGTCTTTTCTGCGCATTTTGTCCTCACTCGTGCACACCCGGGAAAACTTCCCAGTCGGTCACCCATCCGCAAATTTCTTAGGGCCAAGCACGCTTAACCCCAAAGTTCTTTGCAGGTGAGCTTCCGAAAAAGAAGGTATACCTTGGTGGTATGAGTTATTCTATTAATCCTATTAAGCCTCGAGCTAGGATGTCACAGTCGGTACCCTACGTACCGGGTACCCCGCAATACCGCAAGATGTGCAAGAAAGTTCCACCCGTCAGAGTTGAAGGCCTTTGCAGGTCCCACATGTCATGTTGCACCGGACCTGCTCCCCTCACATGGCTGGCTCCCGGGTTAACACGTGTAAGAGAATACTGAAACTAATCTCTCAAACAAGGGAAGCTCCGGCGACTACATGTGTACAATAGCCCCGGACCTAGCCCCTGTCAGAGAGGAGCTCCGGTGCTGACACGTATACAGCGACCCCGGACCTACCCTCCCGCAAGGGAAAGCTCCGGATCTGCCACGTGTGAAGCCTCCGGACCTTCATCGCTGACATAAATACAAGCATATCACGTCCATTACAGACATTCAAGGACGGTTAAAGCAGTAGTTACAAGGCCTGATAATGTGTCATTAACGCTATATTAACGACACGCGATCAAGAGCACTGTTAATAGGGGTAGTGCAGCCATTAAGGCACGTTATCACACTATTAATCATGCTTAATACTCTTTAGACAGTGTATTAGGCCATTAAATACGCCAGGGCCACATGTCGGGCCAGGCAAGCTTTGTAACGGTCAGTCCTCAAAACTATAAAAGGGTTGTATCGCGCGAACTCAGGAGACATCTGATTCAACCTGGTCCCAGGCGATCAACCAGCAATACACCAACATAAACCCCATGGAGTAGGGTGTTATGCTCAGGCAGCCCGGACCATGTAAATCCCTGAGGTCATCATCTTAATCTTGATCTCTGGGTGTCTCAACCACAAAAGAACCTCTGCGGGCTGCTTCTTAGCAGTTCCGGGGGAAGTGTCGTATAAAACACTTCGACATATACTTGTCGGTGGGTGAAAGTTGACCATCTGAAGACAGTCGGACAGCTACAACCTTTAAGCATACCGGCCTAGAAATGGGAGGACATCAGCATGGATTTCATTGTTGGATTACCTCTCACCTTTCACAAGCATGACTCGATTTGGGTGATAGTCGACTGACTCACCAAGTCGGCTCACTTTATTCCAGTCAATGTCAAATATGTGGCACGACAATATGAAGAGTTGTATATTGCCAGGATCCTATGCCTACACGGAGTACCCCGCATTATCATATCATATCGTGGAACCTTGTTCGTTGCTCGATTTTGGGAGCAGCTCCACGCATCTATGGGTACCAAATTGATTCGAAGCTCAGCTTACCATCCATAGACCGATGGTCAAATGGAACGAGTAAACCAAGTGCTAGAGGATATGCTCCGTGCCTGTGCCCTTCACCATGGTAAGAATTGTGTTGATCATCTACCATTGGCAGAGTTTTCATACAACAATAGTTATCAGACTAGCATCCAAATGGCACCATATGAAGCTCTTTACGGCCAGAAGTGCCGCACACCTTTGAACTGGTGTGAATCCGTGAACGAGTAATATATGGTATAGACTTGGTGAATGAAGCCGAAGAACGACTACGAGTTATTGAAGCCAACCTCAAGGCAGCCCAGTCTCGTCAGAAAAGCTATGCAGACAAACGGCATCGACCCCTTCACTTCAATGTCAGAGATCACGTTTATCTTCGTGTATCCCCAATGAATGGGATTCATCGCTTCGGAGTAAAAGGGAAGCTAGCTCCATGTTTCATTGGGCCATTCGCAATAAATGAACAATGCGGACCTCTAGCCTATCGGCTAGAGCTGCCAGCATTGCTTTTAGAGGTCCACAATGTGTTTCACATTTCACAATTGAGGAAATGTCTTAAGGCCCCAGCTGAAGTCCGTATGGAGGATTTGGAAGCTCTCCAACAAGATCTTACTTACTCTGAGCATCCAACCCAGATAATTGATGAGAAGACTCATACCACAAGAAACCGCACCTTGCATTTCTACAAGGTCTTGTGTGGAAACCACACCGCTGAAGAAGCAACGTGGGAAAGCGAGGAATATCTTAGAACAAACTATCCGGACTTGTTAGCGGCATATGTTCATTAGATCTTTTTCTTTTATATTTCCTTTTGTAATCTCGCGACGAGATTCTTTTAAGCGGGAGGAATGTAAAATCCCAGTTTTTCCCTTAATATGAAGTTCAACTATCAGTTTGTTTTCAGCCATAGTGGAGATCAAGTGTGGTTGTGCGTTTGAACTTGATATCATTAACAATTTTTCTTTCACCCTTTCTTAAATTTTATTAAAATAAGGGATGAACTTCACCAATGAGCTTAGAATAATTTAAGTGACCTTTCTACCAGTTTTGGAATTTATTGAATAAAAATTTCCAGTGCAAATTACTATGCAGTACTAAATATATTCAAATTCATTTGAATATAGCACTGTACAATTAGGCCCTGCCAAAATATTCAAATCTGAGGCCTCATAATATTCCAAATAGACTTCCTGCCAAGTTTCAAGGTTTTTGAGTTCCATTTGCGATTTTATTTGAGACGCTTAGCAAATTCAAGCCATATGAATTCAAATTTTGAATGCTGTACAACTTAGTTGAACATCAGGATTTTAACACACCTTCAAGGTCAGCATAACTTGCTTGACCTATCCACAAAGTTTCAAAATTTTTGAAGCTCAATTGCTATTTAACTCAATGGTCCCATTGAATTTCATCCAAATTCAAATTCAAATTTGAAATTCGAGTGAAACTTGACCAAATTCGAAATCCAATTTCAGAATCAAGTTCCAAATATTTTTTTGAGCCTCCCCACATAAATCTAGAATGTTTGGATCAAGTTTGGTATGAGAATTGAAGTTGCAAAGAAGGGAAGAGGATAAGGGAAGGTGGGACCCACGTTCAGCCTGACAAACTCGATTGAACCGACGACATGCTCTGTATCCAGCTGTCTTCGCCGATCTACGCCGGGAGCACTCGACACCGCGGCACGGCATGCAAGCCACCGAGCTGTCTGCTTGCTTGCGCCGTGGCAAGCCCCCCTCGTCCCTCTATGCCTATTTATACCCCCTGGCCATCACCGTCGAACCCCGTCTCTATTTCGCGCCATAGTCGCCACCCTCTGTTTGTCGAGTTTTGGCCGGGGATTGAAGCCGTTTCTCACCAAGCTGTAAGTAGATAAAAGTCTTTTCACAACCTCCTCTACGTGTTCTATTTGGTCATTGATCGTGACATAACTTCTACTTGAGGTATTTCAAAGTTTTCTGGTCGCCGTCGAGGAAGCCGTCGGGAACCTTTACTGCCTCACCGTTGAGCTCCGGTTTATGCTCACGAAATTTAAGCCCATGACATGAACTGTAGCTTGAGTTTTTATTCGATAACCGAATCGTTGTTCGACAGAACAGCAAGTCTTTGTGCTTAAATTCATTTCATTCTTGCAATCATTCTTTAATCTGGTTGGCAGATAGCTCCTATATATCCTAGCACAACTCCCTGCCCAAGGGCCCCGAAAGTTATCAACCAAGCACCTTAGATTTCGATATTTCGCGGCCGCCGGTTGAAAAACCGTACTTCGCCATCGAGCTCATATCTCGCGGTTGTTTCCTCACTCCCCTAGTCCATGTCCTTGATCCTTGAGGTCCCGAGAAGCTTTTGAAGAAGTTCCAGAGTCGTTTGAGCTTGAGTTGGGTGAGTTCAAGCATGTCCGAGCTCTCACCGCCGCCGCCGCCGTCGCACGCATTGTTCGTGTCCATTTCAGCCGATGCCGACCTCACGACGTGCTCGATGCCCCCGAAAACCCCCAGGCGGCGATTCTTGGTGAGTTTAGCACAGCGGTTTGGCCGACGGCGAGATTACCGATGAGCTATCGCTATGGGCGCCGCCGCACGTGGGCGCCAGCCCGAGGTTGAAGAAAACCGTGGACCCCATGTGTCATTCGCTGTGGGATTCGGGTGTGGCCGGGGATCTGGTGTGGCTGCGCGGGTTAACCCCGTGGCCCTCGGTGCGGCCCTGCTGCGATTGGTTGGTTTTTAACCAGTGGACCCGGCTGATTTATTTAAGTGTTTCCCCTTTGAAAAATAATTCCAGGATTTAACCAAACTTGGAAAATCCATAACTCCTAGTAGGATTATCCAAAAATTCCCAAATAAATTTTGTTAGAACCAGCATGAAGAATAATTTGCAGTGGTGCACTTTGATTTGTCTGAAAGTCCATAGAAATTGCTCCATAATCCAGATAACAAAATGCTTATAAAATTCATTCCTACAATTCTGCTTTCTAGAAAATTCCCAAATTTGGGCAGGACACTATACAAAATTCACTTGGTCTCCAGTAAACATTTCAAGTTCATTGGACATCATTTACTGGATTAATCAGTGTTCCAAATCTCTATGTAGTTAAAAATTGAGAAAATACAAAATCAATTTCAGAAATTACCACAAACTTGTAAAATCAGTTTCTCCCTGTCGGAAGCTTAGAAAATTGTGAAACAAATTTCCCTAGAACCAGTGAGACCCTCTCTACAAGGTACAACGACTTGTAGCCATGATAGATCTCCAAGATTCCAACAAAAAAATAGAGAAGGTTATTATTTACCATAATTTTTAGGAACAACAAATTTCCTTGATCATCTCCTATTCTTTGCAAGAGTCTTCACTGTGGTCACTAGTATCTACCATAAAAGTCGTAAGGCCAATTAAGAGCATTATCTTATTTTGATCATAAGATATTAGCTTATGACCTTAAGCATATTGATTATTTTCAAAGTCATTCATATATAGTATATGCATATCGTGTAGTAGCTGAAGTCGAGGAGCAGCCGAAGGATTTGTAAGTCTAGCTGCCAGAAACTAACGTAGACTCAGACTCGCATTCAGGCAAGCCCCGATTTGCATTTAAGTTCCTTACAGTGTTTTTGCAGTTTTCATTCACCTTACATCTTCAGATGTTTGTGCATTACGTTTAAGGTGTTTGACATCCACTTGCATGGCCCACAAATCCCAGGGAGTCATGGGTAGGTCTACAACCCGTTGAGTAGAAACTGCTATGCTTATGCTAAGGAATTTGGTAGAAGTCGAGTAGTTGGAATCTACTCGCGAGATAGATATTTCATCACACGGGATGAATTGGATCAAGAAATGGTTTGTGAATATGAAATTAAGACCAAGTAGCGGGTAGGATGCAGCGAGACATGGTCTCACGTGCGTAGCCCTGCTTGTGTCGATTGAGGACCGTTTCGTGTGCGGCCCTGCTGGACAAGCTTGAAATGTACCAGCGACATACTGGAGAAATGGGCTCCAGTAATATGACGTAGCTTGATACTAGTTTGTCGAGGCATTCCGTTCCGTTTTATAGGCGTGGGTTGAGGGCAGCAAGGTGTAAATTAGCTGGTGGGCACGTCAGAGTATGCCCCATGCAGTGACCTCCTGCTCATGACGGATCGACCGATTCAACATTCGATTGTTTAGTGATAGGTGGCCATATACGACAAGTATTGAAGTGTTACGTAGGTACTGCTGTAAGTACTCGCTGACATTTCCGAAAGTGCGTATGTGTCATGTTGTTCTGGGTATGTCCTGATTGCAATCACAATCCCTCGTGGTAATAGAGTACCACTTGTTCACTGCGTTGTGATGTAGTAAATACTGAAGAAGTCAGGAGAATATGATGTATTGAATTACAATTGCTTTGCAACCTTGTATGGCTTAGAGATAGTACAATTAAAAGTTCACAGTTTTCCCATACTTTACCTGTAATAGCATTATGCGCTTTGTGGATGTCATATCATTGGCAAAGCGTTTCTTGTTTGATTGTGGAGTCTATGATGTGTCGTGCCTGAAGAATGGCATGTGCTACTTAAAATATGAATATAAGGATCCACTTGTAGGCGAGTCCTTTATGCTATTCCTTACCTATGCTTAGTATTCACCCTACATATGTCTAGTGAGACGGGTTAGTCTTGTTGAGCCTTAAGATCACGTTTGCAGTTAACAAGTTTTTGCAGATTATACGACTGATGACGGGTTCGATGACGAGGCTGCACCCTCTCCACGGTTTACAGCCGAGTGGGAACCCTGCACGCTGCCGTAAGTTGGGTGTTGCTAGTGCAAAGTATCCAGGGCATGTATGACTTTGTTTTTGCATAGCTAGTGCCGAGAGCGTAGCTATGATGTATAGTTCTCTTTCCTTTCATTTAGTATTGTAAAACTTCCACTGCGCTTTTAAATAAAGACTTGGTATTGTAATTTATTCTCGTTCTTTTCTTGAATACTGTTGGGTGTCGCATCGCACGACACCACCCAATGAGATCCTTGGAGGTCGGGATTTCGGTTCCCACACATGGATCTCTGATGGCAGTAATGACTTATTCACGCTAATTGTGGCGCCAAACTAACTGAACTCGTGTATAAATACCCCTCACCCCCTCTGTGAGACCTATGTGTGCTGAATACATTGGCTATGATGCTAAAAGTTTTGAATACTGCCAAAACACCCTTTTAACAAGGTCCGACTCTAGATCCGAGCTCTTGTAAGGTCTGACGGTTGGTCCGGCTTGTTTTGGGTAGCTCTGGCAAGGTCAGACGTAAGGCCTGTGTGAGACCTATGTGTGCTGAATACATTGGCTTGTAGTGAATACATTGACTTTGACAATAAAAGTTTTGAATGCTGCCATGACATCTTTTCAGCAAGGTCCGACTCTAGCTCCGAGCTTCTACAAGGTCCGACATGTTTTTGGGTAGCTCCGGTGAGCTTTGTTTTTAGCTCCGGCATGTCTTTGATAGCTCCAGCATGTCTTTGTTAAGCTCTGATATGTTTTGTTAGGTCCGACTTATGTTGGTTAGCTCCGACATGTTTTTCTAGCTCCGGCTTTTGGGTTGACTAGTTCCGACTAGTTTTGGTTAGCTCCAGCACTCAGTCCAACTAGATTTGGTTAGCTCCAGCGCTAGGTCTGACTAGCTTTGGCAAGCTCCGGCGCTAGGTTGTACTAGCTTTGGTATGCTCTGGCAATAGGTTGTACTAGCTTTGGTAAGCTCCGGCGCTAGGTTGTACTAGCTTTGGTAAGCTCTGGCTCAAGCTTCGGTTAGCTTTGGCAAGGTTCGGAGCTTGATCGTAATGTTTCAAACTTTCATGTGAAATGTTTCGAACTTGCTTTACACTTATGGAAAGATTGCTTAGTATTCTTTTACTATGTTTTTTGTGCATTTTGGTTGATATGGCTGATATCATTTTGATATGCTTTGCAACATGCTTATGTGAGGTGCTCACGTAAGGTGTTATATTCGGAACTAACTTGAGTCAAGTCGCGGACTTGGGCTCGTACGGATTGGTTGTTTGTTCATGTGCAGGTGTTGCTTGAGTTCAAGTCATGGCTGGTGACAGGATCCTTTGGACTAGTCTCAGGGAGGAGATGAGGTTCCAACAACCAAATTCAGGAGGAATTGTGGTTGAGCAGGTCAGGAGGTCGCGCAAGATGATTGAATCAAGGGCAGTGCATATGAAGGTTACTGGACATCAAAGGAAGGTGCTCGCACGTATGCATGCGGTGCATGACGTGGGAACATGGTTCCGAAGATGATTTATGGATGGGAAGATCTGGTTGGAAGGATCGGATCGTACCGGTTGATGACTTTGGCTGCGGCGGAGTCGGTTATGGCTCGGTATGGAAAGTATCGAGTTGGTTATGTTAGGATTTCGTGTGAGTCACACATTTGAGTTGTTTTAGGAATGTGGGATACGTTACTAAGGTGTTTGGAAGTCTTGAGATTGCTTCTATCTGTGTATAGAAGAGTCCTAAGCAGTTAGGGAAAGTTTTGATTCGTGAACGGAGTAGGATTAGAGTCCTAGTTGAGATTGGGTTGGCCTAAGGGCTGGTTATATAAGCAAGGGAAGGCCAGAGCTCGTGGTGCACGACTTTGGGGGATGATCCTCTTGAGTTCTATTGAATAAAATTCGTAGTTTGAAGGAACTTTTGTGCCTTGTTCATCCGACTTGTTCGAGACAAGTTTTACTTGTCGAGTTTCTGGACAGCACTACCTTTCGTTGGTGGTTTTATCATAACTCGAGTTTTACAAATCCAATTGACATGATCTTTTTAGGTTGTCTTCACAGCTTGATTATCTATCATCTGTCAAAATTTCACTGTTATTGGATTTGTGGTTTCTGATCTACACGAGGTTCTTTGCAGCGTTAGTTTCTGATTTACACGAGGTTCTTTGCAGCGTTCCAGAACTGTTTTTCTCAGGTAGGACAGATTGACCTTTGTTCGACCTTTCGATCATAACTTGAGTTTCCCTCGACGGGTTTGAGTAATTATTTTTGTGCTTTCTTCATGACTTGATTCTTTCTGATATATATCACTTTAGTCACGGTGGAACACGTTTAGATTAGTCTCACACACGGTTTCTTTAACAAATCATTTTTCTGCCGAAGGGGTTGAGATTTAATTCTTTCCACTGCGTAAGATTTTAAATCTACCATTCACCCCCCTCTAGTAGCTTTTCACCTGCTCTTCGATCCTACAATTGGTATCAAAGCCACAGTGCTCCAATCATTGTGATTTGCGCGTGTTTTTGACTAATCATCATGGAGAAATACTCCGCCAAACCTTGTGTGTTTGCTGCTATTGGTTTTCAGGTTTGGAAGGCACGCATGGAGGCTTTCATTCAGGTGCAAGGCTTCGCAATATGGGAGAAGGTGTACAAGCCTTATGATGTGCCGTCAAACGATCAAGTTATGGCTACGAACCTACGAGACGTCGACAACAACAACAAAGCCCATAACTTGATCATCCAAGGACTCACTAAAAGTGACTTCGACCGCGTTGCACACCTTCGATCGACATATGATGTGTGGAGAGCTCTTTGTGACTATCAAGAAGGATCGAACACGATCAAGGAGGTGAGGCAAGATATGTTCAAAAAGGAATATATGCGTTTCGAGATGCAACCCGGTGAGTCTATCAATGACCTTTTCGCTTGCTTCAATAAAATTCTCAGCAATCTGCGTAGTGTCAATGTTAACTTTTCTGATGCTGAAAATGCTAGGCAACTTCTTAGTGCATTAGACATGTCAATCTAGGAGATGAAAGTTACATCTATTCGTGAGTCAACTGTCATGAGTACACTTACTTTAGATGTGCTTTACTCTAAACTCAAAACTCATGAAATTGACATCATATCACGTAAGAACCCAAATAAGTCTATTGCATTTGTCTCACAATGTGATCTACCTAACTCCGGTCAGTCATCATCTTGCAATACTCTTGCTTTGTTGTCCTCACTAACCCTGGAGCAGATCGAGGAATTTCCGAAGGAGGAGCTAGCACTTCTCTCTACTAGGTTCTCAAAAGCATTGCAGAATGTGAGAACTAGAAGGAGAGGAAACTCCGAACCTCAACAGAGAGCTTGCTACACTTAATGATAAAAACTTGAAAGCGCTCTCATCCTCTTTTGCTCATCAGGTGTCGAAGGACACTGACTCTTGCTTAGAGTAATATCATGTGACATTGGCAAGAAACCTTTATTGGAATCTTGCATATTGAACCAATTCAATATCTTGTCAATATATGTATCTTGGCTTAATCCAATTAGCCTTTTAGATCTATCTCTATCGATCTTTATGCCCAAAATGTATGCTGCCTCTCCTAAATCCTTCATTAAGAAACTTTTTCTTAATGAGGATTTAACATCATCAAGCATTGGAATGTCATTTCCAATCAATAATATGTCATCTACATATAGGACCAGAAATACATGTACGCTCCCACTAAACTTCTTGTAAATACAAGGTTCATCAATGTTCTTGATGAAACCAAACCCTCTGATAACTTCATCAAAACATAGATTCCATCTCCGAGATGCTTGCCTCAACCCATAAATGGACTTTTGAAGTTTGCATTTTTACTAGCATTTTTTGGATCGACAAAACCCTCAGGTTGTGTCATGTACATATCCTCAGTCAGACTTCCACTAAGAAAGGGTGTTTTGACATCCATCTGCCATATTTCAAAATCAAAATATGCAGCAATTGCTAGAAGAATCCGAATAGACTTTAGCATTGCAACGGGTGATAAAGTTTCATCATAATCAATACCTTTAATTTGTTTGAAACCTTTCGCTACCTATCGCGCTTTATAGATGTGAACATTTCCATTCATGCCAGTCTTTTTCTTGAAAATCCATTTACAATCGATAGGTCTCACACCTTCGATTGGATCAACCAAGTTCCAAACTTGATTTTCATGTATGGATTCAATTTCGGATTTCATGGCTCCAACCACTTCTCATAGTCGGGTCCCTTCATTGCTTTGGTATAGGTCGTGGGCTCATTATTGTCCAACAATACCATGTCATGCTGCTCCGTGGTTAGAAGCGTTAACTTTTCGGTCGCACAGCGTACCCTTGTAGACCTTCTTGGGGCTGGTGTTTCATCAACTGGTTGTACAACATCTTGTACATCCTGTATACAATCAGTGGGTGCTGAAACATTTTCAGGTATTTCTTGAATTTCTTCAAGATGCACCTTGCTCCCACTAACTCCTTTTGAGAGAAACTCTTATTTCAAGAAGACACCATTGTGAGGGGTAAACACTTTACCCTCTGTTTTGTTATAAAAATAATATCTTTTGATTTCCCTAGGATATCCCACAAAGAAGCATTTGTTTGATTTGGGAGTGAGTTTGTCTGACGTCAAACATTAGACATAAGCATCACAGCCCCAAACTTTGAGGAAAGACAATCCGGGACGTTTCCCAGTCCACATCTCATATGGTGTCTTCTCAACAGACTTTGTTGGGACTCTGTTTAGTGTAAATGCAGAACTTTCAAGAGCATAACCCCAAAAGGATAATGGAAGATCTGCTTGGCTCATCATCGAACTAACCATGTCTAATAAGGTTCGGTTCCTCCGTTCAGACACCCCATTCCTCTGAGGCGTTCCAGGTGGAGTCAACCGTGGAACAATTCTACATTATTTTAAATGATTATAAAATTCATGGCTCAAATATTCACCCCCATGATCAGATTGTAGAAGTTTAATTGTCTTGCCCAATTGATTTTGTATTTTATTCTAAAATTCTTTGAACTTTTCAAAGGTTTCAGACTTGTGCCTCATTAGGTAGACATAACCATATCAACTAAAGTCATCGGTAAATGTGATGAAATACTAAAAACCACCTCTAGCAATTAAACTCATTGGTCCACATACATCTGTATGTATAAGTCCCAAAAAGTCAGTCGCCCTCTCACATTGACCAGTGAAGGGTGCTTTGGTCATCTTCCCAAGCAAACAAGATTCACACGTGTCAAGTGATTCGAAATCAAATGAGCTTAGTAAACCATCTTTATGGAGTTTTTCAATGTGTTTCTCATTTATATGACCAAAGCGACAATGCCAAATAAAAGTGCAATTTAGATCATTTCATCGAGCCCTTTTGGTATTAATGTTACAGACAATTTTATCCTCAAGATCAAGAACATATAATCCATTCACCAATGGACATTAAGCATAGAAAATATCATTGTAATAAATGCAACAACATTTGTTCTTTATTACAATCTCATAACCATCAACTTCTTCTAAACACGAAGAAAAGATAATGTTCTTGCTTAAAGTAGGAATGCAATAATAATTATTCAACTCCAATACTAATCCTGAGGGTAATGACAAGTGGTAGGTTCCGACAGCTATGACCGCAAATTTTGGTCCATTGCCGACACGAATATCCAACTCGCCTTTTGTAAATCTTCTAGTCTCACTTAGACCCTGCAATAATTTGCAAGTGTGAATCATCAATCTAGTATCAAATACCCATGATTCACTAGAGGATGATGCAATGTTAATTTCTCTAACATTTATACCTGAAGTGGAAGTATCACTTCCCTTCTTCTTCATATCCTCCAAGTACTTCTTGCAGTTCCTATACCAGTGCCCCTTAGCATGACAGTGAAAGCATTCATCATTGGGAGAAGGGCTAGATTTGCCCTTTGGCTTAGACTTTGAGCTTGAAGGCTCATCGGGAACCTTTCCCTTACCTCTGCCTTTAGGATGCGTCACACACTTCCTCTTTTTATTCTCCTTTTGTACCATCATCACATGAGTGGCGTTTTTCTTAATGCTTTCTTCGGCTATTTTTAGCATCCCATGCAATTCAACCAAAGTTTTCTCCATGCCATTCATTTGAAAATTCAATATAAATGGCTCGTTGCTCGGTGGGAGCGACTGGAGAACAACGTCAATAGTCAGATCATCCTTGAGTTCAGAACCAAGTTTGCCCAGGGTCTCAATGTAACCGATCATTTTGATTACATGAGGGCTGATCAGGCTACCCTCCGCCAGCTTGCATGAGAACAAGGACTTAGAGATGTTGTATCTCTCAGCCCTAGCTTGATTCTTAAACATTTCACGTAGTCCCTCAATCATATAATAAACATCTATATGTTCATACTATTTTTGTAGATCAGGGGACATAGTTGTGAGCATGAGGCAACTTACATTAAGCGCATCATCGTAGGGCTTCGTATAAGCTCTACGTGTCGCATTAGTTGCATCAGCTGGGAGGTCATCAGGGTATGGCTGTAGAAGAATGTACTCGATTTTCTCTTACCTAAAATGATTCTCAGATTGCAGTATCAATCAATAAAGTTAGATCCATTAAGCTTTTCCTTTTCAAGCATAGATCGCAAATTGAAAGCGGAATAGACATGATCTACAATAGAAAATATATTTAAGGTTTAGAGCTATGTTATGTACCAATCTTCTATTAACAGTTTAATAAAAGATATCACCACTATATGAGTATCGTCCTCCCTCTAATGACATATAGTGGTCCAAGATCTATATTCACTAATTCCTAGTGAGCTTTGGCTTCACTGCAAGGAAATTAGTAACATAGGTAAACAATAATTGTTAATCATATCCCTATGTGACTCTTGTTTGTTGGGTGACATCCAATGCCCTGGCCCCCAACTCTATAACATAAAGCCCAAAACCGTTTTGATGGCTTGGTTGAGTAAACCAACACTATGCATGTGAATGTCCAACATTCACCCTATGTATTATGATAGATTATGGTACTTTGCTTTGGCAAACCTACCATACAACAATCAAAATAACATAGGTACAACTATTGGTAAATGGCATCAAATACTCAACTTTTGTGAGGGAAGCTATTCTATCATGACAAAACATCCACCATATGAAAAGCATGAAAAGAATAGTAATAAATAAACATCACGGGCATATGATCATATCACATTGTGAATAGTATGGCCTTTAGAATCATAATGGTCTCCATCTCCATGATTCCATCATGATCTAAGCTTCCATGTCCCCTTGTTGTAGTGATCTCCATCTCCACCGTGCTTGAAGACATTTCCATGATAATAAAAGAAGCTAATATAACTAATAGCTACCAAATAAATTACACGAGAGATCAAGCATCACAGGTCAACACGTAGGTCGTTATACAATTATGTGACAACCTCAACCTGGTTGTGTTAAATTTATAACATGTAGGCTACACGAATATTACACACAGATCATCACATGACATTAAGGCCATACCATTCACATCATTCCCTACGAAAACGAGTTAAGTGTAGAATGGTTCTAGCACAACGATATTATGTAATCGCTATAGCAGACAGCCAAATGGAATTACATAGATTGTATCTTTGAACTTACTATGAAAATCTCATCGGATTGATCAAATCAACCCAAATCCAAGCCATTCAGAATGCTTTAATTTTCAATGTGACCGGTTATTAATGAGTATATCGCGACTCAGGATCATGGTCTGTTGGCTCAATCTGTTATCTATTTACGCGAGTAGTTCCGATAGTGATTCTAGCCGATAAGGACAGGTTGCGCACACAGCAGAGAAGGAGCACGAGCTGACCCTTTAGTCATATACGATCGCAATATACTCAATCCAATTCCAAACCCCAAAAACCGTGCAATTAAAATTCATCGTATGAACATGTTTGCAGTAGATCTCATCTACTAACAAGATCTAGACCAAAAACTAGGCAAGTCAGCTCTGATGCCACTGTTCGGAAATCGCAGTACGCTACTCTAGCAATTCTAGCTCATCACCCAGGAAACATGCGAGTACAGATGTCATAGATTGTTACCACTAGACGTGCAGAGCAGCGGAATGTAGACGCGTGTCGGTGTAGGGGAAGCAGACGATCTTGTTCATCTCCTCCTCTTCCTCGTCGTGGCAACAGGTAGACGATCACAATCGTCGTAGCCGATCAGTGCAGCAGTAGCATCAGCGCCTCCAAGGAGTCCACACGTACAGGGAGGAATGCCGTGCGCCCGTGTGCTAGCACCACGTGTGCGGCAAGGGTCTCGGCGTGAGGCCTGCGAGGGGTGGCGGCTCGGGCTGTCACGTGGTAGAGTAATTAGCCCCTAACCCTACCCCTCGTGTTTATAGGCGTACTAATGGGCTTTTAGGTTATAGGCCCATTAGTACCCTAATTGCTTATGGGTCAAATATCCAATAGGTCTTAAACCGAATTGTTATGATTGCCTCTTGGGCATATCACCAACACTTGATTATCTACAATCTGTGAAAATTTCACGGTCATTGGATTTGTGGTTTCTGATCTACACGAGTTTCTTTGCAGTGTTACAGATCTAATTTTTTGTCGGTTAGAACAGATTGACTTTCATTTGATTTTTCGATTGTAACTTGAGATTTTCTCAACGGATTTTCATGATTTTTGTTGTGACATCTATGTAACTTGATTCTCCGTAATCTATATTGGTTTTTTCACTATTGATCACATTCAAATTAGTGGCACAAATTATTTCTTTAATAGATCAATTTTCCGTCGAGGGGTTTTCGTTGCTTCCGCTGAAAAAGTTATAATCTACCATTCACCCCTCTCTGGTAGCTTTTCACGTGCTCTTCTATTCACACACACCACATGTTTTAGAATAGCACTCCACTCATAAGGTTTAGAGATTCCCAAGTGGCAGCCAAGCAGAAGGAGAGTGAGGAGGAGCTACGAAGAGGAGGCTTGAGCTTGTCAAGTCCCTCTTCCACACTTGTACCTCTACGAAAGTTCTGTCGGAATCAAGTAAAAAAATTTGTGAATTAAATACAAGTTTGATTTCTATTTCATAATAGTTTGCTTTTGTAACTGCTTGGGGTTCACTTCTTTAATTTATTAAAGGCACTAGTCGTAGCTTTGCATTCGAAACGATTAGAGTTGTGAATTAGAACTTTAGTGTGGTGCTTAGGTTAGAGTTCATCAGTGGATATCTCGTAGACCCACAGATTAAAAAGGTAGACAGTAGGTGGTGATAGCCCTATCTATCCATAGTAACCCTCCACATTCATCTATGCTATAGGTTCGTGGCAGGAATCATCTTGGTTCTGCCAAGGGTAAACCTATGCCCGAAGCACGCAGTTGTCGTAGACTGCTCTGGCCTAGAATTCAAACCATTTAATTCCTCTCAAATCCCTACCAAACAAAATGAGTGTCCTTGGATCTCACACACGTTCCTTGGATTCGATATCCTTGGGAATACCCTTTAAGGGGAAGTGCTATAGCAGTTTCTTCATGCCCTTGCGGATTCTTATCTGTGACGTACCAACCGTCAACACACACACACACAATTTCTTTATCGGATTAGTTTCCTGCTGAGGGTTTTGTAGTTTCTGCTTGAAAGTTTTTTATTCTACCATTCACCCCCTCAGGTATCTTTCCACGTGCTCTTTAATCCTACAATTGGTATCAGAGACACGATACTCTAATCTATTTGACTTTCATGTGTTTTTGCTAATTGACATGGAGAAATACTCCACAAAACCTTGTGTGTTCGATGGTGTTGATTTTTAGGCTACGAAGCTCGTATGGAGGCTTCCATACAAGCGCAAGGCTTCGCCATCGGAGAGAAGGTATACAAGTTCTTCAATGTGCCACCAAACAATCAAGTTACGGCTGCAAATATGAGGGATGTCGACAACAATAACAAGGCGCGAAACTTGATCATACAAGAACTTACTCAAAGCGACTTCGATTGTGTTGCACACCTCTGATCTGCGTATGATGTGTGAAAAGCGCTATGCAACTACCACGAAGGATCCAATACAATCAAGGAGGTACGTCAAGACATGTTCAAGAAAGAGTACATGCGCATCGAGATGGAACCCAGTGAGTCGATCGATGACTTCTTTGCTCACTTCAATAAAATTCTCAGTAACTTTTGTAGTGTCAATATTAATTTTTCAAATGTTGAAAATGCTATACAATTGTTAGGTGCATTAGATATGTCAATTTGGGAGATGAAAGTTTAATCTATTAGTGAATCCATCGTCATTAGTACACTTAATTAGATGTGCTATATTCCAAATTAAGAACACATGAACTTGGCATTATATCAAGTAAAAATCCCAACATGTCTCTTGCATTTGTTTCACAATTATGACATGCCTAGTTCTAGCCAATTTTCATCTTGTGGTATACTTTCTTTGCTTTCCTCTCTAACGCTTGAACAGATTGAAGAGTTTCCAGAGGAGGAGCTAGCACTTCTATCTACTCAATTCTCAAAAGGATTGCAAAATGTGAGAACTAGAAGGAGAGAAGTCGTGGTTCTCAAAGATGCTTCGAATGTGGTAAGGCGAGACATTTTCGTACAAGTTGCCCTAACCTTTCAGGTCCTACTACCCGTGATGAAAAGCAAAGAAAGTTCATGGCCTCTTTTGGCAACAATAGCAAGAAAAAAAAGGCTTTTACAGAACGACAAGTCTTGGACCGTATTCTTTCCACACTTCAGGAAAACAACTCGAGCTATGTGGACTCCAAAAGTGATGAAGATGAAGACAATTTGGCAACTACGTGTTTCATGGTGGTCAACTCAAGATCAAGTATGGAGGAAGCCGAATTTAATAGCGAGAATGATGAGGTATGTCCCACTTGCGAAGAAATGTGTTATGCTATTTCTCGTGCCACTATTGTACTTAAGAAAAAAGACAAAAAAACTTAGGAACAATGCTGCTAAAATTGAATCACTAGAATTTGAAATTAATCGACTAAAATCTTTGATTCCTAGTAATGATTCTTGTTCCTCGTGTAAATTTGTTTATAATATTAGTTTTATTCTGAGAGGTTTTGTAGCTTCAACTTAAAAGTTTTTTAATATACCATTCCGCCCCCCCTCTGGTAGCTTTTGGCGCGCTCTTCGATCCTACATGCTCGACTCGACTCCCAAGCCAAGGAGGCAGTTTTTATTCAGGGGCAGTCTGGCAAGCCAAAGCAGCATCAGTTCCGTGGGGACGCGAACGGTTGCCTTCTCCCTGAGATTATCAGATTCCGCATCACATCGGAAGCTTTATAGCCTTCCTCCAGTGCATCCCTCTCAAATACGCCTTTCCCTTTTGCCCTCGCGCTCCAAGCTCTTAGTCACCTTCCTACTGTGGAGATGTTTCGAGACCCGGTCAAGACGAGCCAACTGAGGTCTTATACTCTCCTCCTCTCTTTATCTGGCCACCATGTCAACGTGGATGACTTCCCGCAAAATCTCTGACCAGATCTTCGAATACGCTGTGCGGAAGTTGCTTCCGATGAGGGAAGCGCACACCATCCGCCTTGTAAGAGGGGAGATCATGCCCGCATTGCGCGACGACGAGATCATGTCATTCCTTGCGTTCCACACACGGGGGCTTGGACTTCTGACGCACCCCTTCTTCTGACAGCTCCTTGAGGAGTACGACGTCGAACTTCATCAACTGACACTGAACGGCATCCTCCAATTGTCGGTCTTCGTCACCTTATGTGAGGCCTTCGTGAGGATAGAGCTATATTTGAACTTGTGGAAGTTTTTTTTCTGGGTGCGAGCTTCGACGAATGACCTCCCGCTCCTCGACTACGAGAGTGCATGCACCCAACTCTGCGCGTAGTAGACGCACTATTTCACCATCCCCCCAGTTCGTCTCTAAAGGGGTGGCATCAAGGATGGTTCTACATTCGGAATGCAACGCTCGAGCTTCCGCGCTTAACCGGTAACCCTCTAGTACCGAGGGCATTCTGGTGTGAAGGCATTCTCGACAGCGAGATGGTCGCGCTGGCGCTGCTTCTCATCCAGCTGGAGTACCTACATGGAAGGGGCCTTACTGGCATAGACATTCTACGTATTTTTGCAGAGCGGGGGATTAAGCCCCTTCCAGTTTGGAGGCATCCGATGTGGGGGTATCTTGGCACGAAGGACCTAACGGGGGACTTGGAGATGGAGCTATCTTCCTCAAAGATTGTTGTTAGGATGAAGGAGCTTTCAGGGGTGGCCTCAGCGGATGACGCCGGCTCATCATGCTCCTCATAGCTGCGGACCCAATCTTTGCTCGTCCTCATGTCGACCCATCTAGGTCATCTCCGATTCGGGGCGCCACCTAAGAACGAGGGTCTGGGTGCACTCCTGACCTGGTAGTGAAGAAAAGGATGTCAAAAGGTGCACTCCCAATCCCCTCGGATCCGAAATCGAATGCAGAGGTCGAGGTCGGTGTTGACGGCTGTTATATACCAATTTCACCCGTAAATATAACTCAATTATGTGAAGGAAATATCATTTCTTGCACACATCACCTTTCTATTTAACCTATTTCCACTTGTCTTTGGAGAAAGTAGTGCATGCGAGCATTCTATGTAGAATTGAAGTGAAACAAGGGGATGGATCCTATAAAATATCATTCTAGCCAATTAGGTGATGCCACGTGGCACCACATGGATCAAATGGCCCAAAAACAGAAGTATCCGAGGCCATCCAATGGTGTAGCACACATATCAGTCAATCGGACCCACTTGGAAGTCACCCCGAGGAAGCACGCCAGAAATGGTCAACATTTATGTTCGGTCGACTAGGGGGTTCAGCCGAACCCTTCCTGGCACCAAACTCGGTCAGCTTCCACGTGTCGACTCCCTGTGGTGCCCTGGTCATGATGAAGACTGATTCCTGCACTTTTGGTGGTGGGAACCAACCATTCTCAAAGCTGTAAATAGGGAAAGGTATGACTCTCATATTCTTATTTGTATTTGTGACTCTATTCTTAATAAAGATGTTATCCTTAGTCTTCCATTGTCCATATACTTGGATGAAGCGTTTCTTCTTTGATTGTGGATTCCATGTATGTGGTAGGAGTAGTATTTATGATTATGCTATACCATTCCCAATATATCATCATAAACACTATAAACTGCCACCATAGTCTAATTAGCTATGACATGATTATGTTAACATGAATCACTTATGCTATGAATTAACATTGGTTCAACGATGATTTAGTTCATTGCCTTAGGATGGCTTGTGCCTTGGCTCTTAAGGTAATTACTTAATATGCTAGCATGGTGCTAGGATAGAGAGTAGCGTTGAATGTCTCGTAGACACACAGATTGAAGAGGTAGGCAGTAGGTGATGACAACCCTATCTGTCCTTTGTAATCCTCCACATTTAGTTATGCCACAGGCTCTTGGCGGGAGTCGTCCTAGTATTGCTAAGGGTAAACCCGTGCCCGATTTGTTAATCCACTTAGCATGAGAGTTCATAATAGGCATGATCGTTAGTAACTAACTTAGGCTATGTATATGAACATTAGAAGCATAGTAGGAGTCTCTACCTAACCCTTAACCTATTCCCTCTAATTAACTTAAGATCTTATGTGTGTCACACTACTCCAACTATCATTTATCCATCCTTGCCAGAACCTTACCTAGGCCAACCTAGCCTTTCCACTTGATGATTGCTTTACTTCCATCTAGCCTTCCTTTCGGAGAATATAAATAACACCCTTTGGGAATACTCTTAGAGGGGAAATGCTACATCGATAGATTCCATGCGCTTGCAGATTTATACGTATAATCTAAAATCTATTAACAAGCATTTATAGCACCACTGCTAGAGATGAATTGTTAGTAGTGCGTAGACACTGTCAACAGTCAGAGCGATACTGCGCCACTCCAAGAGGTACTGTAACACCCTCATCTTCATCAATCATGCATTGCATTCGTTCTTATATATGTCTAACATAGTGCAACACAAGAAGGAACAATATTAAGATGAATTAGAGGCAAACCTGCAGTTACAATCAATCTTTGGTACAAACTTCTCTGGATTGGACCCCGGACTAGTCCAATTTTGCAACCGATGTCCCTCGGACCTATTCGTTAATCATTACGGATTAATTCGGTTTTGTATCTGTTCTCATCCAAACTTGTCCGTTATCATATACGGTATAGTCCGACAGTCGTTACTAGAACTCTTCAAAGTTGTCCACTGAAATCCCAAAACTTAGTCTAGTTTTGAAACTGTGCAAACCCCGGACTTGTCCGATGGACTTTATGAACTGGGACAGACTTGTGTTGGACTTTTCTGTACAACTCTCTGTACTCAAACGGACATGTCCGGCCTTCCTACATACTAGTCCGGTATTTAGTTTTTTGACTTAGATTCTATTTTTTCTCCACAACGAGTTATTGGGTAATTGCTTTAATTGGGCCCAAGAATGTCGTGCCTCACCCCTAAGGAGCCTATGTGGGACCCCACCAAGGCCCTACCCATCCTCACCGCCTCCTACTTGGATTACACCACGAACTCACCACCTCTCCTCCTATATAAACACCCCACCACTCACCTCTCACCCCTTTGCCCATGTTAGAGAAGACCCCAATGCTCTGTTCTATCGAGATCCACGATCCTTGAAGACAAAAGCTCTCACTACAAGGAAGGAAAGAGAAGGAATAAGAAGGAGAGGAAAGAATCAAGCAAGATCGTTGTCGATGCTGTGATCTTCATCAACTCTTCATCATCAACATTCTTCTCCACCGATTCTTCATCTTCTATGGATATCGACGTCAAGATTCTCGCGTTACACCTAACCCTCGACCATTGAACCTTTCTATTCACGGTAACTATCCTAGATCCAACTTTTCACATCAATTCTGATCCCAATCTTGAATTAAATCATGCCCTACATGGGAAGTTCGCAAAACCCTAGGCTTATCGTACTTGTCCGGTCCGGTGCAGACTAGTCCGTTGAACTTTCTCATCCAGAGCGGACATGTTCAGCCCACTGTGCGTACTAGTCCGGCCTCTGAATTATGAAATTCCTGTAACTTTTCCAGTTTTCTCCAAAATGACTCAAAACTAGTTCAAACATGTAAAACTCAATTGTATCTAGTTAGTAAGCAATATTAGCAACCTGATAACATGTATTACATCATAATTGCATCATTCATGCATGTCATGGCACATTGGATACTATATGAGCATTTACTGATTGTAATGCTTGTGTTGCATGGTGGTCGCGCGGAATAAACGGTAACAATCTATAAGGTGCTTTCGAGGACCTCCAGCACCAGAACTTCAAAGCTTTTGATCCAAACCAGCCGCAGGAGCAAGGCAAGTGTCCTTGACCATTTTGATCCCATTTTTAAATGTTTTGGTTGCAAAATTGCATGCTTGTGTCAAATTGATGGGAACCCATGATATGTGTTCATAGTCTTGTATACCCAACCTTGTCGCTTGCTATATATTGTAGAGAGTCGGGTGTGGGGACCGGAGTCCACACATCCGAGGATCTCATTGGGTGGTACCGTGCGATGCGGCACCTAACAACACACACGAAAAGGATACCAAAACATATAAAGTTTTCATTTCATAATAAGAAGAGTTTACAAAAGAGTGTACAATAGGAGTACACACGCAGCGGAAAATACATACTCATAATCTCACCTAACTAAGCAGGAGAGAAGGCGTCCATGCCCTAGGACGATTCTCACTAGCAACACGAAGAACAAACAGCAGCGGCGTGGCTCACATGAGATTTATCTCGACACCTCGAGTCTCATGTACAACCTGAACAGCAGAAATAAAACTAATACCTGCAAAAATCGTTAAAGCGCAAACGTGAGCATAAGGCTCAGCAAGACTTAACCGTCTCACTAGACAGATGCAAGGGGACACTAAACATAGGTAAGGAATAGCATAAATGACTCGCCTACAAGTGGATCCTTATAATCAAGTTTTAAGTAGCAAATGACATTCTCTGAGCACGGCAGATCATGGGCTCCACAATCAAACAAGAAACGCTTTACCGATGATATGACATGCCCAAAGCACATAGTGCTATTACAGCTAAAGTAAGGGGAAACTGTAAACTTTTAATTGTACTATCTCTAATTCATACAAGGTTGCAAAGTAATTATAATTCAATACAATATGACTTTCTGGCTTCTTTAGTATTTACTACGTCACCGCTCAGTGAACAAGTGGTACTCTATTACTGCGAGGGACAGTGATTGCAATCAGGACACACCCGGACAACACGACACATACGCCCTTTCGGAAATGCTAGCGAGCACTTCGCGCAGTACCTACGTAGCACTTCAGTACTAGTCGTATATGGCAACCTTTCGCGAGACACTCAAATGCCGAACCGGTCGATCCGTCACGGGCAGGAGGTCCCTGCGTGGGGCGTACTCTGACGTGCCCACCAGCGGATTTACACCTTGCTACCCTCAACCCACACCTATAAAACGGAACGGTATGCCTCGACACCCAAGTGACCAAGCTACGTCAGTTTATTGGATTCCATATGTCCATTATGTTGCCGGTACAATTCAAGCTTGTCCGAAGGGGCCGCATACGGACGGGCCTTAATCGACACAGGCAGGGCTATGCGACCGAGACTCACTTCTTGCCGCTTCCTAGCCATTCCCTGCCCGGTCTCAATTTCATTATATTAAGCCATTTTCTGTCTAACCAATCCTGTGAGATATGTCCTACATCTCTCGCGAGTAGATTCCAACTACTCGACTTCTACCGGATTTCCTATGCATTAGCAAAGCAGTTACTACAGGTCAAACTGTAACTCGTGCCAAAATAAACCCTGGGATTTTTGGTCATGCATGTGGAGTATCATTCACCCTAAACGTAATGCACAATTCATATACTACTCATCATAGTGATAAAGCAAAAGTTTATAAACGACTTAAATGCAAACCGGGGCTTGCCTTAGTTTGCGACTGAACAAATGTCAATTGTTAGGGCTTGATCTTCCTCCGGAGAACCTGCCATGGAACCTCAGTGGAAACACCTTGGCCTTCTCCTCCAAGCGAAGCTCCTCGTCGATCACCTACCATCACGTTTCCTATCGACATGATATGCATATAAGTAATTAAGTAATTAAGTAATTTAAGAAAAGACTCCACGGGGTTGTGTAAACTCTAAGAATGAGGAGTTCGACTAGGAAGGACAGATATGCCTCTGTTGTGTGAATGAACAAAGGATGAAGTCAAGTGGTCATAGTAGTATCGAGATGTGAATTGAAAGGTGCAATGTAAGCACACATTGCAACTTGGCACTCAACACTCGACGCTATGCCACTCAAGGACGATACAGCGGAATGGTGTGGAAGTGTTGGACTGGTAGGGTAAGGATGACCTAAGAGTCACGATGGAGCATTGAAAGCTTAAGGCATGAGTGAATTGTGCAACAAGAGGTTGTGACTTAGAAGTCGACCAGTGAAGTTACACAAACTCATTAAGGAGTAAACCTAATTACGTGACAAGTGTGATCGCAGGGTCCTGATAAGGATGAACCAGGATGAAACCCTAGCGACACTTGGGAGTGAAGTGAGGTCAACATTCTTTGGACTTAAAACGTCATAACGAGCCTTGTTAACCTGACGTGAGTACTGAGACAACGTTCAAATGACCTTTAGGTAAAGTAGTTTCTACGGCAAGCTTCTCGAGCATCGTTCAAGTGCTTACGTGACACTATTGCAGTGTCCTTTGCAAGATTGTCCAGATGAGCTCGGTGAACTCCTGGAACTCGAACATGATGCGAGACCTTGTCGTGACGGTCATGCTTTGCCATCACGGGAAGATCAGATTAGCCAGGTCCACATTGACCCGGACTCGTCAAAGGGGGTGAGTGGAATCCCGAACACCACCTTGTGAGTCTTAAGGCTAGTGATGTCGACTCGGTTGTTGATAAGGGACTCGACGAACCTGTCGTCGATGAAGTGGTACACCGAGTTAACCAATCCTGTGATCGGTTAGGGAACATCCTCAACACAACCAAGGAACTCTTATCCAAGGTTACCCCCTGGTCTAGTTCTCCTTGTTGGTCGCGACGTTCTCGCATTATTCTACCCTAGGTCATCGGTGGTCACCAATACACTCGGTTTGACCTAGAAGGCATTTCATCTAGCATCTAGGTTACACCTAGGACTTGAAGAGTCTCGCCTTGACCAAACCCTAATTTGGCTAAACGACTGTCGACCGTTGTGTCGTGGTTGTGTTTCAGCATCATGTACGTTACAGGCATCCTTCATCTCGATACCAGGACACGATGATGGCTCGGAACGTCACGACGATGTCATATGGTCAACGACGTCGACGCGACTCATGGTGGAGCATCACGAGCACGCACGGACAGGCCGACGTGATACAAACGACAAAGGAGGTTGACTTAGGGACTTCTATAGAAATGATATTAATGCGAAAACTGGACGTATGACTTGACGAGACATGAGTACCATTAGGGCTCATGATGAACGGACATCGATGACGTCAAGCAAGGTATTCCAGGGCAAGGCTCACCTTGTAGGCATTTCGCCGAACATTTTGGGTGTGTACTTGATTTCCGTCGCTTCATCACCATTCAAAGGGTATCTTGGCACATGTACTTGTCAATTGCCACCCTAGAATAGACCTGCATCCATAGACCAGCATTGAACGGCAACACACTTAGTTTTGTCTTGTAACCATTTCATCGAACACCTTGGCTGCAGTCACTGATCCAAAGAATCTTGCAAAATCAGAGCCAACCTTGGACCAGTTGTCGATGCTGATGTGTCAACGACGTGTTCCTGCATATCCTCTGTTACGCCAATCACTTGCTTTGTTGCCAGAACGCGGCTACAGAGCAGAACGTCGCGACAATGTTGAGGGGGAGCAGACAAGCACGACCACAAGCAGCAGGCGAGATGGCGCAGCAGGAGGTGAGACATCGGCGAGCTAGGCGCGGCTAGTAGCAAGCCGGAACACGGCACACGGTTGGTGTGGCACGGCGCGGCTACCATCGTCGTGGCTACGCGACACGGGGACAACACGAGCATGGCGGCAGGGCACCAGCGGTGGTGGCGCGCATGCGGGGCACAGTGGGGCGAGCAGCAGCAGGGCGGCATGCTGCGCGCGGGCATGCTCACCACAGGTGCAGGACGCGACGAGGCGCAGAACGGCGACGCAGGCGGGGCGGCAGAGCTGGGCGCGGCGAGGCACGGACAACAGCATCCGTGAGGAGGTCGGTGCGGCGTCGGAAGCAGACTGAGCGCACGGCGCGGCCTGGGAGAGGAGGAGGCGCGACGGAGCTGGAAGGCGGTGTGCGCGCCGGGCGGAGCCGCTAGCGACGTCGCCGGGACGGATGAGCGGGGTTGGGCTAGCGGCAGGCGACCGGACGCAGAGGAGGCGCACGGGGCAGCGGACCTGGAGGTGGCGGCGCGAGTTGCCGTGGGGGCGGGGTAAGTCGGCGGCCAGGCGAGGAGGAGGCGCGGCGCTCCGTGGCGCTGGCGGCGGAAGCCGGTGGCCGGATGGCGGTCGGGAGATGGAGCGCGTGGGAGCGGCGCGATATCGCGGCCAGGCCGAGCGGCGGCCGGCATGGGGCGGTCGAGTGCGGGGGTGCGCGGGCGCGCGATGGCCGGGAGAAGGAGGAGGCACGGGGTCGGTTGGGAGTCGGGCGCGTTATGGATAGGAATCGGGAGATGAAGAAACGAATTTGGTTTTGTGCCCATGAGGATAGACATGACATGTGGGCCCCATTTTTCCCCTTCTCCTTATCCTCTTCATTTTCAGATGCAAAATATCTCATCCATTGAGCAGCTTACCAGTGGGGTCCACCTTTTCCCTAGTACTGAGGATAAGTTTGACATGTGGGTCCCACTCTCTTCTTCCTTCTCTTTTCAAAATTCAAATGGAGCTAGCAAACAAGCTTCAAAAATAGTCAACTTTGGCCCAGTGACTAAATAAAATGTGGAGAATTTTATGGTGCAATCAGATTTCAAAACTGAGCAAGTTGAATTTGAACTCAGATTTGAATTTGAATTCAAGTGGTGATACTTGACTCAAGGAAATAAATAGTAGATTAGGTTCAAAAATCCTGAAACTTTGAAGTTAACCTTTTTGAACCATAAGGGACCTCAGGAAAAATTTGGAGTTGATTTGGACAAGGTTGAGCACAAAGTTTAAATTTAAAGTCGACGTTGATTAAACTCTCAGTACGTGTCCAATAAATGGAAAACGTGCTTCAAAAATTTTGAAACTTTACCGAGAGTCTAATTGGAATATTAGAAGGTCATGGAAAAATTTACGGCTTGAGATTTGAATATTTTTGGATGTCCCATTTTAGGGTTGGAATAATTCCTTTTTCTTTCTCTCTATTTTGTTTTCTTTTCTCCTTTAATTTTTCATTGAAAATGTGAATACTTGGAAATTAAGGATTCTTCACCTTATGTTCCATTCCACATCAGCAACCATGTTCTATATGTAAAGTTTTAACAAGTCCCTATTTTTAGTGAACATAGTTTAACTCATATGGCTCATGTGAGTTTGGATTTCCAAGTCTATTTTCAAAATTTTTAAGATCGCATTTTTGCGTTTTTGTTCTTCCGAAAAACGGGCTTTTACAATCCTTCCCCCTTAAAGGAATCTCGTCCCGAGATTCTAACAGGTAGAATAACAGAACGATGAGGGAACGATCCGTAAAAGAGGTTCATTGACTAAGGAAAATGGCAATGCCCTTAAAAACTTGGGTTCTACGAAATAGTGATTATCTTCAGGCATCTTAAGAAATTCTAAAGTCTGCTTCAGGAGATTCCAGTCTTTAGGTTGATAACCTTGACAGGATGCTCGACATGACAATATCACATCGTAAAACTTTCATGTCTGTTACTGATCCTTTATTGTTGTACTCTTGCACTAACATGACATCTTGTCATGTCCTAGTCTTGATTTGAAGAATTTGCACTTGTTCTTTGCTTCTCTAGGTCACCTTGATAGTTTGAAACTTTTCTTGCATTGGTTCTTGGTTGCTTGCTTGGTTTTGCATAGGTCCTTTCAACTTAATGTGGTATTTCCCTTGACATGAGTTAAGATGGTTTACGAGGTTAAACAACAATCACTAACCTCGTTTGATGTTTAGTCAACCATAGGATTCCTTAGCCGTAGCATAAGAGTAGCAAGACAATCAACACTCTTATGTAATCAAAACAGCAGGAATATTGAAGATATGACGACTACAAGGTTTCTGGGTATATCAACGTCTTCAGACAATAGAAGCAGAAGATGAAGACCTTTTTGCGGTGGCACATGAGGATGTAAGGATTCAGTATCCTCATATGTTTCAACACAGCAAAGAACTCAATCATATGGTAACTACAAGGTAATTAGTATAGCAAGGTTACCATATAACAACCTAAGATCTTAGATGGACCCAAAGAGTTTCACGAGGTTGACAAACGAACGGTATCCTCGCGAGGAAGGAGATTTCATGGATTTTACAAGGTTGATCATCGAACTGATGACCACTCAATGACGAACGGTATAGTTGCAACAATCACGGTACTTGAACCTAACAAGTCAAGGATGGAAGTCCAAGTGTTTGTTTAGTTGCAAGGGAGGTTGAGTGATCGGTTGCCCAGGTATCACTCAATAGAGAGAAGATCAACAATGTAGGAAGTCAAATGAATATGGTGAAATGATCGTAGTCAGTAGACACCTTAGAATAGTTTGAATGGGGTACACAATCTTGCTCTAAATTTTAGTATTATCATGCATTCCATTTTTGGTGTTACATTGGTAATGATGCTTCATGATGCATCATATGTTGTATGGTGCAATGAATATGCATATGGTATGGTGCAAATGATGCAAATGTATGATGCAAATGGTGCACATGCATGATGCAGTAGCTTTTATAGTTTGAGCAAGATTAAATGAACCACACCCACAAAACTCAAGTACTGTCTGATGATTTGCAAGGATTGGAAACCGTGGCCGTGAAAGACACTCAATGAGTAGTGTTGCTTTCATGACTCGACCACAGTTAAGGAATTCATAACAGAGCGATTGACAAGGAATGTGGGAAATATACCACGTTACCTCGACCTTTCGAAAGCTTGTTCATGTTCTACTCAACTTGATTGTATCTTCATCAGGAGAAAAACAACTAACTATAGGTCTCTAGTGATGCTTCACTTATCCTTCGCTTCGATCTGGCAAGAGGAACTGATATCCTTAGTGATCACTTTAATGGAGTTGAAGTCACACTTCTTCTTTGAGTAACTCAATCTGGTGGTGGATGTTGGATCCTCTTGAAGATGTAATCTTACTTGATCGTCTTCTTGTTGACACGACTCGTTGTAACCAAGGTTGATGGTTGAATACCACCATTACTTGAGTGCTCGCCTTCCCCCTTAAAGTTCCAAGCCAGGATGTTGAAGCGTACTCCAAACAATCCTTCTGGGAAGACGATATGCAACTCGAGTAATTGCGATCTGCGTTCAACATCACAAGATGTGATGTGGCAAGTCACATAAATCAAACACTAGTATGCCTATCCAAGGGAAAAGGCTTCGAATGAGTTTAACACTCCATTCGACTTGGTAAATAGTTAAATCCCAACTCTTGGTCGGTTATGACATTCCTCGAGTTGAAATCGAGAACCGAATGCCTAACAAAAACCAAAAGTTCAAACTGGCCAGACTATGGTGACAAATGACCAGTCTGAACGCAAACTTGATTTTGATCCAGTTAATGGTAAAATTAGATCTTGAGGTGAATAACAAAGTTAAAGTACACATCAAGACCTTTCCAAAAAGTATTGGTTTGCCTCTAGATCATCTCTGGTTTGCAAGTTATGCAATTTTAAAGTTAGCAGATTTCTCTGCACTTTCAGCAGAATCTGCTTAAACAGTAGCAGTTTTGATCTAAAGTTTTCAGGCTGTTCTGATGGAAATCTGGAAATATTCTTATTTACTAAGTTGTAGACAGTGTAATAAGCTTTCCATAATGTACTTACTTGTCTTCATATCAGCTCTGGTTCAAAAGATATGAATTTTTGAAGTTGGGTAAAATTTCAGCATTCAGAATTGAATTCAGTTCAGATTGACCACTCAGTATTTAAACTCGATTTGGAATAGGTAGATGACCGATTCAGGTCTGGAGCCAATTGCAAAAATTGTAGCTGACTTTCTAACCTCTCCAACGGTTACTCGCGCGACACCATTGGATCAAGGGTCTGCGAGTTATGGATTAAATTCAGAGGTGTACAGATTGCTGTCCAGTTTGAGTATGCCTGGACAGTCTCTGCAATTATCCAAATTTCACCCATTTAGAAAAGGATTCTGGTCTGGTGTTGAACAGAAAACATGTAGAGGACTTCCAAATCTTTCTAAAGAGTATTTACTTGCCCTCGTAGCATTTCTGGTTTAGAAGATACGGCATTTGCAAGTTGACAGTTTTTCTGAAAATTTGGACAGCACCTCCTTTGTTTAAGGCTGATTTTGTCCACAATTTTCAAATATACAAACATCAACATTTGCAAAAGTAATACATATAAAACTTGTTTCATACATTCTCAGGATCCCAGAAATGTTAAATACGAAGCCATTCGACAATGATACAGCGAGTTATGCGAGAAACAGTAACTGTATACAGAACTGTCCACTCGCTGTCCAGATTTTATCAAGTCTAGAAATCTGAAATATTGAGTATGTTAGAGATGGATTCCGCTCTGAAGTTCTATAGAAATGTTGTAGAGGACTCTCTAAGTTTTCCATACATGTATAAACATGCATAGGTTGCATTTCTAGTTTAACAGTTATGGCTATTTAAAGTTCAAAATTTTTCTGGCTGTTTCAGATAGCATCGATATACATGTACTATCTTCAACTCTGTTTTTAATTAGTTTTAAACTGAATTTGAGGTATCACTGAATAACAAAGTTGTAGAATAGCTCTTCCACTTTCCAGAAATGTATCATAATGGAATAGAAGAGCTTTCTCCAAAGAAATATGACAAAAATTCAGATGCTGGTCCGTGTAGTTTCAGAACAGCAGCTACTGTGATAATGGTGCATTTTCATCACCATAAAAGCATCTTTTGGCTTGGAGGTCAATAGGAAACTATTAGAAGACTCCAAAAGCTTTTCAAAAAGTATTCACTTGCCTCCAAAGCCCTCCAGGTTGAAGAGATATGGAATTTCAAAGTCAGGTCAATTCTGTTCGAAAACAGAACTCACCGGCTTCGAAACACAAGAATTTGGAAACAAACTCAAATTTTGAAACTTAGCTCAAAACTCAAGTCCGATGGCTAGAAATTGATTCACAACTAATCATTTCCTTTAGAACCAAATGGAATCTTAAAAGAGACTTGACGACCTTCTTATCCATAGCATATCACTATGGATCTTCAAACTTAACCAAAGTCTTACTCCGGCGAAGTCGAGCTAAACTCTCGCCAGGAGCAAAGGACTTTGGTTCACCTACTCTTGAAAAGAAACATTTTACTTCGTCCATAAGATATCAGCAACTGATACTTGGACTTAATATGAATATGAAGTCATTTCTTTCGTGGGGGATGGTCAAAGTATCATGTGGGATACTGGCGGTACTACGTGCCTTACCAAAAGAAAAGTCTAACCCGGTATATCCGGATACGTCTATAGGTGGTCCTAATATCGATCACTCGCAAACGTATTCTACACGGGTCGCTACCGGAGTTAGTGTACCTGCAGAAGACAAACAATCCCCTTTCACACCTTCACACCTCAAGGGCGGCACGGGAAAACACGACAGGCAGTCACAATAATATATATGAAAGTAAATGCATACGACTCTGGTGTGAGTCGCCCTCGAGCGAGGTCATGTCTCGATGTACATGGCTGTAAATACGTCTGTACAGCAAAGACTCCCGTACGAACCGACTTATACACGCTCGGGCATACGTGTTTCGCATGATCCCATAGAACATGAATAGTTCTAGAGATACATACTATCGGGTTATACACCACCCGACGGGGGCTCCCACTAATTTTGTGTCACGCTGGGGTACCGCGTGTCATATGTTCTCAGAAACATGGAAAGTTTCAAAGACTCATATTGACTTTCCGTGCTAAGCCACGGAAATTTCACATACCATATCTCGTATGCAGAGTTTACCGAGATTGATCCGCTCTCGGCGGCGTACCTTACCTCTTACCTTGAAGACAGAGCGTCGTTACAGAATAATATAACAAGTTAGTTCACCACCTTTATAACTTATACTAGTAATAGTCCTTAATGGGCATATAGCTAAACCTCACTCGACTACTTCGGAGTTTTCGAAAATAGGCTCTTTTCGAGCGTGCTATTCCCAATGAAGCTCTGATACTATGTCTGTTGGGATCGGAGTCCACACATCCGAGGATCTCATTGGGTGGTACCGTGCGATGCGACACCTAACAACACACACGAAAAGGATACCAAAACATATAAAGTTTTCATTTCATAATAAGAAGAGTTTACAAAAGAGTGTACAATAGGAGTACACACGCAGCGGAAAATACATACTCATAATCTCACCTAACTAAGCGGGAGAGAAGGCGTCCATGCCCTAGGACGATTCTCACTAGCAACACAAAGAACAAACAGCAGCGGCGTGGCTCACATGAGATTTATCTCGACACCTCGAGTCTCATGTACAACCTGAACAGCAGAAATAAAACTAATACCTGCAAAAATCGTTAAAGCGCAAACGTGAGCATAAGGCTCAGCAAGACTTAACCGTCTCACTAGACAGATGCAAGGGGACACTAAACATAGGTAAGGAATAGCATAAATGACTCGCCTACAAGTGTATCCTTATAATCAAGTTTTAAGTAGCAAATGACCTTCTCTGAGCACGGCACATCATGGGCTCCACAATCAAACAAGAAACGCTTTACCGATGATATGACATGCCCAAAGCACATAGTGCTATTACAGCTAAAGTAAGGGGAAACTGTAAACTTTTAATTGTACTATCTCTAATTCATACAAGGTTGCAAAGTAATTATAATTCAATACAATATGACTTTCTGGCTTCTTTAGTATTTACTACGTCACCGCTCAGTGAACAAGTGGTACTCTATTACTGCGAGGGACAGTGATTGCAATCAGGACACACCCGGACAACACGACACATACGCACTTTCGGAAATGCCAGCGAGCACTTCGCGCAGTACCTACGTAGCACTTCAGTACTAGTCGTATATGGCAACCTTTCGCGAGACACTCAAATGCCGAACCGGTCGATCCGTCACGGGCAGGAGGTCCCTGCATGGGGCGTACTCTGACGTGCCCACCAGCGGATTTACACCTTGCTACCCTCAACCCACACCTATAAAACGGAACGGTATGCCTCGACACTCAAGTGACCAAGCTACGTCAGTTTATTGGATTCCATATGTCCATTATGTTGCCGGTACAAGTCAAGCTTGTCCGAAGGGGCCGCATACGGACGGGCCTTAATCGACACAGGCAGGGCTATGCGACCGAGACTCACTTCTCGCCGCTTCCTAGCCATTCCCTGCCCGGTCTCAATTTCATTATATTAAGCCATTTTCTGTCTAACCAATCCTGTGAGATATGTCCTACATCTCTCGCGAGTAGATTCCAACTACTCGACTTCTACCGGATTTCCTATGCATTAGCAAAGCAGTTACTACAGGTCAAACTGTAACTCGTGCCAAAATAAACCCTGGGATTTTTGGTCATGCATGTGGAGTATCATTCACCCTAAACGTAATGCACAATTCATATACTACTCATCATAGTGATAAAGCAAAAGTTTATAAACGACTTAAATGCAAACCGGGGCTTGCCTTAGTTTGCGACTGAACAAATGTCAATTGTTAGGGCTTGATCTTCCTCCGGAGAACCTGCCATGGAACCTCAGTGGAAACACCTTGGCCTTCTCCTCCAAGCGAAGCTCCTCGTCGATCACCTACCATCACGTTTCCTATCGACATGATATGCATATAAGTAATTAAGTAATTAAGTAATTTAAGAAAAGACTCCACGGGGTTGTGTAAACTCTAAGAATGAGGAGTTCGACTAGGAAGGACAGATATGCCTCTGTTGTGTGAATGAACAAAGGATGAAGTCAAGTGGTCATAGTAGTATCGAGATGTGAATTGAAAGGTGCAATGTAAGCACACATTGCAACTTGGCACTCAACACTCGACGCTATGCCACTCAAGGACGATACAGCGGAATGGTGTGGAAGTGTTGGACTGGTAGGGTAAGGATGACCTAAGAGTCAGGATGGAGCATTGAAAGCTTAAGGCATTAGTGAATTGTGCAACAAGAGGTTGTGACTTAGAAGTCGACCAGTGAAGTTACACAAACTCATTAAGGAGTAAACCTAATTACGTGACAAGTGTGATCGCAGGGTCCTGATAAGGATGAACCAGGATGAAACCCTAGCGACACTTGGGAGTGAAGTGAGGTCAACATTCTTTGGACTTAAAACGTCATAACGAGCCTTGTTAACCTGACGTGAGTACTGAGACAACGTTCAAATGACCTTTAGGTAAAGTAGTTTCTACGGCAAGCTTCTCGAGCATCGTTCAAGTGCTTACGTGACACTATTGCAGTGTCCTTTGCAAGATTGTCCAGATGAGCTCGGTGAACTCCTGGAACTCGAACATGATGCGAGACCTTGTCGTGACGGTCATGCTTTGCCATCACGGGAAGATCAGATTAGCCAGGTCCACATTGACCCGGACTCGTCAAAGGGGGTGAGTGGAATCCCGAACACCACCTTGTGAGTCTTAAGGCTAGTGATGTCGACTCGGTTGTTGATAAGGGACTCGACGAACCTGTCGTCGATGAAGTGGTACACCGAGTTAACCAATCCTGTGATCGGTTAGGGAACATCCTCAACACAACCAAGGAACTCTTATCCAAGGTTACCCCCTGGTCTAGTTCTCCTTGTTGGTCGCGACGTTCTCGCATTATTCTACCCTAGGTCATCGGTGGTCACCAATACACTCGGTTTGACCTAGAAGGCATTTCATCTAGCATCTAGGTTACACCTAGGACTTGAAGAGTCTCGCCTTGACCAAACCCTAATTTGGCTAAACGACTGTCGACCGTTGTGTCGTGGTTGTGTTTCAGCATCATGTACGTTACAGGCATCCTTCATCTCGATGCCAGGACACGATGATGGCTCGGAACGTCACGACGATGTCATATTGTCAACGACGTCGACGCGACTCATGGTGGAGCATCACGAGCACGCACGGACAGGCCGACGTGATACAAACGACAAAGGAGGTCAACTTAGGGACTTCTATAGAAATGATATTAATGCGAAAACTGGACGTATGACTTGACGAGACATGAGTACCATTAGGGCTCATGATGAACGGACATCGATGACGTCAAGCAAGGTATTCCAGGGCAAGGCTCACCTTGTAGGCATTTCGCCGAACATTTTGGGTGTGTACTTGATTTCCGTCGCTTCATCACCATTCAAAGGGTATCTTGGCACATGTACTTGTCAATTGCCACCCTAGAATAGACCTGCATCCATAGACCAGCATTGAACGGCAACACACTTAGTTTTGCCTTGTAACCATTTCATCGAACACCTTGGCTGCAGTCACTGATCCAAAGAATCTTGCAAAATCAGAGCCAACCTTGGACCAGTTGTCGATGCCGATGTGTCAACGACGTGTTCCTGCATATCCTCTGTTACGCCAATCACTTGCTTTGTTGCCAGAACGCGGCTACAGAGCAGAACGTCGCGACAATGTTGAGGGGGAGCAGACAAGCACGGCCACAAGCAGCAGGCGAGATGGCGCAGCAGGAGGTGAGACATCGGCGAGCTAGGCGCGGCTAGTAGCAAGCCGGAACACGGCACACGATTAGTGTGGCACGGCGCGGCTACCATCGTCGTGGCTACGCGACACGGGGACAACACGAGCATGGCGGCAGGGCACCAGCGGTGGTGGTGCGCATGCGGGGCACAGTGAGGCGAGCAGCAGCAGGGCGGCATGCTGCGCGCGGGCATGCTCGCCACAGGTGCAGGACGCGACGAGGCGCAGAACGGCGACGCAGGCGGGGCGGCAGAGCTGGGCGCGGCGAGGCACGGACAACAGCATCCGTGAGGAGGTCGGTGCGGCGTCGAAAGCAGACTGAGCGCACGGCGCGGCCTGGGAGAGGAGGAGGCGTGACGGAGCTGGAAGGCGGGGTGCGCGCCGGGCGGAGCCGCTAGCGACGTCGCCGGGACGGATGAGCGGGGTTGGGCTAGCGGCAGGCGACCGGACGCAGAGGAGGCGCACGGGGCAGCGGACCTGGAGGTGGCGGCGCGAGTTGCCGTGGGGGCGGGGTAAGCCGGCGGCCAGGCGAGGAGGAGGCGCGGCGCTCCGTGGCGCTTGCGGCGGAAGCCGGTGGCCGGATGGCGGTCGGGAGATGGAGCGCGTGGGAGCGGCGCGATATCGCGGCCAGGCCGAGCGGCGGCCGGCATGGGGCGGTCGAGTGCGGGGGTGCGCGGGCGCGCGATGGCCGGGAGAAGGAGGAGGCACGGGGTCGGTTGGGAGTCGGGCGCGTTATGGATAGGAACCGGGAGATGAAGAAACGAATTTGGTTTTGTGCCCATGAGGATAGACATGACATGTGGGCCCCATTTTTCCCCTTCTCCTTATCCTCTTCATTTTCAGATGCAAAATATCTCATCCATTGAGCAGCTTACCAGTGGGGTCCACCTTTTCCCTAGTACTGAGGATAAGTTTGACATGTGGGTCCCACTCTCTTCTTCCTTCTCTTTTCAAAATTCAAATGGAGCTAGCAAACAAGCTTCAAAAATAGTCAACTTTGGCCCAGTGACTAAATAAAATGTGGAGAATTTTATGGTGCAATCATATTTCAAAACTGAGCAAGTTGAATTTGAACTCAGATTTGAATTTGAATTCAAGTGGTGATACTTGACTCAAGGAAATAAATAGTAGATTAGGTTCTAAAATCCTGAAACTTTGAAGTTAACCTTTTTGAACCATAAGGGACCTCAGGAAAAATTTGGAGTTGATTTGGACAAGGTTGAGCACAAAGTTTAAATTTAAAGTCGACGTTGATTAAACTCTCAGTACGTGTCCAATAAATGGAAAACGTGCTTCAAAAATTTTGAAACTTTACCGAGAGTCTAATTGGAATATTAGAAGGTCATGGAAAAATTTACGGCCTGAGATTTGAATATTTTTGGATGTCCCATTTTAGGGTTGGAATAATTCCTTTTTCTTTCTCTCTATTTTGTTTTCTTTTCTCCTTTAATTTTTCATTGAAAATGTGAATACTTGGAAATTAAGGATTCTTCACCTTAAGTTCCATTCCACATCAGCAACCATGTTCTATATGTAAAGTTTTAACAAGTCCCTATTTTTAGTGAACATAGTTTAACTCATATGGCTCATGTGAGTTTGGATTTCCAAGTCTATTTTCAAAATTTTTAAGTTCGCATTTTTGCGTTTTTGTTCTTCCGAAAAACGGGCTTTTACATCGGGAACGATTTTTTCCAGTTTTGTTTCGCTCACTTAATTGGGATTTGAAATAACCAAATAACTTAATCATGAACTAATGAGCATATGGATTATGTGAATTGCTGTAATGATGATTTAAGCAACTTGAGACTTGGGTGATCTAAGCAAGCATGGTATGTGGAATGGGTAGAATGATATCTTGGTTTTGCTTGCCTTAGATCTAAGGACTGGTTCACGCGAGAATATTTCAGGACAAAAGTGCCACCACAAGACTAAGTATGGACGCGACATAGCTGAATAATTAGGTGTGCTGCTGGTATGGTATGGACTATTGGATGGTGCAAGTAATGGGAGTCGAGGAGGACTACCCTAGGATCTGCATGGCACACGAGGGGGTCCGTGGGTGGGAAAATGGAGATCCAAGCCTGCCAGTGAAACCTTAGGGGGTCCGTACATACTAGTAGTCCCTTTTGAAAGGCTATTTTGTGAGCTCTTGGCCACACAACAACGAAAGTGTGATAAGGCATAATGGGGGTTCCTTAGTACTAAAAGGTGATGAAATCACAAACATATGGGTAAATTGGTACAACCTTTGCAGAGTGTAAGACTATTGTGATAGTCGTGCTCCTAGTTAAGAGTACCTAGATGATCTACATGATTAGAGTTGGACTTGGGATTTGGGATGGTTTGGATATGATTATTAATTGGGTTAGGTTATATGAGCATCGTCGATTATGAAGCTATGAAATTGTCATATGGACTGATATAAATTGATGGATGAGGTATGATGGTAAGTGGGAATATTAGATACATGTATGACAATTACATGGGTTATGATGGGATATAAACTCACAAAGACATTGTAGGATGCTTTTACATGTTTATGAAATATACTTTTATGCAATTAGCCATTTATTACCATCCTTGTTCGAGCTACATGTCATATTTTCCCACACTTGTTGAGTACGACATGCACTCACCCTTGCAACCCTCCCCCCCCCCCCCCTCGCCCAAACAGTTATAGGTGACGCTTGGGAGTACCACGAGGATCATGTGGAGTACTATGTTGTATGCTATCGTCAATTGCTTGTGGATTGTAGTCGCACTTCTTAGTTTACTTTTCCGCTGCAATAATTAGAGACTTGTAATTCGAGAACCATTGAGTTATTGTAATAACGTACCTATTTACTTTTGTGATGTGGTTATTTTCTGAATATCAATTTTGAAGTTGTCGTTCATTTTTGGAACCGGGTGTCACAGGTACGAACCTTCCTCTTTTTGCGCTGAGTTCGGAGGTTGGGATGCACAGTCTCCTCATAGTTTTTTCCTGGCGCAGGAAGATGGAACCGAGCATTGACGCTTCGATCGAGAAGCTAGTTGAGGTGATTGTCCAGTTGTGGACGAGGGAAGGGAGAAGTCACCCTCGCGTGCGGCCATCCCCGTGGGTCCTGAGTCGATGAGGGTCTCAACAGCTGATGTTGCCAGGTCGACCGTCGATTTAGCACTGTTACTTCATGCCTCCGCAGAAATCAGCTAGGCATCGAGGGCCATAGATTCCTCACTGCCGCTTGGGACCGATGGTGAAGCGGCTGGTGCAGGGGCGATCCCAGCTCTGTATGACCCTTTGCTGACCATCGAGGAGGTCGGGACTGATACTGTGCAAGTCCCGGCCGCGGACATAGTGGTCGTGGATGAGGTGCTGTCGGTGGTTGTCCATGGTCGGAAGGAGGTTGGCCTTCCCCCTGAGGGTTTGGGGAGGCAGCTTGAGCTACTAAGGATGAGGCGGCAGTGATTGCTGAGGCGAAGAAAGTGGCCACCGAGCTTGAGGGAGCTCGAGAGAAGGCTTGAGTCACTTTGGACAAGGTGGCTAAGGCGCGAATGGCCGCGGACACCAACGACGTGATGGCTTCGATAGCTCGGGATGTCGTGGTCGTGGCGGATCACCAGGTCTCGGGTAAGTCCTCCTTTATAATCGCTATCCTCTAAGGCCTCCCAACGCTTTGCCCTGTGATGTCCTTTTGAGAGCTGAAGGATCTGCTGGCCAAGGAGAAGAGGAAATTTCACGACCGAGAGAAGGAACTTGTAGGCCTTCACTCTCGACTCTTCGAGGTCCATGGGATTATTGACGGCTGTTATATACCAATTTCTCCTGCCAATATAACTCAATTATGCGAAGGAAATATCATTTTTTGCACACATCATCTTTCTATTTAACCTATTTCCACTTGTACATGGAGAAATTGGTGCATGTAGGTATTTTATACAGAATTGAAGTGAAACAAGGGGATGGATCCTATAAAATATCATCCCAGCCAATCAAGCACTGACATGTGGCATCACTTGGATCAAATGTCCCACAAACAGAATTATACAATACCATCCAATGGTGTACACCCTATATCAGTCAAGGGGGACTCACCTGGAAGTCACCCCAAGAAAGCACATACCAAATGGAGGACTTACCAGGTCTGCCGACCCCCCTAGTCGGTCGACCTGGTCTCTCCTCCAAACTCGGTCAACTTCCACATGTTGGCTCCTCCTGGCTTGAAGAAGTCGTTGATGACTAATTGCCGCGTTTTTGGTGGCGGGAACTGACCCTTCTCCAAGCTATAAATAGGACCCCTCACCCCTCACTTTAATACACACCACTTGAGCATCATTCTATTTTATACACTAGTTCTCTTAGTCCTTAGTAGAGTTAGGCTATAGAGAGGAGAGCATCTAGTCCCAAGTCCAAGTTGGGAAAGGTATGACTTATGTATCTTTTCTTATATTTGTGACTTTATTCATAATAAAGATGTTATCTTTAGTCTTCTTTTATTTTATATACTTGGATATAGCATTTCTTGTTTGATTGTGGATTCCATGTATGTGGTAGGAGTAGTCTTTATGATTATGCCATATCACTCCTAATCTTTCATCATAAACACAACAAACCCCCACTATAGTCTAATTAGTTATGATATGATCATGTTAATATGAATGACTCCTATGTCTCAACATTGGTTCAACGATATTTAGGTTATTCATTGTCTTAGAGAGGTACTTGTACTTGAGCCTCTAAGGTATTTACTTAGTATGCTAGCATGGTGCTAGGATAGTAAGTAGCGTTGGATGTCTCGTAGACCCACAAATTGAAGAGGTAGGCAGTAGATGGTGACAACCCTATCCGTCCTTTGTAATCCTCCATGTTTGGCTATGCCACAGGCACTTGGTGGGAGTCGTCCTAGTATTGCTAGGAGTAAACCCGTGACTGATATGTTGAACAACTTAGCATAAGAATTCACCATTGACATGATCATTATTAACTAACCTAGGCTATGTATATGTATACTAGGAGCATTGTAGGAGCAACTCCCAACCTCTTAGTCTAACCTCCATTAGGACCCATTTACCCTTTAGAATAGATTGCTTAGGCTATCTCCAACAAGGAAGGTAAAAAAGGAATCCTATTTGATATTTTAGAGATGCTACAATTAGATTTTGTTAAGCGAATTTGGGTTTGCATCTCTTGTTGGTGATAGCCTTAGGTGTGTCTCACACTACCCATATTATCAACTTATCCTTGTCTTGATAATTGATTAGTATTCCATAGCTTGATCGTAAGAGTAGTATTTACATTACTCCATTGCATTCCTTTGGAATAAAATTATACCCTTGGGAATACTCTTGGGTGAAATACTACATGACAGTTTTGCATGCTTGTGGACCTCATCTCTTTCTAGAGATGATACGTGACATAAGAAACATCAACAAGCATTTCTGGTGCCGTTGCCAGGGAAGGCAGACGAAGTGAATGATAGCTATCACTTGTTATTAAGCTATAGGTACTAATAGTTATTAGACAAGATTACCCTTGTTTGTTTTCTCCTTTTGTGTGAAAACAGGGTAGTGTTGGCTAACCATTTTATGGGATGGCCAACGAGGACGCAAGTGCTTAACTGCAAGCTGATTCATGGCGTACCTCAACAAATTTCCGCTAGCCAACACCATTGCCTTTTGCAGAAGAATTTCAGCTTCCAGTAGGAGCCAAATTCATCCATCCCCATGCTTGGGGGAGGATCCAAGAATTCTTCTTGGCGTGCCTTCATCATGGGGTGGATAGATGGCCCTTCATCCAACACTCATGTCATGGGATGGCCACACCAATCCATGACCACGTTCGTGCTGGAGCTGAAGGAGCCCTATTCTCATTCATCATGGATGAGAATATGGTCTCCACTCAAGGGGTGGATTGAAGAATGCTCTAGTTCTCTTAGCTTCCCATGCACACCATTTAACAAGGTGCAAATGCTAGCTAACACCTCTCATTGAAGAATCATGAAGATCAAACAAATGGAGAAGTGTTTGAAATTATCCAAGCCATAGATATTAACATTGTCGGAGTGTTGTTCCAGCAATTCTCCCGATACTACTGTTGGTAGCTCGTAGAGTTTGTAATTAGGTATTGGGTGTGTAGAGATTCAGAACATGATGGCAAGTTGACACAAGTATTTACGTGGTTCGGGCCGCCTGAGCGTAATACCCTACTCCATGGGGTGTGTAATTGTTGTATTGAGCATCTCAAAGTCGAGAGCTTCCCGAGAGGAGAGCGAGAGCAGAGAGCAGAAAAAACCCCTTTGTGTATCGCCGACCAGTCCTTTTATAGTACATGGACTGATCGTTACACCCTTAGCCTGGCCTGACATGTGGCCTTGACGGTTACTAATGTTTAATACACAATTAATGAGGTTAATTACCCTTAATAGCGTGGTAATGGGCCTTGACGGTGCCGTTACTGGTATTAAGGGCATTCCAATCATGTGTCATTAATATGGTATTAATGACACATAATCAGGTCTTGAAGTATTTGATTGCCCCTTGAAGGTCCGAGCCGTTGGGGGTCCACCAGTCTGATTGTTGAGGCTGAAGGTCTGGCGGTTGGACACGTGGTAGCTTCAGAGCTTTTCGTCTGGGACGGGTAGGTCCGGTGTTGATGTACACGTGTTGGTACCGGAGCTTCTCTCTGCCGGGGGTTAGGTCCGGTGGTGCCGCACAGGTGTTTAGCCCGGAGCTATCCCATGTGTGGAATGTAGGTCTGGTTGCAGTATACACGTAGCAGCACCAGGACTAACCATAGATGGGAGGTAGGTCTGGTCCCGTATGACGTGGGGCCTTCGCAGGTCTTCAACTCAGACAGGTGAAGTTCATTTGGTCTTTTCGTAGTCCCAAGGGGTATTCGGTACGCAGGGTACCGACAGTGACCCCATGGGCCCACCTCTGGGAGAGACCTTTTGGATGAATTCATTCTGCCAGAGGTGGGTCCATCCTTCTGTTTTTGAGCCGTGTCTTCAAGGGTCTTCGGATGTGCCGTTGGTGGTAGTTCGCGATAAAACCAACACCGCGTGGCATATCCACGATGTGGCAGGTGAGATCTGAGTGTGCGGATCTCACACAATTGAAGGTCGCTGATTCCCGATACAAAAACCGTATCGGTTCCGCGCGCCCTATCAGGCCGCCGCCCTCGAGCTTCCCGCCTTTCATGATGACAACCGTTCACCTGGAGTAAGGACCTCGACTTGATCATCAGGGTGGCCCAGAGCCCCCTTGCCATTGGCAGGGTGAAGTTTTTGAATTGTATCGTCGGCTCCTTTGCGGTTTCCATCCAAGCGTTGCGGGGGCTTACTTAAGAAGGAAAGTGCGCACTGTTTGGGGATTCTTTACACCTTCATTCGAACTTGTGCTCAAATCCTCCAAACTTTTGCTCTCTTTTCCTCTCTTGCCACGTTGTGCCGCTAACAAGTTGGTACTCCCCAAGAGCTGCATCGGGAGCAAGAAGGAGTTGTTTAGGGTCCGGACCTACATGGTATGGTCCAGTGACACCTTCGACAATGACATTCGCTGTGGCAAGCTTCCCTTCGAGAAGGAGCGAGCCGGAGATATGGTGTACTTTCTTGGGTACGCCATGGCGGGTTTGATCCCACCTTTGTCGACTTTCTTTCTAATGTTGCTTGATTTCTATGGTCTGCAACTCCACCATCTGGGCCTCCACTCAATCTTGCTAGTGGCGACTTTTGTCCACTTTTGCGAGATGTGGGTGGGCGTGCCCCCTTGCGTGGAGCTGTTCTGGACTTTCTTCACTGTCCACCCAACCGGGAAGAGTGATGAGTTCATCGGCTTCTACTACTTCATGAAGCAGAAAAACTCTCCCCTCAAGTACTTGAGGTCCTTCCCTTCCAACAAGTGGGACGTCTGGAAGAAAGACTGGGTGGTCATCACTGTCGAAGGACACAAGAGGCCGAAGCTGCCTGAAGGCCTTCCTCGCGTTGACACCTACACTTGGAGTGACATGCCGGAGCTGTCAAGGGAGTACAAGCCCATCCTGGATAGAATCCAGGAATGTGTCGAAGGTGGGGTGACCTCGCAGATGGTCTTCATCATCTTCTTGACGAACAGGTGGGCCCTGATGAGGGCTAGGAGCCGGCCTGCCTGGGCCTTCAATAGTGAGATGGACACGAACCACATTGAGGTCGGCTTGGACACCAACTTGACCGGTGAAGCCTTGAAGACCCATCTGAAGAAGTTCCAGCCTGGGAACATCGGCCCTGGCGACGTGTCTCCACCGATGGCCTTCCTGCCTCAGAATATGATACCAAAGGAGTGCAGAGAGCTCCAGAGGAAGATGCCGCTGTTGGACGACTTGGGCTTGGTGGAGAGGCGATCAACCTCCGGGATAGCAATCCCCAGAGCTTCTGAAGGCGGCTCCGCTCCCGCCCCAAAGCAAAGAACCGAAGTCGTAGGCAAGGGCAAGTAGTTGGTCGAGCCCTTGAGCCACAAGAGGAAGCTGAAGCAGGCCGACGAGAGGTCCGTCAGACCTACTCCTTCCACGACGGCTCCTTCTCCCCGGCAGAGGTGGTCTTCGGTGGCGGCGACCACACCAGCATCAGCATCTCCCCGGGATGCTAGCTCCGACCATGTGGCTCCGGTACCAGGGCCTGTTGAGGGCTCTGGGTCCGGAGGTCCTTCCCGATCGAGGGGGGCCTCAACCAAAGTGACGCCGACGGCCGCAGCAAGCTCCGGGGAACCTTCCGGAGCTGACACGCCAGTGGCGATAGGGTTCGGCCCCGAGCGTCCGAGGAAGAGGTTCCGCGCCAGCTGGAGCGGAAGCCTTCCAAGGTAAATTTGGTTTTTTACCTCAATTGGTTGTTTTTTGTTGTGACTGTGTTTTGATTTTCTTTGTCCTTCATCCACAAAGTGCTCAAGAAAGGGGCTGAAGCTCCGGTTCCTGCAGCAGCAGCAGAGGCTGTGCAGGCGGAGGCTCCAGCTCCGGCTCCAACCCGAGCGCTGCCTCAAGAGGTGGTTGAGGTTGTGACAGCTCCGGCGCCGGCTGTCGTGGTCCTAGACCTCGACTCATCCCCAGAAGCTCCCGTGGTAGCGCCGAACAACGAGAATGAAGATGTACGAGCGGCACCAGCCCCGGAGGTTGAAGCTCTGGGTTTGGAAGTTGAGATGACGGACGCTCCAGACTCAGAGCCGGAGGTAGCTGCAGTCCCGGCCCTAGAGCCGGATGTTGTTGAAGCCCCGACAGCAGAGCCGGTGGTTGATGAAGCCCCAGCGGTAGCGCTGAGTGTTGATGAAGTTCCAGCAGTAGAGCCGGTCTTCAAAGAAGTTCTGGCGCCTGAGCCGGTTGCTGCAGAGGTGCCGGCGCTCGAGCCCATGATGGTCGAAGCGCCAGCGCCTAAGCCGGCGGTGGAAGAGGCGATAGCGTCAGAGCCGAAAGTGGCTTCAGCTCCGGCCAAACCTTCAGCGCCTACCCCGGAGGTGGTGGTCCCGGAGGTGCCCGCGCCTGAGCCAGGGTGCTAAGATGAAGTTGCCAGCCCCCTGCTTGGGGGGCCAGTTGTTGATGACCTGGCGGCGGGACCTTCGGAGCCAACTCCGGAGGTCGAAACCTCTGTTGCAGGACCTTCCTCAGCGGCGGCCGAGGCAATCCCAGATGGTGGCCCTCGTGCCGTGGAAGCTCAAGGGACCACTCATGTAGAGTGGGACCCAATTTTTGTCATGGAGATCTCGCTGGAACCAGCGGAGAGGACCCCGGCAGGTCTGGAGCTGATCCCTCTATCGTTGTCTGTCGACCATGCCTGCTCTAGCCTTCGTCAAGTGCAGCTGGCCTTTTTCCACGACAGCAAGGCCCTCGAGGAGGAGCGCCAAACCCTTAGGAGGTGGCGCAACCGACTCCAGTTCGAGACCAAGCTGGCGCAAACCAGGCTGGCTGACGAAAGGGAATGGGTGAAGCAGGAGAAGGCCCGAATGGAGTACTAGGGCCAGCTGCTGGACGAGAGGGAAAGCATGACGCGATCCCTTGACAACCAGTCCCAGGCCATCTACGAACAGACTGTAGCTGCTAATAATGTAGCGAGTGATCGCCAAGAGAGGCTTGACGCCATCCACGACAGTCTCATCAAGCGCCGGGGGGCTCTTGAGAAGCGGGAGAGAAAGCTCGAAGATGAAGAGCAAAAACTCCTGGAGCTGCGGGATGACCTCGTGAAGAGGGAGGAGGAGCTCACTCAAAGGCTGACTCTGGGTGACAAGAGTCTCGCAGAGTGTACCAAGAAGTTGGATGAACACTGCGAGAAAGAGGAGAAGAAGGCCTGGCAGTGAGGACAGGACCTCCACAAGAGGGAGGATGAAATTGCTACCAAGGAGAAGAAGGTGCGGGGCTGGGAGAAGGACCTGGTCGACCGCCGAAACAAGATCCACCTCCGGGAGGAGGAGCTCAGTAAACTCGAAAGGCATGTTGCTGAAAAGATTCAGCAGAATGCCAAAGAGGTTGAGCGCCTTGCTTGTGAGAATTCGGAGCTTGCGGCGACTATAAGATCCCTGGAAGAGATGCGAGGCTCGAGGGCTGCGGAGTCCCAACAAGTTTGGTACTTCTTGGGCAAATCCAACGACGCGCTAGCGCGAATGGGTTTTAGTCTCATGTGTGTGAGTGATTCGGAGCCGGAGCTGGACCAGGCGTTGCATGCGTTGAGTTCGGTAGGCAACAAGCTCACCAAGATGGGCGATGTCATCGCGTACCAGCTGGAAACTGAGGGACAATCCCTAGCGAAGAATGTCGTAGAATACGTGCTGACGTGCTACACAAGCCGATACCCTCAATTCCCACTGGACCCGGTGCTTGAAGGCCCCATCGACGGAGTGGGAGAATCTGCCGAAGCCTGCGTGTCGGAGGTTGCCCAGAAGGTCGCCTCGTTCCTCCATAGGGTCTAGGACTCTCTCTGTAGCTCCCGCTTGTATTATCTCTTCTTTTTCTTCAATTTTGTAATCCCTTGTCTCCAGATGAATGAAATCCAAGTTTTTTTTTTGAATTTCATTTTTTGTCTTCAACACCTTTGTCCCACTTGGCCCCCTGTTAGATGTACACAATTTGATTGTGAACATGTACCAAGAGGATGTAGCACTTTGTTGAAGACTTGCGTGCTTCGAACTTGTAGAACGTAGGTCCGAAGTCTTCGATAGTGAAGGCCCCCTGAGGTTGTTAGAGCTTAGTAGCTCCGGCAGTGACCATCGTTGGAGCTAAGTAGCTCTGGCAGCAGTCTCCATCAACGCGTAGAGCATCAATGGTTAGTCCTCTGGGGTGTCGGAGCTTGGTAGCTCCGGCAGTGACTTCTGTCAACACGCGATGTGTCGACAGCAGACCCCACTGTGGAGTCTTCCCACCATCTTTTCTTCACGTTGACAGCTGGCCCCCTGGCTTTACCAGAGCTGAGTAGCTCTAGCGACACTCGCTATCAATGTTTGAAACATCGACTACAAGCCACCTAGGGGATGTCAGAGCTTTGGTAGCTCTGGCTTCATTCACCATCATCATGAAATCTTTATTTTTCCTGCACACTGAAGTCAAGAAAAACAGTAAAATTCATTCGCTATCTATAACTCAATTGCGACTTACAATTCCCGAGAAATTTTTAGGTCGAACGCAATTGTAAATACAATCAAGTGCACTGGCTTGTTTTCTCCAGGTCCGATCGTTTCTGGACTCGCCTTACTTCGGCGTGTCAGGGTGTAGGTAGAGTGGCATACTTAGGGTGCATGACTAGGCTCAATCGATAGCACACTCCGGACCTAGATTGGCTTGGCGGCATTCAGATGAGTAGACCATTAACAATATTTAGACCCGGAATAATTTACAATGCAACTTGAATTATACTTGAATTTGTCGAGCTAAAGGTTCTTAAGAATTGCACAACTTTGTTATAGACAAGAAAGAGACAAATAAAAAATATTGAGCCTGTACAAAATAAATGCACGTGGACTCTGTTTTCACACAATGATGTCTTTCATTATAGGTCCGGGGTACAGGGGAAACAAGTACACTCTTAGGGTACGGAACCAGGCTAAGTGTGTTTCGTTTCTCCTTTGACCCAAGGTAGCTAGCTACACTTTTAGTTCTGAGACCGTGACAAGTGTTGCCTGAACTTTGCGAACCTTCCGTGGAAGGTCCGGCTATTCTCCCGGAGGAGCTACTCGACTCTGTACAATGACTCTATAACATACATCACATGTAACTACACACTCACCTCCGTGATATTAAGCGTAGAACTTACGGAGGTGCTCAATGTTCCAAGGATTTGGGAGTGGTGTCCCATCCTCGGTTGCCAAGCGAACGCATCCGGGATGGGATACTTTGATCACTTGGAAAGGTCCTTCCCAGCTGGGGGAGAGTTTGTTTAACCCTTCGCGAGTTTGTATTCTCCAACCCTCTATTTTGGTGCCTTTAGTAGGCTTAGTCTTTCCAGCAATTGTAATTTTATTTATTTATTTATGTGCAGAAAAATAAGATTGTCTAGAACCGACGGGGCCAAATTTGCTCAATGTATTTCCAGGATCATAATACAAATATTTTGTAGTGTAAGTAATATATTAATATGATAGGGTATGTAGATCTTTCTACACAGAAATGAAAAAATGTCTATGGATGCAGATATAGGCTACGAGCATAAATGCATACATATGCGTAGCCGAGTGTAGCGAGTTTTTTTTAAGTGGATCCAGGAATTTTTTTGAATAGAAAGTCAATGTATCTAACCAATTTTTTCACAGGTAGCACCAGATCGCCTTCCTCAAGCTGTCGGCTATGAACATGCCTTTGGTGATAGCGCCGAAGAGCTTGGCGGTATCAGGCATTCCGAACAGCTGCTCGGCACCTTCCCTCTTCAAGGAGGTCAAGGTCTTCGCGCCGGAGCTGGTCCTGCGTGGCATCATCGAAGGTCCGGACCTGGAGCGACCCCAAGGTGATTTATGGAGGAAGGACTGCTTCAGCTTCGTACACAAGGAAGAAGGGTGTCTCTCCAGTTGACCGGTTTGGAGTTGTCCTGTTGGCCCATAGAGTGGGCGGACGTTGTTCGATCCAGTTGGCTCCATGTTTTTTCAGGCGCTCATATGTGCGCATCTTGAGTCCTTTTAGGATTTCTGCATTTGCTCTCTCGGCTTGGCCATTGCTTGTCGGGTGAGCTACGAAAGCGTAGCTGACTTGGATGTCGAGGTCTTCGCAATTTCCTTGCAATGCAGAGCTTGTGAACTGGGTCCCATTATCAGTTATGATCTTGTTTGGGACTCCAAATCTGCATACGATGGACTACAAGAAGTTGATAGCTGATTGCTTGTTTATTGTCAAAACTAGAGTTGCTTCCGGCCATTTGGTGAACTTGTCCATGGCAACGTACAGGAACTTATAACCTCCGACGGCTCTTGGGAAAGGTCCCAAGATATCCATCCCCCACACAGCGAAAGGCCATGTAGGAGGTATCATTTGTAGAGGCTGAGCCGGTGTGTGAATTTGTTTTGCATGGAACTGGCATGCTTCGCATTTCTTCACTAGCTCAGTTGTATCATGGAGCGCTGTAGTCTAGTAAAAGCCATGCCGGAAGGCTTTACCGACCAGCATGCGGGAGGACGCGTGGTTCCCACACTCGCCTCCATGGATTTCTACGTGGAGCTCGCAGCCTTCTTCCCATGTAATGCACCACATTACGACGCCGTTGGCACCACGCCGGTAGAGATCCCCTTCTACTAGTGTGTATCTTTTAGCCAATTTGACTATTCGGTCAGCGGATACATTATCTTCAGGAAGGAAATTGTCTTTCAAGTAGCTCCGGATCTCCAAGATCCATGCATCAGAGCTAGCTTGAGGATTTGAGTCTTGCGTGTTGGGTTGCTCGGAGCTTCCTGCAGCACCTACGACCCTTGATGGATGCCATAGTAACAGGGCCATCGGGACCACCAGCTTCGAGGTGCTAGTCTCACCCCCTTCGCTCAGTTCGGCATGCTGAGCTGTAGGTTTAGACAACCTCCGGATGAAGGTTCCGTCGGGAGCCGGAGCCCCGGTTGAAGCTTTCGTTGAGAGTTCGTCGGCTTCAGCGTTGTTGAGACGCTGAACATGGCAAAGATCCAGGACGTCGAAGTCCTTCTGAAGCTTCTGGACTTCAAGTAGGTATGCAGCTAGTTGAGGGTTGGTGCAGCAACATTCACCTTTGACTTGTTTTACAACAAGCTATGAATCACCCTTTACCAACAGCTACTTGACACCATACGATAGTGTCACCTTGAGTCCATAAATTAGTGCTTCATACTCCTCCATGTTGTTGGTCGCCTTGAAGTCAAGGTGCACCATGTATTTAACCTTATCCCCGGTTGGAGCGAGGAGAAGGATTCCAGCTCCGGCCCCCTACTTCTGCACGGAGCCGTCGAAGTAGAGAGTCCAGTGAGGCTCAGTGAAGACCAGAACCTTGGGTTCCGACTTCTACTCACTGGGGCCCCCAGGATTTGATGGAGAGGGGGTCCATTCCGCCACGAACTCCGCCAATGATTGACTCTTGATCGCCTGTCTTGGAACGAATTCAAGGTCGAACTCGGCTAATTCCGCTGCCCACTTTGCAATGTTCCCAGTGGAATTGGGGTTATGCAAGATTGCACGTAGTGGATAAGAGGTTACCACTGAAATCTTGTGAGCTTGGAAGTAGTGTCGGAGCTTCCTAGAGGCAATAAGAACTACGTAGAGCAGCTTATGCACCTCCAGGTACCGAGTCTTGGCATCATGGAGTACTTCACTGATGAAGTACATTGGGTGTTGGACCGTCTGGACCCTCCCGAAGGGGCCCGAAGCTTCCTCCTAATCTACCCGGACCCTCCCGGAGGCATCCGAACCTTGTTCGGGGACCTCCGGGTTCCGGTTGGAGGAACCCGGAGCTTCTTCTGAAGTGACCCGGACCTTCCTGGAGGGGTCCGAATCTTGTTGCTCAGTAGCAGTGACTCCTTCATTTGATGGAGATGGATCCTTCGGCATCTCGCCTTGAGGATCAGGGTCTGGGAGCTGGGACCCAGACTCGACTTCAGGTAGCTCCGGACCCTGCCGAGTGGGTCTGGATTCCTGAACTGGAGATGGTTCTAGTCTTTCCGCAACCAGGACCATGCTGACAACTTCGTCAGTTGCCGAAATGTAAAGCAGGAGTGGCTCACCAGGGTTCGGAGCTACCAAGGTTGGTAGGGTGGTGAGGAGCTGCTTTAACTCCTGGAATGCCTTTTCTGCTTCTTCAGACCATTGGAATGGTCCGGACTTCCTCAATAGCTTGAAGAAGGATAGCGCCTGTTCTTCCAGTCTTGAGATGAACCGGCTGAGGGCATCTACACATCCAGTCAGCTTCTGGACGTCCTTGATGCGGGCTGGTGGCCGCATGTCTTCAATAGCTTTTATCTTTGTCGGGTTTGCTTCTATTCCTCGGTGGTTCACCAAGAAACCAAGAAGTTTTCCGGAGCTAACCCCGAAGACACACTTGTCCGGGTTCAGCTTCGTGCGAGTGACTCACAAGTTGTCGAAGACAGCTTGCAAGGTGTCAAGGAATGACTCCTTGTTCTTGATCTTGATGATGATGTCATCGACATACACTTCCACTACATCTCTAATAAGCTCTCCAAAAGTTTTGTACATAGCTCGTACAAATGTTTAAGCAACGTTTTTGAGACCATGGCATGGCAGTGTAACAATATAATCCATCTACTGTGATGAAGGAGGCATGCTCTTCATCTTCCCTAGACATTCTGATTTTATAGTACCCAGAATATGCGTCTAGGAAACACAGTAATTCACACACGGAGGTGGAATCCACTATCTGATCTATTCTAGGTAGTGGGAATGGATCTATTGTACATTCCTTATTTAGTGTAGTGTAGTCGATACACATCCGAAGCGTCCCGCCAGCCTTGGGTACAACGACTGGGTTTGCCAGCCATTTTGGGTGGAAGATTTCTCAGATGAATCCAGCTTCGAGCAACTTCTTCACTTCTTGACGTATGAAGTTCTGTCGCTCTACTGATTGCTTGCGAGGCTTCTGATGTATAGGCTGAGCGTCGGGATAGATCTTCAGATTATGCTCGATCACTTCCATAGGGATCCCAGGCATTTGTGATGGTTGCCAGGCAAACACGTCGACGTTAGCCCGGAGGAAAGTGATGAGCGCGAGTTCCTATTTGTCACACAGAGCTCCCAATATACGGGTGGTCTAAGCGGCATCGGAACCGATTTGGACGAATTTGATGGTATTGTCGGTGTCGCCGCTTGGTTGCACGCGAGGTGTAGAGGTTGAGCCTCGATGACGAATGCTCGGGGGTTTCAGATCTTGCTCCTTTCCGGATTCTTCCTCCTGCGCTATAGCAAGCGCGTGGAGTTCTTCCAGAGCAGTAACTCCGACGGTGCGATCTCCGCAGATCCGAAGAACACCAGCAGGTATTGGCATCTTCAACACCAAGTAGCCATAATGGGCGACATCCATGAATTTGTACAAGGATGGCCTGCCCAAAATGGCATTGAATGGTAAGTTGATCTGCGCAACGTTGAAGACCAACTTCTCAGTACGGTAATTCTCCCGGGTCCTGAAGGTCACTAGAAGAGTAATGGCACCAAGTGGGGTTATGGCCCCCAGACCTACTCCAGAGAAAGGTCGAGAGGGGCGAAGGTCCAAAGGTCGGAGCTGAAGCTTGACAAAATCATCAAAGCTTATGAGGTTCAGCCCCGAACCTCCGTCCACCATCACATAGTGGAGTTGGATGTTGTTGATGGTCGGAGATACCATGAATGGGATTTGGCCAGCTCCGATCATATTCCGAGGGCAGTCTGAAGCATCAACAGTGATGGCAGTGTCCATCCACTTCCGGTGCGGCTCCGCCCTGGCAGTAGGAGCTACTGAGGCCATGTCGTGCCACATGGTCTTGAGGACACGGCGGGAGGTGATGTCCAACGAACCACCAAAGATGGTGTTCATGGTTTTCTGACGTTCATTGTCGGAGACGTCGAAGTCATCGTCGACGTAGGTGTAAACAGCCTTCAAGACCTTTTTAGGGTCTTGAAAGCCTAACTCCTCTTCAGCTGGAGCTTCATCGACTTTCTATTTTCCTTCCCTTTGACTGAAAGGAACTTCTTCTCGGCGCTTGTTGTAGCGCTCGACAAGTTTCTGGACCTCCCGACAGTCTTCCAGATTATTGCTGTTCGACTTATGTATAGGACACCACATCTTGGTGCTGCCACCGTCTTCAGATGACGGCTGAGGTCGTTTCTCGGGGTGTGGCCCCCGACCACCGGAGCTGCGGCAGCTGTAGCAGTAGGTGTGTCGGTCGACGACTTTTTCTTGCCATTGGACTTTTTCTTCTTTTTGCCACTCCCGGAGGTAGTGGCTTCAACCTTGGAGGATTTTTTGTTATCCTCCGGAGGTGGTTGGGAGTGCATTTCATTGCCCTCCGTAGCTTTGGCGCATTTGTCTGCCAAGCTGAAGAGTACCGTGATGCTGGTGATATCCTTGGTCGCCAACTTCTCCAGCATCTTCTTGTCTCGTACGACCTGTCTAAATGCCACAATAACAGAGGCGCTGGAGATAGAAGGAATAGTGTTTTGTACCTTGGAGAACCTCTGGATGAAGGACCGCAGGGACTCTCCGACTTCTGCTTGACAGCAAAAAGGTCCAGTTCGGTGCCTGGTTGGGTGTATGAACTCCCAAAATTGACGGTGAACTGTTGGCACAGTTCCGCCCAACTGTTGATGGAGTCGGGTGGAAGGCTCATGAACCAGGACCTAGCGGTTCCAGTCAAAGCCACGGGGAAATAGTTGTCCATTATGGCCTCGTTGCCTCCGACCGCAAGGATTGCAGTGGAGTAGATTTGGAGAAACTCAGCGGGATTGACAGTCCCATCAAATTTCTCTGACAGGTGAGGCCGAAACTTTTGTGGCCATCTGCCATGCATAGGTGCATCGCCAGGGCAGAACAACCTCCTCCTACTCCCTCAGGAGCAGGAATGTCTCGAGCCTCTCGCCTTTCGCGAGCGCGCTCGATATGGACGCGACCATCTAGTTGACGGTAATGGCGATCAAGCTCCGCCTGGAGGTCGTGAGTTGAAAGCTTGGTTACTGTATGGGTGCGTCGCGCCCCGGAAGGCAGCGACGTTGCTTGTTGCGACACAGCACGCCTCCTATGTTGGGAAGCGTGCAGACCAAGTCTGCCCGACACGGTCCGGTGCTGGGACAGGGCACGCACCGAGGGGGGAGCACCTTGGTTGCTGATGCGATCGGCTGCTGCTACAACCAAATTTTCCACATCAGCCCTCCACTGCTCCATTGCACCTTGGGATGCACCTGGAGGTGGTGGGCGTTGGAGAAGAGCACGCGCGGCATGGAGCACATGTTCAGGTTTGTTGTTAGCCGATGCCGTGACCAACGCAGACGCCCCATCCCGCTGTCCAGCTCGATTTGCCGGTGCGGACGGTGGCGGCGGAGGCACGACTCCTGTTGGAGCCACAGCACCTGCTAGCTGCTGCACGTTAGAGGGATTGCCTCCAGCAGGTTGTGTTGCAGGGTTGCCGTTGGACGATCCAGCAGCAGAGTTCACCATCTTTGAATCTCAGGCACACCCATACCTGGCGCGCCAACTGTCATAGTGTTGTTCCGGCAATTCTCCTGATACTATTGTTGGTAGCTCGTAGGTATTGGGTGCGCAGAGATTCAGAACACGATGGCAAGTTGACACAAGTATTTACGTGGTTCGGGCCGCCTGAGCGTAATACCCTACTCCATGGGGTGTGTAATTGTTGTATTGAACATCTCAGAGTCGAGAGCTTCCCGAGAGGAGAGCGAGAGCAGAGAGCAGAAAAAACCCCTCTGTGTATCGCCGACCAGTCCTTTTATAGTACAAGGACTGGTCGTTACACCGTTAGCCTTACCTGACATGTGGCCCTGGCGGTTACTGATGCTTAATACACAATTAATAAGGTTAATTACCCTTAATAGCGTGGTAACGGGCCTTGACAGTGCTGTTACTAGTATTAAGGGCCTTCCGATCGTGTGTCATTAATATGGTATTAATGACACTTAATGGGGTCTTGAAGTCTTTGATTGCCCCTTGAAGGTTCGAGCCGTTGGGGGTCCACCAGTCTGATTGTTGAGGCTGATGGTCTGGCTGTTGGACACGTGGCAGCTTTGGAGCTTTTCGTCTGGGACGGGTAGGTCCGGTGTAGATGTACACATGTCAGTACCGGAGCTTCCCTCTGTCGGGGGTTAGGTCCGGGGGTGCCGCACAGGTGTTTAGCCCGAAGCTATCCCATGTGTGGGATGTAGGTCCGGTTGCAGTATACACATGGCAGCACCGGGACTAACCATAGATGGGAGGCAAGTCCGGTCTCGTATGACACATGGGGCCTTTGCAGGTTTTCAACTCAGACATGTGAAGTTCATTTGGTTTTTTCATAGTCCCAAGGGGTATCGGTACGCAGGGTACCGACAAACATGATTTATGAAAATCCATGTCAACATGGGCCACTTGGGGAATCATTTCACTAAGAATCATGAGGGTTCTTCCTTTCAAACAACAACTCCGATGGCTACCATTGACAAGGTCAAGGGTTAAATCAATATCACCCTTGTAATCAAGGAGGCTATGAGGATTTGAAGGGATTTAAGTTAAACTAGCCTACCTTGAAGTATCTAGTCCATGGCCAAGCAATAAATCAAGACTAGATAAAGCCCTTGTCCTAGGAAAACAAAATTAACGAGCATTCAAAAATCCAAGATACCCTACAATCACTTGTTGGGAATCCTAAGATACGACCAAGCCCATAGGGCAAGTGACATTGTGGATGAAGCATTTCTTGTTTGATTGTGGAGTCCACATGTCATCATGCCCAAGGAAACCTTTGATCTATGATCAAAGTATGGGTTAACTCCAAAGAATATCAAGAAGGTCGAAGTGATACCCCTAAAGAATAACAAGCCTCATAAGAAGAATATCTTCAAGAGGGAGAAAGCTGTCACTACATCAACAAGTCTTTATCAAGATGACGAAGAGGCTAGGACGATGATATGGTTAACATGTCCAACTGACATGCCAAATGAGATTTGGCATATCAATCAAGAGAAGTTGTCCACATCTTAACCTTCAGGATTGGACAACAAATCATCAAGCCAAACTGGACGAAGGTAAGTCCCACTCATCAGACTTCAAAAATTTGTTGAGTCCTTGCCAATAGGTTAATTGGTAGTTATGTCATATTTGTTTTCCTAATTGCATATTTGAATTCCCCATCAATCTTTGCATTTGCATTTAGCATGTTTGAATTTTCACACTTGCATGTTGGAAAATAAAATTTCCAACCGTCATAAAACAAAAAATTTGAATTAGGAAATAAATTTATTTGGATATGAACCTTGGGTGTAACCACTTGAATTCATCTTCCTAATTCATACCAAAAATATTTCCTTTAATATTCATTGCATTTGCAAGTTGTTTTAAGTTGGGCAAAACAATTTGAAAAAGGGTACAACATGCTTTTGAGCTAACGTAACCCGTTTTTGAGTTGTTTTGTTTGTTCTTGATTTCAGTGCGGCTAGGACAAAATTTGTAAAGAGGTTGGAAGGCCTCATCAAGCGCATATCCCTCCATCAATCTCATTTTAAGTTCATGGTGGAGGAATGCTCAAGATGGTGGTCCAATGGAGGAACAAGATGAAGCTCATTCAACTTCAACCTCAACTTGGCAGAAGACATTGAACATGAAGGCTACACCAAAATTCATGGTCGTGAATTTTTCACAAGCGACCTTCAACCTGGACTGCTCTTTAATTGAGGTACAAGTTTAAAATTTTCTGTCGTTCGAATTGCGTTAGGATTGAATGATTTTTGCTTACATTGGTAAGGAAGGTTTACACCTTCTCATCATTCAACTCCTATGCATCATCACGAGAGTAAGTGCTGGCATTGCTCTTTTTGATTATTCAAAAAAAAATGTCACCTTACTTTGGAATGAACTTAAACAAGTACCTAAAATTTCATAAGCATTACTAAAATTGACTTAAACATTTTCTTCCTAGGTAATGCTTATGGAATGACTTAGTGGTTGAATTGGTATGTAGAAACCTAGGAACGGTGATATCCACAATTTTGATTTGAAACTCATTCATGCATGGATCACTAAATTTCAAATTCCTAGGCAAGAAACTAAAAAAGTTTAGGAGGATAAAATGAGAATCTTGTTGTCGTAATCCACATGATAAATATTTGCTCTTTTAAAAGCTAACCAATTCCACAAGCGTTGGTGTTTATTTGTATGCAGGTGAGTTTAGACACAAAATACCAAGACATGCAGGGAGTAATCTGTAAAATTGGATTTCGACGAATCAGGCGATGCCACGTGTCACCACATGGATCAAATGGTCCACAAACAGAAGTATCTAAGGCCATTCAATGGTGTAGCACAAATATCAGTCAATGGGACCTACCTGGCAGAGACCTGGAGGAAGAATACCGCAAAAGGAGCCAAGACCAGGTTGGCCGACCCCCCCTAGTCGACCGACTAGGTCCTGGCGCCTTTCATGATCAAACGCCACGTGCTGGCTCCTCCCGGCTTGAAGAGGTCATGAGTGATTGATTTGCGTGCATTTGGTGACATGAACCGACCCTTACCCCCCCCTATAAATAGTACCCCCACAACTCACTTCACACACACACACACACACACACACACACACACACACACACACCAAAAGTTGAGAATAGAATACCACTCCAAATGTTTAGAGTAGTCCTAGAGGCTGCCAAGTAGACGGAGAGTGTGGTGAGAGTTTAGGAGAAGGAGGTTTGGGCTTGTCAAGTCCCTCTTCTACACTTGTATCAAGACAAAGGTGTACTCAAATCAAGTAAGCCCTTTGTGTATTCAATTCAATTTTAATTCTCAATTCATAGTAGTTTGCACAAGTAGTTACTTGTGGGTTCATTGCTTTAATTTATTAGAGTCTCTAGTTGTAGTTTTATGTTCGAAACAACTAGAGTTGTGTTTTAGAACGTAAGCATTGTGCATACATTAGAAATCACCAGTGAATATCTCATAGACCCACGGATTGAAGAGGTAGGCAGTAGGTGGTGACAGCCCTATCTGTCCTTGGTAATCCTCCATGTTCGGCTATGCCATAGGCTCTTGGTGGGAGTCGTCCTAGTATTGCTAGGGGTAAATCCGTGCCCGAAGCAACCAGCTATTGCAAATTCTTTTGAATTAGAATCAATACTTTATAATCCTCTCTCTTCCTTGCCTACAAAACAACTTTGTGTTCTTGGGTGAATTAGTTCGTAAGATTATACAACGTTCCTTGGATTCAATACCCTTGGAATACTCTCTTATGAGGAAGTGCTACATGACAGGTTCTGTGCGCTTGCAAATTTTTATTTGTGACGTAAGAAACATCAACAAGCATTTATGGCGCCGTTGTCGGGGAACAGTCGCTATTAATCTTCGAACTTTGCTCACCCTCCTAATTACTTATTTTATCTTTCCTTTTATTACCACCACCACCTATATGGAGCAGCCAACCATTCTTTCATATTCTTCCCAAAGAGCAAGTTCTATGAGCCACCGCCTTCGGCGGAACCCATTTGATCTACTAGGTATGAACTTCGCCTTGGCTTTATAGCCATGGTTCGGGAGCAATCCTTCTTAGGAACATATTGTGAAAACCCTTACCACCATCTAAGAGAGTTCGAACAATTGTGTTCATGCCTTATAATCAAAGTTATGACACAAGAACCTCTCAAGTGGAAGTTGTTTCCTTTTTCCCTCAAGGAAAAAGCCAAATAATGGTACGACCACAATTTTGGGAAGCAAACAGAAATTGGAACAAGTTACGAGACAAATTTGTCTTGCTTTCTTTACAATTGCCCAAATTGTTTCCTTACAGAAGGAAGTACTATGCTTCCAGCAGATGGAGAAGGAATCCATAGGTGCAGCTTGGGATAGATTTTCTCTTTTTAGAAATTCCGGCCCAGATTTGTTTATCCCCGATCTGTTGCTTTTGCAACACTTCTGTATGGGATTGAACAAAGAGTCTGCCCTACATCTTGACATTAGAGCTGGAGTTTCTTTCTTCCATAAGACACCGGAAGAGGGCAAGGATCTTCTAGACCGAATTCTAGAAAATTCTTCCTTCATTATGGGTCTTAATGAGCCCCCTCAAGAGGAAGTAGTGTCAAGATCCGAGGATAAACCCATGGACAAGGAAGAACTATCTCTTGCCTATCTCAAACCTTGCCGGATGAATCCTCTCCCGAACTAGAAACTATGAAGGAAGAAGAAATTCAACCTTTTGAGTTTCCCTTCTACTTCAAGGAAGATATATTTGAAGATTTTGGAAATACCTCGAAGTAATGTTGCCATAGGAAACCATCATTACTATTAACTCCACCTGACCCACTTGATGGAGTGTTCATTCAATACACGGTCAAAGAGTTAACCTTTATTTTAAGTAGGGAATGGACTGCAGAAGTTGAGTAGTCACCCGAAATGACCTCACCTTTGGCAACTATTCTATGTTTTATTAGAGGGACACCAATGAAGGTCCTATACAACCTCACTGTTTAAGCAAATCTCATTTTCAATTCTTGCGCTCTCGCCATTTTGGGCGATGCGCCATTGGCACCAACATGTAAATCCTTCCGAGCTTCTTTCGGAAACATCATTGAAGGATGCGGGGTATTGCAAAAAGTGTCTGCAAGACACAAAGATGTTGAGGCAATCCTACATTTCCATGTGTTCGAAATACAAGATTTTGACATTATGATTGGCATTCCCATTGAGAAATTTCTCATGGAAATTCCCTTGGAAGGAAGCCTCAATGTCAAACTTGGAGGGAGGAAATTCTCAACTCCTATCCTGCATTCCAAGAACACATCCGCAGAATCTCCCATCCAAGATGAGCCTTTAGAGGAGGTTAGAACTCTTCAATTCTTAGCTCCTCCTAAAATTGAAGGAGAAGAAGATTTCATCCAAGAGGAGGATGAATTTAAGGAGGCAATTGAATTGCCAAAAGAAGAATGCTTCCCAAAACCTCCTATTGAGTTAAAAATTCTACCCCCAAGCCTACGTTATGCCTTTCTAAATGGCGATTTGGAAGCCGCTGTCATTATAAGTGACAAGCTTTCAGATGATGAGACACTCAAACTCATTGCAATGCTACAAAAGCATAGAGCTATTTTTGGCTATTTATCAGAGGATCTCAAGGGTATTAGTCTAGCATTATGCACCCATTGCATTCCCATTTACGCCGAGAGTGTCCCTTCAAGGGAACCTCAAAGGCGATTGAATAATGCGATGCAGAAAGTTGTCATGAAGGAAGTCTTGAAACTTCTGCATGCCAAGATTATCTACCTTGTCCCTCATAGTGAATGGGTAAGCCCAGTTCAATTAGTGCCCAGGAAGGGAGGTATGACAGTCGTTCAAAATGAGAAGAATTAATTAATTCTTCAATGAACCATCATCACGGGTAGGAGGATCTACATAGATTACCAAAATCTTAATAAGGCTACATGGAAGGATCATTTTCCACCGCCCTTCATTGATGAGATGTTAGAGCAGTTGGCAAAACACTCCTACTTTTGTTTCCTTGATGGGTATTTAGGTTATTCTCAAATCTCAATTCACCCCGACGATCAAAGTAAGACCACATTCACATGTCCCTATGGAACGTATGCCTACCGACGTATGTCATTTGGACTGTGCAATGCTCCTGCCTCTTTTCAAAGATGCATGATGTCTATCTTTTTTGACATGATTGAGGAGATCATGGAAGTTTTCATGGATGATTTCTCCATCTATGGGAAAACTTTTGATCATTGTCTGGAAAATTTAGACAAGGTCTTACAAAGATGTCAAGAGAAGGACCTCGTACTTAATTGGAAAAGTACCATTTGATGGTCCGTGAGGGCATGATTCTTGGACACTTAGTGTCTGAGAGGGGGGGTAGAGGTGTACAAAGCAAAGATTGAAGTCATTGAAAAACTTCCACCTATCAATGTTAAGGGAATTCCCAGCTTTTTAGGTCATGCACGGTTCTATCGGCGATTTATCAAAGATCTCTCAAAAGTCGCTAGACCCCTCACTAACCTATTGGCTAAGGAAGCTCCCTTTGATTTCGATGACGAATGTCTTAAATCATTTGAAACTCTCAAAAAGACACTCATCTCAGCTCAAATCATTCAACCTCCAGATTGGACGCTGCCATTCAAAATCATGTGTGATGCTAGTGATTTCGCTGTTGGTGCAGTTCTAGGCCAAACAAAAGATAAAAAGCATCATGCAATAGCCTATGCTAGCAAAACTCTAACATGAGCTCAACTCAATTATGCTACAACTGAAAAAGAGCTATTGGCGGTAGTTTTTGCTACCGATTATTTTAAGCCTTATCTGGTTGGAGCCGAGGTCATAGTCTATATAGACCATGGTTCCTTGAAGTATTTGCTCACCAAAAAAGGATGCTAAACCAAGGCTAATCTGTTGAATTCTTCTACTCCAAGAGTTTGACTTAGAAATCAAGGATAAGAAGGGAGTACAAAATTTCGTGGTAGATCATATCTCACTTATGGAAGTCACCCAAACCATGGACATTCCTATCAATGACTACCTACAAGATGATATGCTTCTCAAGGTGACTTACTCTCACCCTTGGTATGCGGATATCGTGAACTTCATGGTCACAGGATACGTACCACCAGGAGAAAACAAAAAGAAACTCATCTATGAGAGTCGTAGACACCTTTGGGATGACCCGTACCTCTATCGAGTTTGTGCCGATGGCCTTCTTTGAAGGTGTGTCCCATCAATTGAAGGCACCAAGATTACTGAGAAATGCCATGCTAGCCCCTATGGTGGCAATTACGGTGTTTACCGTACCCAGGAAAATTTTTGGCAAAGTGGATTCTATTGGCCTTCTATGTATGAAGACACAAAAGAATTCATTCGCAAATGTTGGAAATGCCAAAGGCATGGAGGAATCTTAGCTCGCAATGCGATGCCCCTAACATATAATCTACAAGTGGAATTATTTGATGTGTGGGGTATTGATTTCATGGGACCTTTCTCGGGGTCCTATGATTGCGAGTAGATTCTGGTGGCTGTAGATTATGTGTCAAAATGGGTATAAGCTTTGCCATGCAAGAATGTTGATTCCAAGCAAGCTAAGAAAATGTTCCATGAGATCATTTTCCCACGCTTTGGCACTCCTCGTATGGTCATAAGTGATGGACGGTCTCTTCATAGATAAGACCTTCCGAAACTTTTATACAGAGCTTGGTGTCCAGCATAACATCGCTACCCCATACCACCCACAAACAAGTGGTCAAGCAGAAACATCTCATAAGCAAATTAAGAATATTCTGCAAAAGACCGTCTTGGAAATGGGAACAGGATGGGAGCATAAGCTACCCGACACATTGTGGGCATATCGTACTGCCGACAAAACTCCTATTGGCATGTCTCCTTTCCAACTTGTCTATGGGAAGACTTGTCATCTTCCTGTAGAACTGGAACATAGAGCCTATTGAGCCATTAAGCGGTTGAACATGGACCTTCACGAAGCAGGAAAACATCGATTGAAGCAACTCTTCGAGTTGGAAGAATGGAGACATAAGGCATACCATAGTGCCAAAATTTACAAGGAAAGAACTAAAATGTGGCACGATAAGAGGATTACTACTAAAGAGTTCAAACCCGGAGATAAAGTTCTACTCTTCAATTCTAGGATTTAACTCTTGGGACATGGGAAGCTCAGAAGTAAATGGGAAGGTCCCTTCATTGTAGTAGAAACCTCAGCTCATGGAGCAATCACACTCCAAGGTGATGATGATGAGCTATTTAAAGTGAATGGGCACCAACTCAAATTATTTCTTGAATCCAAAGAGTAGGAGGTGGATAAGGAAATTGATATGATAAATCTTATTGATTTTCACGCCGTTTCTTTAAATTCTATCTAAATTCCCCGCGTCCAATTAATGGGCCCATCCAATTATTCATCTATGTGGCCCATTAAGCCAACCCACGAAAAACTAGCCCGAACGGAGCCAGGAAGGGTTTGGCCGAACCTAGGTTCGGCCGACCTCCTCCTTGCGTTGTCAGCTTTCTATTTTCTCGTGCGGACTCTCCCGACGTATCCCAACAAGAATCTTGGTGCTATCATGTTTTCCCCGCTTATATATTGACAGGAACAGAGAGGAGAAACTTGCACCATCCAGAAAAACCCTTCTCCTTTTTCTCCCATCCAAGTCATGGCTGACAAGAATATTGGGCCTCATCCTCACTCTAGCTCAACTTTCAACTTAAGCGGAGACATCACGCCGGCCAAAGACAATTCCCCCTTCCTTTGGAGTCTGTCATGGCATTAGATGTCGTACCTCTCGCCATGATGCCGCCACCGATGACAACTTCGTGTGGGCGTAGCACCACGCCTCATGGTACTGCAAGGTCGCTCTCCCCTCAGAGGACGCCCATGAAGTCGACGATGCCTGCACGTCGTCCGACTACGGCTAGCCTTAAGTCAGTCAAGACCTGTATTTTTCATGAAAAAGACGAGCCTCTCCCAATGCTACAGCCTGGCGAGGAGTTCATGTACACTCTGAAGACTAAGGATGGTGGCGTAGTGAGCCACCACTACAAGTCACCTACGTGTACCTCGCTTGAGCGTGTGGGAGACCGCCTTATTATCCATGGGGTGCGCAAGCCCGAAGGAGGCTATGCAAAAGGCTTCTTCAAGCAAATGGATAATTTGGCGATGGAGGAATTTACGGGCTCGTCACCTTCCAAGATTAGGCGTCACCTCTCACCACCTGCCATCAGAGGGCCACCTGGCCAATTTGAGGACAGCGACGGGAAATCTCCTCGTGCCCCAATGTGGCATAGCTTTCTAAGGAGTTAGCTTCTCTCCGTTTGGAGAACAAGAAGCTACCAGACTTAGTGGCTGAAGGGCCCATTGAGAGGGCAGAACTGAAGGATGAACTCATATCCTTCAAGGAGGAGATTGATTGTGTTTGTCGTGGCCTAGGCGCCAAGTTGAGGCGCATATGCAATGCCGTTGAGAAGCCCGACATCTACAACGCTCCATAGTTTACATGTCCCGACCGCATAGGATGCTTACTTGCTTAGTTTAGTTTTATTCCAAACTTTTATTTCATTAAATTTTAGATTGAATAATGTAAGCATCCCAATATTGTGAGTTTAATAAAGTGAACTTACCAGTTCATCTAACCCGGCAAAGTTCTCCCTTTAGTTTATCTGTGTTGATTAAAGAATTCAAGCAACAAGTGCCGGGGAGGTACCCCAAATTCGTGAAATCCCGATGTACAAAATTAGCGTAGCATTTCAAAACACATCTCAACCGAACATATGACTCGACACATCGAAACAGAGCAGCAGAAAGGCCAGAAGAGGGACGGCCGAACCGCCTAGTCGGCTGACCTGGTGTGGGCCCTACATAGCTCTATTTCGCTCCACGAATTCAGTTTGGATCTCTTACCCCTGAATATGCATGCTACGTTACTGTTTGAGTTAATTTAATATTTAATATTGAATATGTGAAATCAATTTAACTCAATAGTTAGAGTTTAAAACTTGGTAGTCAAAATTTGCTCGAGCTAAAAATTTGAATACTTTATATTTCGATTTACTGCCTTGTTTATGATTCCCACAAGAAAAATAGGAAAAAACACATCATATAAGTATTTGACTAGTGTGATATGGTAAATGAGTTATTCGAGGAGATATCTCTTCGCTTGAAATTGATTTGATGTTTGCACAATTTGGAGTCTTGAACTTTGTCTGATTCTCTCATTTGAAATTTAAATACCCACCACGGCCATATGATAAAAATTCTTGAAGACCACATCCATATGCCACTTTGCCTTTATTGAACTTTTTCAAACTCATGACCCAATTGAGTGACATGCATGAACCTTTTGACTTAGAAATTCTTATGCACCTTACTCATGCAAAACTTCTCACATTAAGAATTTGCATCCATCATTCATCCACCCAATAAATAAACTCCATACATTTTAGTCATCAATTTATCTCTAGAATAAAAAGGAGTAGAAGACATGGCTACTATCGGAGTTTGGTTCCGGCAATTCTCCTGGTACTACCGTTGGCAGCACGCGGAGTTTGTAGTTCGGTTGTGGGCGCGCGGAGATTCATAACACGATGGCAAGTTGACACAAGGATTTATGTGGTTCGGGCCGCCTTAGCGTAATACCCTACTCCACGGGGTGTGTAGTTGTTGTATTGAGCGTCTGAGAGCTTGTGGGCTTGTGTTCGAGCAGAGTCTGGAAGAGTCTCCCCTGTGTATCGCTCGACCAGTCCTTTTATAGTACAAGGACTAGTCATTACATCGTTAGCCTGGGCCTACATGTGGCCCTGGCGGTTACTGATGTTTAATACACAATTAATGAGCTTAATTACCCTTAATAGGGTGGTAATGCGCCTTGACAGTGCCATTACTGGTATTAAGGGCCCTCCGATCGTGTGCCATTAAGATGGTATTAATGACAATTAATCGGGTCTTGAAGTCTTTAATTGCCCCTTGAAGCTCCAAGCCATTGGGGGTCCACCAGTATGCTTGTTGAAGTTGAAGGTCCGGCGGTTGGACACATGGCAGCTCTGGAGCTTACCGTCTCGGACGGGTAGGTCCGGTGCTGTTGTACATGTGTCGGTACCAGAGCTTCCGTCTGTCGGGGGTTAGGTCCGGGGGTGCCGCGCATGTATTTACCCCGGAGCTTTCCCATGTGTGGGATGTAGCTCCGGTTGCAGGATACACGTGGCAGCACTGGGACTAACCATAGAATGGAGGCAGGTCCGATCCCGTATGACATGTGGAACCTTCGGAGGTCTTCAACTCAGACAGGTGAAGTTCCTTTGCTCTTTTTGCGGTCCCGAGGGGTAGTCGGTACGCAAGGTACCGATAGTGGCCCTTTGGGCCCACCTCTGGGAGATACCTTTTGGATGAAGTCATTCTGCTGGACGTGGGTCCATCCTTTAGTTTTTGAGCCGTGTCTTCAAGGGTCTTTGGAGGTGCCGTTGGTAATAGTTCGCAGTTAAACCATCACCGCGTGGCATATCCAGGATGTGGCAGGTGAGATCTAAGCGTGCGGATCTCACGCAATTGAAGGTCGCAGGTTCCCGATACGAAAACTGTATCGGTTCTGCGCGCCCTGTCAGGCTGCCGCCCTCGGGCTTCCCGCTTCTCATGATGACAACTGTTCGCCTGGGGTAAGGACCTCGACTTGATCGTCGGGGTGGCCCCGAGCCCCCTTGTCATTGGCAAGGTGAAGTTTTTGAACTGTATTGTCGGCTCCTCTACGGTTTCCATCCAAGCGTTGCCGGGGCTTACTTAAGAAGGAAAGTACGCTCTGTTTGGGGATTCTTTACGCCTTCATTTGAACTTGCGCTCGAATCCTCCAAACTTTCGCTTGCTTTTCATCTCTCGCCCCACTATGTTGTGATGAAGTTAGGACTCCCCAAGAGCCACATTGGGAGCAAGAAGGAGTTGTCTAGGGTCCGGACCTACATGGGTTGGTCCAGTGACTCCTTCAACAACGACATTCGGTGTGGCAATCTTCCCTTTGAGAAGGAGCGAGCCAGAGATATGGTGTACTTCCTTGGGTACACCATGGCGGGTTTGATCTCGCCTTTCTCCACTTTCTTTTTGATGCTGCTTGATTTCTATGGTCTGCAACTTTACCATCTCGGCCCCCACTCAATCTTGCTGGTGGAAACTTTCGTCCACTTTTGCGAGATGTGGGTGGGAGTGCCCCCTTTCGTGGAGTTGTTCTGGACTTTCTTCACTGTCCACCCCACCGGGAAGAGTGATGAGTTCATCGGCTTCTACTACTTCGTGAAGCAGAAAAACTCCCCACTCAAGTACTTGAGGTCCTTTCCTTCCGGCAAGTTGGACGACTGGAAGAAAGACTGGGTGGTCATCACCGTCGAGGGACACGAGAGGTTGGAACTGCCTGAGGCCTCCCCCGCGTCGACATCGGCATTTGGAGTGAAGTGCCAGAGCTGTCAAGGGAGTACAGGCCCATTCTGGACAGAATCCATGAGTGTGTCTAAGGTGGGGTGACCCCTCAGATGGTCTTCGACAATTTCTTGATGAACAGGTGGGCCCCGTTGAGGGCTAGGGGGCGACCTGCCTGGGCCTTCAACAGTGAGATGGATACCAACCGCATTGAGGTTGGTTCGTGTAACACCCTCATTTTCATGCATCATGCTCTGCATACACTCATATACATGTTTAACATTAACCCACATAAAGAGGAACGAGTCTAAAATTCATTTAGAGCAAAACCGCACTTAAAATGCAGGAAAGTGCGGACTAGTCCGATTTTGCTGAGGACTAGTCCAATTTCTCTCTGACTAAAAACGAACATGTCCGTTTTTGCTGCGGATTAGTCCAATTTTGGCTCTGGAAACTTTCGGACTTGTCCGATTTTGTGCGGACTAGTCCGATATTCCATGAATCCTTGAAAATTTGCTAAGTCCCTGGACTTTTCCGGACTAGTCTGGTGTTCCAGCGGACTTGTCCGTTTTCCTCTCTGATTCAAAGTCAGACTTGTCTGATGTTTGGCCAGACTTGTCCGATTTTCTCTCTGGACGACTTCGGACTAGTCCGGTCCTTTCCGGACTTGTCTGATATTTCGTGACTCCGAGTTGATCTTTTGTTTTACGACTTGTTTCTTGGGTTTCACATTAAGTGGGCCTAGGGACGTCGTGCCTAACTCATTTAGAGCCCATGTGGGACTCTAAACCGGCCTCTACTCATCCCAAACTCGAAATCCATCTAACCCTAGCCTCCACCTCTATATAAACAGTCCCACCCCTTGGATTGACATCTATTTGCAACTTTTCCACCCACCTAACCCTAGTTCGTGGGGAGCCACCATCAAGGAGGGAGGAGAAGATCCCAAGCAAGAAGAAGAAGAGGAGGAAACGAAAGAGGATCAAGATCTCCACCAAGTTTCGCTCTTCACCACCAATTCATCCCCAAGTTCATCACCAACCCTAGATCACCAAGATCCAAGTGTTACCTCCAAGTTTCTTGATTCATTGGAGTTCTAAACACCTGGTATACCTTGTATTATCTTTTCCTTACGAGAATTCAACCCCTAATCTCTGAATTCACGTCGATCTAGAAAACCCTAATCTTCTGATCTCGTAGAGAGCGGACTTGTCCGGTCCTTAGCGGACTAGTCCGATCTTTCTGGTTAAATTGTGTTGAATTAATTCTAGAATTTGATCTATTCGAATCCAAACCTATATAAACTTGTTAAAAGCTATTAGAACTAGTTAGTTATCATTAAAAGCAATCTATTAACAAGTTCTACCTTGCATTTGCATCAATCATGCATGTCATGTCATATTGAGTAATATTTGTGCACTCTTTGATTGTGTTTCTTGTTTTGTATGTTTATTGTGTGGATTAGACGAATTTGCGCTAGAGAGTGCCGCGGAGGATCTCCAACACCAAGAGTTTGAAGGCTTTGACCCTAATCAACAGCAAGAGCAAGGCAAGTGTCCTTGAAGCATATTGATCTTGTTTTAAAATAAATGTTTTGTTTGTAAATTGCATGCTTGTGTCAATTTGATGGGAACCCTATGATAGGAAGTTTACTAGAATTGTTTAACCACCCTTGTCACCTGGACTTTATGGTAGAGAGTTGGGAAGGGCTTTTTACCTTTTGCTTCGCTTAATCAACTGGGATGGGAAACCAACTATACCACTCAATTTAATTATGCACGGATGAGATTATGGTTAACATGAACAGGTTAAATATGACATGGTAATGGGTTATCTAAGCAAGCCTGGTATGTGGATGGGTTGGATGTTATGGTGGTTTGCTTGCTTTAGATCTAAGGATCGGTTCATGCGAGAATAAACCAGGACTACAGTGCCACCACGAGGCCAAGTATGGGTGTGGCGTAGCTGATTAATTAGGGCTTTGCTAGTGCTATTTGGACCATTATGGATGCTCGGGGAAGGGGTAGTCGGATTGGGTTTGTTGATGATTGGTGGGACTACCCTGGGATATGAATGGCTCAAGAGGGGGCCCTTGGTTGATGATGTGCTCAGTTGGAGGCATCGCCACCGGTGAAACCTCAGTGGGGTCTAAATAAGCTAGTAATCCCTTTGTAAAGGCTATTTTGTGATCTCTTGGCCACACACCGATGGAAGTGTGAGACGGCATAATAGATGTTCTAGTCATCGAAAGGTGATGAAATCACAAACACGTGGGTAAAGTGGTACACACTCTGCAGAGTTAAATAAAACTATCATGATAGCCGCTCCCGGTTATGAGCACCTGGACAACTTCCATGATTAGGAGGTACTCGGTATTGGGATGGTATTTGGGATGATTATGGTTGGTATTATGGTTATGGATTAATTTCTGGTATTGAATATGGTTATTAGCAATGGTGAAATCTAGAATTATTGATGATGGTAGCAAACTCAGATTGGTATTATGGTATTACTTATGATTATGAGGGGATTACTTCACATATATATAATATATTGATTTTCAAACGTTTTAATGTACTTTTCAACACTTTGCCATTATTATTGTCGACATTTGAATCAGCCACATGTCATACTTTCCACACTTGCTGAGTACGACATGTACTCACTCTTGCAATCCCCCCCCCCAACAGTTGCAGGTCAGAATTGGGAATTTAATGGCGATAATGCGGAGTTCCAGGCCGTGTCTACCGTCAGCTTTGCCTGTGGTGTTATTGGAGCTGCGCTATACCCTATTGCTCATGCTGCCTAGCTGTTTAGTTTGCTTAATTAGTTTATTTCCGCTGCAATAGTTGAGTTTGTCATAAATATTCATTAGAGCTTGTATTCGAGGATAATCTGGTTTGTGTAATAAAACTTGGATAATTAATCTTGTCTTGTGGTAATTTTCTGTATACTCTTTTGTGATTGCACTCGTGTATGTGTGATGAACATCCTGGGCACACATATGCATTAGCTTGGTTCATTTTCGGAACCGGGCGTCACAGATTGGTATTAGAGCCACAGGTTGACCGTAGGATGCAACCTAGATAGAATGGACACTCTAGAGCACATAGGAGCACTTAGGAATCGACGAGTTTTTGCTTGGGGTGCTGCTTGCTATATATATTGCTTGCTTGTGTGCTTAATAGAGGATTTTGGGGTGCTTTAGCATTGCCATGTCCACCTAGGCTAGTGTAGCTAGCTGTTTAGTTTCATATCCCTTGATGCATATAGTTGGGGACGTTTTCTAATTCTTACCTATTGCTTTTCTTTAGATGGTGAGGACCCGCAACCAGAGGGATGTCAATGATGAGGAGGAGAACAATGGAGTGCCCCAGAACAACATCGGACAAGGATCTACTCAGGAGCTATCAACATTGAGCAGCTATTGGCTATGCAAAACCAGCTCATGCAGACCATGATACAGACTATGGGACAGCTGCAGGCTGGCAACATCAACAATCAGCCCCACATGCCTCCACCGCCACCCCCACCACCTCATAACCGATTGGGAGAATTTATGAGGACTAGGCCGCCAACCTTTGCTCAAGCTGCCGACCCTATGGATGCGGATGATTGGCTCAAGTCCGTGGAGAAGAAGCTAGCTATTGTCCAATACAATGACTGGTAGAAGGTGCTATTTGCTTCTCATCAACTCGTTGGAGCAGTTGCGGATTGGTGGGATGCTTATTGCAATGCTCATGAGAACCAAGAGAGAATTACTTGGGCCGAATTCAAGGAGAATTTTCATTCTCATTATGTGCCCGAGGGTGTTATGATCTTGAAGAGGCAATAATTTGAGAATTTGGGGCAAGGGAGATCAAGCGTGAGTGAATATCTCAATAAGTTCACTCAACTCTCAAGGTACGCGCCTGAGGATGTTAGTCGGGACAGCCAGAAGCAATACTTGTTCATGAGGGGCTTGAAGAATGAGATCCAAGTGCAATTACTCAACTGCGATTATGCAAACTTTCAGAAGCTTGTGGACAAAGCAATTGTGGTGGAGAACAAGATTCGCGAGATGGAGCAAGAAATCAAGAGGAAGGCGCCATATCAAGGACAGCAAGAAAGTAATGTGTGCCCTCGCCTTGCACCACCCAATGCTCCCCATTACAGCTCTTCTCTTCCAGCCCAGCGCCCTGGTTATGCACCGCGCCCAACTCAGTTTGTGCAGCAGCGCCCTGTGATGCAAGCACCTAGACCTCCAATGCCTTATGCGCCTCGTGCTAATTTTCCTGCTACAAATGCTCAAAACCAAGCTCGTCCTAATAATTCTGGTGGAGTTAAGAAGTGTTATACTTGTGGAGAAGCTGGACACTTTGCGCATCAATGTCCTAAGTCAGGTCTTGGTCAAGGAAGGAATGCACCGAGGCAAAACCCAAGACCCAATGGAGGACAACCACAAGGGAACCACGGACAGCAGAATTTTGCTCGTGGCAACGTGAACCATGTCTCTACGGAAGATGCTCAACAAGTAGATGACGTGGTCATTGGTATGTTTCTCGCCAACTCCAACCCCGCGACTGTGTTATTTGATTCTGGAGCATCGCATTCATTCATTACATCAAAATATGTTGCCAAGTATAGTTTGCCTATCTCTCATATGAAGTTTACACTATTGGTTAAGTCTCCTGGAGGAGAGATGAGGACAAATATAGTATGTCCGAAAGTAAGCCTTAGAATAAGGGGGGTAGACTTCTCCGCCAACCTCATTGTTTTGGATTCTCAAGGATTGGACATTATACATGGTATGGACTGGTTAAGGAAGCACAATGGAGTTATTGAGTGTGCCACGAAGACGGTGAAGTTGACCAATGAAGAAGGGATCACCGTAGAATTTGAAGCATCTCAAAACGCACCGAAGCAATTGGAGTTGAATCATATGGATGGTGCCTCAATTGAGGAAATTCCGGTGGTGTGTGAATTTTTGGATGTTTTTCCGGACGAGTTGCCAGGTATGCCACCTGATCGAGATATTGTGTTTGTTATTGATTTAATACCTGGAACTGCACCTATAGCTAAGAGGCCGTTTAGGATGCCTCCTATGGAATTAGCGGATCTCAAGAAGCAAATTCAAGAGCAATTAGAGAAGGGTTTTATTCGCCCTAGCTCTTCACCTTGGGGAGCGCCCATGCTGTTCGTGGACAAGAAGGATGGATCCCAAAGGATGTGCGGGGATTACCGAGCTCTCAACGAGGTAACAATCAAGAACAAGTACACCCTGCCACGCATAGAAAACTTGTTTGATCAGATGAAGGGTGCTTGTGTCTTCTCTAAGATTGATTTCAGGTCGGGATACTTTCAAATGAAGATTAGACCATTGGACATACCCAAGACAGCTTTTAGGACACGGTATGGATCTTATGAGTACACCGTGATGTCCTTTGGATTGACAAATGCACCTGCATACTTTATGTACCTCATGAATAAGGTCTTCATGGAGTACTTGGATAAGTTCGTTGTGGTGTTTATTGATGACATTATGATCTACTCGAAGGATGAGAAGGAACATGAGGAACACTTGAGGCTTACGCTGCAGAAATTAAGAGAGCATCAATTGTATGCCAAGTTCAACAAGTGTCAGATTTGGTTGAGAGAGGTGTCATTTTTGGGTCATATAATCTCAGGAGGAGGAGTATCGGTTGACCCCGGAAAAGTGAGAGACGTGTTGAAGTGGGAACCGCCGCAAAATGTCAAGGAAATAAGGAGTTTTCTTGGGATGGCCGGATATTACCGTAGATTCATCAAGGACTTTTCCAAGATAGCCAAGCCTATGACGGAGATGCTAATGAAGGGAAAGACATTCCAATGGACTGAAGCTTGTCAGAATAGTTTTGAGGAGTTAAAGAAGAGGTTGACAACAGCCCTAGTTTTGGTATTGCCGGATGTAAGCAAGAGTTTTGACATTTATTGCGACGCATTGAGACAAGGGCTTGGATGTGTATTGATGCAAGAAGGTCAAGTGGTCGCCTATGCATCAAGACAATTGAAGAAACATGAGCAGAATTACCCCACGCACGATTTGGAACTCGCGGCCGTGGTACATGCATTGAAGATTTGGAGACACTATATTCTTGGACATAGGTGTGAAATTTATACGGACCATAAGAGTTTGAAGTATATTTTCACACAAACAGATCGGAACTTGAGGCAACGGAGATGGTTGGAGCTCATCAAAGACTATGATTTGGGGATCAACTATCATCCGGGAAAAGCCAATGTAGTGGCCGATGCTTTGAGTAGGAAGGGAGTAAGTCATCAACTCCGAGTTCAAGAGTTACCATCCGAGTTATGTAAGGGGTTTGAACGGTTGAACCTCGGGTTTGTAAATGAGATGGATATGATGGAGTTAAACCCAACCTTGGAGCAAGAAATTTGAGAGGCACAAACCGCTGATGAGGAGATCAAGGAAATAAAGGAAAGGATCGAGGAAGGGAGAGAATTCAGATTCGATGAAGACGAACATGGTACCTTATGGCTTGGAAAGAGGATCGTTGTGCCTAATGTAAAGCATACTCGGGAGAAAATATTAAAGGAGGCACATGACTCGCCTTACTCAATTCACCCTGGTTGTACAAAGATGTACAAAGACTTGAAGACTTGCTATTGGTGGGATAGCATGAAGAAGGACATAGCTGAATACGTAGCATTGTGTGATGTGTGCCAACGAGTCAAGGCGGAACATCAAAGGCCAGCCAGATTATTGCAACCGTTGAAGATTCCGGAATGGAAGTGGGAAGAAATTGGAATGGACTTCATAGTTGGGTTGCCACGTACTCAGTCTGGGTATGACTCAATTTGGGTAATTGTGGATCGCTTAACCAAGTAAGCTCATTTTGTCCCTGTGAAGACCAAATATACAGCTGCACGATTGGCCGAAATATACATGGAGCATATTATGTGTCGACATGGAGTCCCTAAGAAGATATTCTCGGATAGAGGTTCTCAATTTACCTCCAGATTTTGGCAAAAATTGCATGAAGCTTTGGGAACGAGGTTGAATTTTAGTTCAGCATATCATCCTCAAACGGATGGACAAACCGAGAGGACCAATCAAATTTTGGAGGACATGTTGAGAGCTTGTGCTTTAAAGCATCGGAAGAGTTGGGACAAAAGCTTGCCATATGCGGAATTTTCATACAACAATAGTTACCAAGCATGTTTGAAAATGTCACCATATGAAGCGCTTTATGGGAGGAAGTGTAGGACACCTTTATTCTGAAATGAGGCAGGAGAAACTCAAGTATTTTGTCCGGATGTGTTGCAAGAAGCCGAAAAGCAAGTCCAAATAATTCGTGAAAACTTGAGGGCTGCCCAATCAAGGCAAAAAGGCTATGCGGATAATAGAAGAAGGAAACTAGCCTTTGAAGTGGGAGATTTCGTTTACCTCAAGGTGTCACCGATGAGAGGTCATAAGAGGTTTAACATAAGAGGCAAGCTCACACCTCGTTATATTGGACCATTCAAGATTTTGGACAAAAGAGGAGAAGTAGCGTATAAGTTGGAGATGCCAGCTCATCTTTCGGATGTCCATGATGTCTTTCATGTTTCCCAGCTCAAGAGGTGCTTGAGAGTACCGAAAGAACAAGTGCAAATGGAAGAATTGGAACTAGAGGAAGATTTGACTTATGCCGAACAACCGATCAAAATCTTGGAAACTAAGGAGAGGGTCACAAGGAACAAGGTTATTAGATGGTGTAAGGTTCAATGGAAGCACCACACAGAGAAAGAAGCGACGTGGGAATTAGAGGATGATATCAAGAAGGACTTTCCCTATCTTTTCTCTTCCACGTCGAATCTCGAGGGCAAGATTCATTTTAAGGGGGGTAGGTTTGTAACACCCTCATTTTCATGCATCATGCCCTGCATACACTCATATACATGTTTAACATTAACCCACATAAAGAGGAACGAGTTTAAAATTGATTTGGAGCAAAGCCGCACTTAAAATGCAGGAAAGTGCGGACTAGTTTGATTTTGCCGAAGACTAGTCCGATTTCTCTCTGACTAAAAACGGACTTGTCCGTTTTTGCTGCGGATTAGTCCGATTTTGGCTCTGGAAACTTTCGGACTTGTCCGATTTTGTGCGGACTATTCCGATATTCCATGAATCCTTGAAAATTTGCTAAGTCCCTGGACATTTCTGGACTAGTCCGGTGTTGCAGCGGACTTGTCCGTTTTCCTCTCTGATTCAAAGTCATACTTGTCCGATGTTTGGCCAGACTTGTCCGATTTTCTCTCTGGACGACTTCGGACTAGTCCGATCCTTTTCAGACTTGTCCGATATTTTGTTACTCCGAGTTGATCTTTTGTTTTATGACTTGTTTCTTGGGTTTCACGTTAAGTGGGCCTAGGGACGTCGTGCCTAACTCTTTTAGAGCCCATGTGGGACTCTAAACCGGCCTCTACTCATCCCAAACTCGAAATCCATCTAACCCTAGCCTCCACCTCTATATAAACAGCCCCACCCCTTGGATTGACATCTATTTGCCACTTTTCCACCCACCCAAACCCTAGTTCGTGGGGAGCCACCATCAAGGAGGGAGGAGAAGATCCCAAGCAAGAAGAAGAAGAGGAGGAAACGAAAGAGGATCAAGATCTCCACCAAGTTTCGTTCTTCACCACCAATTCATCCCCAAGTTCATCACCAACCCTAGATCACCAAGATCCAAGTGTTACCTCCAAGTTTCTTGATTCATTGGAGTTCTAAACACCTGGTATACCTTCTATTATCTTTTCCTTACAAGAATTCAACCCCTAATCTTCGAATTCACGTCGATCTAGAAAACCCTAATCTTCTGATCTCGCAGAGGACGGACTTGTCCGGTCCCTAGCGGACTAGTCCGATCTTTCTGGTTAAATTGTGTTGAATTAATTCTAAAATTTGATCTATTCGAATCCAAACCTGTATAAACTTGTTAAAATCTATTAGAACTAGTTAGTTATCATTAAAAGCAATCTATTAACAAGTTCTACCTTGCATTTGCATCAATCATGCATGTCATGTCATATTGAGTAATATTTGTGCACTCTTTGATTATGTTTCTTGTTTTGTATGTTTATTGTGTGGATTAGACGGATTTGCGCTAGAGAGTGCCGCGGAGGATCTCCAGCACCAAGAGTTTGAAGGCTTTGACCCTAATCAACAGCAAGAGCAAGGCAAGTGTCCTTGAAGCATATTGATCCTGTTTTAAAATAAATGTTTTGTTTGTAAATTGCATGCTTGTGTTAATTTGATGGGAACCCTATGATAGGAAGTTTACTAGAATTGTTTAACCACCCTTGTCACCTGGAATTTATGGTAGAGAGTCGGGAAGGGCTTTTTACCTTTTGCTTCGCTTAATCAACTAGGATGGGAAACCAACTATAGCACTCAATTTAATTATGCACGGATGAGATTATGGTTAACATGAACTGGTTAAATATAACATGGTAATGGGTGATCTAAGCAAGCCTGGTATGTGGATGGGTTGGATGTTATGGTGGTTTGCTTGCTTTAGATCGAAGGACCGGTTTATGCGAGAATAAGACAGGACTACAGTGCCACCACGAGGCCAAGTATGGGTGCAGCGTAGCTGATTAATTAGGGCTTTACCAGTGCTATTTGGACCATTATGGATGCTCGGGGAAGGGGTAGTCGGATTGGGTTTGTTGATGATTGGTGGGACTACCCTGGGATCCGAATGGCTCAAGAGGGGGCCCTTGGTTGAAGATGTGCTCAGTTGGAGGCATCACCACCGGTGAAACCTCAGTGGGGTCTAAATAGGCTAGTAATCCCTTTGTAAAGGCTATTTTGTGATCTCTTGGCCACACACCGATGGAAGTGTGAGACGGCATAATAGAGGTTCTAGTCATCGAAAGGTGATGAAATCACGAACACGTGGGTAAAGTGGTACACACTCTGCAGAGTTAAATAAAACTATCATGATAGCCATGCTCCCGGTTATGAGCACCTGGACAACTTCCATGATTAGGAGGTACCCGGTATTGGGATAGTATTTGGGATGATTAAGGTTGGTATTATGGTTATGGATTAATTTCTGTTATTGAATATGGTTATTGGCAATGGTGAAATCTGGAATTATTGATGATGGTAGCAAATTCAGATTGGTATTATGGTATTACTTATGATTATGATGGGATTACTTCACATATATATAATATATTGCTTTTCAAACGTTTTAATGTACTTTTAAGCACTTTGCCATTATTATTGTCGACATTTGAATCAGCCACATGTCATACTTTCCACACTTGCTGAGTACGACATGTACTCACTCTTGCAATCTCTTGCTGAGTACGACATGTACTCACTCTTGCAATCCCCCCCCCAACAGTTGCAGGTCAGAATTGGGAGTTTAATGGCGATAATGCGGAGTTCTAGGCCGTGTCTACCGTCAGCTTTGCCTGTGGTGTTATTGGAGCTGCACTATACCCTATTGCTCATGCTGCCTAGCTGTTTAGTTTGCTTAATTAGTTTATTTCCGCTGCAATAGTTGAGTTTGTCATAAATATTCATTAGATCTTGTATTCGAGGATAATCTAGTTTGTGTAATAAAACTTGGATAATTAATCTTGTCTTGTGGTAATTTTCTGTATACTCTTTCGTGATTGCACTCGTGTATGTGTGACGAACATCCTGGGCACACATATGCGTTAGCTTGGTTCATTTTCGGAACCGGGCGTCACAGTTCGGGCACCAACTTGAACGGTGAAGCCTTGAAGACCCATCTCAAGAAGTTCCAGCCTGGGAACATTGGCTCTGGCGACGTGTCTCCACCGACGGCCTTCCTTCCTCTAAATATGATACCAGAGGAGTGCAGAGAGCTCCGGAGGAAGATGCCACTATTGGACGACTTGGGCCTGATGGAGAGGTGATCAACCTCCGTGGTGGCAATCCCCGAAGCCTCTGAAGGTGGCTCCGCTCCCGCCCCGAAGCCAAGAGCTGAAGTCATAGGCAAGGGCAAGGAGTTGGCTGAGCCCTCGAGCCGCAAGAGGAAGTTGAAGCATTCTGAAGGGAGGTCCGTCAGACCTGCTCCTTCCACGACAGCTCCTTCTCCCCGATGGAAGAGGTCTTCTGCGGCGGCAACAACTCGAGCATTGGCATCTCCCCGAGACGCTAGCTCCAGCCATGTGGCTCCGGTACTAGGGCCTGCCGAGGGCTCTAGGTCCAAGGGTCCTTCTCAGTCGAGGGGGGCCTCAAACAAGGCGACGCCGACGGTGGCAGTAAGCTCCGGGGAGCCTTCCGGAGCTACTACACCAATGGCGACAGGGTCCGGCCCTGTGCATCCGGTGAAGAGGTTCCGCGCTAGGTGGAGCGGAAGCCTTCTGAGGTAAATTTGATTTTTTTACCTCAGTTGATTGTTTTTGTTTGTAACCATGTTTTGAGTTTCTTCGTCCTTCATCCACAGGGTGCCCAAGAAAGGGGCTGAAGCTCTAGTTCCTGCAGCAGCAACTGATGCTGCGCAGACGGAGGCTCTGGCTCGAGTTCTAGCGCCGCCCCAAGAGCTGGCTGAGGCCGCGGCAGCTCTGGCGCCAGCTGTCGTGGTCCTTGACCTCGAGTCATCCCCTGAAGCTCCCGTGGTAGCGCCGGACCACAGGAATGAAGATGTACTAGCGGCACCAGCCCTGGAGGTTGAAGCTCCGGGTTTGGATGATGAGATGATGGACGCTCCGGCCTCAGAGCCGGAGGTAGCTGCAGTTCCGGCCCTAGAGCCGGATGTTGTTGAAGCCTCGGCGGTGGAGCCGGGTGTTGATGAAGCCCCAGCGGTGGAGCCAGGTGTTGATGAAGTTCCGGTGGCGAAGCCCGGTCTTGATGAAGTTCCGACGCCTGAGCCGGTTGTCACAGAAGTGCCGGTGCCCGAGCCGATGGAGGTCGAAGCATCGGCGCTTGAACAGGCGGCGAAGGAGGCACCAGTATCGGAGCCAGAAGTGGCATCAGCTCCGGCCGAATCTTCAACGCCTGCCCCAAAGGTGGTGGTTCCGAAGGTGACCACGCCAGAGCCAGAGTGCCAAGACGAAGCTGTCGGTCCTCCGCTTGAGGGACCAGCTGCTGATGACCTAGCGGCGGGACCTTCGGAGCCGACTTTAGAGGTAGAAACTTCTGTTGCAGGACCTTCCTCGGCGGTAACCAAGGCTATCCCGGAGGGCAGCCCTAGTGCCGTGGAAGCTCAGGGGACCTCTCTTGTAGAGTGGGACCCAATTTTTGTTATGGAGAACTCGCTGGAGCCAGCGGAGAGGACCCTGGCAGGTCTGGAGCCAATCCCTTTGTCGTTATCCATCGACAATGCCTGCTCCGGCCTTCGTCAAGTTCAGCTGGCCTTTTACAACGATAGCAAGGCCCTCGAGGAGGACCGCCACACCCTTAGGAGGTGGCGCAACCGGCTCCAATTAGAGACCAAGCTGGCGCAGACTAGGCTGGCCGACGACAAGGAGTGGGTGAAAAGGGAGAAGGTCCGGTTGGAGTACTGGGGCCAGCTGCTGGATGAGAGGGAAAGCATGACGCGATCCCTCGACGACCAATCCCGGGCCATCCACGAACAGGCCATGGCTGATAATGAAGCAGCGAATGACTGCCAAGAAAAGCTCAACGCCATCCACGACAGCCTCGGCAAGCACCGAGAGGCTCTTGAGGAGCGGGAGAAAAAGCTCGAAGATGAAGAGCAAAAACTCATGGAGCTGTGGGATGGCCTCGTGAAGAGGGAGGTGGAGCTTACTCAGAGGCCGACTCTGGGTGACAAGAGTCTCGCGGAGCGCACCAAGAAGTTGGAGGAGCGCTACGAGAAAGAGGAGAAGAAGGCCTGGCAGCGGGGACAAGACCTCACCACGAGGGAGAATGAAATTGCTGCCAGGGAGAAGAAAGTGCGGGGCCAGGAGAAAGACTAGGTCGACCGCCAGAACAAGATCCACCTCTGGGAAGAGGAGCTTGGTAAACTCGAAAGGCAAGTTGCTGAAAAGATTCAGCAGAATGCCAAAGAAGTCGAGCGTCTTGCCTGGGAGAATTCGGAGCTTGCGGCGACCAAGAGATCCTTGGAAGAGGTGCGAGGCTCAAGGGATGCAGAGTCCCAACAAGTTTGGGACTTCTTGGTCAAAGCCAATGACGCGCTGATGCCGTTGGGCTTCAGTCCGGTGCGCCAGGATGATCCGAAGCCAGAGCTGGACCTGGCGTTGAAGGCGTTGAGCTCGGCGGGCAGCAAACTCAACAAGATGGGCGATGTCATTGTGGACCAGTTGGAAACCTAAGGACAATCCCTGGCGAAGAACATCGCAGAGTACATGCTGATGTGCTACACAAGCCAGGATCCTCACTTCCCACTGGACCCGGTGCTTGAAGGTCCCATCGACGGAGAGGGAGATGCCACCAAGGCCAGCGTGTCGGAGGTTGCCCAGAAGGTCGCCTCATTCTTCCATAGGGTTTAGGACTTTCTCTTTGTAGCACTCGCTTGTATCTTCTCTTCTTTTCTCCAATTTTGTAATCTCTTGTCTCCATATTAATGAAATCCAAGAATTTTATGAATTTCATTTTTTGTCTTCAACACCTTTGTCCCACTTGGCCCCCTGGTAGATGTACACAATTTGATTGTGAACATGTACCAAGAGGATGTAGCATTTTGTTGAATACTTGCGCGCTTCGAACTTAAAGTTTGTAGGTCCGAAGTCGTTGATAGTAGGGGCCCCCTGAGGTTGTTGGAGCTTAGTAGCTCTGGCAGTGACCCTTGTCAACACGTAGAGCGTCGACAGTTAATCCTCTGGGGTTGTTGGAGCTTGGTAGCTCTGGCAGCGACCACTGTCAACACGCGGTGCGTCGACAGCAGACCCCACTGGGGAGTCTTCCCACCATCTTTTCTTCATGTTGATGTCTGGCTCCCTGGATTTGCCAAAACTTGGTAGTTCCGGCGAAGCCTACTATCAATGTTTGAAACATTGACAACGGGCCACCTTAGGGGCTGTCGGAGCTTTGATAGCTCCGGCTTCATCCACCATCATCATGAGATCTTTATTTTCCTTGCACACTGATGTCAAGAAAAACAGTAAAATCCATTTCCTATCTATAACTCAATTGTGGCTTACTATTCCCGAAAGAAATGTTTAGGTCGAATGCAATTCTATATACAATCAAGTGCATTTGCTTATGTTCTTCAGGTCCAATCGTATCCTGGACTCACCTTACTTTGGCCTACTGGGATGTAGGTAGAGTGGCGTACTTAGGCTGCAGGACCAGGCTAAGTCGGTAGCACACTCCGGACCTAGATTGGCTAGGCGGCATTCAGGCGAGTAGACCATTCAACAATGTTCAGACCCGAAAAAATTAACAAAGTGACTTGAATTATATATGAATTGGTCGAGCTAAAGATTCTTGAGAATTGCACAACTTTGTTATAGACAAGAAAGAGAAAAATAAAAAATATTGAGCATGTACAAAATAAATGCACGTGGAGTCTGTTTTCACACAATGATGTCTTTCATTATAGGTCTGGGGTACAGGGGAAACAAGTACACTCTTAGGGTATGAAACTAGGCTCAGTGTGTTGCATTTCTCGTTTGACCCAAGGTAGCTAGCTACACTTTTAGTTCTGAGACTATGACAAGTGTTGCCTGAACTTTGCGGACCTTCCGGGAAAGGTCCAACTATTCCCGGAGGAGCTACCCAACTCTGTACAATGACTCTATAACATACACCACATGTAACTACAGACTCACCTCCGTGACATTAAGCGTAGAACTTACGGAGGTGCTCAATGTTCCAAGGATTAGGGAGAGGTGTCCCATCCTCAGTTGCCAAGTGAACGCATTCGGGACGGGATACTTTGATCACTCAGAAGGGTCCTTCCCAGCTGGGGGAGAGTTTGTTTAACCCTTCTTGAGTTTGTATTCTCCATAGCACTAGATCACCTTCCTCGAGCTGTCGGCTGTGAACATGCCTTTGGTGATAGGGCCGAAGAGCTTGGCAGTATCGGGCATTCTGAACAGCTGCTCGACACCTTCTCTCTTCAACGAGGTCAAGGTCTTCACGCTGGAGCTGGGCCTGCATGGCATCATAGAAGGTCCGGACCCGGAGCGACCCCAAGGTGATTTCCGGAGGAAGGACTGCTTCAGCTCCGTACACCAGGAATGAGGGTGTCTCTCCAGTTGATCGATTTGGAGTTGTCCTGTTTACCCACAATGTGGGCGGAAGCTCTTCGATCCAGTTGGCTTCATGTTTTTTCAGGCGCTCATATGTGCGCGTCTTGAGACCTCTTAGGATTTCTGCATTTGCTCTCTCTGCTTGGCCATTGCTTGCCGGGTGAGCTATTGAGGCATAGCTGACTTGAATGCCGAGGTCTTCGCAATATCCTTGGAATGCAAAGCTTGTGAATTGAGTCCCATTATTAGTTATGATCTTGTTGGGGACTCCAAATCTGCATACCATGAACTGCAAGAAATTGATAGCTGATTGCTTGTTTATTGTCACAACTGGGGTTGCTTCCAGCCATTTGGTGAACTTCTCGATGGTAACATATAGGAAGTTGTAACCTCCGATGGCTCTTGGGAAAGGTCCCAAGATATCCATCCCCCACACAGCAAATGGCCATGTAGGAGGTATCATTTGTAGAGGTTGAGCTGGTGTGTGAATTTGCTTTGCATGGAACTGGCATGCCTCGCATTTATTGACTAGCTCAGTTGCATCCTGGAGTGTTGTAGGCCAATAAAAACCATGCCAGAAGTCTTTACAACCAGCGTGCGGGAAGACGTGTGGTTCCCACACTCGCCTCCATGGATTTCTGCGAGGAGCTCGCAGCCTTCTTCCCTTGTAATGCACCACATTAGGACGCCGTTGGCACCACGCCGGTATAGATCCCCTTCTACAAGTGTGTATGTTTTAGCCAATCTGACTATTTGTTCAGTGGATACATTATCTTCTGGAAGGAAATTGTCTTTCAAGTAGCTCCAGATCTGTGAGATCCATGCATTGGAGCTAACTTGAGCATTTGAATCTTGCGTGCTGGGTTGCTCGGAGCTTCCTGCAGCACCTACGACCCTTGATGGACGCCATGGTAACAGGGCCATCGGGACCGCCAGCTTCGAGGTGCTGGTCTTGCCCCCTTCGCTCAGTTCGGTGGCCTGAGCTGTTGGTCTTGACAATCTCGGGATGAAGGTTCCGTCGGGTGCCGGAGCTCTGGTTGAAGCTTTCGTCGAGAGTTCGTCGGCTTCAGCATTGTTGAGACGCTAGACATGGCAAAGATCCATGACGTTGAAGTACTTTTGAAGCTTCTGGACTTCAAGTAGGTATGCAGCTAGTTGAGGGTTGTTGCAGCATTCACCTTTGACTTGTTTTATGACGAGCTGCGAATCACCCTTTACCAACAGCTGCTTGACACCATACGATAGTGCCACCTTGAGCCCATAGATTAGTGCTTCATACTCCGCCATGTTGTTGGTCGCCTTGAAGTCAAGGTGAACCATGTATTTGACCTTCTCCCCAGTCGGAGCGAGGAGAAGGACTCTATCTCCGGACCCCTACTTCTGCACGGAGCCGTCGAAGTAGAGAGTCCAGTGAGTCTCGGTGAAAATCGGAACCTTGGGTTCCAACTTCTGCTTACTGGGGCCCCCAGGATTTGATGGAGAGGGGATCCATTCCGCCACAAAGTCCGCCAATGCTTGACTCTTGATCGCTTGTCTTGGGACGAATTCAAGGTCGAACTCGGCCAATTACGCTGCCCGCTTTGTAATGTTCCCAGTGGATTTGGGGTTATGCAAGATTGCACGCAGTGGATAAGAAGTTACCACTGAAATCTTGTGAGCTTGGAAGTAGTGTTGGAGCTTCCTAGAAGCAATAAGAACTGCGTAGAGCAGCTTATGCACCTCCACGTACCGAGTCTTGGAGTCCTGGAGTACTTCGCTGATGAAGTACACTGGGCGTTGGACTGTCTGGGCCCTCTCGAAGGGGCCCGGAGCTTCGTCCTCATCAACCCGGACCCTCCCGGAGGGGTCTAGACCTTCGTCAAGGACCTCCAGGCTCTTGGTCGAAGAACCTGGAGCTTCTCCTGTAGTGACTCGAACCTTCCCGGAGGGGTTCGGATCTTGTTGCTCAGCAACAGAAACTTCTTCATTTGAAGAAAGTTGATCCTCTGGCATCTTGCCTTGAGGATCCGGGTCTTGGAGCTAGGACCCAGACTCGTCTTCAGGTAGCTCCGGACCCTCCCGGAGGGGTCTGGACTCCTAAAATGGATATGGTTCAGGTCTTTCCGCATCCAGGACCATGCTGACAACTTCGTCACTTTCTGAAATGTAAAGCAGATGTGGCTCACTAGGATTCGGAGCTACCAAAGTTGGTAGAGTGGTGAGGAGCTGCTTTAGCTCTTTGAAAGCCTTTTTTGCTTCTTCAGACCATTGGAATGGTCTGAACTTCCTCAATATTTGAAGAAGGGTAGCGCCCGTTCCGCCAGTCTTGAGATGAACCGGCTGAGGGCAGCTAGACATCCAGTCAGCTTCTGGACGTCCTTGATGCGGGGTGGTGGCCACATGTCTTCAATAGCTTTAATCTTTGCCGGATTTGCTTCCATTCCTCGGTGGTTCACCAAGAAGCCAAGAAGTTTTCCAGAGCTAACCCCGAAGACACACTTGTCCGGGTTCAGCTTTGTGTGTGTGATTTGCAACTTGTCGAAGACAACTTGCAAGGTGTCAAGGAATGACTCCTTATTCTTGATCTTGATGACGACGTCATCGACGTACACTTCCACTATATCTCTAATGAGCTCTCCAAAAGTTTTGTACATGGCTCGTACAAACGTTGAAGCAGCGTTTTTGAGACCGAATGGCATGGCAGTGTAACAATATAATCCATCTACTGTAATGAAGAAAGTATGCTCTTCATCTTCCCTAGACATTCTCAATTGATGATACTCGGAATATGCGTCTATGAAACACGGTAATTCGCACCCGGGGGTGGAATCCACTATCTGATCTATTCTAGGTAGTGGGAATGGATCTTTTGACATGCCTTATTCAGTGTAGTGTAGTCGATACACATTCGAAGCTTCCCGCTGGCCTTGGGTACAACGACTGGGTTTGCCAGCCATTTTGGGTGGAAGACTTCTCGGATGAATCTAGCTTCAAGCAACTTCTTCACTTCTTGACGTATGAAGTTTTGTTGCTCTACTGATTGCTTCCGAGGCTTCTGATGTACAGGCTGAGCGTCGGGATAAATCTTCAGATTGTGCTCGATCACTTCCCTAGGAATCCCAGACATTTGTGACAGTTGCCAGGCAAACACATCGACATTAGCTCAGAGGAAAGTGATGAGCGCAAGTTCCTATTTATCATTCAGACCTCCCGATATACGGGTGGTCTGAGCAGCGTCGGAACGGATTTGGATGACTTTGACGGGAACGTCGGTGTTTCCGCTTGGTTGCACACGAGGTGCGGAGGTTGAGCCTCGATGACGAATGCTCAGGGGTTTTGGAGCTTGCTCCTTTCTGGATTCTTCCTCCTGCGTTGTAGCGAGCGCATGGAGTTCTTCCAGAGCAGTCACTCTGACGGTGCAATCTCTGCGGATCCGGAGAACACCTGCTGGTGTTAGCATCTTCAACACCAAATAGCCATAATGAGCAGCAGCCATGAATTTGTACAAGGCCGGCCTGCCCAGGATGGCGTTAAATGGTAAGTTGATCTGTGCCACGTCGAAGACCAACTGCTCAGTGCGGTAATTCTCCTGAGTCCCGAAGGTCACCGCGAGGGTAATGGCACCGAGTGGAGTTATGGCCCCCGGACCTACTCCAAAGAAAGGTCGGGAGGGGCGAAGATCCGTAGGTCGGAGCTGAAGCTTGACGAAGGCTTCAAAGCTTATGAGGTTCAACCCCGAACCTCCGTCCACCATTACATGGTGGAGTTGGATATTGTTGATGGGTGGAGATACCATCAATGGGAGTTGGCCAGCTCTGATCATGTTTCGAGGGCAGTCCGAAGCATTGAAGGTGATAGCAGTGTCCATCCACTTCTGGTGCGGCTCTGCCCTAGCAGTGGGAGCTACGGAGGCCATGTCCTGCCGCATTTTCATGAGGACACGGCGGGAGGTGATGTCCCACGAATCACCAAAGATGGTGTTCATGGTCTTCCTGCGCTCGTTGTTGGAGACGTCGGAGTCGTCGTCAACGAAAGGTGTAAACAGCCTTTACGACCTTTTTGGGGTCCTCAAAGCCTAACTCCTCTTCAGCCGGAGCTTCATCGACTTTTTGTTTTCCTTCCCTTTGACAGAAAGGAACTTCTTCCCAGCGCTTGTTGTAGCGCTCGACAAGGTTTTGGACCTCTCGGCAGCCTTCCAAGTTATGGCTATTCGTCTTGTGTATGGGACACCACATCTTGGAGCTGCCATCGTCTTCAGATGACGGCCGAGGTCGTTTCTCGGGGCGTGGCCCCTAGCCACCCGGAGCTGTGGCAGCAACGGCTGCAGGTGTGCCGGCCGACGACTTCTTCTTGCCGTTAGACTTTTTCTTCTTCTTACCACTCCCAGAGGTAGTGGCTTTACCCTTTGAGGACTTTTTGTTGTCCTCCAGAGGTGGTTGGGAGTGCATTTCACAGCCCTCCGCAGCTTTGGCGCACTTGTCTGCCAAGCTGAAGAGTTTCGTGACGCTGGTGACTTCCTTGGTCGCCAGCTTCTCCAACATCTTCTAGTCTCGTACGCCCTGTCTAAATGCCACAATAACAGGAGCGCTTGAGATAGAAGGTATGGTGTTTTGTACCTGGGAGAACCTCTGGATGAAGGATCGCAGGGACTCTCCCCCTTCTGCTTATCAGCAAAAAGGTCTAGTTCTGTGCCTGGTCGGGTATATGAACTCCCGAAGTTGGCAGTGAACTGTTGGCATAGTTCCGCCCAACTGTTGATGGAGTCGGGCGGGAGGCTCATGAACCAAGACTTGGAAGTCCCAGTCAAAGCCACAGGGAAATAATTGTCCATAACGGCCTCATTGCCTCCAACCGCAAGGATTGCGGTGGAATAGATTTGGAGAAACTCAGCAGGATTGACAGCCCGTCAAATTTCTCCGGCAGGTGTGGCCAGAACTTCTGCAGCCATCTGACCATGCGTAGGTGCATGGCCAGGGCATAACAACCTCCTACTCCCTCGGGAGCAGGAATGTCCTGAGCCTCTTGCCTCTCGCGAGCACGCTTGATATGGACGCGGCCGTCCTGTTGACAGTAACGGCGATCAAGCTCTTCCCGGAGGTCGTGAGTCAAAAGTCTGGTTACCGTATGGGTACGTCGCGCCCCGGAAGGCAGCGACGTCGCCTGTTGAGATGCAGCACGCCTCCTCTGTTGTGAAGCGTGCAGACCAAGTCTACCCAACACGGTCCGATGCTGTGATAGGGCCCGCCCCGATGGGGAAGGACCTTGGTTGCTGATGCGATTGGCTGCTGCTGCAACCAAATGTTCCACATCGGCTCTCCACTGCTCCATTGCACCCTCGGATGCTCCTAGAGGTGGTGGACGTTGGAAAAGAGCACGCACAGCATGGAGCGTGTGTTCAGGGTTGTTGTTCACCGATGCAGTGACCGACGCGGATGCCCCATCTCGCTGTCCAGCTTTATTCGCCGGTGCGGACGGTGGCGTTGGTGGCATGACTCCTGCTGGAGCCACAGCACCTGTTGGCTGCTGCATGTTGGAGGGATTTCCTCCAGCTGGTTGCGCAGCAGGGTTGCCGTTGGACGATCTAGCAGCAGTGTTCACCATCCTTGAATCTCGGGCGCCCCTACCTGGCTTGCCAACTATCGGAGTTTGGTTCCGGCAATTCTCCCGGTACTACCGTTGGCAGCCCGCGGAGTTTGTAGTTCGGTTGTGGGCGTGCAGAGATTCAGAACACGATGGCAAGTTGACACAAGGATTTACGTGGTTCGGGCCGCCTATGCGTAATACCCTACTCCATGGGGTGTGTAGTTATTATATTAAGCGTCCGAGAGCTTGTGGGCTTGTGTCAGAGCAGAGTCTGGAAGAGTCTCCCCTGTGTATCACTTGACCAGTCCATTTATAGTACAAGGACTTGTCATTACATCGTTAGCCTGGCCCTACATGTGACCCCGGTGATTACTGATGTTTAATACACAATTAATGAGCTTAATTACCCTTAATAGTGTGTTAACGCGCCTTGACAGTGCCATTACTGGTGTTAAGGGCCCTCTGATCGTGTGTCATTAAGATGGTATTAATGACACTTAATCGGGTCTTGAAGTCTTTAATTGCCCCTTGAAGGTCCGAGCCGTTGGGGGTCCACCAGTATGCTTGTTGAAGTTGAAGGTCCGGCGGTTGGACGCGTGGCAGCTCCGGAGCTTACCGTCTAGGACGGGTAGGTCCGGTGTTGTTGTACACGTGTCAGTACCGGAGCTTCCCTCTGCTGGGGGTGAGGTCTGGGGGTGCCGCGCAGGTATTTAGCCCGGAGCTTTCCCATGTGTGGGATGTAGCTCCGGTTGCAGGATACACGTGGCAGGACTGAGACTAACAAAAGAAGGAAGGCAGGTTCGGTCCCGTATGACACGTGGGACCTTCGGAGGTCTTCAACTCAGACGGGTGAAGCTCCTTTTCTCCTTTTGCAGTCCCAAGGGGTAGTCGTTACGCAGGGTACCGACAGCTACAAAAAAAAGAGAGAGGGAGAAAAAGAAAAGCATCTACTCTTCAAAAAGAGATAGTATGCCAAAAAAAAAGAGAGAAGAAAAGAAAGTAGCCATGTTTCATCCTTAAAGAGAGAAAAACATTGGAATACACCTTTATTCATTCCATTCATATGTACAAGGATTTTCTTTGTCGATTTGTTTGTTGCATAAGTCTATCATAGGATCAAGTTTTTGACTTAGTAATACATGAATTGCAATGTGTGCCACATTTATCCCTACCAAGCTCCAGATATAGCCATATTTAGTATAGGAACAAAATTGGCACAACATGCCAAGGTGAGGATGAAAACACTTTGAGAGACTTGAGAGATTCCAAATGAGAGATAAGAGCAATTGTTTCTTTGACCTTCCGAATATGGCAAATCATCAGATCATTTTGACAGGTGGAAGATCCAAGAGAACTACATTCCAACCATTCCACTCTTGAAACACCCAAGATTGATGTGGTAGCCACATTCCACAAAGGGAATTCATGAATTGGGGTATGAGTTTAAATATCTAGTATTATATTTTTCTAACTTATAGAAAATTTATGACAGCACCTTAGTTCTTTTTCTTGCCTTCACTCGAGGATGGGCAAAGGACTACATGTGGGGGAGTTTGTTGACGGTCCTTAAGTGCCATATTTAGAAATAAAAGAGAAACACAACATAGTGGTAGTGTTAAAAACTAACCAATTCCACAAGTGTTGGTGTTTATTCGTATGCAGGTGAATTTAGACCCAAAATAACAAGACATGCAGAGAGTAATCCATAAAATTGGATTTTGACGAATCAGACGACGCCACATGTCACCACAGGGATCAAATGTCCCACAAACAGCAGTATCCGAGGCCATCCAATGGTGTAGCACCAATATTGGTCAATGGGACCCACATGGTAGAGACCTGGAGGAAGAACACCGCAAAAGGAGCCAAGACCAGGTCGGCCGAGCCCCCTAGTCGACCGACTAGGTCCTGGCGCCTTTCGCAGTCAAACGCCACGTGTTGGCTCCTCCCGGCTTGAAGAAGTCATGGGTGACGGATTCGCGCGCATTTGGTTGCAGGAACCGACCCTTCTCCCCCCTATAAATAGAACCTCACACCTCACTTCACACAGACACACCAAAAGTTGAGAATAGAATACCACTACAAAGGTTTAGAGTAGTCCTAGAGGCTGCCAAGTGGAAGGAGAGTGTGGTGAGAGTTTAGGAGAAGGAGGCTTGTGCTTGTCAAGTCCCTCTTCTACACTTGGATCCCTACAAAGGTGTACTCAAATCAATTAAGCCCTTTGTTAATTCAATTCAAGTTTGATTCTCAATTCATAGTAATTTGCACAAGTAGTTACTTGTGGGTTCATTGCTTTAATTTATTAGATGCTCTAGTTGTAGCTTTGTGTTCGAAACAACTAGAGTTGTGATTTAGAATGTAAGCGTGGTGCTTAGGTTAAAAATGACCAGTGAATATCTCGTAGACCCACGGATTGAAGAGGTAGGCAGTAGGTGGTAATAGCCCTATCTGTCCTTTGTAATCCTCCATGTTCGGCTATGCCATAGGCTCTTGGCAGGAGTCGTCCTAGTATTGCTAGGGGTAAACCCGTGCCCGAAGCAAGAAGCTACTGCAAATTCTTTTGGATTAGAATCAATACTTTGAATTCCTCTCTCTTCCTTGGCTACAAAACAACTTTGTGTACTTGCGTGAATTAGTTCATAAGATTACACAACATTCCTTGGATTTGATACCCTTGGAATACTCCCTTAAGGGGAAGTGCTACATGACAGTTTCCGTGTGCTTGCGGATTTTTATCTGTGATGTAAGAAACGTCAACAGATGGTTAGAAATTTTACAAGATGAAGGGATCCATATAGTTACTCTAATTTGATTGGAAATACCTACCAAAGCCATATGATACATTACATTGATAAACCTTATGCATATGCTATTTGTCTTCACATTGAGCTTTGTCAAACTAGTATAGACCTATGTGAGATTTTATTCATTACTTTTTGAATTCAAGACTTTACTTGCACATGCTATACTTGTACACTAGAAGTAAGCAAAGTCCCATCATACCATCCTTCCACAATAAAAAGAGAAACTCCATACCCTTCACGTTTAAGTACTCTCTCCGAATTTCTTGCAAAAAAAGGGAGTAGAAAACATGGCTAAAAATGCATGCTTACATCGAAAGCATGAGAAAAAGAAAGAAATAAAAGTAGCCTTGTTTCATCCGTGCAAAATAAGAGAGTCCACACAAAAAGGAGTCATCTCAAATATCCACATTCACTTCCACTCCATCACACATGCACAAGTCTTGAATCAAATATTTTTGAAATGAATTCTCCTAAGGCTTGCTTTTTTGACTTAACAATATTATGTGGTGCAAATATACCTATTATATTCCCTACCAAGCTCCACATACAAGCCTGATTCAGTGGTAGGATGAATTTAGGCAAAATGCCTTGGTGATGGCATATTTCCATTACACATAAAGGAGAGACTGAGTGAATCAAATTGAGGTACTTATAATCTAAATTGAACTCTCCAGAATTTGAGTGGAGCATGATCTCTAGGGTATGTGTGCTCCATTTGCTATTATATCTTTCAACCACCCATGAATAGGAGATGGCATAAGCCCCATAATGACCTAACATGGGTGAAGTACCATCCTAAGTTTTGCAATACTAGGTAGAGTATTTTGTTGTGCACATGATACTTTTGAAAAGTAGAACATTGTAGCAACTCCTAATCATCAACCTATAGTCTTGATTTTGCTCGCGACGAGCAAAGGATAAGCTTGCAAGCCTCATCTCTTTCGAGAGATGATCCGTGATGTAAGAAACGTCAACAGGGATCTACAGGGGTTAATGCTACGGTGACCGCAACATGCAATCTTGTGTAGGGCCCGCCCAGGGAGGCCACCTCGGGTGAAACCACCTTTGAGGCTCATCTCGGAAAGGTTTTAGAGCAGTTCGATGCGCTTCAGTCGAGCCTCGAGAACCTTTGGGTTGCTGCGCACTCCGTGTGCTGCTCGATGCTCGAAGAGTTTTTGAAGGAGAAGCTCGGTGTGGAGCTATCATTGGTTGCTGATTGGATGGCGACCTGCGTGTCGTCCTATGTGGGTAACGGGGCTATACGTGGAGCTTAGATGGCCCTAGCCATGGTGCTGTCACACTACCCAATGTCGACCTCGAAGCCTTGGGAGAGGGCTTTGCTGACAGCCCGTCTAACGCAGAGTTCAGAGAGTTCCTTAGGAGGGTCGAGCCAGTGGCTCGAGCTTTGCAAAAGATGGTTCCTGAAAAGTCCATCTGGCAGATGGAGGAGATGGAGAGACAAAGACTGGGATAACGCGATCATAGTGTTGTTTTCTTCTTTTGTAATAAAGCCTTCACAATCTTTTATTAAGGAACGAAAACCAGGTCTTTCAACTTATCTTGTCTACTCATTCTTCACCTCCCCTGTCTCGCTCAGATCAGGGATCCTTATAGGGCTTTCGATGCCCCTTAGCCATAGGTCACGCGACTCGGGAAAAGCAAGTCCTCGGTATGATCCTTCAGGCCTCATGCGGTTGTGTAGCCCCCGAGGGGTGCGGGGCAGGTGGTCAGACCTCTCTACCGCACGGAGCTCTTAAGGTTGGCCGGGACGCCTGCTTTTTCCTTTTGATGGAATGGATGTTGGTGTTGTGCTATGTACGAGGAGATTGGTACTCCTACATGTATAAATGCCTAAGTTGCTCTATGTTCCATGCATTGGGGTGGAGGTTGCCGTTGACGTTCGTTAGGCGGTAGGTGTCGGGTTGGAGGATGGTCAAGATGATGTACGAACCCTTGAATGGGGAGGAAAACTTGTGCTTGTCCTTGTTGGTCTGAATCCTTTGGAGGACTAGATTGCCGACTTGGAGAGCTCACGGATGAACCCGCCACTCGTGGTAGTGTCATAGCGCTTGCTGATACTTGGCCGATCGCAGAATCGTGACGTCACGAGGTTCATCGAGCTGACGATGGAGTCCTGTCTCACCTGCTTAGATCGGACCTCTTCCTACATTTTGGTTCGGGCGAGCCGTACTCTAGCTCGGTCGGTAGAACGTCTTTCGAGACGTTTGGCATGAAGAAGGGCAAGAAGCCACTAAACGGTTGGGCATGGTGCGCAGACTCCAAAGCACAGATGATAGCTCGGTAGCCCTATGCCCGATGAACCTGTTAAGGCGGTCAAAAATGCGGTTTTTGAGCCCTTGCAGGATCTTGCCATTGGCACGCTTGACCTGTCCCTTGGTTCGCAGATGAGCCACTAAGGACCAGTCGACTCGAATGTGTAAGCTATTGCAAAATTCGAGGAATTTTCTTCCCATGAATTGGGTATTGTTGTCGTTGATGATGGCATTCCGCACCTCGAAGGAGTAAACGATGTCGCGGAAGGAGCTTGTTGTGTGCTCTGATGATGCTGTGTCGGATGGCTTCGCTTTGATACATTTGGTGAACTTGTATACCGCGACGAGGAGGACAGTAAAGCCCTCGGGCGCCTTCTTGAAAGGGCCAATGAGGTCGAGCACCCATACCGCGAAGGGCCTATGTGAGGGGGATGATTTGTAGGTCCTGGGCCAGGACATGTATCTGCTGAGCAATGTATTGGCAACCTTGGCAGGTGCGCACGACCTGCTCGGCGTCGGGGACAATGATGGGCCAATAAATTCCCTGCCGACATGCATTCCCGACCAGCAATCTTGGGTCGTGTGATGCTTGCAAACCATAAAAGCACCGCTGACAACCTTCATGGATCTCGACGAGTACCTCCTTTCCTTGTTCTCTCGGGATGCAACATTGCAAGATCTCAGTGATGCTGCACCAAAAGAGTTCAACTTCCACGAGGACAAATTTATTGGCTCTTCCTGTGATTTGTCAGGCCTCGACGTCTTCTATAGGAAGCTTTTTGAATGACAAGTATTTGACATATGGGGTCTGCTAACCGGGCTCGGCTGCGTGCACGTGGCGATTGAGCTTGGGCTGGTGATCTGGGTGAGCTTCGTCAATGTGGACGGAAGGTTGAAGGAGGTTGATGACGAATATGCCAGGAGGCATGGCCTCGCGGCTGGAGGCAAGCTTGGCCAGGAAGTCTTCCATGCCGTTATCTCACCTCGGGACATGGATGAGCTCGGATCCTTCAAACTCTTCCAGCTTCCGCGCTTTCCGACAGTGAGCCTCCATACGCGAATCATGGCAGCTTGACACTTTCATCATTTGGTTGACCACGAGCTCGGAGTCTCCGTGCACGTAGAGGCATCATACAATGAGTTCGGTCGCGATGCAAAGCCCTTTGAGAAGTGCCTCATACTCAGCGACATTGTTGGTTGCCTTGAAGTGCAGTCGCCACACAAATTGGACCTGATCCCCTCCTGGGGAGATGTTGATGGTCCCGCTTCCTGTGTTGTTAAGAGTTAATGATCCATCGAAATACTTCATACATTATACATGACAGATCAGGCATAATGCAGCTTGGGTTTCTATCCATTCAATAACAAAGTCAGTGAGGACCTGGAACTTGATCGTCGTCCGGGCGACGTAGGATATATCGTATCCTATGAGTTCTAGGGCCCACTTGGAAATCCTTCCGGACATGTCCCAACTGTTGATGATTGTGTTAAGTCGTGCGCGGTCACCACCCGCATCGGGTAGCTTTGGAAATAATGCAGGAGCTTTCACTTTGTTATAAGAATGGAGAACATGAGTTTTTGCACATGAGGATATTGCATCTCATAGCAAGATAGAGCTTTGCTGATGCAATAGACCGACCTTTGGACCCGGTGGAGTGCTCGGGCTCCTCGCGCTCTACGGCGAGGGCGATGCTGACCAGTTGGCTGGGGCGGTGATGTAGAGGAGGAGTGGCTCATTCGAATCAGGTGACACTAATATCAGGGGATTTGTGAGGAAGGCCTTCAGATTGTAGAGAGCTTTTTGAGCCTCCACCGTCCATTCGATGGGCTGAGACTTCTTCAGAAGCATGTAGAGAGGTAGCCCTCACTCCTCGAGCCAGGTGACAAAATCGCTCAAGGCCATGAGGCAGCCCATCAGTCCCTGCGTGCCTTTGACATTGCTGATGGGGCCCATGTTGTTGATTGTCGTGATCTTCTCGGGGTTGGCTTCAATGCCGCGCTCTTAGATGATGTATCCGAGCAGTTCACCTCGGGGACGCTGTGCACATACTTTTGCGGGTTGACGCTAATGTTGTTGCTGCGGAGGTTGCTGAAGGTTTCTTCGAGGTCGGCAATGAGGTTGGATGCCTTTTGGGACTTCACTATGATGTCATCGACATAGACTTTGAGGTTCCGACCGATCTATTGCTGGAAATACTTCTGTATGCATCGCAAGTACGTTGCTCCAGTGTTCTTCAGCCTGAAAGGCATCCTCATGTAGTAGTAAGAGCTGGAGGAGGTGATGAACGTTGTTCCTAGCCATTCCTCCTCACAAAGGGAGAACTGGTGGTAACCCGAGTAGGCGTCGAGGAAGCAATGATTCGCTCTCTGCGGTGAGGCCGATGACATGGTCGATACGAGGCAGTGAGAAGAGATCCTTCGAGCATACCTTGTTCAGGCCCGTATAGTCAACACACATCCTCTATTCCTCACTTTTTTCCTGATGAGCATGGGGTTGGCAAGCCACTCAAAGTGTTTTACCTCTTCAATGAAACTTGTTGACAAAATCTCGTTGATCTCGGCCCCGATGGATCACTACTTCTGCTCGTCGAAGCGGTGCAATCTCTACATGATGGTTTGGGAGCTCGGCCTCATGTTGATAGTGTGTTCGTCAATTTCTCTGGGGATGCCTGGCATGTCGTAGGGATGCAAGGCGAAGATGCCCGATTTGATCACAGGAAATCGACGAGCACAACTTCCTGCGCCTGACCTAGGGTGGTGCCAACCTGGATCATCTTGGCCGGCTCTTCGGGGTCGATTTGGACCGCCTTTGTGTCTTTCGCGGGTCAGCCGGGGCTAGCCGAGCTCCACCGCTGCAACCGGTACAGATGCCAGCTCGCACGCATCCCGTTCGCACAGGAGGGCATGCCAGACGTTTTATTTTGCGGTGATGACCCCTTTGGGGTCAGGAATCTTCAACTTGAATTAGGTATAGCTTGGGACAGCCATGAACTTCATGTAGCTTTGTTGCTCGAAGATGGCATGAAAAGGGCCATCAAACTCGGGACCTCAAACGGGAGGTTCTCCGTGCAGAAGTTTGTTTCATCCCCAAAGGTGATGGGGAGGTCGATCTCTCTGAGTTGTATTACCTGCTTGTCGAGGATGACACCATAGAAGGGCGCTCGAGCTGGGCGGAGATGAGAGCGCGATATCCCCATAGCATCGAGGGTCGTGTCATATAAGATGTTAAGACCACCCCCGTCGTCCATCATGACCCTGGTCAGGTGTTTGGGGCCAACTACCAAATCCAATATTAGGGGAAGGCGCCCAGCATGGGGGAGGAGGTGGGGATGGTCAGAGCGGTGGAACGTGATCCCCATTCCAGACGACCGGAGGGGGGACAAGGCAATCATCACATTGATGTCAACCTCCAGAGCTTTGCGAGGAAGTGGCAGAGCGGGCTCAATCATCTCCACGTAAGAGGGTGAAAGGCTGCTGGCGGTGCCCCGTTGGAGTCGTGGGTCGGCCCGCCTGTCGGGGGCAGGACAACCGGTCTTGCACCTGGGTTCCAGAGGGTGCCCAAGTGATTGGCGAAGAAGTCCGGGCTCCCTAAGCTTGTGGATCGTCCGTGGAGATGGACAGGGGCGTACTCCAGCCAATCGTCGTCGCTGGAGATGAACTCGAAGTCACCGAAGGATATCTTCATGACGGACATGAAAGTCGATCGTGGTGGAGCCATCAAAAAAGCAGAGAGTGGAACGCGCGACAGTCCCCCTACCTAGCGCGCTAACTAAAACCAAATGCCTCGCGCGTTCGTCCTCGAGGTGGCCTAGCTAAGAAGACAGTGGGATTATACTTGTTTGGGCAAGGCGCCCTACCTGCTCTTTGTTAAAAATGGATTGGTTCTCTTACAAGCAAGTTTTTCTCCCGCGAGGACGGCCGTTGGTCCCCTTTTATCGGTGTCTCAACCGGCCTTTCTTTTCAATGACTCCCTTCCTTCTCTCCTCATAAATACGACCCTAGTTACAGGGACAACTACTCGCTACTGTGCCGGACAGGGTACTTGATGGGGCTGCCGTGTCGGGACGATCGCGTTCGGCGTACTCTTGTCTTATACCCGCGGAGAGCTGTACCGAGACGCACTATCGACCCCGTACTGCGTGCTCCCCCTCCGTTCCATCAGACATGACGGGGCCTCAAGCGCACATCAGAGGCGCACTCGACTGCTCTTGACTTGATAGTGACAGTGTCCACTCCGCATTGAAGTCTACCTGCTCGCCGTAGTTGGAACTCGGGCTCTGGCCCTCCCCTCGGAACTCACCCGCCGTCTGGGCGCTAAGGGGTAGGGATGCCGCTCCTGATCGCTCTGTGGGACTCACACCTCGTTGAGGACTCGGAAAAGCACACCTGCAAATTACAGACAGTCCATACCTTCTGGTGGCCTGGGTCGGGAACCACCACTGCTGAAAATAAATTTAGTTTCGGCGGCCAGTGACCAACGAAAATAAAAAAATTTCGATGAGGTAAACCGGGGCCCACGATGATATGTCTGTTATTTTCGTGGATCAGATTCTAGCTCACGAAAATAAACAGGTATATTTTTGTGGGCATGAGCCTGGGACACGAAAATATAATGTCTATTTTCATAGGCCCAGTCCAGGCGCATGAAAATAACTTGAATATTGAAGAAAAAAATTCAACTGCTAGTACAATTATCACATAAGTACCATATTACAGTTGTCACATATACACACCATTACAGTTGTCACATAAGCACATTATTACAGGAGCTGGCCTCGAGGGCTCGAAAGCACAATCCAGCCTTTTCACATAGCTGAGCAATGCGAAGGTGGTCAATGCCGAAACTGGCAAGTTCGGCTTTGAAACATCCAACAGAAAATCTGTTTCCTCTTATCATGTTTCTCTGTTAACAAAAGCATATATGACATTGTATGCATCCAAGTTTCATTGAAAGACTTTGAGCAAAAGCAATGCAGCTAGCAAACAAGTCATATATACATTAACACAAAGGATACCTGAAGGAAAGATCAGTTATCATATTGTAATCTACTGGGTCACCTCCCTGCATTTTGAGACATCATGAGAGCAAAGTTGACAGCACCCTGTTCAAGAATATAACTGACAGAACTTGACGGAAGGATTCACAAAACATAAATGAACACACAGCCAAATAGCAAATCTATCATTGAAGCTCAAATATTCTTAAACTACTTGTGGATCTGAATTGCTGCAGTTAAAAAATTCAATCTTCAATACAAGCTGTTTCACGAGGATATTTTAATACAGATAAGTGCTTTAGATATAGCACCAGTTAAGATCTTACATTCACATTGTTACTATTTACTGCAATTACAAGTTCTTGCACAGTTGGACTTTATATACTTAGCAGCAGACTTTATTTCTTGCTCGAAATGGCAAACGTAGCCCCAGTTTGGATTCTGTGTAGCATGACTAATACATGTACGATTTTAACTAGATCTATCAACATTGCATCCCCCTAGACAATTGAAATACAATTGCAGTTGTTTAATATATATATATATATATATATATATATATATATATATATATATATATATATATATATATATATATATATATATATATATATATAGACACCAACCAAAGACCCTGGCAACGATGTAACGATCAATAATATTCCAATATAAAGAATGTACCAAAATTTTTCAGCAATGTACTAAGGACAGTCATACTCAAAGCGACGGTGCTCTCCTCACTGGTGCCGCTGGCCTGGTTCGCCTGGCACTCGATGCCTGCACCGGGCACACAAAACATAACTGAGGGAGGAAGGAACACAACTTACAGATCAACAGGATATTTTGTCAAATATGTGGAAAACCAAATCATTAATCATTAAGCAGTAGAGTGCTGGTATCGATTTGGTTTTCCACATATTTGACAAAATATCTTTTGTCCATTATTTTCTAGATTTGATCTTCCGTATCCACCCCTTCCATTGTTATTTTTGTTCTGCTCTCGACTAGGACTGCTCCTTCCACCTCTGCCATATCCTCTACCACGGCCACGTCCAAGCACGGCCGAGTAGGCTGCAGCTGGAGAGTACTGCTCTTCGGTTTGAAGCATATTCTGTCGATGCTCGTATCAATGTGCTTGAGCATATAAATCGTTTATAGAGATTTGATCTGATCTTGCCATAACCGAAGAAACCAGGGGGGTGTAGTCCGAATCAAGACCATTAAGAATATAAGAAACTATTTCTTCTTCATCAAGTACCTTCCCAGTTGATGACAATTCATCAGCAAACCTCTTCATCTTTGCAAAATATTGAATTGAAGCATGATTGCTCCCAGGGGAGCCTGCAGGTTTTATTTATACATCAGAATCCAGGTTACAGAGTCAGACTCGGTTACAACAAGTACCGGTTACAACTTTGAATTTCTATATCTAAAACGTATATATTTGGTACTCTATCTCTATTCTTGATCTCTAGAATATCTCTTCCTAACAGCCCCCTCAATCATAACTTAATTAAGTTAAGATTGTGCTGAAATCTTTCATGAAGAGGAGAAGTCAAAGCCTTTGTGAAACCATCGGCTATTTGATCCACGGAGCATATGTGCCGATTTGTTTATCTGTAAGACCTATGTGTGTTGAATACATTGGCTTGTAGTGAATACACTTGCTTTGACGATAAAAGTTTTTGAATATCACCAAAACACCTTTTTATCAAGGCCCGACTAGTTTTGTAAGCTCCAGCAGGAGCTTGGTTGTACTAGTTTTGGTAAGCTCCAGCGCTAGATTCTACTAGCTTTTGTTGGCTCTGACTCAAGGTCCGGGTTGCTCTAGCAAGGTCCGGAACTTGACCTCAATGCTTTTGTTTTTCATTTACAATGTTTCATACTTGCTTTACACCTCTGTAAAGATTGCTTAGTATTCATTTGCTAAGTCTTTGGTGCGATTTTGGTTGACATGGATGATATCGTGTCACTGTGGTTTTGCAACATGCTTATGTGAGGTGCTCACATAAGGTGTTGTGTTCGGAACTAACTTGAGTCAAGTTGAGGACTTGGGCTCGTATGGATTGGTTGTTTATTCATGTGCAGGTGTTGCTTGAGTTCAAGACATGGCTGGTGATGGGATCCATTGGACTAGTCTCAAGGAGGAGATGAGGTTCCAACAACCAAATTCAGGAGGAATTGTGGTTTAGCTGATTAGGAGGTTGCGCAGCATGATTGAATCAAGAACAATGCATGTGAAGGTATCATGGACGTCATCAAAAGATGTTTGCACGTGTGCAAGGAGTGCATGGACGTGGCTACATGGTTCCGAGATGTGACGAAGAGATGTGGACGTCAAGAGTTGGTCGGAAAGGTCCAACCGACTAGGTTATGGACTCAGGCTGCGACTGAGTCGGGTTTGACTCAAATATGAAAAGATTTGAGTTGGTTATGATAGTACTTCGTGTGGGTCACGAATTTGAGTTGTTTAGGAATGTGGGATATATTCCTAAGGTGTTTGGAAGTCTTAAGATTGCTTCTATCTGCGTATAGAAGAATCCTAAGCAATTATGAAAAGTTATGATTCGTGAACAGAGTAGGATTAGGTTCCTGATCTGAGTTGAGTTGGCCTTCGAGCTGGTTATATAAGCAAGGGAGCCCAGAGCTCATGGTGCACGACTTTGGGGCTGTTCCTCTTGTTTTCTATTGAATAAAATTTGTAGTTTGAAGGAACTTTTGTGCCTTGTTCGTCCGACTTGTTCCAGACAAGTTTTACTCGTCGAGTTTCTGGACAGCACTACCTTTCATCGGTGGTTTTATCATAACTCGAGTTTTACAGATCCAATTGACGTAATTCTTTTTGGGTTGTCTTCACAACTTGATTATCTATCATCTGTCAAAATTTCATGGTCATTGGATTTGTGGTTTCTGATCTACACGAGTTTCTTTGCAGCATTCTAGAACTTTTTTTTGGGTAGGGCAGATTGACCTTTGTTTGATCTTTCGATCATAACTTGAGTTTTTCTCGACGGATTTCAGTGATTCTTGTTGTGTTGTCTTCGTGAATTGATTCTATCTGATATGTATCACTTTTGTCACGGTGAAACTCGTTTAGATTAGTCTCTCACATGAATTCTTTAACATATCATTTTTCTGCCTAAGGGGTTGGGTTTTAATTGTTTCCGCTGCGTAAGATTTTTAAATCTACCATTCACCTCCCTCTGGTAGCTTTTCACGTGCTCTTCGTTCCTACAATTGGTATTAGAGCCACGGTGCTCTAAACTTTGTGATTTGCGCATGTTTTTGACTAATCATCATGGAGAAGTACTCTGCCAAACCTTGTGTGTTCGCTGGTATTGATTTTCAGGTTTGGAAGGCACGCATGGAGGCTTTCATCCAGGCACAAGGCTTTGCAAAATGGGAGAAGGTATACAAGCCTTACGAAGTACCATCAAACGATCAAGTTACAGCTACAAATCTGAGAGATGTTGACAACAACAACAACAAGGCTCGGAACTTGATCATACAAGGATTAACACAAAGCGACTTCGACCGTGTTGCACACCTCTGATCTGCATACGATGTGTGAAAAGCACTTTGTGACTACCACGAAGGATCCAACACGATCAAAGAGGTAAGGCAAGACATGTTCAAGAAAAAATACATGCGCTTCGAGATGCAACCCGGTGAGTCTATTGATGACCTTTTTGCTCGCTTTAATAAGATTCTCAGCAACTTGTATAGTGTCAATGTTAATTTTTCAGATGTTGAAAATGCTAGGCAATTGCTAAGTGCATTAGATATGTCAATTTGGGAGATGAAAGTCACATCTATTCGTGAATTTACTGTCATGAGTTCACTTACTTTAGATGTGCTATATTCCAAGTTAAAAACTCATGAAATTTACATAATCTCACGTAAGAACCCCAACAAGTCTATTGCTTTTGTTTCTGAACGTGGCATGCCTAGTTCCAGTCAAACATCATCTTGTGGTACAGTTGCTTTGCTGTCCTCTCTAACCCTTGAACAGATTGAGGAGTTTCCAGGGGAGGAGCTAGCGCTCATCTCCACCCAGTTCTCAAAAGCATTGCAAAAAGTGAGAACTAGTAGGAGAGGAAGCTCTGGACCTCAATGATGCTTTGAATGTGGTAAGACAGGACATTTTCGTTCAGATTGCCCTAACCTTTCAGGTCCTACTTCCCGGGATGAAAAGAAAACAAGAACGAAGCACTCCTCTACAAAAGATACGAAGAAAAAGAAGGGTTTTACAGGACGTCAATTGGTGAGCAGTTTTATCTCAGCACTCCAGGAACTTGGCTCAAGCGACGTGGACATTGGAAGTGATGAAGATGATTTGGCAAACTTGTGCTTCATGGCGGGCAAGTCAAGATCAAGTATGGAGGAGGCAAAACACAACAGCGATAATGAAGAGGTATGTCCTACTTGCGAAGAAATGTGTGATGCTATTTCTCGTGCCATAGTTATTGTTAAGAAAAAGGACAAAAAGCTTAGGGACAATGCTGTTAAATTTGAGTCACTAGAATATGAAATTAATGGTTTGAAATCCTTGATTCCTAGTGATGATTCTTGTTCCTCATGTGACTTAATATATGAATAATTGTCCTTCCTAAGAAGTGCACATACCTCCACACTTGATAAACTTTAACTTGAAATTGAAAAGAACAAAAAGCTTGCTGCACTTAATATTGGAAACTTAAAAGATGCTTCTTATTCTACAATTGATTTGCATTGTTCTAGTTGTGATGATCTTGATAAGAAACTGCAAGATGCTATGAATGAAATCTCTATATTGAACAATGCTTTACGTTGTCATGAAGTTAAATATTGTTCCAATTACAAATTAAAAGGAAAAACTTCATGTGAAAACTGCCTTGATCTGTCCAATAAACTTGATAACATGCATAAGACATTAGATCGGTTTTGTAATGGGAATAAGAACCTAAACTTGCTGCTGAATTCATCCAAGTCTTGCAATGATAAAACTGGTTTAGGTTTTGATTCTCATGGTCATGCTAAGGCACATCCACCTAAAATTGTAAAGTCATTAGGAAGTGGTTTGATTCAAACAGTTCCTAAACAAAAGAAAGTGGTTTTCAAATCTGCAGGAGTATTGTCTCATTCGGTTTCAAATAAAAATGTTGTTTGCTTATCTAGACATGAACACAAAGTTAAATTTCATTGTACCTACTGTGGCAGAGATGGTCATGTCATAGATTTTTGTTATAGACTAGCTAAACAACAGAAAAGGGAAAGAATGGTTGCTAGATCTCATAACTTTCATGCAAAATTTGCTGCACATATTGAACCGAATGTACAACCTGCTGTTTTGAGTCAAAAACATTCAAAGTTTACCTCCGGACCTTCTGTTTTTGCCTCCGGAGCTACTAATTTTGTGCTACACAAGTAACACATTATAGGTCAGTAGTTAAGAATAAAAAATCTCAAACTTTGACTCATTAACCTGTTGTCTTGTCTCAGCTTTCGCGTGTTTTTCCTGCTGCACGTCGCGTGACTCAGTACTGGATTCCTAAATGCCTTTTGACTAACCCCAGTATTGAGTCATCGACGTATTGTGCTTCTATGTAGGTTACACGTTTGAGGAAGGAGAAAATTTGGATTGTGGATTCAGGTTGCTCACGCCACATGACTGGTAACAATGATTGGTTCTCCTCCCTCTCTTTTGTGTCACGTGTAGAGAATGTTACTTTTGCTGATAATTCTTCAACTCCTATAATTGCTAAGGGTTCGGTTAGAGTAAATGATCACTACACTTTGAAGGATGTGGCACTTGTCAAAATTTTGAATTACAACTTGCTTTCTGTTTCACAATTGCTAGATGAAAATATGGAAATTATTTTCAATAAAAACTACTGCAAAGTTGTAAGTTCAAATAGTGAGCTTATTTTTAACATGTCTTGGTTTGGAAGAGTTTTTAATGCTGATTTTGATATTTCTTCCTCTAAGCATAGGTGTCTAGTTGCTAATGATTCAAAGGACCTATATTTTTGGCATCGTAGACTTGGTCACGTAGGCTTTGATCACCTAACGCGTGTTAGTGCTCTTGATCGCATACGTGGGCTGCCTAAGCTTAAAGGGGACAAAGAAGTTGTGTGCTCTTCTTGCATACATGCTAAGTTGGTTGCAGGTTCACATACTCCTCTCACAATGATCATGACAACTGAACTATGTCAACTTTTGCATCTTGACACCGTAGGACCTTCCCGTGTTCAATCCTTCGGAGGTAAATGGTATGTTCTTGTGATTGTTGATGATTATTCTAGATACTCTTGGGTTTACTTTATGGCGTCTAAGAATGAAGCTTTTAGTCACTTTAGAACTTTATTTCTTAGATTATCAATTGATCACCCAGGATCTTTAAAAGCAATTAGAAGTGATAATGGAACTGAATTTAAAAATCAATCTTTTGATCACTTTTGTGCTGAAAATAGAATAGATGATCAATTTTATTCACCATATATACCTCAACAAAATGGTGTTGTAGAAAGAAAGAACATAACCTTAGTTGAGATGGCTAGGACTATGCTTGATGAATATCAAACTCCTAGGAAATTTTGGGCTGATGCGTTAGCGACCGCTTCTTATGTCTCAAATCGTGTTTTCTTTCGTGCTAAGCTAGGTTAAACACCATATGAGCTCCGGTTTGGACATAGGCCTAGTGTTACACACTTTCGGGTCTTTGGTTGCAAATGCTTTGTTAAGAAACATGGTAATCTTGATAAATTTAAACCTAGATCCATTGATGGCATGTTTCTTGGTTATCCATCTCATACTAGAGGCTACCGTGTGCTTTTACTTGACACTAACAAAATTGTGGAGACTTGTGAAGTGCCTTTTGATGAAGCTAGCCCAGGTACTAGCTCAAACATTGCAGGTCCAGATCCATATCCGCAGGGGGGGCATTTTCGTTGAAGATGAGGAACAATTGGAGCTGCTGCCCGAAAATTCAGCAGCTAAAGACTTTGTTTCAGCTCCGGATGTTAATTCTCAACCAGCACCGACAACCATCAATGCTGGTTCAAATCATCCTCAAGTCACAAGCTCATCGATTTGTGATGAACATGAAGAAGAAGAAGCTTGTGAGACATCTGTTCCCCTACGGTTTTACAAAGATCATCCCCCACAACAGATGATTGGAAGCTTGCACGAACGAGTCACATGGTCCAGGTTTTGCGATCCAAACTCTTATGCTCATTCTTCATTTGTTGCTTCTTTTGAACCCAAAGATATATCACACGCACTCACTAATGAATCTTGGATTATTGCCATGCAAGAAGAGTTAGAAAATTTTGAAAGAAATAATGTTTGGAAACTTGTACCTCCACCTCAAGGTCACACTTTAATTGGAACTAAATGGGTATTTAAAAATAAACAAAGTGAGGATGGGGTTGTGGTTAGGAATAAGGCTAGGTTGGTTGCTCAAGGTTTCACTCAAGTTGAAGGTCTAGAAGCCATAAGAATTTTGCTAGCTTTTGCTGCATCAAATGGTTTTAAGCTATATCAAATGGATGTTAAAAGTGCTTTTCTTAATTGCTACATAGATAAGGAGGTTTATGTGAAACAACCACCGGGTTTTGAAAATCCAAATTTTCCTAATCATGTTTACAAACTGTCCAAAGCCTTGTACGGTCTCAAACAAGCCCCTAGAGCATGGTATGATAGGTTAAAAACATTCTTACTTGAAAAAGGGTTTACCATGGGAAAGGTTGATAAAACTCTTTTTGTGCTTAAGCATGGCAACAACTCATTATTCGTTCAAGTGTATGTGGATGATATTATCTTTCGTTGTGCTTCTCATGATCTTGTGTCCAAGTTTTCAGCAATGATGAGTTCCGAATTTGAAATGAGTATGATGGGTGAACTCACTTACTTTTTGGGGCTGCAAATCAAGCAAACAAAAGAGGGTACCTTTGTGCATCAAACGAAGTATACAAAAGATCTCCTAAGGCGCTTCAACATGGACAAAAGCAAGCCTCTTCAAACACCAATGGGAACAGCAACAACACTTGGACTTGATGAAGATGGTGAACCCATGGATCAAAAAGAATATAGAAGCATGATCGGATCACTTTTGTACCTCACGGCATCAAGACCAAACATACAATTCAGCGTATGTCTTTGTGCACGGTTTCAAGCCTCCCCACGTGCTTCACATCGTCAAGTCGTCAAAAGGATTCTCAGGTACTTACATGGAACTCAAGAATTTGGAATTTTTCGTCCTTCTTCCTCAACCGTTACTTTGAAAGCTTTTTCGGATGCTGATTTTGGGGGTTGTAGGATTGATAGGAAAAGTACTTCCGGTACTTGTCATTTTCTTGGTAATTCTCTTGTTGCTTGGTCCTCTAGAAAACAAAATTCAGTTGCACAATCCACAGCCGAATCTGAATATGTAGCTGCTGCTAGCGCTTGTTCACAAATTCTTTGGATTGTTCAAACACTTAAGGACTATGGGGTTGATCTAGATAGTGTTCCACTGTTCTGTGATAACACTAGTGCCATTTGCATTGCTAAAAACCCTGTGCAACATTCTAGAACTAAGCACATTGACATTAGGTATCACTTTCTCCGAGATAATGTTGAAAAAGGAAACATTGTGCTTCACCATGTAGATACCGAACAATAATTGGCTGACATTTTTACAAAACATTTGGATTTCACTCGTTTTTGTTACATTCGTATTGAAATAGGGGTTATGCATCCTCATGGCTTAAATTGAGGGGGAGTTTTGAAACTTGGGAAGTCTATGAGTGAATCTGAAATTAAAATAATATGAGCATAGTATTTCATACATATATGACTTTGTGATTCCTTTTACATGCTGAAAGTTCTTACTATATTACTCGTGTTACACATTTTGCAGTTTTTGCCATGTCTAGTAATTGGAATAATTACTTACACTAAAATTGGTCATGGTCGAACTTTCTTGCTATTTTGAACTTTTTACATGTTCACAAGTGCTTTTAATCATTAAGAATTAATCAAGTAATCAACTCACATGTTGAGTTTTTATGAACAAATATAAATTGAGAAAATGTCAAGAGAATATGCATGCATCGCACTTATTCTTTTGAGATGGCTTATCATTGCACTTATATATGAACTTGGAAGAAGTTGTGTATGACTAAAACCATGTCCTTAAGCTTCTGATTGTCAAATGACATAGGCTTGGCTTGGTTGGTTAGAATAAGGCAGATGCGCATATAATCTCTTGCAAGTATCATATGATCTAAATTTATGCTTTGAAAACTAATAAAATGCAGCAACTAGTGTCATGCTTTCAGGTTTTGAAATATTTAAGTTTGTGAGATCATGACTTGCTTAAATTGAAAATTACATTTGATCTCTAGCATGGCTTACACTACTTTATGTATCTCATTGATGTGATAATGTAAGGTACCTGATAGTATGACTTGGATGAGCTTTGTTTATATGTATATGTTATAATATGCTCATAACAACTAAAGTTGGAGAGATAATTTGTTTATATGCTCATGACTTGCTGAATACATTGTCAAAGGGGGAGATATAAGCATGAAGAGAAAGAAAATATGTGCATAAGGAGAGATAATAAAGGGGAAGAGATAATATGGGATAATTTTTTTTCTTCTCATTTTACTTTTGATTTACAAAGGGGGAGAAACTGCCTTCAAAACTTTTATGTGAATAAGCCAATGTTCGAATTTTAAATGGTGTTGCCAATGCATTCATCAAGGGGGAGATTGTAAGACCTATGTGTGCTGAATACATTGGCTTGTATTGAATACACTCGCTTTGACGATAAAAGTTTTTGAATATCACCAAAACAACTTTTTATCAAGGTCCAACTAGTTTTGTAAGCTCCAGCAGGAGCTTGGTTGTACTAGTTTTGGTAAGCTCCGGCGCTAGGTTCTACTAGCTTTTGTTAGCTCCGGCTCAAGGTCCGGGTTGCTCTGGCAAGGTCCGAAACTTGACCGCAATGCTTTTGTTTTTCATTTGCAATGTTTCGTACTTGCTTTACATCTCTGGAAAGATTGCTTAGTATTCATTTGCTAAGTCTTTGGTGCGATTTTGGTTGACATGGATGATATCGTGTCACTGTGGTTTTGCAACATGCTTATGTGAGGTGCTCACATAAGGTGTTGTGTTTGGAACTAACTTGAGTCAAGTCCAGGACTTGGGCTCGTATGGATTGGTTGTTTATTCATGTGCAGGTGTTGCTTGAGTTCAAGACATGGCTGGTGATGGGATCCATTGGACTAGTCTCAGGGAGGAGATGAGGTTCCAACAACCAATTTCAGGAGGAATTGTGGTTGAGCTGATCAGGAGGTTGCGCAGCATGATTGAATCAAGAACAATGCATGTGAAGGTATCGTGGACATCATTGGAAGATATTTGCACATGTGCAAGGAGTGCATGGACGTGGCTACATGGTTTCGAGACGTGATGAAGAGATGTGGACGTAAAGAGTTGGTCGGAAAGGTCCTACCGACTAGGTTATGGACTCAGGCAGCGGCTGAGTTGGGTTTGACTCAAATATGAAAAGATTTGAGTTGGTTATGATAGAATTTCGTGTGGATCACGAATTTGAGTTGTTTAGGAATGCGGGATATGTTACTAAGGTGTTTGGAAGTCTTAATATTGCTTCTATCTGCGTATAGAAGAATCCTAAGCAGTTATGGAAAGTTACGATTCGTGAACAGAGTAGGATTAGGTTCCTGATCTGAGTTGAGTTGACTTTCGAGCTGGTTATATAAGCAAGGGAGCCCAGAGCTCGTGGTTCACAACTTTGGGGCTGTTCCTCTTTTGTTCTATTGAATAAAATTCGTAGTTTGAAGGAACTTTTGTGCCTTGTTCGTCCGACTTGTTCCAGACAAGTTTTACTCGTCGAGTTTCTGGACAGCACTACCTTTCGTCGGTGGTTTTATCATAACTCGAGTTTTACATATCCAATTGACGTGATTCTTTTCTGGTTGTCTTCACAACTTGATTATCTATCATATGTCAAAATTTTCATGGTCATTGGATTTGTGGTTTCTTATCTACACGAGTTTCTTTGCAGCATTCCAGAACTTTTTTTTAGATAGGGCAGATTGACCTTTGTTTGATCTTTCGATCATAACTTGAGTTTTTCTCGACGGATTTGAGTGATTCTTGTTGTGTTGTCTTCGTGACTTGATTCTCTATGATATATATCACTTTTGTCACGGTGAAACACGTTTAGATTAGTCTCTCACACGAATTCTTTAACAGATCATTTTTCAGCCGAAGGGGTTGGGGTTTAATTGTTTATGCTGCATAAGATTTTTAAATCTACCATTCACCCCCCTCTGGTAGCTTTTCACGTGCTCTTCGATCCTACATTATCTGCTACCTTTTTCCTGACAAAATGGTAGCCTATCTCAACATGCTTCACTCTTCCATGGAATACGGGATTTGCGGCTAAATACGTCGCTCCAAGATTCTCACACCAGAGACTTGGCGTACCACTTTCTCTGAGAATAAATTGCAGCCAAATGACCACAGCTGCAGCATTCGCTAAAGCTTTGTATTCAGCCTCCGTTGATGATCTTGATACAATGGGTTGCTTCTTGGCACTCCATGATATGAGATTAGAACCAAAGAAGATTGCAAATCTACCTGTAGAATGTCGATCGTCAACACTACCAGCCCAGTCGGCGTCTGAGAAGGCACTGATTTTTGTTGATGCCGAGCTTCTAAATGCAAGCCCCAACTTGATTGTTCTTTGTATAAATCGAAGTATCCGTTTGACTGCCTTCCAATGTTCATCATTTGGAGCATGAAGAAATTGTGACACCTTGTTTACAGCATAAGAAATATCAGGCCTTGTTATTGTCAAGTATTGCAGAGCTCCAGCGACACTTATGTAGTTTGTACCATGCTTTGTACTCAAAGGTTTACCATCATATGCTAAGAGCTTCTCTGGAAAAGTCAATGGGGTAGCAACAGTTTTACATTTGTCCATATTCACTCGTTTGAGTATATCACATGCGTATTTTTCTTGTGACAGTACTATTCCATCTTGAATTTTCTTAACCTCGATTCCCAGAAAATAATGCAAGTCACCAAGGTCTTTAAGAGAAAAGCTATTCCTTAATTCTTTCAACAATTTATCTACCGCACCACCAGAGGAACTTGCCACAATGATATCGTCAACCTAAATGAGCATAAATATTGTTATACCTAATCTTTGATAGATAAATAAGGAGTGGCCTGCCTTTGACGAAATAAAGTCAAGATCATGTAATTTTGTGCTCAATTTGGAATACCATGCTCTAGGCGCTTGTTTCAACCATGGCCTTGCACAACTTGCAAACGTAATGAGGAACCCTTTTATCTTCATACTCAGGAAGTTGCTTCATATAAACTTCGTCTTCTAAAATGCCATGAAGAAACACATTTTGCACATCTAGCTGTTTTAAGATCCACTTGTTTGAGACTGGAATAGATAGCACCAATTGAATTGTGGCCACTTTTACTACGGGACTAAAAGTGTCCTTGTAGTCGATCCGAAATCTTTGCTTAAAGCCTTTTGCAACCAAGCATGCTTTATATCAATCTATTGAACCATCAGCCTTCTTTTTTATTTTCTAGACCCACTTGCAATCAATAATATTGTTTCCCTTCTTTGGTGGTATTAGGCGCCATGTTTCATTGTTTCTTAGCGCACTGAATTCCTCATCCATTACATATTTCCATCTCTCATCATTTAGGGCCTCTTGTAAGCTTTGTGGTTCTCCTTAGATGAGAAATAAGAATATCGTATTGTACAGTCCATAAATACCTTTGGCAAAGATATACCGGACTGCAGTCTGGTGCGATGACGTTGCTCAAGCTGATTTATTTGATCTCCATCCATAGAAGATCCAACATGATCATTACCTGAGGAACCGATAGAATAAGAGTAGGGTTGCACATGCACCCCCCCCCCCCTTCGCTGGACGCGTGTCCAACAGTCTGAGCACTCGACCTAGGCTGTATCGTGGATCTGCTTGGGGATTGTTGTCCCACTCAAGCAAGAGTCTGCTGCATGGAACTTTGGTGGGTGGGCGCCCCGAGGAAGTCTGGTGTCTGCACATCTGACGCGGGGATCAGTATCGGGTCATGCATCGAGTTTTTATTGGTGGGAACAACATCTTCAGGCAAATCATTATGTGCACGCACAAATTCAGTGGTATTTGTACCAGAGAGACCAGCAAGCTCATTTTCTTGACCTGTTTCCTGTATCTCAATGCTTTCATGGTCAAGATTAATAACATTAATCAAGTCAGCATTACTCAATTTACCCCCTATAGAACTTGGATGTGGGTACATATTTTTTGGTAGGAGAATTTCTTTTCTTAGTCTACCTCCTGCATTTTCATGAAGGTTGGAAAAAGGAAATACTTGTTCATCGAAGACTACATCTCCAGAGATATAGATTCTCCCTGTTTTGGGTTCAAGACATTTATATCCTTTATGCATGGAGCTATAACCAAGAAAGACACATTGTGTTGACCTAAAGGATAATTTTCTAGTGTTGTGTGGTCTTAGGTTAGGCCAGCAAGCACAACCAAATATTTTGAGATCACAATAGTTGGGCCTGTTGATAAAAAGTTTAGGCCTGATCTTCCGAAAGGTAATGGATAAGTCGATTGAGGTGGAGATCTCGACGGTGATGATCTGAGGCTCACAAGTAGAGCACGAAAAACCCCTGCAATCACTACACCACCGCTCCGTTGGTTATCAACCGTGCTGCACACGATTGACCTCGCCAAGAAGGCTAATTCCTGCAAGTGCAACCGAGAACACAAGCAAGAACAAGGTAGACACGATCTAAAATTGTGAAGTTGGGGTTTCACAAACCGTAGGACGGCGATATTATTAATCAAAGCAAAACCCAATTGTTCATGCTGTCTACTATGGAGTATATATAGGTGGAAGGACGTCCAAGGGGGTGTTTGGTTCGTGACCTAACTCTAAGATACGAAAATAATAGACTTAGACTTGATACAAGGCCCAATGGCCCAATACGGTGGCATGCACAACACCCTGACAGATTTTGAACTCGATTTTATTTCGACGATTGACGTCGACTCCGAAGGAATTTTGACATGGGACCTGTGCCATTGGAAAGGTTATCCTCTCACTTTCTGTGCATGTATAGAACGTCCAAAACGGAGTTAATATGCGTCCTGGGCGTCCATTTTAGTTCGTACTTCTCCTGGACTCCGAGTTGGACACGATTTTGAGTTGAGGTCGGTTTCCATCTTCTTTTAACATATTCTCTGGTCCTCCACGCCCCTAAATCTTCCTCCAATTACTCCTTGAACCACTTCATGTATCCTAATTACAATTAAATTATTAAGTAGCAATCTATTCTCAAAAATATATAAGGAAATATATAAGAACGAGTTCACCTCTGAAATTAATTGTTGTGTGTGAATTCTATTCATTGCATCTTGTATGTTCAATGGAGTGTTGTGTATATCCATAGGAGTGATGTTCTCATCATCCTCCCCTTCTTGAATTGGAGTCGTCCTCGACTCAAGTTCATCTTCTCTCATGTGTGGGTCCATATGTGCAACGCCATCAAATCTTCTTGTATGCATGAAAGGAGGAGGCCTAGGTGGTGGACGACATAGTGGACGAGATCATGCACATTATCATTGCACCTACAAACATGGTACAAAGTTTATTTGTTTGGGATCTTGGCTCAAGTGAATGTGCGCTCTTGTTTGGACAAGATCAAGATGGTGCACTATGTCGTCCACCACCTTGGCCTCCTTCTTTCATGCATACAAGAAGATTTGATGGTTGTCGGTACCCTGCGTACCGGATACCTCTTGGAATTGCAAAAGACCTCCGAAGGCCCCACGTGTTACTCATAATCGGACCTGCCTCCCTCATATGGTTAGTCCCAGTGCCGCCACGTGTATCATAAAACCGGTGCTACAATCCATACGTGGGAATGCTCCGGACTGGATACCAGTGTGACACCGCCAGACCTAACCCCTGACAGAGGGAAGCTCTGGTACTGACACGTGTACAACAGCACCAGATCTACTCGTCCAAGACGATAAGCTTCAAAGTTGCCACGCGTCCAACCGCCGGACCTTCAACCTCAACAGGCAGATTGGTGGACCTCCAACGGCTCGGAACTTCAAGGGACATTTAAGGCTTCAAGACCTAATTATGTGTCATTAATGCTAACTTAATAACACACAATCGGAAGACCCTTAATACTAGTAATGCAACCATTAAGGCGCGTTACCACGTTATTAAGTGGTATTAAGTACATTAAATTGTGTATTAGGCATCAGTAACCGCCAGGGCCACATGTCGGGCCAGGCTAACGATGTAACGGCCAGCCCTTGTACTATAAAAGGGCTGGCCGAGCGATACACGGGGACAGGCTGGTCTGAGGCTCGTGCTCGGGGGTCTTTGGTCTCTCTGACTGGCACCCTTAGACTCTCATACACTCAATACAACAACAACAACACACCCGTGGGGTAGGGTATTACGCTCAGGCGTCCCGAACCACGTAAGTCCTGGTGTCAAGTCACTATCTTGTTCTGAATCTCCGCGCGCCCTGACCGAACTAAGAAACTCCGCGACTGCTAACAGTTGTGCCAGGGGAATTGCCGGAACCAGTCTCCGACATTTGGTGCGCTAGGAAGGGGGTGCCTGAGATTCCAAGATGGTGAATTCTGCTGCTGGATCATTCAACGGTAACCACGCTGAGCAACCTTCTGGAGGCAATCCCTCCAACATGCAGCAGCCAGCAGGTGCTGTAGCCCCAGCAGGAGTCATACCAACACTGCCACCGTCCGCTCTGGTGAATCAACCTGGACATCGAGATGGAGCATCTGCGTCGATCTACATCGACGAACAACAACCCAAACATGCGTTTATTGCTGCGCATGCTCTTCTCCAACGTCCAGCACCTCCAGGAGCACCCAGGGTGCAATGGAGTAGTGGAGAGCTAATGTGGATCATCTGGTTACAGCAGCAGCCGATGGCATCAGCAATCAAGGTCCCCCCCCCCTCGGGGTGGGCCCCATCACAGTGTCGGACCTTGTCGGGTAGACTCGGTCCGCAAGCTTCGCAGCACAGGAGACGTGCTACATCTCAACAGGTGACATCGCTGCCTTTCCGGGTGCGACGTACTCACACGGTAACAAGGCTTTCGACTCACGACCTCCGGGCGGAGCTCGATCGTTGTTACCGGCAACAGGACGGCCGCGTCCACATCGAGCGTGCTCGCGAGAGGCAAGAGACTCGGGGCAGTCCTGCTCCTGAGGGAGTAGGAGGAGGCTGTTCTGCCTTGGCCATGCACCTACGCATGGTCAGATGGCCGCAGAAGTCCTGACCTCACTTGCCAGAGAAATTTGATGGGACTTTTAACCCCGCCGAATTTCTTCAAATCTACTCCACCGCTATCCTTGCGGCTAGGGGAAATGAGGCTGTGATGGCCAATTATTTCCCTGTGGCTTTGACTGGGACCGACAAGTCTTGGTTCATGAGCCTTCCGCCTGACTCCATCAATAGTTGGGCGGAGTTGTGCCAACAGTTCACCGCCACTTTCGGGAGCTCATACACCCGACCGGGCATAGAACTGGATCTTTATGATGTCAAGAAAAGGGGGGAGTCCTTGCGATCTTTCATCCAGAGGTTCTCCTAGTTACGAAATACCATTCATTCTATCTCAAGCGCTTCTGTTATTGTGGCATTCAGGCAGGGCGTTTGAGATAAGAAAATGCTGGAGAAGTTGGCGAACAAGGAAGTCACTAGCGTCACGGAACTCTTCAGCTTGGCAGACAAGTGTGCCAAGGCTGCGGAGGGCTGTGAAATGCACTCCAAACCACCTCCGGAGGCCAACAAAAAGTCCTCCAAGGGTGAAGCCACTACCTCCGGGAGTGGTAAGAAGAAGAAAAAGTCCAACAACAATAAAAAGCCGTCGGTCGGCACACCTACTACTGTAGCTACCGCAACTCTAGGTGGTCGGGGGCCACGCCCTAAGAAACGACCTCGGCCATCGTCTGAAGATGGTGGCAGCTCCAAGATGTGGTGTCCCATAAACAAGACGGACAGGCACAACCTGGAAGACTGCCGAGAGGTCCGGAACCTTGTCGAGCGTTACAACAAGCGCCGGGAAGAAGCTCCTTTCCATCAAAGGGAAGAAAGCAAAAAGTCAACGAAGCTCTGGCTGAAGAGGAGTTAGGCTTTCAGGACAACAAAAAAGTCTTGAAGGCTGTTTACACCTCCGTTGATGACGACTCTGACAACGAGCGTCGGAAGACCATGAACACCATCTTTGGTTGTTCGTGGGACATCACTTCTCACCGTGTCCTCAAGACAATGCGGCGAGACATGGCCTCTGTAGCTCCTACCATCAAAGCAGAGCCTCATCCGAAGTGGATGGATACTTCCATCACCTTCGATGCTTTGGACTGTCCTCAGAACATGATCGGAGCTGGCCAACTTCCATTGATGGTATCTCCGACCATCAATAACATCCAGCTCCACCACGTAATGGTGGATGGAGGTTCGTGGCTGAACCTCATAAGCTTCGAAGCCTTCGTCAAGCATCAGCTCCGACCTTCGGATCTTCGCCCCTCCCGACCTTTCTCAGGAGTAGGTCCGGAAGCCATAACCCCACTCTGTGCCATTACTCTCCCGGTGACCTTCGGAACTCAATAGAACTACAGGACTAAGAAGTTGGTCTTCGACGTGGCACATATCAACTTGCCATTCAACACTATCTTGGGCATGCCAGCTTTATACAAATTCATGGTTGCTGCTCATTATGGCTACTTGGTGTTGAAGATGCCAACACCCTCAGGCATTCTTCGGATCCGCGGAGATCGCACCATCGGAGTTACAGCACTGGAAGAACTCCACACGCTTGCTACAGCCCAGGAGGAAGAATCCGGAAAGGAGCAAGCTCCAAAGCCCCCGAACATTCGTCATCGAGGCTCAACTTCCGCACCTCGTGTGTAACCAAGCAGCGACACCGACATTGCTGTCAAAGTCATCGAAATTGGTTCCAACGCTGCTCAGACCACCCGTATATCAGGAGGCCTGAACGACAAATACGAACTCACGCTGATCACTTTCCTCCATGCTAATGTCGACGTGTTTGTCTGGCAATCGTCACAAATGCATGGGATCCCTAGGGAGGAGATTAAGCACAATCTAAAGATTTATCCTGATGCTCGGCCTATACATCAGAAGCCTCAGAAGTAATCAATAGAGCGACGGAACTTCATACGTCAAGAATTGAAGAAGTTGCTTGAAGATGGATTCATCCGGGAAGTCTTCCACCCAAAATGGCTGGCAAACCCAGTCGTTGTACCAAAGGCCGGCGGGTATCTTCGGATGTGTATCGACTACACAACACTGAATAAGGCATGCCCAAAGGATCCATTTCCACTACCTAGAATAGATCAGATAGTGGATTCCACCTCCGAGTGTGAATTACTGTGTTTCCTAGACGCATATTCTGGGTATCATCAAATCAGAATGTCTAGGGAAGATGAAGAGCATACTGCCTTCATCACAGTAGATGGATTATATTGTTACACTGCAATGCCATTCGGTCTCAAAAATGCTGCTTCAACGTTTGTGCGAGCTATGTACAAAACTTTTGGAGAGCTCATTAGAGATGTAGTGGAAGTGTACGTCGACGACATTGTCATCAAGATCAAGAACAAGGAGTCATTTCTCGACACCTTGCAAGATGTCTTCGACAAGTTGCGAATCACACAGACAAAGCTGAACCCAGACAAGTGTGTCTTTGGGGTTAGCTCTGGAAAGTTGTGAACCACCGAGGAATAAATGCGAATCCGGCGAAGATTAAAGCTATTGAAGACATGCGGCCACCAGCTCGCATCAAGGATGTCCAGAAGATGACTGGGTGTCTAGCTGCCCTCAGCCAGTTCATCTCAAGACTGCTGGAACGGACGCTACCCTTCTTCAAATTATTGAGGAAGTCCGAACCATTCCAATGGTCTGAAGAAGCAGAAAAGGCATTCCAAGAGCTGAAGCAATTCCTCACCACTCTACCAACTTTGGTAGCTCCGAATCCTAGTGAGCCACTTCTGGTTTACATTTCAGCAACTGACGAAGTTGTCAGCATTGTCCTGGTTGCAGAAAGACCAGAACCATCCCCAGTTCAGGAATCCAGACCCCTCCGGAAAGGTCCGAAGGTACCTGAATGCGAGTTTGGGTCCTGACCCCAAGACCCGGATCCTCAAGGTGAGAAGTCAGAGGATCAAACTCCTTCAAAGAAGGAGTTACTGTTGCTGAACAAGAAGATCCGAATCCTTCCGGGAGGGTCCGGGTCACTTCAGAAGAAGCTCCGGGTTCCTCTAGCAAGAACTGGGATGTCCCCGAAAAAGGTCTGGACCCCTCTGGGAGGGTCCGGGTTGATGAGCAGGAAGCTTCGGGCTCCTCCGGGAGGTCCCAGACAGTTCAACGCCCTGTGTACTTCATAAGTGAAGTACTTCAGATACAAAGACTCGGTATCTAGAGGTGCATAAGCTGCTCTATGCAGTTCTTATTGCCTCTAGGAAGCTTCGTCACTACTTCCAAGCTCACAAGATTTCAGTGGTAACCTCTTATCCACTGCGTGCAATCTTGCATAACGCCAACTCTACTGGGAACATTGCAAAGTGGGCAGTGGAATTGGCCGAGTTTGATCTTGAATTCATCCCAAGACAAGCGATCAAGAGTCAATCATTGGCAGACTTTGTGGAGGAATGGACCCCCTCTCCATCAAATCCTGGGGGCCCCAGTGAGCAGAAACGGGAACCTAAGGTTCCAATCTTCACTGAGCCTCACTGGACTCTCTACTTCAACAGCTCCGTGCAGAAGCAGGGGGCCGGAGCTAGAATCTTTCTCCTTGCTCCGACCGGGGAGAAAGTCAAATACATGGTTCACCTTGACTTCAAGGCGACCAACAACATGGCGGAGTATGAAGCAATAATCTATGGGCTCAAGGTGGCATTATCATATGGTGTCAAGCAATTGTTCGTAAAGGGTGATTCGCAGCTCATTATAAAACAAGTTAAAGGTGAATGCTGCTACAACAACCCTCAACTAGCTTCATATCTTCCTGAAGTCCAGAAGCTTCAGAAGGATTTCAACGTCTTGGATCTTTCTATGTCCAGCATCTCAATAACGCTGAAGCTGACGAACTCTCGACGAAAGCTTCAAGCGGAGCTTTGGCTCCCGACGGAACCTTCGTCCGGAGATTGTCAAGACCAACAGCTCAGCCTGCCGAACGGAGCGAAGGGGACGAGACCAGCATCTTGAAGCTGGCGGTCCCGATGGCCCTGTTACCATGACATCCGTCAATGGTCGTAGGTGCTGCAGGAAGCTCCGAGCAACCTAGAACGCAAGACTCAGAAGCTCAAGTTAGCTCAGATACATGGATCTCGGAGATTCGGAGCTACTTGAAAGACAATATACTTCTTGAAGACAATGTATCTGCTGACCGGAGAGTCAGATTGGCTACAAGATACACACTGGTGGAAGGGGATCACAACCGGCGTGGTGCCAACGGCGTCCTAATGCGGTGCATTACAAGGGAAGAAGGCCGCGAGCTCCTCGTGGAAATCCATGGGGGCGAGTGTGGGAACCACGCGTCTTCCTGCACGTTGGTTGGTAAAGCCTTTCGGCATGGTTTTTACTAGCCTACAGCACTCCAAGATGCAACCGAGCTAGTGAAGAAATGTGAAGCATGCCAGTTCCATGCGAAGCAAATTCACACACCAGCTCAACCACTACAAATGATACCTCCGACATGGCCATTCGCTGTGTGGGGTATGGATATTTTGGGACCTTTCCCAAAAGCCGTCGGAGGTTACAAGTACCTGTATGTCGCCATCGACAAGATCACCAAGTGGCCGGAAGCAACTCCAGTTGTGACAATAAACAAGCAATCAGCTATCAAATTCTTGCAGTCCATAGTATGCAGATTTGGAGTCCCAAATCATAACTGACAACGGGACCCAATTCACAAGTTCTGCATTCCAAGGATATTGCGAAGACCTCGGCATTCAAGTCGCTATGCTTCCATGGCTCACCCAGCAAGCAATGGCCAAGCTGAGAGAGCAAATGCAGAAATTCTAAAAGGACTCAAGATGCGCACATATGAGCGCTTGAAAAAACATGGAGCCAACTGGATTGAAGAGCTTCCACCCACCTTGTGGGCAAACAGGACAACTCCAAACCGGTCAACCGGAGTGACACCCTTCTTCCTGGTGTACGGAGCTAAAGCAGTCCTTCCTCCAGAAATCACCTTGGGGTCGCATCGGGTCCGGACCTTCGACACAGCCACGCAGGACCAGCTCCGTCGTGAAGACCTTGACCTCGTTGAAGAGGGAAGGTGCCGAGCAGCTGTTTGAAATGCACGATACCACCAAGCGCTCTGGCGTTATCACCAAAGGCATGTGCATAGCCGACAGCTCGAGGAAGGCGATCTGGTGTTACAGAGAATACAAACTCGAGAAGGGTCAAACAAGCTTTCCCCCAGCTGGGAAGGACCCTTTCGAGTGATCAAAGTATCCTGTTCGGATGCGTTCGATTGGCAACCGAGGATGGGACACCGCTCCCTAATCCTTTGAACATTGAGGACCTCTGTAAGTTTTATGCTTAATATCACAGAGATGAGTCTGTAATTACATATGATGTATGTTATAGTGTCGCTGTAAATAGATGGGTAGCTCCCCCGGGAGGACAACCGGACCTTTCCAGGAAGGTCCGCAAAGTTCAAGAAACACTTGACACAGTGTCAGAACTAAAAGTGTAGCTAGCTAACCTGGGTCGAACAAGAAATGTAATACACTTAGCTTGGTTCCATACCCTAAGAGTGTACTTGTCTCCCCTGTATCCCAGACCTATAATGAAAGACATCGATATGTGAAAACAGACTCCACGTGCATTTATTTTGTACAGGCTCATTCTTTTTTATTTTTCTCTTTCTTGTCTCTAACAAAGTTGTGCAATTCTTAAGAAACTTTAGATCGAATAATTCATGTATAATTCAAGTTGCATTGTTGATTCATTCGGGTCTTAACATTGTTGAATGACCTACTCGCCTGAACGCCAAGCCAATCTAGGTCCAGAGTGTGCTATCGGCTTAGCCTGGTCCTGCACCCTAAGTACGCCACTCTACCTACACCCCAGCAGGCCTAAGTAAGGTGAGTCCAGAAAACGATTGGACCTATAGAAAATAAGCAAATGCGCTTGATTCTATATAGAATTGCTGTCTATCTAAAATTTCATATGGGAGTAGTAAGTCACAAATGATTTATAGACAATAAATGAATTTTACTATTTTTGTTGACTTCAGTGTGCAGGAAAAATAAAAATCTCATGATGATGGTGAACGATGCTGGAGCTATCAAAGCTTTGACACCCCCCCCCCCCCCAAGGAGGCCCGCCGTTGATGTTTTAAACATTGATAGTGGGCATCACCAGAGCTATCAAGTTCCAACAAATCTAGGGGGCCAGCCGTCAACATGAAGAAATAAAAGGAATTGAAGAAAATATGGTAGAAGGACACCCCAATGGGGTTTACTGATGACACTCTAAGTGTTGACAGTGGTCACTGCCGGAGCTACTAAGCTCCGACAACTCCAGGGGGCCCCTGCTGTCAACACAACAAAACTTCGGACCTATACTCTAGAAGTTCGAAACACTCATGTATTCAATAAAATGCTACATCCTTTTGGTACATGTTCGCAAACAAATTGTGTACATCTACCAGGGGGCCGAGTAAGACAAAGGTTGAAGACAAAAAATAAAATTCATAAATTTCTTGGATTTCATTCATCTGAAGACAAGAGATTATAAAATTTGAGAAAAGAAGAGAAGATACAAGTGGGAGATAAAAGGAGAATGTCCTAAGTTCTATGGAAGAACGATGTGACCTTCTGGGCAACCTCTGACACGTTGGTCTTGGCGGCGTCTCCCTCTCCATCGATGGAACCTTCAAGCACCGGGTTTAGTGGGAAGTGAGGATCCCGGCTTGTGTAGCATGTCAGCATGTATTCTGCGATGTTCTTCACCAGGGATTTTCCTTCAGTTTCCAACTAATCTGCGATGACATCGCCCATCGCGCCGAGTTTGTTGCCAATCGACCTCAACGCCTCCAACGCATGGTCCAGCTCCGGCTCCGAATTGTCCGGACGCACGGGACTAAAGCCCAGCGGCATCAGCGCAACATTGACTTTGCCCAATAAGTCCCATACTTGTTGGGACTCCGCAGCCCTTGAGCCCCGAATCTCCTCCAAAGACCTTCGGGCCGCCTCAAGCTCTGAACCCTCCTGGGCAAGGCGCTCAACCTCCTTGGCGTGCTGCTGAATACTTGTTGACGGTCCTTAAGTACCACATTTTGATCGTCAATTCACCTCATAATGTGCATAAAAGAAACACCAAACATAGTGGTAGGGTTATACACTAACCAGATTCCACAAGTGTTGGTGTCTATTTGTATGCAGGTAATTATTACCCAAAATACCAAAACATGCAGGGATGAATCCATGAAAATGGATTTCAACGAATCAGGCGATGACATGTGGCAACACATGGATCAAATGGCCCACAAAAAGAAGAATACGAGGAGATCCAACGGTGTTGCACCCATATACATCAAGGGAGCCACGTGGAAGCCACCTGGAAGAAGCACTTCCCAAGGGGAGCCTTGACCAGGTCGGCCGAACCAGGGGTTCGGGCGACCTCTTCCTGGCGCCAAACTCGGTCAAATGACACGTGTTGGCTCCTCCCGACTCCCTGAAATCAATGGTGACCGATTCGCGCGTTAATTGTGGCGGGAACCAACCCTTCTCCCCCTATAAATAGACCACCTCGCCTCACTTCTCACACACACCAAAAGTTGAGAATAGTGCTACATTTCAAAGGTTTATAGTAGTCCTAGAGGCTACCAAAGTAGAAGGAGAGTGTGGTGAGTCTAGGAGAAGGAGGCTTGGGCTTGTCAAGTCCCTCTTCTACACTTGTACCCCTACAAAGATTTTACTCAATCAAGTAAGCCTTTGTGAATTCAATACAAGTTTGATATTTTATTCTTATTAGTTTGCACAAGTAGTTACTTGTGGGTTCACTTCCTTAATTCATTAGAGGCTCTAGTTGTAGCTTTGTGTTCGAAACAACTAGAGTAGTGAGTTAGGACGTAAGCGTGGTGCTTAGGTTATAAATCATCAGTGGATATCTCGTAGACCCACGGATTGAAGAGGTAGGCAGTAGGTGGTGATAGCCCTATCTGTCCTTCGTAATCCTCCACGTTCGGCTATGCCATAGGTTCTTGGCGGGAGTCGTCCTAGTATTGCCAGGAGTAAGCCCGTGCCCGAAGCAAGCATCTACTGCAAACTACCTTGAATTAGGATCAATACTTTGAATTTCTCTCTGTTCCTTGCCGACCAAACAACTTTGTGTCCTTGGGTGAGCTAGTTCAAAAGATTAACACACACGTTCTTTGGATTCGATACCCTTGGGAATACTCTTTAACGGGAAGTGCAACAACGGTATTTCCGTGTGCTTGCAGATAACTCTATGGTGTTAAGAAATACCAACAAGCATTTCTGGTGCCGTTGCCGGGGAACGGTTGCTGTTAATCTTCGAACCAAGATCACCCTCGTATCATATCCGCCTTATCTATCATCTTACCTTTCTTATTCTTACCTTACCACCACCATATAAATGGAGCAACCCACCATTCTTTCTTATTCTGCTCCGAAGGGCAAGTTCTGTGAGCCACCGCCGTCGGCGGAACCTATTTGTTCGACCAGCTATGAACTTCACCCTGGCTTTATAGCCATGGTTTGGGAACAATCGTTCTCAGGAACGGATTGTGAAAACCCTTACCATCATCTACGAGAGTTCGAACAACTGTGTTCATGCCTTCTAATAGAAGGTATGACACAGGAAACTCTCAAATGGAAGTTGTTTCCTTTTTCCCTCAAGGAAAAAGGCAAACAATGGTACAACCACTAAGTTAGGAAGACAAACGGTGATTGGAGTGAATTACGAGACAAATTTTGTCTTGCTTTCTTTCCAATTGCCCGAGTTGTTTCCTTACGAAAGGAAGTACTATGCTTCCAGCAGATGGAGAAGGAGTCCATAGGTGCAGCTTGGGACAAATTTTCTCTTTTGAAAAATTCTGGCCCAGATTTGTTAATCCTTGATCCCATGCTCTTGCAACATTTCTTCATGGGATTGAACAAAGAGTCTGACCTATATATTGACATTACGGTTGGAGGATATTTCCTCCATAAGACTCCAGAGGAAGGCAAGGATCTTCTAGATAGAATTCTAGGAAATTCTTCCTTCATTATGGGTCTTAATGAGCCTCCCAAAGAGGGAGTCGTGTCAAGAACAGAGGATGCACTCTTGGACAAGGATGAACCCATTTCTTGTTTACCCCAAGCCTTGCCAGAGGAATCCTCTCCCGAACCTGAGACTACGAAGGTAGAAGAAATTCAACGCTTGGAGTTTCCATTTTACTTCGAGGAAGAGCTTTTTGAAGATTATGGAAATACCTCGAAGTATTGTTGTTATAGGAAACCTTCATTGCCACAAACTCCACCTGAACCACCTGACAGGGTGTTCGTCCGTCAGACGGACACGGAGTTGACCTCTATCCTAAGTAGAGAGTGGACAGCTGAAGTCGAAAATTCACCCGAAGTTCTTTGGATGACCTCACCTTTGGCTACCATTTTATGTTCTATTAGAGAGACACCAATGAGAATCCTATACAACCCTACTGTTGGAGCAAATCTCATTTCCGATTCTTGTGCTCTCGCCATTCTTGGCGATGTGCCATTGGCACCAACACACAAATCCTTCCGAGATTCATTTGGAACCATTCTTGAAGGATTTGGGGTTCTGCAACAAGTGTCTGTTAGACACAAAGATGTTGAGGCTCTCCTAGATTTAAACGTGTTCAAAATCCAAGATTTCGACATCATGATAGGGATTGCCATAGAGAAATTTCTCATGGAAGTTCCTTTGGAAGGAAGCCTCAATATCAATCTTGGAGGGAGAAATTTCTCCATACCTATTCTGCGCTCAAAGAACACATATGCAGAATCTCCCATCCAAGATGAGCCAATGGAGGAGGTTAGGACTCTTCAATTTTTAGAACCCCCTGAAATTGAAGGAGAAGAAGACTTCGTTCAAGAGGAGGATGAATTTCAGGAGGAAATTGAATTGCCAAAAGAAGAGCCCTCCCCAAAACTTCCTGTTGAGCTCAAGGTTCTACCTCCAGGCCTACGTTATGCCTTTCTAAATGGCGATTTGAAGCCCCTGTCATCATAAGTGACAAGCTTTTAGATGATGAAACGCTCAAACTCATAGCCATGTTAGAAAGGCATAGAGCTGTTTTTGGATATTCACTTCAGGATATCAAGGGAATTAGTCCAGCGTTATGCACCCACCGTATTCCTATTGACCCTGAGAGTGTCTCCTCAAGGGAACCTCAAAGGCAATTGAATAATGCGATGCGGGAAGTTGTCAAGAAAGAAGTCTTGAAACTTCTGCATGCCGGGATTATTTACGCTACTCCTCATAGTGAATAGATAAGTCCAGTTCAAGTAGTGCCTAAGAAGGGAGGTATGACGGTCGTTCAAAACGAGAGGAATGAATTAATTCCTCAATGGACCATCACACGATGGAGGATGTGCATTGACTACAGAAAACTTAACAAGGCAACAAGGAAATACCATTTTCCATTGCCCTTCATCGATGAGATGTTAGAGAGATTGGCAAAACACTCCTACTTCTGCTTCCTTGATGGGTATTCGGGATATCATTAAATTCCTATCCATCCCGATGATCAAAGTAAGACCACGTTCACATGTCCTTACAGGACCTATGCCTACCGGCGTATGTCCTTTGGACTGTGTAACGCTCCTGCCTCTTTCCAGAGATGCATGATGTCTATATTTTCAGACATGATCGAGGATATCATGGAAGTTTTCATGGACGATTTCCCCGTCTATGGAAAAACTTTTGATCATTGTCTAGAAAATTAGACAGGGTCTTACAAAGATGCCAGGAGAAGGACCTTGTGCTTAATTGGGAAAAGTGTCGTTTCATGGTCCGAGAAGGCATCGTTCTTGGACACTTGGTCTCTGAGAGAGGGATAGAGGTGGATAAAGCAAAAATTGAAGTTACTGAAAAACTTCCACCTCCTATCAATGTTAAGGGAATCCGCAGCTTTTTAGGTCATGCAGGGCTCTACCGACGATTTATCAAGGATTTATCCAAAATTGCTAGACCCCTCACCAACCTATTAGCTAAAGAAGCTCCCTTTGATTTCGATGATGGATGCCTTAAATCATTTGATATACTCAAAAAGGCACTCATCTGAGCTCCAATTATCCAACCTCCTGATTGGACGATGCCATTCGAAATCATGTGTGATGCCAGTGACTTTGTTGTTGGTGTGGTTTTAGGCCAAACCAAAGATAAAAAGCATCACGCAATAGCCTACGCTAGCAAAACTCTGACAGGAGCCCAACTCAATTATGCCATAACTGAGAAAGAGCTCCTAGCAGTAGTTTTTGCTATCGACAAGTTTAGATCCTATTTGGTTGGAGCAAAGGTCATAGTCTACACAGACCATGCTGCTTTGAAATACCCGCTTACCAAAAAGGATGCTAAACCCAGGCTATTCGATGGATTCTTCTACTCCAAGAATTTGAATTGGAAATAAGAGATAAGAAAGGAGTAGAGAATTCAGTAGCAGATCATCTTACACGTATGGAAGTCACACAAACCATGGTCATACCTATCAATGACTTCCTACGAGATGATATGCTCCTCAAGGTGACAGACTCTCACCCTTAGTATGCGGATATCGTGAACTTTATGGTCATGGGATACGTACCACTAGGGGAGAAAAAAAAGAAACTCATTTATGAGAGTCGTAGACACCTTTGGGATGACCCTTACCTCTATCGAGTATGTGCTGATGGCCTTCTTAGAAGGTGTGTCCCATCAATCGAAGGCACCAAAATTATAGAGAAATGCCATGCTAGCCCCTATGGTGGTCATTATGGTGTTTACCGTACTCAGGCAAAGATCTGGCAGAGTGGATTCTATTGACCTTCAATGTATGAAGATACCAAGGAATTCATTCGCAGATGTTGGAAATGCCAGAAGCATGGTGGAATCTCTGCTCGCAATGCGATGCCTCTAACATACAATCTCCAAGTGGAATTATTTGATGTATGGGGTATTGATTTCATGGTACCTTTTCCTAGGTCTTATGATTGCGAGTATATTCTGGTTGCTATCGATTATGTGTCAAAATGGGTAGCATTGCCATGCAAAAATGCTGATTCCAAGCAAGCGAGGAAAATGTTCCATGAGATCATTTTCCCACGCTTTGGAACTCTCGGTATGGTCATAAGTGATGGAGGGTCTCATTTCATAGATAAGACCTTCCGGAACTTTTTAAGGGAACTTGGAGTCCAACATAACATTGCTACCCCATACCACCCACAGACAGTGGTCAAGCAGAAACATCTAATAAGCAAATTAAGAATATTCTGCAAAAGACTGTCTTGGAAATGAGAACGGGATGGAAGCAAAAGCTACCGACGCATTCGTGGGCATATCGTACTGTCTACAAGACACCTATCAGCATGTCTCCTTTCCAACTTGTCTATGGAAGACTTGCCATCTTCCCATAGAATTGGAGCATAGAGCGTATTGGGCCATCAAGCGGTGGAACATGAATCTTAACGAAGCTGGAAATCACCGATTGAAGCAAATCTCTGAGTTGGAGGAATGGAGATATAAGGCGTACCACAGTGCCAGGATTTATAAAGAGAGAACCAAAAGATGGCATGATAAGAGGATTACACCGAAAGAGTTCAAACCTGGTGATAAAGTTTCACTCTTTAACTCTAGGGTTAAACTCTTTGGACATGGGAAGCATAGAAGTAAATGGGAAGGACCCTTCACTATAGTAGAGACTTCATCCCATGGAGCAATCATACTCCAAGGTGATGACGGTCAACTATTTAAAGTGAATGGGCACTGACTCAAATTATTTCTCGATTCCCAAAAGGATACAGAAAAAAGAGTTTGATGTGGTAAATCTAATCGATTTCCATGCAATTTATTTCAATTCTGTTTAAATTCTCCACGTCCAAGTAATGGGCCCATCCAATTCTTCTTCTAGAAGGCCATTAAATCGACCTGAGAAAATGTGGCCCGAACGGAGCCAGAAAGGGTTCGGCCGAACCCTAGGGTCGGCCGACCTTCCCTTCGTGCCGCTCGCGTTCTGTTTTCTCGTGTTAATCCTCCTCGATATCCTCCACAAAATCCTCGGTGAAACGCGTCGTTCCACGCCAATTTAAAGGACGGAAACAGAGAGGAAAGTCGTGCACCTCATTGAATCATCATCTTCCTCCCGTCCTCGTCATGGCCGACAAGAAGATTGTGCCTCATGCCTCCAGCTCAACCTTTAACCTGAGCCGAGACATTAAGCCGGCCAATGACAAAACCTCCCTCGCCTTGGAGTCTGTCATGGCGATCGATGCCAAGCCCCTTGCCATGATCTCGCCTGCGATGACTCCGCGCGGGCGCAACCCTACACCTCGTAGCGCTGTCCGGTCGCTCTCCCCTCGGAGAACGCCGATGAAGTCGACAATGCTAGTCCGTTCAACTTTGGCTGGGCTGAGCCCAGTCAAGACGCGTCTTTTCCAAGGAAAAGACGAGTCTCTTCCATCATTGCAGCCCAGCAAGGAGTTCATGTATACTCTGACGACTAAGACGGGCGATGTAGTGAGCCACCACTACAAGACGCCCACCTGTACCTTGCCAACACATGGGAGATTGCTTTCTTATCCACGGGGTGTGCAAACCCAAAGGAGGCTACGCTAAGGGCCTATTCAAGCGCGTGGATAATATGGCGATGGAGGAGTCGACGGGCTCGTCGCCCTCCAAGATTAGGCGGCACATCCCACCACCTGCCATCAACGGGCCACTAGGCCAGTTCGAGGGCAGTGATGAGGACTTTCCTCGTGCCCCTAAAGTGGCACAGCTGACCAAGGAACTCGCTTCTCTCCACTTGGAGAACAAGAAGCTGGCGGACTTGGTGGCTTAAAGGGGCATCGAGAGGGCGGAACTGAAGGACGATATCATGGCCCTCAAGGAGCAGATTGACAGTGTTCGCCGTGGCATGAGCGCCAAGCTGCGACGCTTGTGCAGTGCCGTCGGGGAGCCCGACATCTACAACGCACCATAGTTTAGATGTCCCGACAGCATAGGATGCTTACTACTTAGGATTTTTATTCTTTTCCAATCATTTGTTTTCCAAAGCTAGGTTGAATAATGTAAGCATCCCCATATTTTGATTTCAATAAAGTGAACTTACCGGTTCATCTAACACCGGTAATGTTCCCCCTTTAGTTTATTTTGTTGAACAAAGAATTCAGGAAACAAGTGTGGGGGAAACATGTCCGCAAGTCACGAAACCGCGACGTGAAAAATTAACGTTGCATATCAATACACGTCGCAATCGAATAAACAAAACGACCCGACAAAATAGAGCCACATAAGAGCCACCAGGAGGTCGGCCGAACCCCCTGGTCGTCCGACCTGTGCTCTGCTCCGTACGACTCCATTTCGCTCTAGAAAATCGGTTTGGATTTCCTATCCCCACTTTTATGCGCTGCCCTGCTGTTTGAGTTGATTTCATATTTTTTGCATATCTAAAATGAATCAACTCAACAAATTGAAATAAAATTTGGTAGTCAAGAATTTGCTTAAGCTGAAAATTTGAATACTTTATATTTCAATTCATTAACTTGTTTATCATTCCCATAATTCAATAGGAAAAATCCATCATCTAGGTATTTGACTAGTGTGATATGGTAAATGAGTTCCTTAGAAATCATCCTTTTGCTTGAAATTGATTTTGACATTTGTAACTATTTGAAGTCTTGGACATTGCCTAAATCTCTCTTCGGAAATTTATATACCCACCAAGGCCATATGATATATTCATTGAAAACCACAAGCATATGCCACTTTGCTTTTCATTGAACTTTGTCAAACCCGTGCCCCAATTGAGTGACATGTATGAACTTTTTGAATTGAAAACTCTTGTGCACTCCATTCATGCAAAATTTCTCACATCGAGAGTTTGCATCCATCGATTATCCATCCACCAAAAAGAAACTCCATACAATACAAATGAAAGCCTCTCTAAAACAATAAAAAGGAGTAGAAGACATGGCTAAAAGAAAAAAATAAAAAGCATCCACTCTTGAAAAAGAGTAAGAGTGCTAAAAAAAAGTAGTAGCCATGTTTCATCCTTAAGAGAGAGCAAATTCATGGGAGTTATCACCTCGCCACTCCATTCCATTCATGTGCACAAGAATTTTCTCTTCACTTTGTTCATTGCATAAGTCTCTCATAGGATCAAGTTTTTGACTTAGTAACATATTAATTGCAAATGTGTGCCACATTCATCCCTACCAAGCTCTAGATATAGCCACTTTTAGTGTAGGGACAAGAATTGGCAAAACATGCCATGGTGAGGACTCAAACACTTTGAGAGATTTGAGAGATTCCAATCGAGAAGGCAAGGGCAAAAGTCCCTATGACTTTCAAATATAGCAATTGCCAAATCATTTCAGCAGAGAATGATCCAAGGGAACTTCATTCTAACCGTTCCATTTTTCAAACACCCAAGATTGATGTGGTAGCCACATACACAAAGAGGATCTATGAATTCAGGTATAAGTTGAAATATCTAGTATCCTTATTCTCTACCTTATAACAAATTCATGAAAAAACTCTAGTTCTACTTGCCTTCACTCGAGGACGAGCAAAGGACTAAGTGTGGGGGAGTTTGTTGACGGTCCTTAAGTACCACATTTTGACCGTCAATTCACATCATAATGTGCATAAAAGAAACACCAAACATAGTAGTAGGGTTATACACTAACCCAATTCTACAAGTGTTGGTGTCTATTTGTATGCAGGTGAATTATTACCCAAAATACCAAAACATGCAGGGATGAATCCATGAAAATGGATTTCAATGAATCAAGCGATGACACATGGCAACACATGGATCAAATGGCCTACAAACAAAAGAATACGAGGAGATCCAAACGTGTTGCACCCATATACATCAAGGGGGCTCACCTGGAAGCCACCTGGAGGAAGCACTGCCTGAGGGGAGCCTTGACCAGGTCGCCCGAACCAGGGGTTCGGCCGACCTCTTCCTGGCACCAAACTTGGTCAAATGACACGTGTTGGCTCCACTCGACACTCTAGAGTCAATGGTGACTGATTCGCGCGTTAATTGTTGCGGGAACCGACCCTTCTCCACTTATAAATAGACCCCCTCACCTCACTTCTCACACACACCAAAAGTTGAGAATAGTGCTACACTTCAAAGGTTTAGAGTAGTCCTAGAGGCTACCAAAGTAGAAGGAGTGTGTGGTGAAGAGTCTAGGAGAAGGAGGCTTGGGCTTGTCAAGTCCCTCTTCTACACTTGTAGCCCTACAAAGATTTTACTCAATCAAGTAAGCCTTTGTGAATTCAATACAAGTTTGATCTTTTATTCTTATTTGTTTGCACAAGTAGTTACTTGTGGGTTCACTGCTTTAACTCATTAGAGGCTCTAGTTGTAGCTTTGTGTTCGAAACAACTAGAGTAGTGATTTAGGACGTAAGAGTGGTGCTTAGGTTATAAATCATCAGTGGATATCTCGTATACCCACGGATTAAAGAGGTAGGCAGTAGGTGGTGACAGCCCTATCTGTCCTTCGTAATCCTCCACGTTCGACTATGCCATAGGCTCTTGGCGGGAGTCGTCCTAGTATTGCTAGGAGTAAGCTCGTGCCCGAAGCAAGCATGTACTGCAAACTACCTCGAATTAGGATCAATACTTTGAATTCCTCTCTGTTCCTTGCCTACCAAACAACTTTGTGTCCTTGGGTGAGCTAGTTCGAAAGATTAGTACACACGTTCTTTGGATTCGATACCCTTGGGAATACTCTTTAAGGGGAAGTGCTACAACGGTATTTCCGTGCGCTTGCGATAACTCCGTGGTGTTAAGAAATACCAACAATACTCTCAGCAACTTGCTTTTTAAGGTCGGCAAGCTCCTTCTCGCGGACGTGGATCCAGTTCTGGCGGTCAACAAGGTCTTTCTCCCAGCCTCGCACCTTCTTCCCCCTGGCAGAAACTTCGACCTCCCTTTTGGTAAGATCATGTCCCTGCTGCCAGGCCTTCTCCTCTTCGCTCTTGCAGAGCTCCTCCAGCTTTTGGTGTGCTCTGCAAGGCTCTTGTCACTCAGAGCCAGTCTTTGGGCGAGCTCCTCCTTTCTCTTCACGAGGTCATCCCTCAGCTCCAGGAGTTTTTGCTCTTCCTCTTCGAGCTTTTTCTCTCGCTCGTCAAGACCCTCGCGGCATTTTATGAGGCCTTCGTGGATGGAATTGAGGTTCTCCTGGCGACCATTTGCCGCCTCATTAGCAGCCAGGGCTTGTTCGTATATAGCCCGAGACTGATTGTCGAGGGATCGCACCATGATTTCCCTCTCATCCAGCAGCTGGACCCAGTATTCCATCTGGGCCTTCTCCCTCTTGACCCACTCCTTGTCGTCGGCCACCCTTATTTGCGTCAGCTTGGTCTCAAATTGGAGTCTATTGCGCCACCTCCTAAGAGTTTGGCGCTCCTCCTCGAGGGACTTGCTGTTGTGATAAAATGCAAGCTGTACTTAATGAAGGATGGAGCAAGCATTGTCGATGGATAGCGATAGGGGGATTGGCTCCGGACCTGCTGGGGTCCACTCCACTGACTTCACCGGGTTCTCGAAAATAAAAATTGGGTCCCACTCTACAATATCAGTCCCCTGAGCTTCCATGGCACTAGGGCCGCCCGCCAGGAGTGCCTTGGTCGTCGCCAAGGTAGGTCCTGCAATGGGAATTTCTACCTCCGGAATTAGCTCCGAAGGTCCCTTCGCCAGGTAATCATCAACTAGTCCCTCAAGTAGAGGACTGGTCACTCCGTCTTGGCACCCTGGCTCAGGAGCGGGTACCTCCGGAACTACCACCTTCGGGGCAGGTAGTGAAGACCCAGCCGGAGCTCAGGCCATCTCCGGCTCTGACGCTGGTGCTTCCTCCACTGCAGGTTCAGGCATCAGCGCTTTGACCTCCACCGGTTTGGGTGCCAGCACCCCCACGTCAACTGGCTCAGGCACCGAAACTTCATGAACCGTCAGCTCCGCCGCCGGGGCCTTAGTAACCTCCAGCTCGAAGGCTGGAACTTCAGCTACCTCCACCTCTGAGGCCGGAGCGTCCATCATCGCAACATCCAAAACCGGAGCTTCAACCTCCAGAGCTGGTGCCGCTGGTACATATTCATTCCCGTGGTCTAGCGCTACCACAGGAGCTTCGGGAGATGAGTCATGGTCCAGAACCATGACAGCCGGCGTCGGAGCTGCCGTGACCTCAGCCACCACCTGGGGCGGCGCTGGAATTGGAGACGGAGCTTCCGCCTGCACATCATCATCTACTGTCACAGGAATCGGAGCTTCATCCCCTTTTTGGGATACCCTGTGGATGAAGGATAAAGAAAATCAAAATATGGTTACAACAAAAATAACAAACTAAGGTAAAAAAGTAAATTGACCTTGGAAGGCTTCCGCTCCAACTAGCGCGGAACCTCTTCGCTGGACGCTCAGAGCCCGACCCAGTCTCAACTGGTGTAGTAACTCCGGAAGGCTCTTCGGAGCTTTGTGTCACCGTCAGCGACATCTCCGTTGGGGCCTCCTCCGACTAGGAAGGACCCTCGGACCTAGAGCCCGTAGCTGGCCCTGGTGCCGGAGTCACCTGGTCGGAGCTGATGTTTCTGGGAGACGTCGATGCTGGAGTTGATGTCGCCGTCGAAGACCTCTTGCGCCGAGGAGAAGGGACTGAGGCAGATGGAGCTGGCCTCACGGAGCTCCGTCAACACGTCTCAGCTTCATCTTCCCGTCGGAAGGTTCAGCGAGGTCCTTGCCCTTGCCGGTGTCTTCAACCCGTCGGCTCGGAGCAGGAGGGTCCGCCCTTTCAGAAACTCCGGGGATTGCTACCCCGGAGGTTGGTCGTCTTTCCACCAGGCCCAAGTCATCCAACAGCAGCATCCTCCTCCGGAGCTCTCTGCTCACCTCTGGTATCATATTCGGAGGTAGAAAGGCCGCTGGTGGAGACACATCGTCAGGACTGATGTTCCCGTGCTGAAATTTCTTGAGATGGATCTTCTGAGCTTCACCTAAGTTGGTGTTGAAACCAACCTCGATGCAATTGTGATCCATCTCACTGTTGAAGGCCCATGCAGGTCGCTCCCTGGCCCTTGCTGGGGCCCACTTGTTCGCTAAGAAGTTGCCGAAGACCATCTGGGGGGTCACCCCACCTTTGACGCACTCTTGGATTCTGTCCAGAATGGGCCTCCACGCCCTCGACAGCTCCGAAACTTCACTCGAAGTGTTTATGTCGACGTGGGGGAGGACTTCAGGCTGTTCCAGCCTCTCGTGTCCCTCCACGGTGATGACCACCCAGTCTTTCTTCTAGTCGTCCCACTTGCCCGAAGGAAAAGGCCTCAAGTACTTGAGGGAGTAGTTTTTCCGCTTCACGAAGTAGTAGAAGCCGATGAACTCCTAGCTCTTTCCGGTGGAGTGGACCGTGAAAAAAGTCCGAAACAACTCCACGCACGGAGGCACACCCACCCACATCTCGCAAAAGCGAACGAAAGTCGCCACTAGCAAGATCGAGTGGGGGCCAAGAAGGTGGAGTTGCGGACCATAGAAATCTAGCTGCATCAAGAAGAAAGTAGAGAAAGGCGAGATCAAACCCACCATGGCGTACCCAAGGAAGTACACCATATCTCCGATGCGCTCCTTGTTGAAGGGGAGCTTGCCGCAGCGAATGTCGTGGTCGAAGGAGTCACTAGACCACCCCATGAAGGTCCGGACCCTCGACAACTCCTCCTTGCTCCTGATGCGGCTCTTGGGGAGGCCCAACTCCATCGCAGCAGGGCGGGCGAGAGAGAAAAAGCAAGTGAAGGTTTGGAGGATTTGAGCGCAAGTTCAAATGAAGGCATAAGGAACCCTCAAACCATGCGCGCTTTCCCTCTTAAGTAAGCCCTCACAAAGCTTGGATGGAAACCGCAAAAAGGCCAAGGATACATTTAAAAAATTACACCCTGCCAATGACAAAGAGGCCCGGGGCCACCCCGATGATAAAGTCGAGGTCCTTACCCCAGGCGAACAGTTGTCATGATGAGTGGCGGGAAACCAAAGGGCGGCGGCCTGACAGGGCGCGCGGAACCGATACAATTTTCGTATTGGGACCCGTCGACCTTCAATTATGTGAGATCCGCACGCGCAAATATCACCTGCCATGTCCTGAAGATGCCACGCGGCAATGGTTTAACTGCTAACTGTCACCTCAATGGTACATGTAAAAACCCTTGAAGACACGGCGCAGAAATCAAAAGATGGACCCACCTCCGGCAGAACGACTTAATCCAAAAGATCTCTCCCAGAGGTGGGCCTGGGGGCCACTTTCGGTACTTTGCGTATCGGATACCCCTTGGAACTGCAAAGAGTGCAAAGGAACTCCACCTATCTGAGTTGAAGACCTCAGAAGGCCCCACGTGTTACTCGTAACAGGACCTGCCTCCCTCATATGGTTAGTCCCAGTGTCGCCACGTGTATCATAAAACCGGAGCTACAATCCATACATGGGAATGCTCCGGATGGGATACCAGTGTGGCACCCCCGAACCTAACCCCTGACAGAGGGATGCTCCCGTACCTACACGTGTACAACGGCACTAGATCTACTCATCCAAGACAATAAGCTCCGAAGCTGCCACACGTCCAACCGCCGGACCTTCAACCTCAACAGGCAGATTGGTGGACCTCCAATGGCTCGGACCTTCAAGGGACATTTAAGGCTTCAAGACCTGATTATGTGTCATTAATGCTATCTTAATGACACACGATCGGAAGACCATTGATACTAGTAACGCCACCATTAAGGCGTGTTGCCACACTATTAAGGGGAATTAAGTACATTAAACTGTTTATTAGTCATCAGTAACCGCCAGGGCCACATGTCGGGCCAGGCTAACGATGTAACGACCAACCCTTGTACTATAAAAGGATTGGCTGAGCGATACACGGGGACAGGCTTGTCTGAGGCTCGCGCTCAAGGGTCTTTGGTCTCTTTGACTGGCGCCCTCAGACTCTCATACACTCAATACAACAACAACAACACACCCGTGGTGACGGTACCCTGCGTACCGGATACCCTTTGGGACTACAAAGAATGCTAAGGAACTCCACATACCTGAGTTGAAGACCTCCGAAGGCCCCACGTGTCATTCGGAACCAGACCTGCCTCTCTTCTTTGGTTAGTCCCAGTGCCGCACGTGTATCATAAAACTGGAGCTACATTCCATACATGGGAAAGCTCCGGGTTGGATACTTGTGTGACACCCCCGGACCTAACACCCGACAAATGGAAGCTCTGGTACCGACACGTGTACAATAGCACCGGACCTACTCATCCAAGACAGTAAGCTCCGGAGCTACCACGCGTCCAACCGTCGGACCTTCAACTTCAACAGGCTTATTGGTAGACCTGCAATGGCTCGGACCTTCAAGGAAGAATTAAAGCTTCAAGAACCGATTAAGTGTCATTAATGCTATCTTAATGACACACGATCAGAGGACCCTTAATACCAGTAATGCCACCATCAAGGCGTGTTACCACGCTGTTAAGGGGAATTAAGTACATTAACTGTGTATTAAGCATCAGTAACCGCTAGGGACACATGTCGGGCCAGGCTAACGATGTAACGTCCAGTCCTTATACTATAAAAGGACCGGCCGAGCGATACACAAAAAGGGGACGCGCTCAAGACACTCTAGTCTTTGACATTCTAGCGCTCAGACGCTCAATATAATAACAACACACCCGTGGAGTAGGGTATTATGCTTAGGCGGCCCGAACCACATAAATCCTCGTGTCAACTTGTCATCTTGTTCTGAATCTCTGTGCGCCCACAACCGAACTACAAACTCCGCGGGCTGCTAACAGTAGTACCGGGAGAATTGTCGGAATCACCCTCCGACAGTTGGCGCGCTAGGTAGGGGGTGCCCGAGATTCAAAGATGGTGAATTCTGCTGTTGGATCGTCCAACGGTAACCACGTTGAGCAACCTGCTGGAGGCAATCCCTCGAACATGCAGCAGCCAACAGGTGTCGTGGCTACAGCAGGAGTCATGCCATCGCCGGCACCATCTGCTATGGCGAATCAAGCTGGACGTCGAGATGGGGCATCCGCGTCGGTCACTGCATCAGTGAACAACAACCCCGAACACGCGCTTCAAGCTGCTCGTGCTCTTCTCCAACGTCCACCGCCTCCAGGACCATCCCAGGGTGCAATGGAGCAGTTGAGAGCTGATGTGGATCATTTGGTTGTAGCAGCAGCCGATCGCATCAGCAATTAAGGTCCCCCCCTCGGGGCGGGCCCAATCGTAGCATCGGACCTTGTTGGGTAGGTTCGGTCCGCACGCTTCATAGCACAGGAGGCGTGCTGCATCTCAACAGGCGATGTCGCTGCCTTCTGGGGCACGACGTACCCATACAATAACGAGGCTTTCGACTCATGACCTCCGGGCTGAGCTCGATCGTCGTTATCGACAATAGGACGGTCGCGTCCATATCGAGCGTGCTCGCGAGAGGTGAGAGGCTCGGGACAGTCCTGCTCCTGAGGGAGTAGGAGGAGGCTGTTCTGCCTTGGCCATGCACCTACACATGGTCAGGTGGCCGTAGAAGTTCGGCCTCACCTGCCGGAGAAATTTGACGGGACTGTCAATCCTGCTGAATTTCTCCAAATTTATTCCACCGCTATCTTTTAGGGTGGGGGAAATGAGGCTGTAATTGCCAATTATTTCCCCGTGGCTTTAACTGGGACCGCCAGGTCTTGGTTCATGAGCCTCCCGCCTGACTCCATCAATAGTTGGGCAGAGCTGTGCTAACAGTTCACCGCCAATTTTGGGAGTTCATACATTCGACCAGGCACAAAACTGGATTTTTTTGCTATCAAGCAAAAAGGGGGTGAGTCCTTGCGATCTTTCATCCAGAGGATCTCCAAAGTATGAAACGCCATTCGTTCTATCTCAAGCTCGTCTGTTATTGTGGCATTCAGATAGGGCGTTTGAGACAAGAAGATGTTGGAGAAGCTGGTGACCAAGGAAGTCACTAGCGTCACGCAACTCTTCAGCTTGGCAGACAAATGTGCCAAGGCTGCGGAGGGCCATGAAATGCTCTCCCAACCACCTCCGGAGGCCAACAAAAAGTCCTCCAAGGGTGAAGCTGCTACCTCTGGGAGTGTCAAGAAGAAGAAAAGTCCAACGGCAAGAAGAAGCCGTCGGCCGGCGCACCCACTGCCGCTGCTGCCGCAGCTTCGGGTGGCCGGGGGCCACACCCCAAGAAGCGACCTCGGTCGTCGTCTGAAGACGATGGCAGCTCCAAGATGTGGTGTCCCATACACAACACGAACAACCACAACCTGGAAAGGCTGCCGAGAGGTCTAGAACCTCGCCGAGCGCTACAACAAGCGCCGGAAAGAAACTCCTTTCCGTCAAAGGGAAGGCAAACAAAAAGTCGACGAAGCTCCGGCTGAAGAGGAGTTAGGCTTTTAGGACCCCAAAAAGGTCTTGAAGGCTGTTTACACCACAGTTGACGACGACTCTAACGTCTCCGACAACAAGCGTCGAAAAACCATGAACACCATCTTTGGTGGTTCGTGGGACATCACCTCCCACCGTGTCCTCAAGACAATGTGGCAGGACATGGCCTCTGTAGCTCCCACCACCAGGGCAGAGCCCCATCGGAAGTGGATGGATACAGCCATCACCTTCGATGCTTCGGACTGCCCGCGGAATATGATCGGAGCTGGTCAACTTCCTCTGATGGTATCTCCGACCATCAACAACATCTAGCTCCACCACGTGATGGTGGACGGAGGTTCGGGGCTGGACCTCATAAGCTTCGAAGCTTTCGTCAAGCTTCAGCTCCAACCTTCAGATCTTTGCCCCTCCCGACCTTTCTCCGATGTAGGTCCGGGGGCCATCACTCCACTAGGTGCCATTACTCTCCCCGTGACCTTCAAGACTCGGGAGAATTACAAGACTGAGAAGTTGGCCTTTTACGTGGCACAGATCAACTTACCATTCAACGCAATCTTGGGCAGGCTAGCCTTGTACCAATTCATGGTTGCTGCTCATTATGGCTACTTGGTGTTGAAGATGCCAACACCATCAGGTGTTCTCTAGATCCGCGGAGATCGCACCGCTGGAGTTAACTGCTCTGGAAGAACTCCATGCGCTTGCTACAGCGCAGTAGGAAGAATCCGGAAAGGAGCAAGCTCCGAAACCCACGAGCATTCGTCATCAAGGCTCAACCTCCGCACCTCGTGTGCAACCAAGCGGCGACACCGACATTCCCGTCAAGGTCGTCCAAATTGGTTCCAACGCCGCTCAGACCATCTGTATATCGGAAGGTCTGAATGACAAATAGGAACTCGCGCTCATCACTTTCCTCCAGGCTAATGTCGACGTGTTTGCCTGGCAACCGTCACAAATATCTGGGATCCCTAAGGAAGTGATTGAGCACAATCTGAACATTTATCCCGATGCTCGGCCTGTACATCAGAAGCCTCAGAAGCAATCAGTAGAGAAACAGAACTTCATGCATCAAGAAGTGAAGAAGTTGCTCGAAACTAGATTCATCCGAGAAGTCTTCCATCCAAAATGGCTGGCAAATCCAGTCGTTGTACCTATGGCCGGCGGGAAGCTTCGGATGTGTATCGACTACACAACACTGGATAAGGCATGTCCAAAGGATCCATTCCCACTACCTAGAATAGATCAAATAGTGGATTCCACCTCCGAGTGTGAATTACTATGTTTCCTAGACGCATATTCTGGGTATCATCAAATCAGAATGTCTAGGGAAGATAAAGAGCATACTTCCTTCATCACAGTTGATGGATTATATTGTTGCACTGCCATGCCATTCGTTCTCAAAAATGCTGCTTCAATGCTTGTACGAGCTATGTACAAAACCTTTGGAGAGCTCATCAGAGATGTAGTAGAAGTGTACGTCGATGACATCGTCGTCAAGATCAAGAACAAGGAGTCATTCCTTGACACCTTGCAAGCTGTCTTCGACAAGTTGCAAATCACACGCACAAAGCTGAACCCAGACAAGTGTGTCTTCGAGGTTAGCTCCGGAAAGCTTCTTGGATTATTGGTCAACCACCGAGGAATAGAAGCGAATACGGCAAAGATTAAAGCTATTGAAGACATGCGGCCACTAGCCCGCATCAAGGACGTCCAAAAGCTGACTGGATGTCTAGCTGCTCTCAGTCGGTTCATCTCAAGACTGGCGGAACGGACGCTACCCTTCTTAAAATTATTGAGGAAGTCTGGACCATTCCAATGGTCTGAAGAAGCAGAAAAGGCTTTTCAAGACCTAAAGCAGCTCCTCACCACTCTACCAACTTTGGTAGCTCCAAATCCTAGTGAGCCACTTCTGCTTTACATTTCGGCAATTGACGAAGTTGTCAACATGGTCTTGGTTGCGGAAAGACTAGAACCATCTCAAGTTCAGGGAGCCAGACCCCTCCTAGAGGGTCCAGAGCTACCTGAAGGCGAGTCTGGGTCCCAGCCCCCAGATCAGGATCCTCAAGGCGAGACGCCAGAGGATCAACCTCCTCCAAGTGGAGGAGTCACTGTTGCCGAACAAGAAGATCCGGATCCCTCCGAGAAGGTCCAGGTCACTTCAGAAGAAGCTCTAGACATCCCCGAAAAAGGTCCGAACCCCTCCGGGAGGGTCCTTGTTGATGAAGAGGAAGCTCGGGGCCCCTCCAAGAGGGTCCGGACAGCCCAGCGTCCAGTGTACTTCATCAGCGAAGTACTTCATGACGCCAAGACTCAGTACTTAGAGGTGCATAAACTACTCTAGGCAGTTCTTATTGCCTCTAGATAGCTTCGACACTACTTCGAAGCTCACAAGATTTCAGTGGTAACCTCTTATCCACTGCGTGTAATCTTGCATAAACCCAACTCTACTGGGAACATTGCAAAGTGGGCAGCGGAATTGGCTGAATTCGATCTTGAATTCATCCTAAAACAAGCGATCAAGAGTCAAGCATTGGCGGACTTCATGGCGGAATGGACCCCCTCTCCATCCAATCCTGGGGGCCCCAGTAACAGAAGACGGAACCAAAGGTTCCGGTCTTCACCGAGCCTCATTGGACTCTCTACTTCTACGGCTCCGTGCAGAAGCAGGGGGCCGGGGCTGGAGTGCTTCTCCTCGCTCCGACCGGGGAGAAGGTCAAATACATGGTTCACCTTGACTTCAAGGCGACCAACAACATGGCGGAGTATGAAGCACTAATCAATGGGCTCAAGGTGGCACTATCATATGGTGTCAAGCAGCTGTTGGTAAAGGGTGACTCGCAGCTCATAATAAAACAAGTCAAAGGTGAATGCTGCTGCAACAACCCTCAACTAGCTGCATATCAACTTGAAGTCCAGAAGCTTCTGAAGGACTTCAAAGTCCTAGATCTTTGCCATGTCCAGCGTCTCAACAATGCTGAAGCTGACGAACTCTCGACGAAAGCTTCAACTGGAGCTCCAGTTCCCGACGGAACTTTCATCCGGAGATTGTCAAGACCAACATCTCAGTCTGCCGAACTGAGCAAAGGCGGCGAGACCAGCACCTCGAAGCTGGTAGTCCCGATGGCCCTGTTACCATGGCATCCATCAAGGGTCGTAGGTGCCGCAGGAAGCTCCGAGCAACCCAACACGCAAGATTCAAAAACTCAAGTTAGCTCCAATGCATGGACCTCGGAGACCCGGAGCTACTTGAAAGACAACATCCTTCCTGAAGTTAATGTATCTGTTGACCAGATAGTCGGATTGGCTAAAAGATACACACTGGTAGAAGGGGATCTCTACTGGTGTGGTGCCAACGGCGTCCTAGTGTGGTACATTACAAGGGAAGAAGGCCGCGATCTCCTCGCGGATATTCATGGAGGTGAGTGTGGGAACCACGCGTCTTCCCGCACATTTGTCGGTAAAGCCTTCCGGCATGGTTTTTATTGGCCCACAGCACTCCAGGATGCAACTGAGCTAGTGAAGAAATGCAAAGCATGCCAGTTTCATGCGAAACAAATTCACACACCAGCTCAACCCTTACAAATGATACCTCCTACATGGCCATTCGCTGTGTGGGGGATGGATATCTTGGGACCTTTCCCAAGAACCATCGGAGGTTACAAGTTCCTGTACGTTGCCATCAACAAGTTCACCAAGTGGCCGGAAGCAACTCCAGTTGTGACAATAAACAAGCAATCAGCTATCAACTTCTTGCAGTCCATAGTATGTAGATTTGGAGTCCTAAACAACATCATAACTGATAACGGGACCGAATTCACAAGCTCTGCATTCCAAGGATATTGTGAAGACCTCAGCATTCAAGTCAGCCACGCTTCCGTAGCTCACCCGGCAAGCAATGGCCAAGCTGAGAGAGCAAATGCAGAAATCCTAGAAGGACTCAAGACGCGCACATATGAGCACCTGAAAAAACATGGAGCCAACTGGATCGAAGAGCTTCCGCCCACCTTGTGGGCAAATAGGACAACTCCAAACAAGTCAACTGGAGAGACACCCTTCTTCCTAGTGTACGGAGCTGAAGCAGTCCTTCCTCCAGAAATCACCTTGGGGTCACTCCGGGTCCAGACCTTTGACGAAGCCACACAGGACCAGCTCTGGCATGAAGACCTTGACCTCGTTGAAGAGGGAAGGTGTCGAGCAGCTGTTCAAAACGCACGATACCACCAAGCGCTTCGGTGCTATCACCAAAGGCATGTGCATAACCGACAGCTCGAGGAAGGCGGTATGGTGCTATGGAGAATACAAACTTAAGAAGGGTTAAACAAACTCTCCCCCAGCTGGGAAGGACCCTTCCGAGTGATCAAAGTATCCCGTCCCGGATGCGTTCACTTGGCAACCGAGGATGGGACACCGCTCCCTAATCCTTGGAACATGGAGCACCTCTGTAAGTTCTACACTTAATATCACAGAGGTGAGTCTGTAGTTACATATGATGTATGTTATAGCGTCATTGTACAATGTCGGGTAGCTCCTCCGGGAGAACAGTCGGACCTTTCCCGGAAGGTCCGCAAAGTCCAGACAACACTTGACACAGTCTCAGAACTAAAAGTGTAGCTAGTTACCTTGGGTCAAACAAGAAATGTAACACACATAGCCTGGTTCCGTACCCTAAGAGTGTACTTGTTTCCCCTGTACCCCAGAACTATAATGAAAGACATCATTATGTAAAAACAGACTCCACGTGCATTTATTTTGTACAGGCTCTATTTTTCACTTTCTTGTCTATACCAAAGTTGTCCAATTCTCAAGAAACTTTAGTTCGAACAATTCATGTATAATTCAAGTCGCTTTGTTAAATCTTTTAGATCCTAACATTGTTGAATAGCCTACTCGCCTGAATGCCGCCAAGCCAATCCTGGTCCGGAGTGTGCTATCGACTTAGCCTGGTCCTGCACCCTAAGTACGCCACTCTACCTACACCCTGGCAGGCCGAAGTAACGCGATTCTAGGAACGGATGGACCTGAATAAAACAAACAAATGCACTTGATTGTATATACAATTGCAGTTGACCTAAAAATTTCTTTCGGGAATAGTAAGCCACAAACGAGTTATAGATAAGAAATGGACTTTACTGTTTTTCTTGACTTCAGTGTGTAGGAAAAATATAAATCTCATGATGATGGTGGATGACGCCGGAGCTATCAAAGCTTCGACAGCCCCTAAGGTGACCCGGTGCCGATTTTTTAAACATTGATAGTAGGCGTCGCCGGAGCTACCATGTTCCGGCAAATCCAGGGGGCCAACCGTCAACGTGAAGAAAAGATGACAGGACACCCTAATGGGGTCTGCTGTTGATGCTCTACATGTTGACAGTGGATCCTGCCGGAGCTACTAAGCTCCGACAACCCCAGAGGACCAGCTGTCGACGTTCTACGTGTTGATAAAGGTCGCTGCCAGAGCTACTAAGCTCCGACAACCTCAGGGGGCCTACTATCGACGACTTCAAACCTACAAACTACAAGTTCGAAGCACTCAAGTCTTCAACAAAATGCTATATCCTCTTGGTACATGTTCACAATCAAATTGTGTACATCTACCAGGGGGCCAAGTGAGACAAACGTGTTGAAGACAAAAAATGAAATTCATAAATTTCTTGGATTTCATTAATCTGGAGACAAGAGATTACAAAATTGAGGAAAAGAAGAGAAGATACAAGCGAGAGATACAAGGAGAAAGTCCTAAATCCTATGGAAGAACGAGTCGACCTTCTGGGCAACGTCCGACACATTGTCCTTGGCGGCATCTCCCTCTCCATCGATGGGGCCTTCAAGCACCAGGTCTAGTGGGAAATGAGGATCCCGGCTTGTGTAGCATGTCAGCATGTACTCTGCGATGTTCTTCACCAGGGATTGTCCTTCGGTTTCCAACTGGTCCACGATGACATCACCCATCTTGTTGAGCTTGTTGCCCGCCGAGCTCAACGCCTTCAACGCCAGGTCCAGCTCCAGCTCCGGGTCGTCTGGACGCACGGGACTAAAACCCAGCGGCGTCAGCGCGTCATTGGCTTCGCCCAAGAAGTCCCAAACTTGTTGGGACTCCGCAGTTCTTGAGCCTCGCACCTCTTCCAAGGACCTCTTGGTCGCTGCAAGCTCCGAATCCTCCCGGGCAAGGTGCTCGACCTCTTTGGCGTGCTGTTGAATCTTTTTAGCAACATGCCTTTCGAGTTTACCAAGATCCTCTTCTCGGACATGGATCTTGTTCCGGCAGTTGACCAGGTCTCTCTCCCGGCCCCGCACTTTCTTCTCCCTGGCAGCAACTTCGTTCTCCCTCTTGGTGAGGTCCTGTCCCTGCTGCCAGGCCTTCTTCTCCTCTTTCTCGCAGAGCTCCTCCAACTTCTTGGTGCGCTCTGCGAGGCTCTTGTCACCCAGAGCCAGCCTCTGAGCGAGCTCATCTTCCCTCTTCACGAGGTCATCCCGTAGCTCCAGGAGTTTTTGCCCTTCATCTTCGAGCTTTTTCTCCTGCTCTTCAAGAGCATCCCGGTGCTTGACGAGGCTGTCATGGATCGCACTGAGCTTCTCCTGGTGATCATTTGCTGCTTTTTTGGCAGCCACGGCCTGTTCATGGATGGCCCGAGACTGGTTGTCGAGGGAACGCACCATGCTTTCCCTCTCATCTAGCAGCTGACCCTAGTACTCCAATCGGGCCTTCTCCCTTTTCACCCACTCCTTGTCGTTGGCTAGCCTCATCTGCGCCAGCTTGGTCTTGAATTGGAGTCGGTTGCGCCACCTCCTAAGGGTTTGGCACTCCTCCTCGAGGGCCTTGATGTCGTGGTAAAAGGCCAGCTGAACCTGACAAAGGCTGGAGGAGGCGTTGTCAATGGATAACGACAAGGGGATTGGCTCTGGACCTACTGGGGGTCCTCTCCGCTGGCTCCAGCTGGTTCTCCATAACAAAAATCGGGTCCCACTCTACAAGAGCGGTCCCCTGAGCTTCCGCGGCACTAGGGCTACCCTCTGGGATAGCCTCGGTCGCCGCCGAGGAAGTCCTGCAACAGAAGTTCCTGCCTCTAGAGTCAACTCTGAAGGTCCCGCCGCAAGATCGTCAGCAACTGGTCCCTCAGGCGGAGGACCAGACGCTTTGTCTTGGCACCCAGGCTCATGTGCGGGTACCTCCGGAACTATCACCTCCGGGGCAGGCGTTGAAGATTCGGCCGGAGCTGAGGCCACTTCTGGCTTTGACGCTGGTGCCCCCTCCACCGCCAGTTCAGGCGCTGGTGCTTCAACTTCCACTGGCTCAGGCGCCGGCACCTCTGCGACAACTGGCTCGACTGTCGGAACTTCATCAACCACCGGCTCTATCGCCGGGGCTTCAACAACATCTGGCTCTAGGGCCGGAACTGCAGCTACCTCCGGCTCTGAGGCTGGAGCGTCCATCATCACAACATCCAAAACTAGAGCTTCAACTTCCGGAGCTGGTGCCGCTGGTACATCTTCATTCCCGTGGTCTGGCGCTACCACGGGAGCATCAGAGGATGACTCGAGTTCAAGGACCACGACAGCTAGCGCCGCAACTGCTGTGTCCTCAGCCACCACCTGTGGCGGCACTAGAACTGGAGCCGGAGCTTCTGCTTGCACAGCGTCAACCGCCGTTACAGGAACTGGAGCTTTAGCCCCTTTTTTGGGTACCTTGTGGATAAAGGACGAAGAAACTCAAAATATGATTACAACAAAAACAATCAGCTGAGGTAAAAAATCAAATTTACCTTGGAAGGCTTCCGCTCCAGCTAGCGCGGAACCTCTTCACCGGACGCTAAGGACCGGACTCCGTCGCCACTGGCGTAGTAGCTCCAGAAGGCTCCCCGGAGCTTGCTGCCACCATCAGCGACATCTTGGTTGAGGCCCCCCTCGACTGAGAAGGACCCTCGTACCTAGAGCCCTTAGCAGGCCCTGGTACCGGAGTCATGTGGCCGGAGCTGGCATCCCGAGCAGACGTCGATGTTGGAGTAGGTGTCACCATTGAAGACCTCCCCCGCCGGGGAGAAGGAGCTGTTGCAGAAGGAGCAGGTCTGACGGACCTCCCGTTAGAGTGCTTCAACTTCCTCTTGCGGCTAGAGGGCTCGGCCAACACCTTGCCCTTGCCTACGACTTCATCTCTTGGCTTCAGGTCGGGAGCGGAGCAACCTTTTGAAGCTCCGGGGATCGCCACCCCAAAGGTTGATCGCCTCTCCATCAGGCCCAAGTCGTCCACCAGCGACATCTTCCTCTGGATCTCTCTGCACTCTTCTGGTATCATATTCAGAGGAAGGAAGGCCGTCGGTTGAGACACGTCGCCAGGTCGATGTTCCCATGCTGGAACTTCTTGAGATGGGTCTTCAAGGCTTCATCATTCAAGTTGGTGCCCAAACCAACCTCAATGCGGTTGGTGTCCATGTCACTGTTGAAGGCCCAGGCAGGCCGCCCCCTAGCCCTCAGTGGGGCCCACCTGTTCATCAAGAAGTTGCCAAAGACCATCTGGGGGATCACCCCACCTTCGACACACTCCTGGATTCTGTCCAGAATGGGCTTGTACTCCCTTGACAGCTTCGGCACGTCACTCCAAGTGTTAGTGTCGATGCGGGGGAGGCCTTCCGGCAGCTCTAGCCTCTCGTGTCCCTCCACGATGATGACCACCCAGTCTTTCTTCCAGTCGTCCCACTTGCCGGAAGGAAAGGACCTCAAGTACTTGAGGGGGGAGTTTTTCCGCTTCACGAAGTAGTAGAAGCCGATGAACTCATCACTCTTCCCGGTGGGGTGGACAGTGAAAAAAGTCTAGAACAACTCCACGCAAGGGGGCACACCCACCCACATCTTGCAAACGTGGATGAAACTCGCCGCCAACAAGATTGAGTGGGGGCCAACATGGTGGAGCTGCATACCATAGAAATCTAGCAGCATCAGAAAGAAAGTGGAGAAAGGCGGGATCAAACACGCCATGACGTACCCGAGGAAGTACACCATATCTCCGGCTCGCTCCTTCTCAAAGGGAAACTTGCCACAGCGAATGTCGTTGTCGAAGGAGTCACTGGACCAACCCATGTAGGTCCGAACCCTAGACAACTCCTTCTTGTTCCCAATGCGGCTCTTGGGGAGTCCCAACTTCATCGCAACACAGTGGGGCGAGAGATGAAAAGCAAGCGAAAGTTTGGAGGATTCGAGCGCAAGTCAAATAAAGGCATAAGGAGTCCCCAAACGGTGCTCGCTTTCCTTCTTATGTAAGCCCCCGCAACGCTCAGATGGAAACCGCAGAGGGGCCAACGATACAGTTCAAAAACTTCGCCCTGTCAATGACTAGGGGGCCCGGGGCCACCCCGACGATCAAGTCGAGGTCCTTACCCCAGGCGAACAGTTGTCATCATGAGAAGCGGGAAGCCCGAGGGCGGCATCCTGACAGGGCGCGTGGAACCGATACAGTTTTCGTATTGGGAACTGGCAACCTTCAATTGCATGAGATCCGCATGTGCAAATCTCACCTGCCACATCCTGGGGACGCCATGTGGCGATGGTTTAATTGCGAACCGTCACCTCAACGGCACATCCAAAAATACTTGAAGACACGACGCCAAAATTGAAAGATGGACCTACCTCCGGCAGAATGACATAATCCAAAAGGTCTCTCCCGAAAGTGGGCCCAGGGGGCCACTGTCGGTACCCTGCGTACCGGATACCCTTTGGGACTGCAAAGAATGCTAAGGAACTCCACATACCTAAGTTGAAGACCTCCGAAGGCCCCACGTGTCATACAGAACTGGACATGCCTCCCTTCTTTGGTCAGTCCCAGTGCCGCCATGTGTATCATAAAACCGGAGCTGCATTCTGTACATGGGAAAGCTCCGGGTTGGATACTTGTGTGACACCCCCGGACCTAACCCCCGAGAGAGGGAAGCTCTGGTATCGATACATGTACAAGAGCACCGGACATACTCGTCCAAGACAGTAAGCTTCGGAGCTGCCACGCGTCTAACCGCCGGACCTTCAACTTCAACAAGCTTATTGGTAGACCTCCAACGGCTCGGACCTTCAAGGAATAATTAAAGCTTCAAGACCCGATTAAGTGTCATTAATGCTATCTTAATGACACACGATCGGGGGACCCTTAATATCAGTAACACCACCATCAAGACGCGTTACCACGCTGTTAAGGGGAATTAAGTACATTAACTGTGTATTAAGTATCAGTAACCGCCAGGGCCACATGTCGGGTCAGGCTAACGATGTAATGGCCAGTCCTTGTACTATAAAAGGATTGGCCGAGCGATACACAAAAAGGGGACGCGCTCAAGACACTCTAGTCTTTTACATTCTAGCGCTCAGACGCTCAATACAGCAACAACACACCACACACCCGTGGAGTAGGGTATTACGCTTAGGCAGCCCGAACCACGTAAATCCTCATGTCAACTTGCCATCTTGTTCTGAAACTCTGCGCGCCCACAACCGAACTTCAAACTCCACGGGCTGCCAACGGTTGTACCAGTAGAATTGCTGGAATCACCCTCCGACACGTGGAGTAGGGTATTACGCTCAGGCGGCCCGAACCACGTAAATCCTGGTGTCAAGTCACTATCTTGTTCTGTATCTCCGCGCTCCGTAACCGAGCTTAGAAACTCTGTGGCTGCTAATAGTAGTGCCGGTGGAATTGCCGAAACCAGTCTCCGACAATGGCGTTGCACATATGGACCCACACATGAGAGAAGATGAACTTGAGTCGAGGACGACTCCAATTCAAAAAGGGGAGGATGATGAGGACATCATTCCTATGGATATACACAACACTCCATTGAACATACAAGATGCAATGAATAGAATTCACACACAACAATTAATTTCAGAGGTGAGCTTATTCTTATATATTCCTTATATATTTTTGAGAAGATTGCTACCTAATACTTTAATTGTAATAAGTATGCATGGAGTGGTTCAGGGAGTAATTGGAGGAAGGTTTAGGGGTGTGGAGGACCAGAGAATACGTTCAAAGAAGATGGAATCCGACCCCAACTCAAAATCGTGTCCAACTCGGAGTCCAGGAGCAGTACGCACTAAAACGGACGCCCAGGACGCATACAAAATCCGTTTTGGACGTTCAACATATGCACGGAAAGGGGAGAGGATAACCTTCCCAATGGCACTGGTCACATGTCAAAATTCCTTCGGAGTCGACGATGATCGTCGAAATAAAATCGAGTTCAGAATCTGTCAGGGAGTTGCACCACCGTATTGGGCCATTGGGCCTTGTATAAAGTCTAAGTCCATTATTTTCGTATCTTAGAGTTAGGTCACGACCCCAATACTCCCTTGGATGTCCTCCCACTGATATATACTTCATATGTGCAATGCCATCAAATCTTCTTGTATGCATGAAAGGAGGAGGCCAAGGTGGTGGACGACATAGTGCACCATCTTGATCTTGTCCAAACAAGACCGCACATTCACTTGAGCCAGGATCCCAAACAAATAAACTTTGTACCATGTTTGTAGGTGCAATGATAACGTGCATGATCTCGTCATTCTCCCCTTCTTTATGACAAGCCGTCCTCGGCTTGCTTGTATGTCCAGGGAAAAGGATTGCTTTGGGGGGAGAATGAGCACTGCCCATATTGCACAACCGCAGCGAACAATGCTTCTCTTTTATTTGTTGTCCCTGCTCCAAGGGAAAAATACTAGAAAAACTTGACAAAGCATTATTAGCGTTAGTGCAGTCATTTACTTTAGGATGTTGTTCCAGCACAAAAGGAGTTTTCTCATTTGAACATACGTAAACTTTATGCACCATAAATTCACCACTATCTTCATAGTTACCTATAGCATGAAAAATATTTCTACTTAACAAAGGAAATTCAGATTGGGAAAACATTTTCCTCTCTACAATATCTAGATCACAAAGTGTGTTAAATTCAATATAACAAAAAGTATTTAGAGAAGACAACAACTTCAACTCATCCCTTTCACCTGTAATTGGAATCAAATGCTTAATTTCAGCACATGTGGGTGACAAAGTATCAAATTCATTCAGTTGTTCAAGCATAGGTACAATATAATTATTAGCACACAACTCATTTTTAATAGAAGGATCAGCAGAAAAACCAACATGTGACAATTGTGTATAAATAAACGACTTTAATAGTTGCTCCTCGAAAATAGCACGATTGGTGGAAAAATTCAGAACATCCAAAAACTTCTCACCTCCTGTATTTGTAGAATGTTTTGCCTTACCATTCTCAGCAATGATTTTGAGTGCATTATGAGTTGATCCATCTAAAATTTCACAAGTGTTGTTGAAAGCCTCGTTCTCTTTTGCATCATCTATATTATTTTCTATATTGTCCTGCAAAATGTTAGACACAAAAGGAGGTACAGCAAGAAATTTCTCCTCAAATTGATGCAATTCATCATTGCAATTAGATACATTCATAAAAGTTTCTCGCATACAAATTTTCATATCCTTCCATGTTCGAGGTTTTTCTAGATCATTTAAATTGTTCCACCAAGTTAATGCACGACCTACTAATGCACTTGCAACATTTCTAATCTTTCTCCTCTCACACATATGACATTGTCCACAAATTTTATCCAACTCTATTTCCCAAGCAATATATTCATCGTAACCAAAACCATCATACGAAAGAAGAGATGAGAGAATGTAATTACTTTCCGTGGAAGGAGTTGTAAATATGGTTTGAATGTCATGTGAAACCTTGGTTGATGTTTGATTCTTAGCGAGCAACTCCATCGCCGTCTTCATCATGTCAATCATCTCAGCATATATTGTATGATTCTTGCTTTTACCTGAAATTGTTAGTAGCAAACGGAAGACAACAAAAAAATATGTTATCCCTATCAACTACAAATGATAATGGCAAAGTGAAAGTGGAATCACAAACTCTCAAGCATCTTACCACGCTCTTACAAGTGTTCTTACCGACACTGCAGGTGGCAAACGGTGGACGGTATGAAGAAACCAATGAAGTGTGGGATGATTGCAAAGGTGTATCGATTCTGCTCGAGAGTAAGGTGTAGCATGGATGGCACTTTATATGTTGCAAGGATTAGCAACAATGAAAATCAGATAGTAAAGTTGAATAAGTGTCCAAAGCAATTGTCAATGTTGCTGGCCTAAATATGTTCCTAGTAGTTCAACCAAGCAAGACATGAGACAAAACTAGATGACACAAAGGATGGAAGCACTTCTGTTTTTTTTTGTTGTTTTTTCTACTATTTTTTTGTGCAGCTTTTGTATCTTGTTTTGCACTTGCCTTTTCTTTTTTTCTTCCATTTCTTAGAATGTGCTGCAAAAGAAGAACACAATAAAAAGTAATCAAATATATCTTGTGTGTCTATCATAGATTTTCCGCTCAATCTTCCGAGGACAAATAGTCACACTTAGAGGCTCCAAATAGAAAAACTAAGAACAGCAAGATTGTAGATATATCTCTCCTCTTTAATTTCAATATATGGAAGACCTATTTTGGAAAGAACAATGGGAGATATTGCCGTCGAAATACAGACTGTTCAGAATTTCTAGGTCAATAACAGATTCAGATCTAATGCAAATTCGACATTGATAACTATATTTTATGGCAAAATGATGAATTAGAAAGTTATATAGAACTTCTTAAGCGTTCCATAAAGTACAAGAACACCAAAATCCGAGATCATATGAGCGATATAAGATAAAAATACCAAACTGGACAAAGATGAATCTAATCTGGACGTGATGACGTGATTCAAAAGGATGAATCACACAATGCAAAACTCAAACTAAGAACAAAAACACTTTCTAAACCAGTAATATGACTCAACAACGGGCACGAACGCAACAAAACCAAACTGAAAGCGAAAGTTGCAAAGGCTCAATGGTGGTTTGGACAAAGTAATGAACAGATCTACTAAACTGCAAGTTTTTTGTGGCTTTTTTGTGGACTCTAGGTATGAAAAACAAAACTAATGTAATGAATATATGAATTACCTAATGGGCAACCTGGAAATCTAATACCAATTGATAAAAAGTTTAGGCCTGATCTTCCGAAAGGTAATGGATAAGTCGATTGAGATGGAGATCTCGACGTTGATGATCTGAGGCTATCAAGTAGAACACGAAAAACCCCTGCAATCACTACACCACCGCTCCGTTGGTTATCAACCGTGCTGCACACGACTGACCTCGCCAAGAAGGCTAATTCCTGCAAGTGCAACCGGGAACACAAGCAAGAACAAGGTAGACACGATCTAAAATCACGAAGTTGGGGTTTCACAAACCGTAGAACGGTGATATTATTAATCTAGGCAAAACCCAATTGTTCATAGCGGCTACTATAGAGTATATATAGGTGGGAGGACGTCCAAGGGGGTGTTGGGGTCGTTACCTAACTCTAATATACAAAAATAATAGACTTAGACTTGATACAAGGCCCAATGACCCAATACGGTGGTGCAGCACCCTAACAGATTCTGATCTCAATTGACGATTGTTGTCGACTCCGAAGGAATTTTGACATGGGACCAGTGCTATTGGAAAGGTTATCCTCTCCCCTTTCCGTGCATATGTAGAACGTTCAAAACGGAGTTCGTATGCGTCCTAGGCGTCCGTTTTAGTGCGTACTGCTCTTGGACTCCGAGTTGGACTCGATTTGAGTTGGGTCGGTTTCCATCTTCTTTGAACGTATTCTATGGTCCTCCACGCCCCTAAACTTTCCTCCAATTACTCCTTGAACCACTGCATATATCCTAATTACAATTAAATTATTAGGTAGCAATCTATTCTCAAAAATATATAAGGAAATATATAAGAACGAGCTCACCTCTGAAATTAATTGTTGTGTATGAATTCTATCATTGCATCTTGTATGCTCAATGGAGTGTTGTGTATATCCATAGGAGTGATGTCCTCATCACTTGTGTCCTAAGAGAATTTTGGTTGGGGTTTTCATTTGGATGATTCGAGATGGGAGGATATTGATGAGGTATACTGCTGTTAGGAAAGCCTCATTCCAAAATTTCAATAGCATAGAAGCATTGGCTAATAATGCAAGTCCTGTTTCAACAATGTGACTATGTTTTCGGATTACATCAACAGACATTACTCCTTTTTTAGGCAAAATTTATTTTATGCCCATAGTTATAGCAAAATCTCCAGCGTATTTTAATTTTGTAGGATGCTGCCTCATGACCAGGAGCTAAGTATTTATAGCGTAAAGCAGATGGGAGGCATGAGAAATTACTACCTTTCTTTTTCACTGCTCGGTAAAAAGGGTCGGTTTGCCTGCTCATATCATCAACCCGTGTGGGATTTCCAATAAAAGATTTCCCATTAACGATAAGATTGATTTGAGTGTTTCAACAACTCTAGTTTTTTCTCGAATGCGGAGGAGAGCTTCGTATCATTATATTAAGAAGAAAAATATACTCCCTCCGGTGTACAAAATATTGTCGTTTTGGACATGTTCTCGCATACCAAGGAAGCATTAAATAGATTTCTTTCTTTTATAATACAACTCTCCTTAGTGGTCCGAGTGGTCTTCCTCACGTTTTTCCAGCCAATCTGATGCAAGTTTGATTCCTAGGTACACGCTATCCCATTTTTTACACTATTTTCCATGGCATGCAGTGTAAAACGACAATTTTTTGTGCACTCTTAGCTCTAGTGTAGAACGACAATATTTTGTACACCGAAGGAAGTACTTTACAATACGCTGTACAACTGACAACCACACATAAACGCACTAGACGCAAGAGAATATAAAAATAGCGACCGAGTCTGCAGTTACAGAACTAGTTAAGTATAATAATCCACATGCTCCTGCCATCTCCCAAAAGCAGCGCTCATCACAGCAAAAGTTAAAGCCCCTGCTACACTAGGGGTAGAGCCATAGAAAACACAACGTTTTCGATGATTCTAAATAGTCCATGCTCCCAACATGATGATAGAATTAAGACCACGCTTCACCATGCTGCTGACTGTATCATATGATTTTTGCTACCAATCATCAAAAGCGACCTCTTCAGGCTGCGGAGATAGGGCTTGAAGGCCAACCTCGTCAAGAAAGTAATACCAAAATTGTCTAGCAAAGACACAAGATACCAATAAGTGATTAATAGTCTCATTTTCGTAGTCACAAAGAGGGCATTTTCTGGGTGATCTAAGCCCACCTTTGCGAAGCGATCGGCAGCCCAACACCTCTTGTGAGCTACCAACTAGAGAAATAATTGACACTTGGGCGGTCCCCATGACTGCTAGATTCATTCCCAGGAACCAAATTGTGTTGATCCAATGAAAAGACTTTCGTGAGACCTATGTGTGTTGTATACATTGGCTATTTTGATAAAAGTTTTGAATATTGCCAACACACCCTTTTCATCGAGGTCCGACTCTAGGTTCGAGCTCCGACATGGTCCGACATGTTTTGGGTAGCTCCGACAAGGTCCGACAATCGGTCCGACATGTTTTGGGTAGCTCCAGCAAGGTTCGATGATAGGTTCGACATGTTTTGGTAAGGTCCAGCGCAAGGTCCGGTTAGCTTTAGCTAGGTCCGGCGCAAGGTCCGGTTAGCTTTGGCAAGGTGCGATGTAAGATCGCAGTGGTTCTTCTTTTAACTAGCAATGTTTCAAACTTGCTTTACACTTTTGAGAAATTTCCGCAGTATTATTTTACTATGTTTTTGAAGTGTTATGGGTGTTTATGGTGGTTAATGTTTTGATATGGTTTGCAACATGCTTATGTAAGGTGCTCACATAAGGTGTTGTGATTTTTGGACTAACAAGAGTCAAGTCGAGGACTTGTGCTCGGAAGTATTGGTTGTTTGTTCATGTGCAGGTGTTGCTTGAGGTCAAGACATGGCTAGTCATGGGATGCATTGAACTAGTCTTAGAGAGAATATGAGGTTCAACAACCAAGTTCGGAAGGAATTGTGGTTGAGTTGATCGAGAGGTCACGCAGCATGTTTGGGTCAAGAACAATGCATATGAAGGTATCGTGGACGTTGTTGGGAGGTGTTTGCACGTGTGCAAGGAGTGCATGGACGTGGCTATATGGTTCCAAGGCGTGGTAAAGAGAAGTGGACGTAAAGAAATTGTCGGAAAGGTCCAACCGGCTAGATTATGCCTCAAGCTACGGCTGAGGTGGTTATGGTTCATTTATTGAAACTTTTGAGTTTGTTTTGGTTAGATTCCATGTGGGTTATGAATTTGAGTTGTTTTAGGAATGTAGGATATGTTCTTAAGGTGTTTGGAAGTCTTAAGATTGCTTCTATCTGCGTATAAAAGAGTCTTGAGCAGCTATGGAAAGTTTTTGGTTGAAACTAAGTAGGATTAGAGTCCTAGTTATGATTGGATTGACCTTAGCGCTAGTTATAAAAGCAAGGGAGGCTAGAGCTCGTGGAAAGACAACTTTGGGTTGTTCCTCTTGTGTTTTGATCACTAAAATTCGTAGTTTGAAGGAGCTTTTGTGCCGTGACTGCCCGACTTGTTTTAGACAAGTTATCTCATTGAGTTTCTACACAGCACTATGTTGCATTGGTGTTTTTATCGTAACTCGTGTTTTCAGATCCAATTGATGTGATTATTTTTGGGTTTTCTTTTATAACATGATTATCTATTGTATGTGAAAATTTCACGGTCATTGGATTTGTGTTTTCTGATCTACACGAGTTTCTTTGTACCAAGACAGATCTGTTTTTACTCGGGTAGAACAAATTGACCTTTGTTCAATCTTTCGATCATAATTTGAGTTTTTCTCGATGGTTTTTTGTGATTCTTGTTGTCGTGTCTTAGTGACTTGATTCTATATATTATCTACTACTTTTTTCATGGTTGAACATGTTTAGATCAATTGCACACACAGTTTCTTAACAGATTGATTTTCTGCCGAGGGGTTTTTGTTGCTTCTGCTGAAAAAGTTTTAAATCTACTATTCACCCTCCCCTCTGGTAGCTTTTCATGTGCTCTTCGATCCTACAAATTTCATATGCTTATTTTTCGGAGTAATGACCATTTGCCTAAAACCTCCGAATATGAATATCCTCCACTTCAGGTTGTGGCTAGAACTCGGATAGAATATCCCACAACCTTAGAAATTCCACAAGCTCGCCAACTGTAGTTGCTCCTATAATATCATTTATCCACGTAAGGTGTTTTGGTTATCAGAACTAACGAGAGTCAAGTCGAGGACTTGTGCTTTGAAGTATAGGTTGTTTATTCATGTGCAGGTGTTGCTTGAGTTCAAGACATGGCTGGTGACGGAATCCATTGAACTAGTCTTAGGGAGAACAATAGGTTCAACAATCAAGTTCAGGAGGAATTGTGGTTGAGATGATCGGGAGGTCACACAACTTGTTTGGGTCAAGAACAATGCATATGAAGGTATCATGGACGTTGTTAGAAGGTGTTTGCACATGTGCAAGGAGTGCATGGATGTGGCAACGTGGTTCCAAGGCATGATGAAGAGAAGTGGACGTAAAGAATTTGTCGGAAAGGTACAACCGGCTAGATTATGCCCCAGGCTGCGTCTGACGTGGATATGGTTCGTTTATAGAAAGTTTCGAGTGTGTTTTGGTTGATTTCGTGCGCGTCACAAAGTTGAGTTGTTTTAGGAATCTGGGATACATTCCTAAGGTGTTTGGAAGACTTAAGATTGCTTCTAACTACGTGTAGAAGAGTCTTGAGCAGTTATGATAAGTTTCAGTTGAAACTGAGTAGGATTACAGTCCTAGTTAGGATTGGGTTGGCCGTAGGGCTGGTTATAAAAGCAAGGGAGGCCAGAACTCGTTGTAAGATGACTTTGGGCTGTTCCTCTTGTGTTTTTATCAATAAAATTAGTAGTTTGAAGGAGCCTTTTGTGCCTTGTTCGTCCGAATTATTTATACATGTTTTTCTCGTCGAGTTTCTGCATAGAACTACATTGCGTTGGTGTTTCTATCATAACTCAAGTTTTACAGATCCAATTGATATGATTCTTCACAACTTGATTATCTATTACCTGCAAAAATTTCACGATCATTGCATTTGTAGTTTGTGATATACACGAATTTATTTGCAGCATTGCAGATCTGTTTTACTCGGGTAGAACAAATTGACCTTTATTCAATCTTTTGATCATAACTTGAGTTTTTGTTAATATTTTTTCGTGATTCTTGTTGTCGTGTCTTTGTCACTTGATTCTCTATATTTTCTACTACTTTTGTTGTGGTTGAACACGTTTGGATTAGATGTGCACAAGGTTTCTTGAAAAATTGATTTTCTGTCGAGGGGTTTTTGTTGCTTTTGCTGAACAAGTTTTAAATCTACCATTCACCCCCCCTCTGGTAGCTTTTCACGTGCTCTTCGATCCTATAATTGGTATCAGAGCCACGATGCTCTAATCTTTGTGATTTGCTTGTGTTTTTGACTAATCATCATGGAAAAATATTCTACAAAACCTTGTGTGTTTAGTGGCATTGATTTTCAGGTTTGGAAGGCACGAATGGAGGCTTTCATCCAGGCGCAAGGCTTTGCAATATGGAAAAAGGTGTACAAGCCTTATGACGTGCCGTCAAACGACTAAGTCACCACTGCAAACATGAGAGATGTTGACCACAACAATAAGGCTCATAACTTGATATTAACTCAAAAATACTTCGACCGTGTTGCACACCTCCGATCTGTGTACGATGTGTGGAAAGCATTTTGTGACTACCATGAAGGATCCAAAACGTTTAAAGAGGTAAGGCAAGACATGTTAAAAAATGAGTACATGCATTTTGAGATGTAACGAGGTGAGTTCGTCAATGATTTATTTGCTCTCTTTAATAAAATTCTCAGCAACTTGCGTAGTATCAATGTTAATTTTTCAGATGTCGAGAATGCTAGACAATTACTAAGTGCATTAGACATGTCAATTTGGGAGATAAAATTTACATCTATTTGGGAATCTATTGTCATGAGTACACTTACTTTAGATGTTCTATATCCTAAATTGAAAACTCATAAAATTGACATAATCTCACGAAAGAACCCCAAAATGTCTCTTACATTTGTTTCTCAAAATGACATGCCTATCTCTAGCCAATCTTCATCTTGTGGTACACTTGCTTTGTTGTCCTCTCTAACCCTTGAACAAATCGAAGAGTTTCTAGAGGAGGAGCTAGCACTTCTTTCTACTCGATTCTCAAAAGCATTGCAAAATGTGAGAACTCGAAGAAGAGGGAGTGGTGGTTCTCAACGATGCTTCGAATGTGGTAAGACAGGACATTTTCGTACATATTGCTCTAATCTTTTAGGTCCTACTTCCCATGATGAGAAGAAAACAAAGTTCAAGACCTCCTCTACAAACAGCAACAAGAAGAAAAAGGGTTTTACAGGTCGCCAATTGGTAAACAGTTTTACCTCCGCACTTTAAGAACTTGGCTTGAGCGACGTGGACATCAGAAGTGATGAAGATGAAGAGAATTTGGAAAATATGTGCTTCACGGCGGGCAACTCAAGATCAAGTATGGAGGAAGCAGAACACAACAGCGATGATGAAGAGGTATGTCCCACTTGCGAAGAAATGTGTGATGCTATTTCTCGTGCCATTGTCATTATTAAGAAAAAGGACAAAAAACTTAGGGACAATGCTGTTAAAATTGAATCACTAGAATATGAAATTAATCATTTAAAATCTTTGATTCCTAGTGATGATTCTTGTTCCTCATGTGAGCTTATATATGAATAATTGTCCTCTTTAAAAAGTGCGCACACCTCCACACTTGATAAACTTGAATTTGAAATTGAAAAGAACAAAAAGCATGCTGCACTTAATGATAAAAGCTTAAAAGATGCTTGATGTTCTACAATTGATTTGCATTGTTCTAATTGTAATGATCTTGGTAGGAAACTACATGATTCTATGAATGAGAATTCTATATTGAACAATGCTTTACGTTCTCATGAAGTTAAATATTGTTCTAATTGCAAACTTGTCTAGACTTCATGTGATAAAACTTCATGTGAAAATTGCCTAGACTTATCTAATAAACTTGATGACATGAATAGGACACTAGAGCAGTTTTTTAATGGAAATAAAAATCTAAACTTGCTGCTGAATTCTTCCAAGTCTAGCAATGATAAAACTGATTTAAATTTTGATTCTCATGCTCATGCTAAGGCACATCCACCTAAAATTTCTAAACATAAAGAAGGTAAAGTCATTAGGAAGTGGTTTAATTCAAATAGTTCCTAAACACAAAGAAGTGGTTTTCAAATCTGCAGGGGTGCTATCTTATTCAATTTCTAATAAATATGTTGCTTGCTCATCTAGACATGAACACATAGTTAAATTTCATTGTACCTACCGTGTTAGAAATGGTCATGTCATAGATTTTTGTTATAGACTAGCTAATCAACAGAAAAAGGAAAGAATGCAAGCTAGATCTCACAACTCTCATGAAAATTTGTTGTTCATGCTGAATTGAAAATTAGGAACAAGCAACCTGCTGTATGAGTCAAAACATGCAATGTTTGCTTCCAAACCTACTGTTTTTCGTGCTACACATGTAACACCTCATAGTTCAGTAGTTGGGTACAAAAATCCTCAAACTTTGGTTCATACACATACTATTTTATCTCAATTTTCACATGTTATTCCTGCTAGATGTCGTTTGACTCAGTACTGGATTCTTAAATGCCTTTTGACTAACCTCAGTATTGAGTCATCGACGTATTGTGCTTCTATATAGGTTACACACTTGAGGAATTAGAAAATTTGGATTGTGGATTTAGGTTGCTCATGCCACCTGACCGGTAACAAAGATTGGTTCCCCTTCCTCTCTTTTCAGTCACGTGTAGAGAATGTTACTTTTACCAATAATTCTTCAACTCCTATAATTGCTAAGGGTTCGGTTATTGTAAATAATCACTACACTTTGAAGGATGTGGCACTTGTTTAAAATTTAAAATACAACTTGCTTTTTGTTTCACAATTGCTAGATGAAAATTTGGAAATTATTTTCACTAAAAATTGCTACAAGGTTGTAGATTCAAATAGTGAGCTCATTTTTAACATGTCTTTGTTTGGAAGAGTTTTTAAAGCTGATTTCGATATGTCATCCTCTAAGCGTAGGTTTCTTGTTGCTAATGATTCAAAAGACTTATATTTTTGGCATCGTAGACTTGGTCACGTAGGCTTTGATCATCTCACGCGTGTTAGTGCTCTTGGTCGCATACGTGGGCTGCCTAAGATTAAAGGGGACAAAGAAATTGTGTGCTCTTCTTGTAGACATGCTAAGATGGTTGCGGGTTCACATGCTCCTCTCACAATGACCATGACAACTGAACCAGGACAACTTTTGCACCTTGACATTGTAGGTCCTTCATGTGTTGAATCTTTTAGAGGTAAATGGTATGTTTTTGTTATTGTTGATGATTATTCTAGATAGTCGTGGGTTTACTTTATGGCATCTAAGAATGAAGCTTTTAGTCACTTTAGAACTTTATTTCTTAGATTATCAATTGATCACCCAGGATCTTTCAAAGCAATTAGAAGTGATAACAGAACTGAATTTAAAAATCAATCGTTTGATCACTTTTATACTAAAAGGGGAATAGATCATCAATTCTCGTCACCCTATGTACCTCAATAAAATGGTGTCATAGAGAGAAAGAACAGAACATTAGTTGAGATGGTTAGGACAATGCTTGATGAGTATCAAACTCCTAGGAAATTTTAGGCTGATGCAATTGCAATCGCTTGTTATGTCTCAAATCGTGTTTTCTTGCGTGCTAAGCTAGGTAGAACTCCATATGAGCTTTGATTTGGACATAGGCCTAGTGTAACACACTTTATGGTCTTTGGTTGCAAATTTTTTGTTAAGAAACATGGTAATCTTGATAAATTTGAACCTAGATCTATTGATGGAATGCTTCTTGGGTATCCATCTCATACTAGAGGCTACCGTGTGCTTCTAATTGACACTAACAAAATTACGGAGACTTGTGAGGTTTCTTTTGATGAAGCTAGCCCAGATACTAGCTCTAATATTGCAGGTCCAGATCCATATCCGCAGGGTAGAGTATTTTCATTGAAGAAGACGAAGAAGTGGTACTGCTGCCCGAAAATTCAGAAGCAAATGACGTTGAACACGCTGCTGATTTTGCACCACTACCAGCACCAACAACAACTGCATCTGGTACAGATCGTCCTCAAGCCACAAGTTATTCAATCTGTGATGAACATGGAGAAGAAGGAGCTTGTGAAGTATCTACTCCCCTCCGTGTCCTCAAAATTCATCCTCCATAACAAATCATGGGAAGCTTGTACGAACAAGTCACTCAGTGCAGGTTTTGCGATCCAAACTCTCATGCTCATTCTGCTTTTGTTGCTTCTTTTGAACCCAAATATATATCACACGCATTCACTAATAAATCTTGGATTATTGCCATGCAATAAGAGTTATAAAATTTTGAAAGAAATAATTTTTGGAAACTTGTACCTCCACCTCAAGGTCACTCTTTAATTGGAACTAAATGGGTATTTAAAATAAACAAAGTGGGGATGGGGTTGTGATTAGGAATAAGGATAGGTTGGTTGCTCAAGGTTTCACACAAGTTGAAGGTCTAGATTTTGATGAAACTTTTGCTCCTGTTGGTAGATTAGAAGCTATAAGAATGTTGTTAGCTTTTGCTACATCTAATGGTTTCAAGTTATATCAAATGGATGTTAAAAGTGCTTTTCTTAATGGCTACATAGATGAGGAGGTTTATGTCAAGCAATGACCTGGTTTTGAAGATCTATATTTTCCTAATCATGTTTACAAACTGTCCAAAGCCTTGTACGGTCTCAAACAAGCCCCTACAACATGGTATGATAGGTTAAAACATTCTTAGTTGAAAAGGAGTTTACCATGGGCAAGGTTGATAAAACTTTTTTGTGCTTAAGCATGGCAATGACTCATTATTCGTTCAAGTGTATGTGGATTATATTATCTTTGGTTGTGCTTCTCATGATCTTGTGTCCAAGTTTTCAGCTATGGTGAGTTCAAAATTTGACATGAGTATGATGGGAGAACTGATGTACTTTTTGGGGCTGCAAATCAAGCAAACTAAGGAGGGTACTTTTGTGCATCAAATGAAGTATACAAGAGACCTTCTTAAGTGTTTCAACATGGATAAAAGCAACCCTCTTTGACCACCAATGGGAACAATGACAACACTTGAACTTGATGAAGATGGTGACCTGATCGATCAAAAAGAATATAGAAGTATGATTGGATCACTCTTGTACCTCACGGCATCAAGACCGAACATACAATTCAGCGTATGTCTTTCTGCACGGTTTCAAGCTTCCCCACATGCTTCACATCATCAAGCCATCAAAAGAATTCTCAGGTCCATACATTAAACTCAAGAATTTGGCATTTTTGTTCCTTCTTCCTCAACCGTTACTTTGAAAGTTTTTTTGGATGCTAATTTTGGGGATTGTAGGATTGATTGGAAAAGTACTTAAGGTGCTTGTCATTTTCTTGGTAATTCACTTGTTACTTGGTCCTCTAGAAAACAAAATTGAGTTGCACAATCCACAGCTAAATCTGAATATGTAGTTGCTGCTAGTGCTTGCTCACAAATTCTTTGCGTTGTCCAAATACTTAAGGACTATGGGGTTGATCTAGATAGTGTTCCACTGTTTTGTGATAACACTAGTGTCATTTGCATTGCTAAAAACCTTGTGCAACATTATAGAACAAAGCACATTGACATTAGGTATCACTTTTTCTTTGATAATGTTGGAAAAGGAAACATTGTGCTTCACCATGTCGATACTGAACAACAATTGGCTGATATTTTCACAAAGCCTTTGGATTTCACTCATTTTTATTTCATTCGTAGTGAAATAGGGGTTATGCATTCTCATGACTTAAATTGAGGGGAAGTTTTGAAACTTGGGAAGTCTATGTGTCAATTCAAAATTAGAATAATATGAGCATGGATATGACTTTGTGATTCCTTTTATATGCTGAAAGTTCTTACTACATTACTCGTGTTATACATTTTGTAGTTTTTGCCATCACTAGTAATTGGAATAATTACTTACACTAAATCTAGTCATGATCGAAATTTGTTGCTGTTTTGAACTTGTTACATGCTCACAAGTGCTTTTAATAATGAATAATTAATCAAGTAATCAACTCACATGTTGAGTTTTAATATTCAAATGAAAAATTGAGAAAATATAAAGAGAATATGCATGCATTGCACTTCTTCTTTTGAGATGGCTTATCATTGCACCTAGATATGAACTTAGAAGAAGTTGTGTATGACTAAAATCATGTCGTTAAGCTTTTGATTGTCAAATGACATAGGCTTGGCTTGGTTGGTTAGAATAAGGCAGATGCGGCATATAATCTCTTTCAAATGTCATATGATTTGAATTTGAGCTTTGAAAAATAATAAAAAAGCAGCAACAAGTGTCATGCTTTCAGGTTTTTGAAATAGTTAAGTTTGTGAGATCATGACTTGCTTAAATTGAAAATTACACTTGATCTCTATCATGGCTTACACTACTTTATGTATCTTGTTGATGTGATAGTGTAAGTTATTTGATAGTATGACATTGATGAACTTTGTTTTATATGCATATGTTATAATATGCTCATAACTATTGAAATTTCTCTTTTGAACCTTGCTGAATACATTGTCAAAGGGGGAGAAATATGTACAAAAATGTATAGGTGTAGAAATATATGTTTTTGAAATTTCTTTCTCATTTGATTTTTAAAAAGGGGGAGAAAATTATTTTTAAAACTTTTCATGTGAATGAGCCAATGTTCGGATTCTAAGTGGTGTTGCTAATGCATTCATCAAGGGGGAGATTGTGAGACCTATGTGTGCTGAATACATTGGCTATTTCGATAAAAGTTTTGAATATTGCCAAAACACTCTTCTCATACAGGTTCGACTCTAGGTCCGAGCTCTGACAAGGTCCGACATGTTTTGGGTAGCTCTGGCAAGGTCCAACAATAGGTTCGACATGTTTTGGATAGCTCCAAAAAGTTACGATAATAGGTTCGGCATGTGTTGGTAAGGTCTAACACAATGTCCGGTTAGCTTTGGCTAGGTCCGGTGCAAGGTCCGGATAGCTTTGGCAAGGTCCGGTGCAAGATCGCAGTGGTTCTGCTTTTAACTTGCAATATTTCAAACTTTCTTTACACTTATGGGAAGTTAGCTTAATATTTTTTACTAAGTTTTTGAAGTGTTAAGGCTGTTTACATTGGTTACTTTTTTGATATGGTTTGCAACATGCTTATGTGAGGTGCTCACATAAGGTGTTTTTGTTTTTGGACTAATGAGAGTCAAGTTGAGGACTTATGCTAGGAAGAATTGGTTCTTTTTTCATGTGCAGGTGTTGCTTGAGGTCAATACATGACTGGTGACGGAATCCATTGAACTAGTCTTAGGAAGAAGACGAGGTTCAATAACCAAGTTCGGGATGAATTGTGGTTGAGTTGATCCGGTGGTCATGATGCATTTTTGGGTCAAGAACAATGCATATGGAAGTATCATGGACGTTGTTGGAAGGTGTTTGCACGTGTGCAAGGAGTGCATGGACGTGGCAACATGGTTTCAAGGCATGATGAAGAGAAGTGGACGTAAACAATTGGTCGTAAAGGTCCAACCGGCTGGATGATGCCTCAGGTTGCGGCTGAGGTGGTTATGGTTCGTTTATGGAAAGTTTCGAGTTTGTTTTGGTTATATTTCATGTGGTTCATGAAGTTGAGTTGTTTTAGGAATGTGATATACGTTCCTAAGGTGTTTGGAAGTCTTAAGATTGCTTCTTTCTGCGTATAGAAGAGTCTTGAGCAGTTATGGAAAGTTTTAGTTGAAACTGAGTAGGATTAGAGTCATAGTTAGGATTGGATTGGCCTTGGGGCTGGTTATAAAAGCAAGGGAGGCCATAGCTCATGGTAAGACAACTTTGGGCTGTTCCTCTTGTGTTTTGATCACTAAAATTCGTAGTTTGAAGGAGCTTTTGTGCTTTGTTCGTCCGACTTGTTTCAGGCAAGTTTTTCTCATCGAGTTTCTGCGCAGCACTATGTTGTGTTGACGTTTTTATCATAAATCGAGTTTTACAGATCCAATTGATGTGATTAGTTTTGGTTGTCTTCAACTCTTGATTATCTATTGTCTATGAAAATTTCACGGTCATTGGATTTGTGATTAGTTTTGGTTGTCTTCACAACTTGATTATCTATTGTCTATGAAAATTTCACGGTCATTGGATTTGTAGTTTCTTATCTACATGAGTTTCTTTGCTGCAGGGCAGTCTATTTTTACTCAGGTAGAACGGATTGACCTTTGTTCATTCATTCGATCATAAGTTGAGTTTTATCGACGGTTTTTCATGATTCTTATTGTTGTGTCTTCGTAACTTAATTCTATATATTATCTACTACTTTTTCATGGTTGAACAAGTTTAGATCAGTTGCACACACGATTTTTTAACAGATTGATTTTCTGCCGAGGGGTTTTTGTTGCTTCCCCTGAAAAAGTTTTAAATCCACCATTCACCCTCCCCTCTCGTAGCTTTTCATGTGCTCTTCGATCCTACAACTTTTATATGCTGATTTTGTGGAGTAACAACCACTTGTCGAAAACCTCCAAATATGAATATCCTTTACTTCAGGTTGTAGCTGGAACTCGGATAGAATATCCCACAACCTTAGAAATTCCACAAGCTCGCCAACTGTAGTTGCTCCTCTAATATCATTTATCCACGTTCTATTGGAGGTTGTTTCCTGAACTATTCCAGATTTCATTCTCCTCTTCGGAACTATGGCATAGAGATGTGGTGCTAGGTCCTCGATCCGATGACCGTGCAACCACCTGTCCTGCCAAAATTGGGTGGTATCACCGTTTCCGATCAGTGTCATCATAGCAACTGAGAAGAATGCACGAACTTGATGCGGCACTTGAACATGTAATGCATCCCAAGGATGGTTGGTTCTATCTTTTGCAACCACATCCATCTCATCCTCAGAGTCTAGTTGAGAGTATTAAGATCCGCAATACGAAGTCCCTCCAAATTAAGAGGACGACATACCTCGCCCCATGCAACCAGACAATGCCCCCCTTTAACATCCTACCGTCCTCGACTCTAGTAGCTGGTAAAACTGTTTGATTCAAATTCAAGTTCCTTTGCTAAGACCGTTTATCTATAGAGATCCTTTCAAGGTATCTCTATCAACCATATTGAATTTCCTCAGTGTAGGCCGGAGATCATAGGAGTTTTGATCAAAAGCAGAATTACTTAATCTTTGATTGCACTTCTTCATATTTGCTCTCATCATTTTAGATTGATATAAGTATCCAAAGACCCTTTTGTTGCTTGATGCAACTCGGCAGAAAAATGAACCAATTTTAGTAACTGAGAGACTATAATACTCAAGAGGTTTATTCTTAATTTTTAGAGAATCATCAAATCTTTATTCACAAAAAGAGACTCTTTTTTGAGAATTCCATTTCATCACCCTTCATGGCATGACTTAAGTCCAACTATTAGCCTCTTCATGGTCCTACTTGTTTTTTTTCCAGGATCCAGTTAGCACCCCCATCCCTCCAGAGATGGAAATAAGCATCAAAGAAGTTCGTAACAATTCTTCTAAGCCAATTGATCAAGAAGCCAACTTGTTTAGATGCCACCGAGAACATAAAATACCTATATCTGATTTCTGAAACATAGAAACCCACATGAGTTTCACCTAAAAGGGAATGAAGAGCCAAGAAGCTAGCCGATATTTCATTCAAGCAAAAAGTGTGTAGCACTGAAAATAGGAAGCAAAAAAAAAAGAACCGCGAGGATCGGACGACGGATGATGAACTGAGGAATAAAACTTGTACATACCTTGGTTTTAACTTTTTTTCCAATAGAGGAATCCCGATCCTTACCTAAATCATTCAGGGAAGGGTATCTTCTTGGAACTCAATGAGCTTACCTGCCTCGCTCTCCACAAATGACGACTTATCCATCATACCACTTTGTCAATACGCCAAAAAACACCATGAAAGATTTTCCAAGATAATCTACAGCGGTGAACTGAGACACCTGGAAGAATTGAAAGAGAAGTTGAGTTGAAGACTTAGAAGGTGGCTGCCGGTGCTGGAGTGGCAACTGCCAGGAGGTGGCTATCGGCTGTGGAGTGGCAACTGGTATGGAGGACGCCCAACTCTCACTCCCTCTCGCTCTCTCACTTCTATATAATACGTCATTTGTGTTGGGTCATAACTACCTATGTCTTCCGGTTCCAGATCCGGAAACAAAATACACAACACAGATAATAAGGATTCTCTTTACCGGTTCCTGAACTGGTAAGGAAATCAATATTTCGGTTAATATTATAAATCAATTCTGATAATCAAACAATAAGAATGGGAATAGATAAAGAATCGATGCAGGTTACTCGATTATATGATTCCATTTACAAACCTTACTGCTATATAGATATCGGTACCCATTCCAGTAACAAACCAATACTAATAATTATATTATCAGAAATAGTTACATAAAACCCAGTACTGCTAATTGAATTGTCTGAACCGGTTCATGTTACTGGCGATTCTGATACTTTGACATACTCGAACCAGTTCGGTTACGAACTAATTCTAACAATTTGAGTTATCTATACGGTTCATTTTATGAACCGATGCTAATACTTTGAATTAACCAAACCAGTACCAGTTTATCAATTATCAGAAGTGATTCCTTTTACGAATCGATGTTGATTATTCGACTTATCCGAACCATATCTTTTTTGTGAACTGATGCTAATATGGTGCCTTATCAGATGCGATTCATCTTATGAACTCATACCAAAATGTAAAACTTTCACATCGTTCCTTGTTGCCAACCGTTTCTTATTTTCAATCATCTGAAACAGTTACTTTTACCAACCAGTGCTCATAATAGTCGTTAGAGCAAAAAATTTGTTTTACTAAATAAAATGTTATTAAATGCAATGTAATATAAACATCACAAAAAACTCAAAACATATAAACAACAGTCACAGAAATAAAATCATAACATATAAACACAGTAATAGAAATGATTGTGAGGACCGGGGTCCCTACATTCCAGAAATCACATTGGATGGTGTTGTGCGATGCGACACCCATAGCAGGGCTGGTGCTGGAATTTCGAGGGCCTGGGGCGAGTCTAAAAGTCAGGTCCTATATAAAAACTAAAACTTAATTAATTATATTACTAGCAGAAATAACATATCAAACTAAAACATTTATATAGATTTATTTGTACACACTAGTTTAAAAGTTTCTTATACCATTTTTGATTTGAAGTTATCAACGATGCTATCAATGTTAAACTCGTAAAATAATTTTTTTGATAACGTATAAAGTGACCTAACCATTTAATCGTGACCTTTTTTGTTATTGTAAGAATTTATCATCTTATTTTTCCCCTCTTTTAATTGTCTCATACTTATTTTCTAATCAATATAATGTTGCTAAAATAAATAAATTGATCAAACATATAATCCATCTATCATGCACTGAGGTAGGATAGCTATTAACATAGGAGTAAGGGGATTTTGGGGCACCGGAGTATGTACCAAGGCATTTTATACTTGAATTGTCACCTGTTCCTGCATTGTCATCACCAGCTCGCCCTCTCGATCAGTTGTGTTTTTGACAACCAACAATCATCGTTGTCACTTCCTAGATTTTTTTATGCTGCGTCACGGCGAGCAACGGAGCAGAGCAATCTTCGTGATTGCAGATTGTCTTATAGTGTCATCTAGGCCTGATGTTATCTTGATTTCCCGCTTGAGTTAGACCGTGCAGAAGCTGCAGACCTATTACAGAATAAAAGACAAGCTTCATGGCAGGAGCAGCTAGACCTTGTGAAGAGACGTATGTATGGAGTTGCTTGTTGGAAGTAATGTGAATTCTAAGGGGATGACCTGATTAGAAGTGAGTTTCGATCTGATGTTCGGACTTGCTTGATTCCTTTCCCTATCTATAAGTAATTAGACTTAATCCTAGAAGAATTAATAGGCTAATTTTAGATTATTTATTTATTATATGTACAACCATTTGGGGCCCCAAATTTTTTGGGGCCGAGGCGGTCCCTCCTTGGGCACTGCCCTAGGGCCAACCCTGAACCAACAAAACACACGAAAAGTAAATCAAAATACATACACAAGTCTTTTATTTTACAACATATTCTTTGAATGTTGCCTAGAGGGGGGTGAATAGGATAAAATCCTAAAATCACTTAATTAAAACTTAATCGGCAACAACAGGGCAGACTAGTCCGACCAGAGCGCGGACTAGCCCGGTCAGGATGAGTGAATGCAAGAAAGGTTGGATTTTTATGAGTTTTTCTTTGATCTACTTAATGCGGAATAAAAGACAAGTGTCTAGAAACCTAGATAAGTAATTGCACGTAAGGGAAATAAGTATTACTAGATAAATCACTAGTTATAAGCAATGAACAATAACCACCATTAAAGTGATATAGCGATGAACGAAGGTAAAACGATGCAAGAGACACATGGATTTATCCCGAGGTTCAGTTCCACAGAGGAACCTACGTCCTCGTTGAGGATTCCACAAAGGACCGGTTCTCTTTCAACCCTACACTCACCAAGCCACCACAAAGGTCGGCTTGATCTCCACTAAATCAAAGGGTGAAATTAACATTCTAGGGCAACTCACAACCTGAGGCTCCCACAACAACCTAGCTCAACTAGGGATCGAAAAACAACTCAGATCAACAACTCAAATTGAGATAATCAACCACGAGCTCAAGAACGGTCACACTCCTTCTCTCTATTCTCATAAATTCCACAAACCCTCAAGATTCACACTTAGGGATCAAAGATGTGAAGAGGAATGCTTAGAGAGGCTCTTGGAAGGCTATGGCAGCGCTAGGGTTCGAGAGAGGGCAAAGGAAAGTCGGGGGATCCTTTTTTATAGGGGTCCCGACACTTAACCATTGCCACCAACTAAAGTCCTGACTAGTTCGCACTCCCACCCCGGACTAGCCCGGCCTGAGGGAACTACTGATGTCAAAAAGCCCAGCAATCTAAAGTCCCTGTCACATTTTGTATTCAAAGAGTCACAGGACCCCGGACTAATCCTTGCAATAATGAACTAGTCCAATCTCACTCAGAACCTTCACTTCTGGGTAAGAATGGACAAGTTTGGTCTAGATGGACTAGTCCGACCTACTCACTTCAAATGGACTAGTCTGACACAAAACGGAGTAGTCAGAACTCACACAATACCTCTTGGTCCGTGTGGAAACAGACAAGTCTGCAAGGGCGGACTTGTCCGGCCTTCCAGGTGTAAAGTCCCAGAAAGGCTCAAACACACTCACCACGGATTAAGCCTCCCCACACGGACAAGTCCAATCTCACACAGAAAATCTTGGTCCGCCTAACATTAGAACAGTTTGATGTGGTCGGACTAGTTCGGCTCCCAGGTTCGGACAAGTCCAGCCTTTACCTTAAGGCTGCCTAGACTTAACTCTCCAACTAAGCCTGATTGGACTATGAGCTCTTAGGTGATTCTCAAATACTTGACTTGTTGAAAACTCTCTACAATAGGCTCAACTAACAAAAGAAATTTTAAATCCTAATTTCTACTATTCGAGTTTTTCAATGCTTTTTTCACTCTTTTTCCTTTTTGAGAGTCTCCCTTTCCGTTTCAACTTCGATCACCTATGCTTACACTCATAGAGCTCATTAGTCCCTTAATTGTTGTAATCAATCATCCAAATCCCATGGGGATTACCTAGATGCACTGTCAATCTCCCCCTTTCTGTTGATTGATGACAACACATTGAGGTTTTTGATAAAATGATGTAAAATGTTGTTTTTATAATACACAAGTATATGAAGAGCTCCCCCCCTAAATGCGTAGTATTTGATTTACAATAAGGGTAATGCCCATGAATGAAGTCTTTGGGAGATATGTACACGTGTGTGTTATGGTGGAGTGCCTAATTGTGATGTGAGATATTGAGATGTGTGAAATTTTAAGTGAAGCATGCATCTCAAATAACTTTAAAACAACATCACACAAAGGTACAAGGTTGTTAGCATAATACGCATGATATTCAACTTACCAGCATAGAGTGCATTAATAACCATCACATTACACGACATCGGCATACCAAGTGTTACATAACATAACCGAAGTACTTAACACAAATGGAAAGACAAGTTTTTTAAAATTATACATAGTCCATGGATCATAGCTAGGTACTCCTCCTCAATCTCCCCCCTTTGGCATCAAGACACCAAAAGGGAAAAGAGTGAGGAGAAGGAAGAAATCTATGGACTACTCCTCATTGCTCTCACTTTGTTCTCCATTTGCTTCATCCTTGTTTCTAACTGTGGCTTCTTCATCCTCCTCTTTGTCATCTTTGCTTTCCTCATTGTTGGAGTTATTTGCTTCCTCTTTATCATTGACCTCTTCAATGGTGGGAGCAGCACTAGAGGAGCCACCACCACCAAAAGGGGCGAGCTCCGCCTCGATTAGCTTGGGGAAGGGAGTGAGCTCGTCGTTTTCGGTCGCCATCGAAGACATTGGGATCTCCATCTTCTCACATAGTTGCTTCACATACTTCTTGTTGCTCCTCGAGCACACTTTGACCTTGCGGCAGGAAGTGAAGATAGACATCAAAAACTTGAGGATGCTGCTAGAGGTGTCACCGGAGGTGGAGGTGGGAGAGGAGGAAGGAGGATGTTCATTGGAGGCACTCCTCCTAGAAGATTCACTGAGCTTTGGAAGAGGAGTTGGAATTTGAGGATGAAACGTGTGATGCTTGACATCCTTCATAAACTCCAAGCCGGTAACCTTCTCAATCATGCAGATAATAAAGGGTGCATATCCACATGAGCGGGTTAGAGTGTGTGAAATGCTGAAGATATCATTGTAGATGTAATAAAAAAAGTTCAAATTTTCCTCCTCACAAATAAGCTTCATCATGTGACTCAAGTTCCCTTGGATCATTTTCGCATCTCTATCTTTGGGTGCTAAAGTCTTTCTCAAGAGCCAGTTAAGCACAAGAAAGAAGGGAAGAATGTACTTGGTAGTTGGCGGGAGGAAGGGGAATCCTTTTGCATACATGAATTTCATTGCCTCGAGGTCCATAGCTAGAATATTGTGTATATTAATGTCATGGTTCAAATGTTCTTCCAATCCAAGGATTCTAGCAAACTCATCAAAAAAAATGGAGTATTGGACTCCCTCCATCAACCAAGTGATTCTCCTATCTCCATAAGTAGAGAAGTGGCATGTTGTATAGAATTGAGCTATCACCTCTGTATTCCAATTGTATTGGAATATCATGATCTCCTTCAATCCATGGTGCTCAACGGCTTGGATAATTGCATTGAAGGATTGATGGTTTTTCTTTGCCATATAGTCCCAATCAACCCATTGAGCATCCACTACGGGAGTCTTCATCCTCAAGTACACAAGTCAGTAGTAATCACAATGAAATCACACTAAAAATGGTGAATTGCAGTTGCCTTCTCATATTTGTACACATCTTGATTCTAAAACTTTTTAGCTTTCTCCGTTCCTTTTCTGTGGAATATGTTGCTTGGGAGGTCCGTTCGACGGTTGGGGTCATGGGTGGGAGGTGTCATCACCAAAGGCCGAATAGGACCTTGAGGAGGAGTGGACTCAATTTGATGTTTCACGAATGACAAGATTTTTATTGGCCAAGGCTTTCTTCCTTGGAGGAGCCCTGGTAGCCTTCTTAGCTGGAGCTTTGCCTTGGCCTTTCTCAGTCATAGAGGCTTATCCTTTCCCTTTGCTTGCCTCTGAATCATCAAATTTTCCTTTTCCTTTTTCAGGCGCTTGGGCCCTCTCCTTGTCTCCCATTGTTACAAACCTCTTTCTCCTTATTGATTTCTCAATGGCTTGGGCTTGAGCAATGTCTCTGTCATGACGCTTCTTTATCCGAGCTTCCCATCTCGCTAACTCAGGAGTCACCAAAGCCACTTAGTCATCCCATTTCAAATAAACGGCTTGGCAAGCCGCCCTTGGCCACAGGGTCGAAGAGAAGGGATCATTGCCTCCCAACATGCTATTGAATGATAAAGTAAGAATATAAGTGAAGGAACTTGAAGCATTGTGTTTGATGTATCACAGACTTGATGAGTTAGGGGTTGAAATTGCATATGGCCAGACTTGTCCGTTCCATGGCCATAGTAGTCCAGTATGGACGGACTTGTCTGCCTGCAGTTTCAAACCCTAAATCTACAAATCCAAAATATTCCACAAGTGTTGGACACAATATTTTGCTATGAGAGTCACGTAGTGTCAAGGATGCGATGTAGAGTCTAACCTATGAACCATGTAGCCTAGAATGGAAGGAATTGAAGAAACAGGAGTTAGGTCAAGAAATACCTTGAGATGAGAAAATTTGAGGAAATCCGCGGATTGGAGGAGTGAAGTAGTCTGGGATTGATCTCCCGACACTCCGATGAAGTTGAGTCACCGAAAAGTTGAAGATTTTGGTGGACAGATTCAAAAATCGCCAATGGGGGCGATTTTTGGGTGAGGGCGCAGGTGGAGATGTGTTTGTGAGGAAGTGAGGGGTCGGGCCCCACACTATAGGTTTAAGTCCCCAAGGGCAAGACTTGTCTGGTAGGGAGTCCAGACTAGTCTGGTGCGCTGGACCAAGTTCGGTTAACTGGGTGGACTAGTCCGGTGTGGACTTGTTTGCGCCAGTCCAGACAGGTCTAGGAGGCCGAACTTGTCCGTTCCTAGGGGCAGACTAATCTGGTCCTAGACAACAAATTATCATATATATTGAGAGATTTGAGGAGAGTGGTCCATATGGACTATTTTTTTGCAAATATTCTCAATGAATATGGCCAGTAAAACATACAAATGATCATACAATGACCATATATTCAAGGAGACAATAATTAAAAATTATTTGAAAGAAAATTGAGGGAGACAAGTGTTTGCAAGCATGCATAATTTTGAAGAACCTACACCATCAGATGTGCAAACATCGCAAGCCACATTTCGAGAATCTAGGATATTTAGCTCATTCCTAAGTTCGCAAAATTGTTTTTCATCTAGTGGCTTGGTGAAGATATCGGCTAGTTGTTTTTCGGTTCTAACATGGAAAATGAGTATGTCCCCATTATTGAGTGGTCTCTCAAGAAGTGGTGTCAGATGTCTATGTGTTTGATCCTAGAGTGTTCAACGAAGTTATGGGCAATCTTAATGGCACTCTCATTGTTGCGTAGGAGTGGAATATGGTTCATATTGAGACAATAATCCCTTAGAGTTTGTCGCATCCAAAGAAGTTGCTCACAACAACTTTCGGTTGCGACATACTCCGCTTCGGTAGTGGATAGGGCAATGGAGTTTTGTTTCTTAGATGACCAGGAGACTAGGGACCCATCCAAGAACTGACATGTCCCAGAGGTACTCTTCCTATCAACCTTACATCCGGCATAATCCGCATCGAAATACCTGATGAGATAAAACTTTGACCCTTTTCGATACCAAAGCCCAAGGTTTGGTGTATGGACTAAATAATGGAAGATTCTCTTAACAGCGGTCAAATGACATTCCCTAGGTGCGGCTTGAAATCTAGCACACTGTCGGTACCCTAGAAACCGTACACCCCTTGAGGTTACAAAGATCTCAAAGGAAAGTCATCTACTTGGTTTGAAGACCCTCGGAGGCCCACATGTCAGACATAACCGGACCCGCTTCTCCAACATGGTTAATCCCTAGGTCGCCACGTGTACTACCAAACCGGAGCTACCGCCCACAAGGGGGAAGCTCCGGGCCATGTACCGAAATGGCACCTCTGGACTTAACCCCAGACCGAGAGAAGCTCCGGACCTGACACGTGTCTGGTAGCCCCGGAGCTACCTGTTTCCCCCAGCAAGCTCCGGACCTGCCACGTGTCCAATCGTCGGATCTTCAGCCTCTAACCTACGGAAGACCCCACAACGGCTCCGGATCTTCAAAGGAGAGCCAAGGACTTCAAGACCCGATTAAGTGTCATTAATGACATATTAATGACACTTAAACGGACGATCTTAACACCAGTAACGGCGCTGTCAAAGCCTGTTACAGGATCATTAAGGCAATTAAACGTGTATCAATACTAGTAACCGCCGGGGCCACATGTCAGGCCAGGCTAACCTGTAACGGCCTGCCCTTGTACTATAAAAGGACAGGTCGACGATACACGCAGGGGCCATACGGACAAACGCGCCAGACGGACACACACGCCTCATACGCTCATCACAAGCTCATACTGCGAACACACCCGTGGAGTAGGGTATTACGCTCAGGCGGCCCGAACCACGTAAATTCTTGTGTCTCCTGAGTCAATTCTTATTCACCTTCTTGAATCTTCGCGCGCCCACACCGAACATCAAACTCCCCTATCACCTTAGCAGTGTAGGGAGATCTGCCGGTTCCTAACCACCGACAGTTGGCGCGCCAGGTAGGGGCTCCTGAGATTTTGAGAATGGTGAATTCTGCTGCTGGATCATCCAATGGCCAACCTACTGCTTAGGCTGTTGGAGGCAATCCCTCCAATAGGCAGCCACTAGCAGGAGCCTCAGCACCAGCAGGAGTCACACTCCCACCACCACCGTCTCCTCCAGCAAATCGTGCTGGGCAGCTTGATGGTGCGCCGGCGTCAATCACAGCGTCGGCAAATCATGACAACCCGGAACACGCGCTTCATGCAGCTCGTGCTCTTCTCCAACGCCCACCACCTCCGGATGCATCCCGGGATGCACTGGAGCAGTGGAGGGCCGATGTGGAGCATTTGGTTGCAGCAGCAGCCGAATGCCTCAGCAACCAGGGTCCTCCTCCTTCAGGAAGAGCCTCATCGCAGCGGCGGACTTTGTCTGGAAGACTTGGTCTGCACGTTTCCAATAGCAGGAGACGTGCTGCGTCACAACAAGTGACGTCGTTGCCCTCCAGGGCACGACGCACTCATACGGTATCCAGGCTTTCGAGTCACGACCTCCGGGCGGAGCTTGATCGCCGTTACCGTCAGCAGGACGGCCGAGTCCATATTGAGCGTGCCCGTGAAAGACGGGAAGCTCAGGACCTTTCTACTCCTGAAGGAGTAGGAGGAGGCTGTTCAGCCTTGGCCATGCATCTGCGCATGGTTAGATGGCCACAGAAGTTTCGGCCTTACCTGCCGGAAAAATTCGACGGGACTGTTAATCCTGCCGAATTTCTTTAAATCTACTCCACTGCAATCCTAGAAGCCGGAGGAAACGAGGCCGTGATGGCCAATTACTTTCCAGTGGCCTTAACTGGGACTGCCAGGTCCTGGTTTATGAGCCTTCCACCCAACTATATCAACAGTTGGGAGGAACTGTGCCATCAGTTCACTGCCAACTTCGGGAGTTCATACACCCGGCCAGGCACTGAACTCGTGCAAAAAGGGGGAGAATCCTAGCGGTCATTCATCCAGAGGTTCTCTCAGGTACGAAACACTATCCCTTCTATCTCTAGCGCCTCTGTCATTGTGGCATTCAGACAGGGTGTACGGGACAAGAAGATGTTGGAGAAACTGGCGATCAAGGAGATCACCAGTGTCACGGAACTCTTCAGCTTGGCTGACAAATGTGCCCAAGCTGCGGAGGGCCGTGGGATGCACTCCAAACCAACCTCAGAGGGTCACAAGAAACCCTCCAAAGAAGAAGCTGCTACCTCCGGGGGTGGCAAGAAGAAAAAGAAGACCAACGGCAAGAAGAAGCTGTCGGCCAGCACATCCAACGTTGCAGCTGCTGCAGCTCCGGGTGGCCGGGGGCCACGCCCCGAGAAGCGACCTCGACCATCTTCTGAAGACGGTGGCAAACCCAAAGTGTAGTGTCCCATTCACAAAACGGGCAGCCATTGTTTGGAAGACTGCCGGGAGGTCCAAAACCTTGCCGAGCGCTACAACAAGCGTCGGGAGGAATCTCCTTTTCGACAGAGGGAAGGAAAGCAAAAAGTTGACGAAGCTCCGGCTGAAGAGGAGTTAGGGTTCCAGGATCCCAAAAAGGTCATGAAGGCCGTCTACACCTCCGTCGACGATTATTCTGACGTCTCTGACAACGAGCGTCGGAAAACCATGAACACCATTTTTGGTGGATCATGGGATATCACCTCCCGTCGTGTCATCAAGACTATGCGTCGGGATATGGCCGCTGTAGCCCCTACAGTCAGGCCAGAACCTCACCGAAAGTGGATGGACACAGCCATCACTTTTGATGCTTCGGATTGTCCCCGGAGCATGGTTGGAGCAGGACAGTTACCCTTGATGGTATCTCCTACCATCAACAACATCCAGCTCCACCACGTCATGGTAGACGGAGGTTCGGGGCTTAACCTCATTAGCTTCGAAGCTTTCACTAAGCTTCAGCTCCGACCTTCGGATCTCCACCCCTCTTGACCTTTCTCCGGAGTAGGTCCAGGGGCCATCACCCCACTCGGAGCTATTACTCTCCCTGTTACCTTCAGGACACGGGAGAAGTACCGCACCGAGAAGTTGGTCTTCGACGTCGCGCAGATCAACTTACCCTTCAATGCCATCTTGGGTAGACCTGCCCTGTACAAATTCATGGCGACTGCTCATTATGGCTATCTGGTGTTGAAGATGCCAACGCCAGTAGGCGTTCTCCGGATCCGCGGAGATCGCACTGCCGGAGTAACTGCACTGGAAGAGCTCCATGCGCTCACCACGGCGCAAGAGGAGGACTCCAGGCAGGAGCAAGCTTCAAAACCCCCGAGCATTCGTCAACGAGGCTCGACTTCTGCACCTCGAGTGCAGCCAAGCGGCGACACCGAAATTCCCATCAAAGTCATCCAAATTGGTTCCGATGCCGCTCAAACCACCCGTATATCGGGAGGATTGAACGACAAATAGGAACTCGTGCTCATCACTTTCCTCCGGGCTAACGTCGACGTGTTTGCTTGGCAACCGTCATAAATGCCTGGGATCCCTAGGGTAGTGATTGAGCACAATTTGAAGATTTACCCCGATGCTCGGCCTGTGCATCAGAAGCCTCGGAAACAATCGGTAGAGCGACAGAACTTCATCCGACAAGAAGTAAAGAAGTTGCTCGAAGCTAGATTCATCCGAGAAGTCTTCCATCCAAAATGGCTGGCGAACCCAGTCGTTGTGCCTAAGGCCGGCGGGAAGCTTCGGATGTGTATCGACTACACCACACTAAATAAGGCATGTCCAAAAGATCCATTCCCACTACCTAGAATAGATCAGATAGTGGATTCCATCTCCGGGTGTGAATTACTGTGTTTCCTAGATGCATATTCCGGATATCACCAAATCAGGATGTCTAGGGAAGATGAAGAACATACTTCATTCATCACAGTAGATGGATTGTATTGTTACACAGCCATGCCCTTTGGTCTCAATAATGCAGCTTCAAATTTTGTACGAGCTATGTACAAAACTTTTGAAGAACTTATTAGAGACATAGTGGAAGCGTACGTCGATGACATCGTGGTCAAGGTCAGGAACAAGGAGTCACTCCTTGACACCTTGCAGGCTGTCTTCGACAAGTTGCGGGCCACCCACACGAAGCTAAACCCAGACAAGTGTGTCTTCGGGGTTAGCTCCAGAAAACTTCTTGGTTTCCTGGTAAGTCACCGGGGCATAGAAGCTAATCCGGCGAAGATTAAGGCCATTGAAGACATGCGGCCACCAACCCGCATCAAGGATGTCCAAAAAATAACTGGATGTCTAGCAGCCCTTAGCCGGTTCATCTCAAGACTGGCGGAACGAGCACTCCCCTTCTTCAAGTTATTGAGGAAGTCCGGACCATTCCAATGGTCCGAAGAAGCAGAAAAGGCATTCCAGGAGCTGAAACAGTTCCTCACCACCCTACCGATTCTGGTAGCTTTGAACCCTGGTGAGCCTTTATTGCTTTATATCTCAGCTACTGACGAAGTCGTTAGTATGGTTCTGGTTGCGGAGAGACCAGAACTACCTCATACTCAAGAATCCAGACCCCTTCGGGGGGGTCCGGAGGTTCCTGAAAGCGAGTCTGGGTCCCAGCTCCCGGATTCGAATCCACAAGAAGTCGCTTCAAGAGACCTAGACCCCTCCGGGAGGGTCCAGGTCACTTCTGAAGAAGCTCCGGGTTCCTCCAACCAGAACCCGGAGGTCCCCGAAGAAAATCCGGACCCTTCCGAGAGGGTCCGGGTCAGTGAAGAGGAAGCTCCGGACCCCTCCGGGAAGGTCTGGACCATTCAACGCCCGGTGTACTTCATTAGTGAAGTATTACATGATGCCAAGACTCGATACCTAGAGGTGCATAAGCTGCTCTATGCAGTTCTTATTGCCTCCAGGAAGCTTCGCCATTACTTCCCAGCTCACAAAGTCTCAGTGGTGACCTCTTACCCACTTCGAGCAATTTTGCATAATCCCAATTCAACTGGGAATATTGCAAAATGGGCAGCGGAATTGGTTGAATTTGATCTTGAATTTATTTCAAGGCAAGCAGTCAAGAGTCAAGCATTGGCAGATTTTGTGGCAGAATGGACTCCCTCTCCATCAAACCCTGGGGGCCCCAGTGAGCAGAAGACGGAGCATCAAGCTCCAACCTTCACCGAGCCTCACTGGACCCTCTACTTCAACGGCTCCATACAGAAGCAGGGGGTCGGAGCTGGAATCCTTCTCCTCGCACCGACTGGGGAGAAGGTGGAATACATGGTACACCTTGACTTCAAGGCAACCAACAACATGGCAGAGTATGAAGCACTCATCTACGGACTAAAGGTGGCACTGTCATATGGTGTCAAGCAATTGCTGGTCAAGGGAGATTCACAGCTCATCATTAAGCAGGTGAAGGGTGAATGCTCCTGCAATAATCTCCAGCTAGCTGCTTACCTCCTCGAAGTCCAGAGGCTTCAGAAGGACTTTGAAGTCCTAGATCTCCACCATGTTCAGCGTGCCCACAACGCTGAAGCCGACGAACTCTCGACAAAAGCGTCAACCGGAGCTCCAGCTCCTGACGGAGCTTTTGTCCGGAGTTTGTCGAAACCCACATTTCAGCCTGCCGAACTGAGCGAAGGGGGCGAGATCAGCATCCCGAAGCTGACGGTCCCGATGGCCCTGTTACCATGGCAGCCATCAAGGGTCGTAGGTGCTGCCGTAAGCTCCGAGCAACCCAGCACGCAAGACTCAGATGCTCAAGTTGGTTCCGATGCATTGATCTCGGAGATCCGGAACTACTTGAAAGACAACATCCTTCCCGACGACGATATATCCGCTGACCGGGTAGTCAGATTGCCTAAAAGATACACGCTGGTAGAAGGGGATCTCTACCGGCGCGGTGCCAACGGCATCCTAATGCGGTGCATCACAAGGGAAGAAGGCTGCGAGCTCCTCGCAGAAATCCATGGAGGCGAGTGTGGGAACCACGCTTCTTCGCGCACGTTGGTTGGTAAAGCCTTTCGGCATGGCTTCTACTGGCCTACAACACTCCAGGATGCAACTGAGCTGGTGAAGAAATGCAAAGCATGTCAATTTCATGCAAAGCAAATTCACACACCGGCTCAGCCCTTACAAATGATACCTCCTACATGGCCTTTCACTGTGTGGGGGATGGACATCTTGGGACCTTTCCCAAGAGCTGTCGGAGGTTACAAGTTCCTGTACGTCGCCATTGACAAGTTCACCAAGTGGCCGGAAGCAACTCCAGTTGTGACAATCAACAAGCAATCTGCTATCAACTTTCTGCAATCCATTGTATGCAGATTTGGAGTCCCAAACAAAATTATCATTGATAATGGTACCCAATTCACAAGCTCTGCATTCCAAGGATATTGCGAAGACCTCGGCATACAAGTTTGCTACGCCTTCGTAGCTCACCCAGCCAGCAATGGCCAAGCCGAGAGAGCAAATGCTGAAATCCTTAAAGGACTTAAAACACGCACTTATGAGCGCTTGAAAAAACATGGAGCCAACTGGATCGAAGAGCTTCCGCCCACTCTATGGGCCAACAGGACATCTCCAAACCGGTCAACCGGAGAAACACCCTTCTTTCTGGTGTACGGAGCTGAAGCAATCCTTCCTCCGAAAATCACCTTGGGTTCACTCTGGGTCCGGACCTTCCACGAAGCCGCGCAGGACCAGCTCCGGCGTGAAGACCTAGACCTCCTTGAGGAGGGAAGGTGCCAAGCAGCTGTTCGGAATGCCCGATATCGCCAAGCTCTACGGCGTTATCACCAGCGGCATGTACACAACCGACAGCTCGAGGAAGGCGATCTGGTGCTACGGAGAATAGAATCGAGAGAAGGGTTAAACAAACTCTCCCCCGGCTGGGAGGGACCCTTCCGAGTGATTAAAGTATCCCGTCCCGGAAGCGTTCGCTTGGCTACCGAGGATGGGACACCTCTCCCAAATCCTTGGAACATCGAGCACCTCCGTAAGATCTACACTTAATACCACGGAGGTGAGTCTTGAGTAACTCGAGATGTATGTTATAGAGTCTTTGTACAGAGTCGGGTAGTTCCTCCGGGAGAGCACCCGGACCTTTCCCGAAAGGTCCGCAAAGCTCATGCAACACTTGTCACAGTCTCAGGACTAAAAGTGCGGCTAACTACCCTGGGTCAAACGAGAAATGAAACACGCTTAGCCTGGTTCCGTACCCTAAGAGTGTACTTGTTTCCCCTGTACCCCGGACCTATAATGAAAGACATCTTCATGCAAAATAGACTCCACGTGCATTTATTTTGTACAGGCTCAACATTTTTATTTTTCTCTTTCTTGTATATAACAAAGACGTGCAATTCTTAAGAAATTTTAGTTCGACCGGTTTATATACAATTCCAGTTGTATTGTCAGTTCTTTTGGATTCAATCATTGTTCATGGCCAACTCGCCTGAAAGCCGCCAAGCCAATCTAGGGCTGGAGTGTGCTATCAACTTAGCCTAGTCAAGCACCCTAAGTATGCCACTCTACCTACACCCCGGCAGGCCAAAGTAAGGTGGGTCCGTGTACAGTTGGATCTAGAAGAAAAGATAACACATTCGATTGTATTTAGAATCGCATTTGACTTAAAATCTTCTTGAGAGTCATAAGCCGCGACGAAGTTATAGACAAGAAACAAATTTTACTATTTTTCTTGGCTTAAGTGTGCAGGAAAAATAAAATCTACGTTGATGGAGAAAAGCCGGAGCTAACTAAGCTCTGACTCCCCTAAGGGGGCCGGCCGTCGACGCCAAATAAAAGATGGTGAGAAGACCCCGTAAATGGAGTTTGCTGCCAACAAACTGGGTGTTGGCAAAGGTCCCTGCCGGAGCTGCTAAGCTCCGACACCCCAGAGGATTAACTATCGATGCTCTACGCGTTGATAGAGACTATTGCTGGAGCTACTAAGCTCCAGCGATAGACAATGTTGGAGCTTCTAAGCTCCGACAACCTCAGGGGGCCTTCACTATCGAAGACTTCGAACCTAAATTCTACAAGTTCGAAGCAAAAGAGTCTTCAACAATGCACAATATCCTCTTGGTACATGTTCAGAATCAATTTGTGTACATCTACCAGGGGGGCAAGTGAAGATAAAAGTGTTGAAGACAAAAATTGAAATTCACAAAAATTTTGGGGATTTCATTTATCTGGAGACAAGAGATTACATCTGGAGACAAGGGATTACAAAATTGAGGAAGAAGAAGAGAAAATACAAGTGAGAATTACAGAGATGGTCCTAGACCCTATGGAAGAATTGGGCGACCTTCTGGGCAACCTCCAATACGCTGGCTCGGGTAGCTTCGCCTTCTCCTTTGACGGGGCCTTCAAGCACCGGGTCCAGAGGAAATTGGGAGTTCCGGCCGGTGTAGCACGTCAGCACATACTCTGCAACGTTCTTCGCCAGGGATTGCCCCTCAACCTCCAGTTAGTCCGCGATGACATCGCCCACCTTGGAGAGCTTGCTACCTGCTGCGCTCAACGCCTGCAGCGCTAGGTCCGGCTCCGGCTCCGGATCATCCGGGCGCACGGGGCTGAAACCCATCGGTGTCAGCACGTCGTTGGCCTTGCCCAGGAACTCCCAAATCTGTAGGGAGTCCGCAGTCCTCAAGCCCTTCATCTCTTCCAGGGATCTCCTGGCCGCCGTCAATTCGGAATTCTCACGGGCGAGGCGCTCAACTTCTTTGGCGTTTTGCTGAATCTTTTCAGCAACCCGCCTTTCAAGTTTTCCGAGCTCCTCCTCCCGGAGGTAGATCTTGTTCCGGCAGTCAACCAGGTCCTTCTCCCTACCCCTCACTTTCTTCTCCCTGGCAACAAGGGCACACTCTTGTTCATAGAGTTCCTGCCCTCGCACCCAGGTCTTCTCCTCTTCCTCTTTGCAGCGCTCTTCCAATTTCTTGGCGCGCTCCTCGAGACCCTTGTCAGCCAGAGCTATTTTCTCGGCGAGCTCCTCTTCCCTCCTCAGGACGTCATCCCGCAGCTCTAGGAGTTTCTGCTCTTCATCCTCGAGCCGTTTCTCCCTCACTTCAAGTGCCTCTCTGCGCTTGATGAGTGCAGTGTTGACGGCCTCAAGCTGCTCATGGCGTGCATCAGCCGCATTATTGGCTGCTTTGGCCTGATCATAGATCTCCCGGGATTGAGCGTCGAGGGCATGAGTCATACTCTCCCTGTCATCCAGTAACTTGCCCCAGTACTCCAGGCGGATCTTCTCCCGCTTGATCCACTCCTTGTCGTCCGCTAGCCTTGACTGCGCCAGCTTAGTCTCGAAGTAGAGCCGATTATGCCACCACCTAAGGGTTTGGCGCTCCTCTTCAAGAGCCTTGCTGTCGTGGAAGAAGGCCAGTTGGACTTGACACAGACTGGAACATGCGTTGTCAATAGAAAGTGACAACGGGATGGGTTCCGGACCTTCTCGGGTCTCCTCCGCTGGTTCCAGCGGGTCTTCAGATACAAAAATTGGGTCCCACTCCACGAGAGTGGACCCCTGAGTTTCCAAGGAACTAGGGCCATCCTCTGGGATGGCCTCAGTCGCCATCGAAGAAGGTCCCGCTGCCAAGTCTTCGTTCACCCCCTCAGGCAGGGGGCCAGCGACTTCGCTTGGGCACTCCGGCTCGGCCGCAGGTACCTTCGACGTCGTCGCTTCCAGAGCAGGAGCCGCTACTGGCTCCAGCCTGGGTACCTCTTCCGAGGGAGGCTCGAGCTCCGTCACCTCTTCAACAACCGGCTCAGGAGCCAGAAGATCTTCAACTTGGACCGGCCCTGTGACCGGAGCTCCAATAATGACCGGCTCAGCAACCGGTGCTTCGGAGGTAGCCGGCCCAACTGCTGGAACTACCTCGGTTTCCGGCTCGCATGCCAGGGCTTCAGTCACCTCCGGCTCAACCGCCGGGGCTTCGACACTTTCCGGCTCAAAGGCCGGGATTACTACTTCCTCTGGCTCAACAGCCGGAGCTTCCATCATTGCAGCACCAGGACCCGGAGCTTCAACCTCCGAGACAAGTGCCGCTGGCGCATCTTCACTTCCGTGGTCCGGCGCTACCACGGGAACTTCTGGGGATGAGTCGAGGTCCATGACCACGACAGCCGGCGCCGGAGCTGTCGCAGCTTTAACCACCACTTGGGGCGGCACCAAGACAGGAGCAGAAGCTCCCACCCTCATGGCCTCAGACACTGTGGCTGGATGGAGCCTCACTCCCCTTCTTGGGAACGCTGCAGATGATGAACGAAGAAAATTAACAAATAGTTTCTACAATTAAAATAATTGTCCAAGGTAGAGATTAGAAATTACCTTGGGAGGCTTCCGCACCAGCTTGCGCGGAACCTTTTTCCCGGGCGTTCTGGGCTGGCTATAGTCGGCGTAGAAGCTCCGGAAGGCCCCCCGAAACTTGTCGCAGCCACGGGCATTTCCCGGGTCGAGGCTCTCCTCGATCGGGAAGAACCCCCGGACCTTGAGGCCTCCACCGGCCCAGGTGCTGGAGTCGCGCGCCCGAAGCTAACACCACGGGAGGATCCCACTGCAGGAATGGTCTCGCTCCGGGAGGACCCCATTACGGGGACAGTCGCCACGGTGGTAGAAGACCTTCCCCTCCGGGGAGAAGGAACTGAGGCGGAAGTAGCGGGCCTGACGGACCTTCCGTCGGCATGCTGCAGCTTCCTCTTCCGGCTCTCCGGTTCATCAGCCCTTGCCGACGACCTCGACCCTTGGCTTTGGGGCAGGGACGGAGCCATCTTCGGGCATTCCGGGGATCGCCACCCGGGTGGTTGATCTTCTCTCGACGACACCAAGGTCGTCAAGTACGGGCATCTTTCGCCGGAGCTCCCTGCTGAACTCCACTTCCACGTTCAGAGGGAGGAAGGCCGACGGGGGAGTCAAGTCATCACCGTCGACTTCGATGCCGTGCTGGAATTTCTTGAGCTGGAACTCCAAGGTTTTCCCCACCATGTTGGACTTCAACCCGGTCTCAACCCGTTCGTCGTCCATCACGCTGTTGAGGGCCCAAGCGAGTTTCTCCCTCCTCTTCAGTGGCGCCCACCTGTTGACCAGGAAATTGCAAAATACCGACTGAGGAGTCAATCCTCCCTCCACGCATTGGCGGATCCTGGTCAAGGCAGGGTCAAAAGCTTCCCCCAGCACCGGAGCTTCACTCCAGATCGTCGTGTCGATGCCGGGCAGACTACCGGGCAGCTCCAGCCTCTCGTGCTCCTCCACCCTGACGACTATCTAGTCTTTCTTCCAGTCATCCCACTTCCCAGAAGGAAATGACCGGAGGTACTTAAATGGGCACTTCTTGCGCTTCACGAAGTAGTAGAAGCCAAGGTACTCATTGCTCCGGCCGGTGGTGTGGACGGTGAAGAAGGTTCGAAAGAGTTCAATGCAGGGGGGATGCCCACCCACATCTCACAGAAGTGGACGAAGATGGACATGAGGAGGATGGAGTGAGGGCCAAGGTGATATAACTGCAGACCATAGAAGTCTAGCAGCATCAAGAAAAAGGAAGAAAAAGGTGGGATCAACCCCACCATGGCGTACGAGGAGAAGTACACCATTTCACCGGAGTGCTCCTTCTCGAACGGGAGCTCTCCACCGGCGCGGACCGAGCGATTGAAGAAGTCCGAGGACCACCCCATGAGGGCCAGGACCTTCTTCAGGTCGCCGTCGGTCTTCAAGCGACTCTCGCGGAGCCCAACTCCATCGCGGCACGGCTAGGCAAGAGAAGAAGAGCGAAGCACGAGTTGGGAGTTTGAACGCAAGATCAGATGAGAGGCGTAAAGAACTCCCGACGGTGTGCGCTTTCCTTCTTAAGTAAGCCCTCGCAACGCTTGGATGGAAACCGCAAGGAAGTCGAAGATACCATTCAAAAATTTCACCCAGCCGATGACAAGAGGGCCCGGGACCACCCCGACGATCAAGTCGAGGCTATTACCCAGGCGAACGGTTGTCATCACGAGGCAGGAAACCCAAAGGCGGCGGCCTGACAAGGTGCGCGAAACCTATACGGTTTTCGTATCGGGAACCGGCGACCTTCAATTGCGTGAGATCCGCACGCCAAAGATCTCATTTGCCGCACGCAGGGTGCGCCACGCGGCGGGGATCTAACTATAAATCCCTGCCAACGGCACCTTCAAAAGACCCTTGAAGACTCAGTTCAAGAGTCGCGAGGATGGACCCACCTCCGGCGGAATGACTTCACCCCAGTGATCTTCCCCGAAGGTAGGTCCAGGGGGCCACTGTCGGTACCCTAGAAACCGTACACCCCTTGAGGTTACAAAGATCTCAAAGGAAAGTCATCTACTTGGTTTGAAGACCCTCGGAGGCCCACATGTCAGACATAACCGGACCCGCTTCTCCAACATGGTTAATGCCTGGGTCGCCACGTGTACTACCAAACCGGAGCTACCGCCCACAAGGGGGAAGCTCTGGGCCATGTACCGAAACGGCACCTCCGGACTTAACCCCAGACCGAGAGAAGCTCCGGACCTGACACGTGTATGGTAGCCCTGGAGCTACCTATTTCCCCCAGCAAGCTCCAGAGCTGCCACGTGTCCAATCGTCGGATCTTCAGCCTATAAACTCCGGAAGACCCCCCAATGGCTCCGGATCTTCAAAGGAGAGCCAAGGACTTCAAGACCCGATTAAGTGTCATTAATGCCATATTAATGACACTTAAACATACGATCTTAACACCAGTAACGACGCTGTCAAAGCCCGTTACAGGATCATTAAGAGCAATTAAACATGTATCAATACTAGTAACCGCCGGGGCCACATGTCAGGCCAGGCTAACCTGTAACGGCCTGCCCTTGTACTATAAAAGGACAGGCCGACGATACACGCGGGGGCCAGACGGACACACACGCCTCATACGCTCATCACAAGCTCATACTGCGAACACACCCGTGGAGTAGGGTATTACGCTCAGGCGGCCCGAACCATGTAAATTCTTGTGTCTCCTGAGTCAATTCTTATTCACCTTCTTGAATTTCCGTGCGCCCACACCGAACATCAAACTCCCCTATCACCTTAGCAGTGTAGGGAGATCTGACGGTTCCTAACCACTGACACACACATACACACACTAAGCATAATATCAGGCCTAGATGCACAAAGGTAAAAAAAAGGATCCAATCATGGAACGATATACCTTTTGATCCACGCTAGGGACATCTTCGTTGAGGTTGAGGTGTCCATTTTGTCGCCATGGGCATCTTGATGGGTTTGGCCTTCTCCATGTAAAACTTCTTGAGGATATCTTGAGTGTACTTGGTTTGACTTATGAAGGTGCCTACCTTGAGTTGCTTGACTTGGAATCCTAGAAAGAACTTAAACTCCCCCATAATGGACATCTCGAACCTCTCCGTCATAATCTTACTAAACTCTTGACAAAACATTTGCTAGTAGAACTAAATATACATATATTTCGCATACAAATAAGTCATCATCCACATCCTTAGTAAATAGAGTGTAATTGGCTTTTCCTATCCTAAAACCATTCTTAATGAGGAAATCTCTATGACACGCATACCAAGCTCTAGGAGCTTGTTTGAGGCCATAGAGAGCTTTATGTAATTTAAAGACATGGTTAGGATACTCATTGTCTACAAAGTTGGGTGGTTGCTCTACATACACCTCCTCCTTATTGGACCATTGAGGAAGGAGCTTTTCACATCCATTTGATACAACATGAAATCATGGTGAGTAGCATAGGCTAATAATATGCAAATTGATTCAAGCCTAGCTACGGGAGCAAAATATTCTTCAAAGTCCAAACCTTCGACTTGTGAGTAACCCTTGGCCACAAGTCTTGTTTTGTTTCTTGTTACCATGCCATGTTCATTTTTCTTGTTGCGAAAGACCCACTTTGTGCCTACCATGTTGGAATTTGATCTTTTAACAAGCTCCCACACTTTGTTTCTTTTGAAGTTGTTGAGCTCCTCTTGCATTGCCATCACCCAATCCGAGTCTTATAGGGCATCTTCAACATTAAATGGCTCCAAAGAGGATACAAAAGAGTAGTGAGCACAACATTTAGCCATACGAGATCGAGTCATTACCCCCATGGAAATGTCTCCAAGTATGTTGTCAACAGGGTGATCCCATTGAACACTTTATGGACTCTTGGGTGTGGCACTTGTGGTCTTGAGTCAACCTCTTCTCATTATTCTTCATGTTTGAGTCCCCGTTGATCATTGCCACCATTTTTATCTTCATTGTTATGAACATGGTGATCTTGATCTTGGAGGTCTTGACCTTGATCTTGTGTGAGAGGCACTCCTTGTGATGAAGATGTGTCACTTGTGCCTTATTGTTCTTGTGGTCGTATGTCGCCAAGTGCCATCCTTCATAGAACCATGTAAGGTGCCTCTTCTTCATCTATCCCACATTGATCAACTTGCTCCACTTGGGAGCCATTGGTTTCATCAAACACCACGTCACGTGCGATTTCAACAAAACCGGAGGTTTTGTTGAAGACATGATAGACGTAGGTGTTTGAATCATAACCGAATAAGAAACTATCATCAAACAAACTTCAAAGTCCTAGGCTTCTTCTTAAGAATGTAGCATTTACTACCAAATACTCAAAAGTAAGAGATGTTTTGTTTGTTACTGGTGAAGAGTTCATATGGAGTCTTATTCAATAGACGATGGAGGTAGAGTTGGTTTGTAGCATGGCAAGCAGTGTTGACCGCTTCTGCCCAAAACTGGTTGGATGTCTTCTATTCATCAAGCATGGTTCTTGACATCTCTATGAGATTTTGATTGTTCCTTTCGGCCACCCATTTTGTTCGGGGGAGTATGGTGCCGAAAACTCATGCTTGATGCCCTCCTCGTCCAAGTACTCTTCTACTTGGGTGTTCTTGAATTTGGTGCTCTTGTCGCTTCTTATCTTCTTGATTCCCAAGGAGAACTCATTTTGAGCTCTCCTCGAGAATCTCTTGAGGACACCTTGAGTTTCAAACTCGTCATGCAAGAAAAACACCCCAGTGAAGTAGGAAAAGTCATTAACAATAACTAAACCATATTTGTTAGCACCAATGCTTATGTAAGCAACGGGGCTGAAGAGGTCCATGTGGAGCATCTCCAATGGACTTGTTGTCGTCATCACATTCTTGGCTGGATGAGCGGCTACGACTTGCTTCCTGGCTTGGCACGCGCTACACGTCCTATCCTTCTCAAAAATGACATTCTTAAGACCACGGACGTGATCCCCCTTTAGAAGTTTGTGTAGATTCCTCATACCAACATGGGCCAGCCTACGATGCCACAACCATCCTATGTTAGTCTTTGCCATCAAGCATGTGTCAAGTTGAGTTTTATCTGCGGCAAAATCTACAAGATAATGCTTTTCCTTGAGCATACCCTTGAAGGCAATTGACTTATCACTTCTTCTAGAAAGAGTTGTAAAAGCCCTAGTTCTAAAACTTTGAACTCGACCTTCAGTTAGTGGAAATGAGGAGAAGAAAAATAAATCAAAATAGTATGTAAATCGATTCAAATCCTAAAAGAGGGAATTCAAATAAAATAAAATAGCTACTGTTCAAATGAGGTTAACATGATGATCTGAGTTCACCATTGGCTTCCAAATATTTCAAATAGCACACCAGCAAGATTTCATTATTTTTAAAGCAGCTTTGCTATTTAATTCAATGGCTACATTGAATTCCGTCCAAATTTGAATTCAAATGAAATTGAGGCGAATCAGTGAATTGAATTCAGAATCAAATTTCATACCTTGGATTTAGTCTCCCCCCAAAAATCTAAGATTTTTGGAGCAATCTAGGTGGGTGAATTGAAGGACCAGAGAGTAGATGAGGGTGAGGCGTTAGTGGGGCCCACTAGACATAAACAGAAAACAGAGGAACCGCCTCTGCTCTCTGCTCCCCGCGCTTCAACACCGGGGGAAGCATCCACCGCTGCAGACCGCATGCAAGCAAGCAGCTGCATGGCATAGAGCTCCTCTCCACACTACATAAGCCCCAGTTGCTTCTCCCTGACGGTTCTTTTGCTCTCTGTTCCGTAGAAACAGACCACCGGCGCAATTGTTGCTGCCTCCCTATTCTTCGCTTCGTCCAGCCATTCTAGCCGTCAGTTGGTTTTGTTCCCTGAAGCAAAGTGAAGCACAACTTGATGATACACCTTCTACTGTCATTTTCGTGCTGTTTCCTCAGCTCCTGTGTCGGTATTTTTCAGATTTGCGGACGCCACCGTTGAGCCACCAATGAAAATGCTTCTGCTCCCCATTGCGCTGGCGCCTCAGGCCTTCTCGCGAGCTGCTCTCAACAGAGAAAAGGAGCGCCACTCCACCCTCTTGATCACAGTGAAAACCACTCCTTGCTTCCAGCAGCCTACGCTTCGTTTTTCCATTTTTTCGAAAGCATGCTTAATAGAACAGTACCTAGGTTTGCACTTTAATTCGGTTTCTACATGAAACCATTCGTCAATCCAATTAATAGATATATTCTAGACCTCCAGGCGCATCATCTCACCAAAAATAAAAGAAAGTTATTGTAGGATCGAAGAGCACGTGAAAAGCTACCAGAGGGGGGGGGGTGAATGGTAGATTTAAAAATCTTACGCAGCGGAAACAATTAAACCCCAACCCCTTCGGCAGAAAAACGATCTCTTAAAGAAATCGTGTGTGAGACTAATCTAAATGTGTTTCACCGTGACAAAAGTGATGGATATCAGAGAGAATCAAGTCACGAAGACAACACAAAAGGAGTCACTCAAATCCGTCGAGAAAACTCAAGTTATGATCGAAAGATCAAACAAAGGTCAATCTGTCCTACCCGAGAAAAAAACAGTTCTGGGATGCTGCAAAGAAACTCGTGTAGATCATAGACCACAAATCCAATGACCGTGAAATTTTGACAGATGATAGATAATCAAGTTGTGAAGACAAACCAAAAAGAATCACGTCAATTGGATCTGTAAAACTCGAGTCATGATAAAACCACCGACGAAAGGTAGTGCTGTCCAGAAACTCGACGAGTAAAACTTGTCTGGAACAAGTCGGACGAACAAGGCACAAAAGTTCCTTCAAACTATGAATTTTATTCAATAGAACACAAGAGGAACAGCCCCAAAGTCGTGCACCACGAGCTCTGGGCTCCCTTGCTTATATAACCAGCCCTTAGGCCAACCCAATATCAACTAGGACTCCAATCCTACTCAGATCAAGAATCGTAACTTTCCATAACTGCTCAAGATTCTTCTATACGCAGATAGAAGCAATCTTAAGACTTCCAAACACCTTAGGAACGTATCTCACATTCCTAAAAAACTCAAATTAGTGACCCACACGAAATCCTATCATAACCAACTCAAATCTTTCCATATTTGAGTCAAACCCGACTCAGCCGCAGCCTGAGTCCATAACCTAGTCGGTTGGACCTTTCCGACCAACTCTTTACGTCCACATCTCTTCATCACGTCTAGGAACCATATAGCCACGTCCAGGCACTCCTTGCACATGTGCAAACATCTTCCAATGACGTCCACGATGCCTTCATATGCATTGTTCTTGATTCAATCATGTTGCGCAACCTCCTGATCAGCTCAACCACAATCCCTCCTGAATTTGGTCGTTGGAACCTCATCTCCTCTCTGAGACTAGTCCAATGGATCCCGTCACCAGCCATGTCTTGAACTCAAGCAACACCTGCACATAAATAAACAACCAATCCATACGAGCCCAAGTCCTCGACTTGACTCAAGTTAGTTCCGAACACAACACCTTACGTGAGAACCTCACATAAGCATGTTGCAAAGCATAGCAAAATGATATCAGTAATATCATCCAAAACACACCAAAACTTAGTAAAAGAATACTAAGCAAACTTTCCAACAATGTAAAGCAAGTACGAAACATTGAAAATGAAAAGCAGAAGCACTACGGTCAAGTTCCGGACCTTGCCAGAGCAACCCGGAGCTTGAGCCAGAGCTAACAAAAACTAGTACAATGAAGCACCTGCCGGAGCTTACCAAAACTACTAGATCCTAGCACCAGAGCTTACCAAAAACTAGTCAAAACTAGTCAACCCAAAACCGGAGCTAGACAAAGTACGTCGGAGCTTAGCAAAAGCATTCCGGAGCTATCAAATATATGCCGGAGCTATCAAAGACATGCCGGAGCTAAAGATAAAGCTCACCGGAGCTAACCAAAGCTAGTCGCACCTTACCAAGAAGTCGGACCTAGCTTCGAACATAGCCAGAGCTACCCAAAACAAGCCGGGCCTACCGTCAAACCTTGTTGTAGCTCGGAGCTAGAGTCGGACCTTGATAAAAAGGTGTTTTGGTGATATTAAAAACTTTTATCATCAAAGCCAAGTGTATTCACTACAAGCCAATGTATTCAGCACATATAGGTCTTATAATCTCCCCCTTGATGAATGCATTGGCAACACCATTTAAAATCCGAACATTGGCTTATTCACATAAAAGTTTTGAAGGCAATTTCTCCCCTTTTGTAAATCAAAAGTAAAATGAGAAGAAAATCTCTCCCCCTTTATTATCTCTCCTTATGCACATATTCTCTTTCTCTTCATGCTTATCTCTCCCCCTTTGACAATGTATTCAACAAGTCATGAGCATATAAACAAATTATATCTCCCTCTTTAGTTGTTATGAGCATATTATAACATATACATATAAACAAAGCTCATCCAAGTCATACTATCAAGTACCTTACATTATCACATCAATGAAATACATAAAGTAGTGTAAGCCATGCTAGAGATCAAATGTAATTTTCAATTTAAGTAAGTCATGATCTCATAAACTTAACTATTTCAAAACCTGAAAGCATGACACTAGTTGCTGCATTTTATTATTTTTCAAAGCATAAATTTAGATCATATGATATTTGCAAGAGATTATATGCGCATCTGCCTTATTCTAACCAACCAAGCCAAGCCTATGTCATTTGACAATCAGAAGCTTAAGGACATGGTTTTAGTCATACACAACTTCTTCCAAGTTCATATCTAAGTGCAATGTTAAGCCATCTCAAAAGAAGAAGTGCGATGCATGCATATTATCTTGATCTTTTCTCAATTTATATTTGTTCATAAAAAACTCAACATGTGAGTTGATTACTTGATGAATTCTTAATGATTAAAAGCACTTGTGAACATGTAACAAGTTCCAAACAGCAAGAAAGTTCGACCATGACCAGTTCTGGTGTAAGTAATTATTCCAATTACTATACATGGCAAAAACTACAAGATGTATAACACGAGTAATGTAGTAAGAACTTTCAGCATGTAAAAGGAATCACATAGTCATATATGTATGAAATACTATGCTCATATTATTTTAATTTCAAATTCACACATAGACTTCCCAAGTTTCAAAACTCCCCCTCAATTTAAGCCATGAGGATGCATAACCCCTATTTCACTACGAATGTAACAAAAACGAGTGAAATCCAAAGGTTTTGTAAAAATGTCAGCCAATTGTTGTTAAGTATCTACATGGTGAAGCACAATGTTTCCTTTTTCAACATTATCTCGGAGAAAGTGATACCTAATGTCAATGTGCTTAGTTCTAGAATGTTGCACGGGGTTTTTAGCAATGCAAATGGCACTAGTGTTATCACAGAATAGTGGAACACTATCTAGATCAACCCCATAGTCCTTAAGTGTTTGAACAATCCAAAGAATTTGTGAGCAAGCACTAGCAGCAGCTACATATTCAGATTCGGATGTGGACTGTGCAACTGAATTTTGTTTTCTAGAGGACCAAGCAACAAGAGAATTACCAAGAAAATGACAATCACCGGAAGTACTTTTCCTATCAATCCTACAACCCCCAAAATCAGCATCCGAAAAAACTTTCAAAGTAACGGTTGAGGAAGAAGGAAGAAAAATGCCAAATTCTTGAGTTCCATGTAAGTACCTGAGAATCCTTTTGACGGCTTGACGATGTGAAACACGTGGGGAAGCTTGAAACCGTTCACAAAGACATACGCTGGATTGTATGTCCGGTCTTGATGCCATGAGGTACAAAAGTGATCCGATCATGCTTCTATATTCTTTTTGATCCACGGATTCACCATCTTCATCAAGTTCAAGTGTTGTTGCTGTTCCCATTGGTGTCCGAAGAGGCTTGCTTTTGTCCATGTTGAAGCGCCTTAGGAGGTCTTTGGTATACTTCGTTTGATGCACAAAGGTACCCTCCTTGGTTTGCTTGATTTGCAGCCCCAAAAAGTAAGTGAGTTCACCCATCATGCTCAATTCAAATTCGGAACTCATCATTGCTGAAAACTTGGACACAAGATCATGAGAAGCACAACCAAAGATAATATCATCCACATACACTTGAACGAATAATGAGTCATTGCCATGCTTAAGCACAAAAAGAGTTTTATCAACCTTGCCCATGGTAAACCCCTTTTCAAGTAAGAATGTTTTTAACCTATCATACCATGCTCTAGGGGCTTGTTTGAGACCGTATAAGGCTTTGGACAGTTTGTAAATATGATTAGGAAAATCTGGATTTTCAAAACCCGATGGTTGTTTGACATAAACCTCCTCATCTATGTAGCCATTAAGAAAAGCACTTTTAACATCCATTTGATATAGCTTAAAACCTTTAGATGCTGCAAAAGCTAACAAAATTCTTATGGCTTCTAATCTAGCGACAGGAGCAAAAGTTTCATCAAAATCTAGACCTTCAACTTGAGTGAAACCTTGAGCAACCAACCTAGCCTTATTCCTAACCACAACCCCATCCTCACTTTGTTTATTTTTAAATACCCATTTAATTCCAATTAAAGTGTGACCTTGAGGTGGAGGTACAAGTTTCCAAACATTATTTCTTTCAAAATTTTCTAACTCTTCTTGCATGGCAATAATCCAAGATTCATTAGTGAGTGCGTGTGATATATCTTTGGGTTCAAAAGAAGCAACAAAAGCAGAATGAGCATGAGAGTTTGGATCGCAAAACCTGGACCGTGTGACTCGTTCGTGCAAGCTTCCAACCATCTGTTGTGGGGGATGATCTTTGTAAAAATGTCGGGGAACAGAAGTCTCACAAGCTTCTTCTTCATTAGGTTCATCGTAGATTGATGAGCTTGTGACTTGTGGACAATCAGGACCAGCATAGGTGATAGCCGGAGCTTGTTCAATGTCCGAGGCTGGACACGTGTCAACTTCGGAACTACCAGGCAGTATCACCGGTTCTTCTTCATCTTCGAAAGTACCCTCCCCCTGAGGATACGGATCGGGTCCTGCAACACCGGAGCTAGTACCTGGGCTAGCTTCATCAAAAGACACTTCACAAGTCTCCACAATTTTGTTAGTGTCAAGTAAAAGCACACGGTAGCCTCTAGTATGAGATGGATAACCAAGAAACATGCCATCAATGGATCTAGGTTCAAATTTATCAAGATTACCATGTTTCTTAACAAAACATTTGCAACCAAAGACCTAAAAGTGTGTAACGCTAGGCCTATGTCCAAACCGGAGCTCTTATGGTGTTTTACCTAGCTTAGCTCGCAAGAAAACACGATTTGAGATATAACAAGCGGTTGCTAATGCATCAGCCCAAAATTTCCTAGGAGTTTGATATTCATCAAGCATAGTCCTAGCCATCTCAACTAAGGTTCTGTTCTTTCTTTCTACAACACCATTTTGTTGAGGTACATATGGTAAAGAGAATTGATGATCTATTCTATTTTCAGCACAAAAGTGATCGAAAGATTGATTTTTAAATTCAGTTCCATTATCACTTCTAATTGCTTTTAATGATCCTGGGTGATTAATTGATAATCTAAGAAATAAAGTTCTAAAGTGACTAAAAACTTCATTCTTAGACGCCATAAAGTAAACCCAAGAGTATCTAGAATAATCATCAACGATAACAAGAACATACCATTTACCTCCGAAGGATTGAACACATGAAGGTCCTACGGTGTCAAGATGCAAAAGTTGACATGGTTCAGTTGTCATGATCATTGTGAGAGGTGTATGTGAACCTGCAACCATCTTAGCATGTATACAAGAAGAGAACACAATTTCTTTGTCCCCTTTAAGCTTAGGCAGCCCACGTATGCGATCAAGAGCACTAACACGCGTTAGGTGATCAAAGCCTACGTGACCATGTCTACGATGCCAAAAATATAAGTCCTTTGAATCATTAGCAACTAGACACTTATGCTTAGAGGAAGACATATCAAAATCAGCTTTAAAAACTCTTCCAAACCGAGACATGTTAAAAATAAGCTCACTATTTGAACCTACAACTTTGCAGCAGTTTTTATTGAAAATAATTTCTAGATTTTCATCTAGCAATTGTGCAACAGAAAGCAAGTTGTATTTCAAATTTTTGACAAGTGCCACATCCTTCAAAGTGTAGTGATCATTTACTCTAACCGAACCCTTAACAATTATAGGAGTTGAAGAATTATCGGCAAAAGTAACATTCTCTACACGTGACACAAAAGAGAGGGAGGAGAACCAATCTTTGTTACCGGTCATGTGGCATGAGCAACCTGAATCCACAATCCAAATGTTCACCTTCCTCAAATGTGTAACCTACATATAAGCACAATATGTCGATGACTCAATACTGGGGTTAGTCAAAAGGCATTTAGGAATCCAGAACTGAGTCACGCGACGTGCAGCAGGAAAAACACGCGAAAGCTGAGACAAAACAACAGGTTTATGAGTCAAAGTTCGAGAGTTTTTATTCTTGACTATTGACCTATAAGGTGTTACTTGTGTAGCACAAAACTCAGTAGCTCCGGAGGTAAAAACAGAAGATCCGGAGGTAAACTTTGAATGTTTTTTACTCAAAACAGCAGGTTGTACATTCGGTTCAATGTGAGCAGCAAATTTTGCATGAAAGTTATGAGATCTAGCAACCATTCTTTCCCTTTTCTGTTGTTTAGCTAGTCTATAACAAAAATCTATGACATGACCATCTCTACCACAGAAGGTACAATGAAATTTAACTTTGTGTTCATGTCTAGATGAGCAAGCAATATTTTTACTTGAAACCGAATGAGGCAACACTCCTGCAGATTTGAAAACCACTCCTTTTTGTTTAGCAACTGTTTGAATCAAACCACTTCCTAATTACTTTACAATTTTAGGTGGATGTGCCTTAGCATGAGCATGAGAATCAAAACCTAAACCAGTTTTACCATTGCAAGACTCGGAAGAATTCAGCAGTAAGTTTAGGTTCTTATTCCCATTACAAAACCGATCTAATGTCCTATGCATGTCATTAAGTTTATTGGACAGATCAAGGCAATTTTCACATGAAGTTTTTCCTTTTAGTTTGCAATTGGAACAAAATTTAACTTCATGAGAACGTAAAGCATTGTTCAATATAGAAATTTCATTCATAGCATCCTGTAGTTTCTTATCAAGATCATCATAAGTAGAACAATGCAAATCAATTGTAGAACAGCTAGCATTTTTCAAGTTTTTATCATTAACTGCAGCAAGCTCTTTGTTCTTTTCAATTTCTAACTCAAGTTTATCAAGTGTGGAGGTGTGCGCACTTCTTAATAAGGACAATTGTTCATATATTAAATCACATGAGGAACATGCATCATCACTAGGAATCAAAGTTTTTAAACGGTTGATTTCAGATTCTAGTGATTCAATTTTAGCAGCACTATCCCTAAGCTTTTTGTCCTTTTTCTTAACAATAATAGTGGCACGAGAAATAGCATCACACATTTCTTCGCAAGTAGGACATACCTCTTCATTGTCGCTGTTGTGTTCTGCCTCCTCCATATTTGATCTTGACTTGCCCGCCATAAAGCACAAGTTTGCCAAATCATCTTCATCTTCATCACTTCCAATGTCCACGTCACTTGAACTGAACTCTTGAAGTGCTATGATGAAACTGTTGATCATCTTGCGTCCTATAGTACCTTTCTTCTTCTTGTTGTAATTTCCATTGTAGTTTCGGACCTTGCTTTGTTTTTCTTCCCGGGTGGTCGGACCTGAAAAGTTTGGGCATTCTGTACGAAAGTGTCCTGTTTTACCACATTCAAAACAGCGTTGTGGTCTGGAGCTTCCTCTCCTTCTAGTTCTCACATTTTGCAATGCTTTTGAGAATCTAGTAGAGATGAGTGCCAACTCCTCTTCTGGAAATTCTTCGATCTGCTCCAGGGTTAGTGAGGACAACAAAGCAAAAGTATTGCAAGATGATAATTGGCCGGAGCTAGACATATCACGTTGTGAAACAAATGCAATAGACTTATTTGGGTTCTTACGTGCTAGGATGTCAATTTCATGAGTTTTTAGTTTAGAATAAAGTACATCGAATGTACGAGAACTCATGACAGTTGATTCACGAATAGATGTTACTTTCATCTCCCAAATTGACATGTCTAATGCACTAAGAAGTTGCCCAGCATTCTCAGCATCAGAAAAATTAACATTGACACTACGTAAGTTGCTGAGAATTTTATTGAACCGAGCAAAGAGGTCATCGATAGACTCACCTGGTTGCATCTCCAAACGCATATATTCCTTTTTGAACATATCTTGTTTTACCTCCTTGATTGTGTTGGAGCCTTCATGATAATCACAGAGAGCTCTCCAAACATCGTATGCTGACCGGAGGTGCGCGACACGATCAAAGTCGCTTTGAGTGGGTCCTTGGATGATCAAGTTTCGGGCTTTGTTGTTGTTGTCGACATCCCTTAGGTTTGTGGCCGTGACTTGATCATTAGGTGGCACTTCATAAGGCTTATACACCTTCTCTCATATTGCAAAGCCTTGTGCCTGGATAAAAGCCTCCATGTGTGCCTTCCAAACCTGAAAATCAATACCAGCAAACACACAAGGTTTGGTGGAGTACTTCTCCATGATGATTAGTCAAAAACACACGTAAATCACAAAGATTAGAGCACCGTAACTCTGATACCAATTGTAGGGTCGAAGAGCACGTGAAAATCTACCAGAGGGGGGTGAATGGTAGATTTAAAAATCTTACGCAGCGGAAACAATTAAACCCAACCCCTTCGGCAGAAAAACGATCTCTTAAAGAAATCGTGTGTGAGACTAATCTAAATGTGTTTCACCATGACAAAAGTGATGGATATCAGAGAGAATCAAGTCACGAAGACAACACAAAAGGAATCACTCAAATCCGTCGAGAAAACTCAAGTTATGGTCGAAAGATCAATCAAAGGTCAATTTGTCCTACCCGAGAAAAAAACAGTTCTGGAACGCTGCAAAGAAACTCGTGTAGATCATAGACCACAAATCAAATGACCGTGAAATTTTGGCAGATGATAGATAATCAAGTTGTGAAGACAACACAAAAAGAATCACGTCAATTGGATCTGTAAAACTCGAGTTATCATAAAACCACCAACGAAAGGTAGTGCTGTCCAGAAACTCGACGAGTAAAACTTGTCTGGAACAAGTCGGACGAACAAGGCACAAAAGTTCCTTCAAACTACGAATTTTATTCAATAGAACACAAGAGGAACAGCCCCAAAGTCGTGCACCACGAGCTCTGGGCTCCCTTTCTTATATAACCAGCCCTTAGGCCAACCCAATATCAACTAGGACTCCAATCCTACTCAGATCACGAATCGTAACTTTCCATAACTGCTCAAGATTCTTCTATACGCAGATAGAAGAAATCTTAAGACTTCCAAACACCTTAGGAACGTATCCCACATTCCTAAACAACTCAAATTCGTGACCCACACGAAATCCTATCATAACCAACTCAAATCTTTCCATATTTGAGTCAAACCCGACTCAGCCGCAGCCTGAGTCCATAACCTAGTCGGTTGGACCTTTCCGACCAACTCTTTACGTCCACATCTCTTCATCACGTCTAGGAACCATGTAGCCACGTCCAGGCACTCCTTGCACACGGGCAAATATCTTCTAATGATGTTCACGATACCTTCATATGCATTGTTCTTGATTCAATCATGCTGCGCAACCTCCTGATCAGCTCAACCACAATCCCTCCTGAATTTGGTTGTTGGAACCTCATCTCCTCCCTGGACTAGTCCAGTGGATCCCGTCACCAGCCATGTCTTGAACTCAAGCAACACCTGCACATGAATAAACAACCAATCCATACGAGCCCAAGTCCTCGACTTGACTCAAGTTAGTTCCGAACACAACACCTTACGTGAGAACCTCACATAAGCATGTTGCAAAGCATAGCAAAACGATATCAGCCATATCATCCAAAACGCACCAAAACTTAGTAAAAGAATACTAAGAAAACTTTCCAACAATGTAAAGCAAGTACGAAACATTGCAAATGAAAAGCAGAAGCACTACAGTCAAGTTTCGGACCTTGCCAGAGCAACCCGGAGCTTGAGCCAGAGCTAACAAAAACTAGTACAATGAAGCACCTGCCGGAGCTTACCAAAACTAGTATATCCTAGCACCGGAGCTTACCAAAAACTAGTCAAAACTAGTCAACCCAAAATTGGAGCTAGACAAAGTACGTCGGAGCTTAGCAAAAGCATTCCGGAGCTATCAAATATATGCTGGAGCTATCAAAGACATGCCGGAGCTAAAGATAAAGCTCACCGGAGCTAACCAAAGCTAGTCGCACCTTACCAAGAAGTCGGACCTAGCTTCGAACATAGCCGGAGCTACCCAAAACAAGCCGGACCTACCATCGGACCTTGCTGTAGCTCGGAGCTAGAGTCAGACCTTGATAAAAAGGTGTTTTGGTGATATTAAAAACTTTTATCATCAAAGCCAAGTGTATTCACTACAAGCCAATGTATTCAGCACATATAGGTCTTACAGTTATCGAGAGATTAAGTCAGGCTTCGAGTTTTCGTAGCCACCATGGAAAAACATCTCAGTTCACTGTCAACCTCATCGTTCTGAAGATTTCCTTTTCCTTGGGGTTCTCCTGAGCATTTTTATGCAAATACCAGTTGTCGGAGTGTTTTTCCAGCGATTCTCCCGATACTACCGTTAGTAGCCCGCGGAGTTTGTAGTTCGGTATTGGGCGCGCAGAGATTCAAAAGACGATGGCAAATAAACACAAGGATTTACGTGGTTCGGGCCGCTTGAGCGTAATACCCTACTCCGCGGGGTGTGTAGTGTTTGTATTGATCGTCTCAGAGTCGAGAGCTCCCAGAGAGCGAGAGTGTCAGAGGAGCTAAGAGCTAGAGGATCTGAGAGCTAGAGGAGCCGAGAGAAGCCCCCCTGTGTATCGTCGACCAGTCCTTTTATATGACAAGGACTGGTCGTTACACCGTAAGCTTGGCCCGACATGTGGCCCTGGCGGTTACTGACGCTTAATACACAATTAATGAGGTTAATTACCCTTAATAGCGTGGTAATGGGCCTTGACAGTGCTGTTACTGGTATTAAGGGCTTTCCGATCGTGTGTCATTAATATGGTATTAATGACACTTAATCGGGTCTTGTAGTCTTTGATTGCCCCTTGAAGGTCCGAGTCGTTGGGGGTCCACCAGTCTGATTGTTGAGGCTGAAGGTCCAGCGGTTGGACACGTGGCAGGATCGGAGCTTTCCGTCTGGGACGGGTAGGTCCGGTGTAGTTGTACAGGTGTCGGTATCGGAGCTTCCCTCTATCGGGGGTTAGGTCCGGGGGTGCCGCACAGGTGTTTAGCCCAGAGCTATCCCATGTGTCGGATGTAGGTCCGGCTGCAGTATACACGTGGCGGCACCAGGACTAACCATAGATGGGAGACAGGTCCGGTCCTGTATGACACATGGGGCCTTCGCAGGTCTTCAACTCAGACAGGTGAAGTTCCTTTGGTCCTTTTGTAGTCCCAAGAGGTATACGGTACGTAGGGTACCGACAGTGGCCCCATGGGCCCACCTCTAGGAGAGACCTTTTGGAAGAAGTCATTCTGCCGGAGGTGGGTCCATCCTTCGGTTTTTGAGCCGTGTCCTCAAGGGTCTTCGGATGTGCCATTGGCGGTAGTTCGCAGTTAAACCAACACCGCGTGGCATATCAGGATGCGGCAAGTGAGATCAGAGCGTGCGGATCTCACGCAATTGAAGGTCACCGGTTCCCGATACGAAAACCGTATCGGTTCCGTGCGCCCTTTCAGGCCGCCGCCTTCGGGCTTCCCGCCTTTCATGATCACAACCGTTCGCCTGGGGTAAGGACCTCGACTTGATCGTCGGGGTGGCCCCGGGCCCCATTGTCATTGGCGGGGTGAAGTTTTTGAATTGTATCGTCGGCTCCTCTGAGGTTTCCATCCAAGCGTTGCAGGGGCTTACTTAAGAAGGAAAGCACGCACTGTTTCGGGATTCTTTACGCCTTCATTCGAACTTGCACTCAAATCCTCCAAACTTTCGCTCGCTTTTCATCTCTCGCCCCGGTGTGCTGCGATGGAGTTGGGTCTCTGCAGGAGTCGACTCAAGACCGACAGTGATTTGAAGAAGGTCCAGGCCATCATGGGGTGGTCCAGTGACTTCTTCAACCATCAGGTCCGCGCCGGCAATCTTCCGTTCGAGAAGGAGCACCCCGGCGACATGGTGTACTTCTCCGCGTACGCCATGGTGGGACTGATCCCACCCTTCTCTACTTTTCTCTTGATGCTGCTAGACTTCTATGGTATGCGGCTGTACCACCTTGGCCCCCACTCCATTCTTTTGGTGTCGATCTTTGTCCACTTCTATGAGATGTGGGTGGGCATTCCCCCCTGCATCGAGCTCTTCTGCACCTTCTTCACCATCCACACCACCGGAAAGAGTGACGAGTACCTTGGCTTCTATTATTTTGTGAAGCGCAAGAAGAGCCCGTACAAGTACTTGCGGTCGTTCCCTTCTGGGAAGTGGGACGACTGGAAGAAGGATTGGATTGTCATTAGGGTGGAGGAGCATGAGAAGCTGGAGCTGCCTGAAGGCCTCCCCAACGTCGAAACTGAAGCTTGGAGCGAAGTTCAGGTGTTATCGGACGCCTTCAACCCTTCTCTGACCGAGATCCGCCAATGCGTGGAAGGAGGGGTGACTCTCGAGGCGGTATTCTGCAACTTCCTGGTAAACAGGTGGGCTCCGCTGAAGAAGATGGAGAAGCTTGCCTGGGCCCTCAATAGCATGATGGACGATGTTCGGATCGAGACCGGTTTGAAGTCCAACATGGAAGGCGCAACTTTGGAGTTTCACCTCAAGAAGTTCCAGCATGACATCGATGTCGAGGGTGATGACTTGACCCCGCCGGCGGCTTTCCTTCCTCTGAACATGGAGGCGGAGTTCAGCAGGGAGCTCCGACGGAAGATGCCGGTGCTTGATGACCTTTGTGAAGTTGAGAGGCGTCCAACCACCGGGTTGGCGATCCTCGGAGCTTCCGAGGGTGGTCCCCCTTCCGCCCCGAGATAGAGAGTTGAAGTCGTGGGCAAGGGCAAAGAGCTGGTCGAGCCCTCGAGCCGTAAAAGGAAGCTGAAGCACTCTGACGGGAGGTCCATCAGACCTGCTCCTTCCGCAGTGGATCCTTCTCTCCGGAGGGAAAGGTCTTCAACGGCGGCAACCGTTCCAACATCGGCATCTCCCCGGAGTGCTAGCTCCGGCCACGTAACTCCAGTACCAGGGCCAGCTGAGGGCTTTGGGTCCAGAGGTCCTTCCCGGTCAAGGGGGGCCTCAGCCAAAGCGACGTCGACAGCAGCAGCAAGCTCTGGGGAACCTTCCGAAGCTGACACACCAGTGGAGATAGGGTCCGGCTCCGAGCGTCCGGTGAAGAGGTTTCGCGCTAGCTGGAGTGGACGCCTTCTGAGGTAAATTTTGTTTTTTACCTCAGTTGGTTGTTTTTTGTTGTAACTGCGTTTTGAGTGTCTTCGTCTTTCATCCACAGGGTACCCAAGAAAGGGGCTGAAGCTCCAGTTCCTGCAGCAGCAGCTGAAGCTGTGCAAGCATAGGCTCCGGCTCCAATCCCAGTGTCGCCTCAAGAAGTGGTTGAGGCTGCGATAGCTCTGGCGCCGGCTGTCGTGGTCCTGGACCTCGACTCATCCCCAGAAGCTCCCGTGGTAGCGCCGGACCATGGGAATGAAGATGTACCAGCGGCACTTGCCCCAGAGGTTGAAGCTCCGGGTATGGATGCTGAAATGGTGGATGCTCCGACCTCAGAGCCGGAGGTAGCTGTGATTCCGGCCCTAGAGCCGGATGTTGTTGAAGCCATGGCGGTGGAGCCGGTGGTTGATGAGGCCCCGGCAGTAGAGCCGGGTGTTGATGAAGTTCCGGCGGTAGAGCCGGTCGTCGAAGAAGTTCCAGCGCCTAAGTCAGTTGCTGCAGAAGTGCTGGTGCCCGAACCCATGATGGTCGAAGCGCCAGCGCCTGAACCGGCGGTGGAGGAGGCGCCAGCGTCGGAGCCAGAAGTGGCTTCAGCTCCGACCGAATCTTCAATGCCTGCCCCGGAGATGCCCGCACCTGAGTCAGGGTGCCAAGATGAAGTTGCTGGCCCCCCGCTTGAGGGACCAGTTGTTGATGACCTGGCGGCGGGACCTTCAGAGCCAACTCCGGAGGTCAAAACTTTTGTAGCAGGACCTTCTTCGGCGGCGGCCGATAGCCGGCTATCCTGAAGGGCGGCCCTAGTGCCGTGGAAGCTCAGGGGACCGCTCTTATAGAGTGGGACCCGATTTGTGTCACAGAGAACCCGCTGGAACCAGCGGAGATGACCCTGCCAGGTCCGAAGCCAATCCCTCCGTTGTTGTCTATCGACAACACCTGCTCCAGCCTTCGTCAGGTCTAGCTGGCTTTTTACCACGACAGTAAGGCTTTTGAGGAGGAGCGCCAAACTCTTAAGAGGTGGTGCAACCGGCTCCAATTCGAGACCAAGCTGGCACAGTCGAGGCTAGCTGACGACAAGGAGTGGGTGAAGAGGGAGAAGATCCGGTTGGAGTACTGGGGTAAGCTGCTGGACGAGAAGGAAAGCATGGTGCGATCCCTCGACAACCAGTACCGAACCATCCACAAACAGGCCATAGCTACTAATAACGCAGCGAATGATCGCGGGGAGAAGCTCATCGCTAAAAGGCTCGAAGATGAAGAGCAAAAACTCTTGGAGCTGCGGGATGACCTCATGAAGAGGGAGGAAGAGCTTACTCAGAGGCTAACTCTGGGTGACAAGAGTCTCGAGGAGCGCACCAAGAAATTGAAGGAGCGCTGCGAGAAAGAGGAGAAGAAGGCCTGGCAGCGAGGGCAGGACCTCCACAAGAGGGAGCATGACATTGCTGCCAGGGAGAAGAAGGTGTGGGGCCGGGAGAAGGACCTGGTTGACCGCCGGAACAAGATCCACATCCAGGAGGAAGAGCTCGGCAAACTCGAAAGGCAGGTTGCTGAAAAGATTCAGCAGAACGCCAAAGAGGTAGAGCGTCTTGCCTGGGAGAATTCAGAGCTTGCGGTGACCAAAAGATCCTTGGAGGAGATGCGAGGCTCAAGGGCTGCGGAGTCCCAACAAGTTTGGGACTTTCTGGGCAAAGCCAATGACACGCTGACGCCAATGGGTTTTAGTCACGTGCGTCCGGGTGATCCAGAGCCGGAGCTGGACCAGGCATTGCAGGCGTTGAGTTCGGCAGGCAACAAGCTCACCAAGATGGGCGATGTCAATGCGGACCAGTTGGAAACTGAGGGACAATCCCTGGCAAAGAACGTCACAGAATTCGTGCTGATGTGCTACACAAGCCAGGACCCTCAATTCCACCTGGACCTGGTGCTTGAAGGCCCCATCAACGGAGAGGGAGAAGCCGCCCAAGCCAGCATGTCGGAGGTTGCCTAGAAAGTCACCTCGTTCTTCCATAGGGTCTAGGACCATCTCTTTGTAGCTCCCGCTTTTATCCTCTCTTCTTTTTCTCCAATTTTATAATCTCTTGTCTCCAGATGAATGAAATCCAAGTTTTTTGTGAAATTCATTTTTTGTCTTCAACACCTTTGTCCCATTTGGCCCTCTGGTAGATGTACACAATTTTATTATGAACATGTACCAAGAGGATGTAACAGTTGTTGAAGACTTGCTTGCTTGAAACTTGTAGAATGTAGGTCCGAAGTCTTCGATAGTGAGGGCCCCCTAAGGTTGTCGGAGATTAGTGGCTCCTGATTTGACCATTGTTGGAGCTTAGTAGCTTCGGGAGCAGTCTTCATCAACGCGTAGAGCATCGACGGTTAGTCCTCTGGGATGTCGGAGCCTGGTAGCTCCGGCAGTGACCACTGTCAACACATAGTGCGTCGACAACAGACCCCATTGTGGAGTCTTCCCACCATCTTTTCTTCACATTTACGGATGGCCCCCTGGCTTTACCAGAGCTGAGTAGCTCCAGCGACGCTTGTTATCAATGTTTGAAACATCGACTACGAGCCACCTAGGGGATGTCAGAGCTTTGGTAGCTCCGGCTTAATTCACCATCATCATGAGATCTTTATTTTTCCTGCACACTGAAGTTAAGAAAAATAGTTAAATTCGTTTCCTATCTATAACTCAATTGCGACTTACTATTCTCGTAAGAAATTTTTAGGTCGAGGGCAATTCTTCATACAATCAAGTGCAATGAGTTGTTTTCTCCAGGTCCAATTGTTTTCAGGACCCGCCTTACTTTGTCCTGCCGGGGTGTAGGTAGAGTGGCGTACTTAGGGTGCAGGACCAGGCTAAGTCGATAGCACACTCCGGACCTAGATTGGCTGGCGGCATTGAGGCGAGTGAGCCATTCAACAACGTGAAAACCCAAAGGAATTAACAATGCAACTCGACTTGTACATGAATTGGTCGAGCTAAGCAATTCTTGAGAATCGCACAACTTTGTTATAGACAAGAAAGAGAGAAATAAAAAATATTGAACTTGTGCAAAGTAAATGCACGTGGAGTCTGTTTTAACACAATGATGTCTTTCATTATAGGTCCGGGGTACAGGGGAAACAAGTACACCCTTAGGGTACGGAACCAGGCTAAGTGTGTTTCGTTTCTTGTTTGACCCAAGGTAGCTAGCTACACTTTTAGTTCTAAGACCGTGACAAGTGTTTCTGAACTTTTCGGACCTTTCGGAGAAGGTCCGGCTGTTCTCCCGGAGGAGCTACCTGACTCTGTACAATGACTCTATAACATACATCACATGTAACTATAGACTCACCTCCGTGATATTAAGCGTAGAACTTACGGAGGTGCTCGATGTTCCAAGGATTAGGGAGAGGTGTCCCATCCTCGGTTGCCAAGCGAACGCATCTGGGACGGGATACTTTGATCACTCAGAAGGGTCCTTCCCAACTGGGGGAGAGTTTGTTTAACCCTTCTCTGGATTGTATTCTCCGTAGCACTAGATCGCCTTCCTCGAGCTGTCGGCTGTGAACGTGCCTTTGGTGATAGCACCGAAGAGCTTGGCGGTATCGGGCATTCCGAACAGCTGCTCGGCACCTTCCCTCTTCAAGGAGGTCAAGGTCTTCACGCTGGAGCTGGTCCTGCATGGCATCATCGAAGGTCCAGACCCGGAGCGACCCCAAGGTGATTTCCGGAGGAAGGACTGCTTCAGCTCCGTACACTAGGAAGAAGGGTGTCTCTCTAGTTGACCGGTTTAGGGTTGTCCTGTTGGCCCACAGTGTGGGCGGAAGCTCTTCGATCCAGTTGGCTCCATGTTTTTTCAGGCGCTCATATGTGCGCGTCTTGAGTCCTTTTAGGATTTCTGCATTTGCTCTCTCGGTTTGGCCATTGCTTGTCGGGTGAGCTACGGAAGCGTAGCTGACTTGGATGCTGAGGTCTTCGCAATATCCTTGGAATGCAGAGCTTGTGAATTGGGTCCCATTATCAGTTATGATTTTGTTTGGGACTCCAAATCTCCATATGATGGACTGCTAGAAGGTTATAGCTGATTGCTTGTTTATTGTCACAACTGGAGTTGCTTCTGGCCATTTGGTGAATTTGTCAATGGCAACGTACAGGAACTTGTAACCTCCGATGGCTCTTGGGAAAGGTCCCAAGATATCCATCCCCCACACAGTGAAAGGCCATCTTGGAGGTATCATTTGTAGAGGCTGAGCCGGTGTGTGAATTTGTTTCGCATGGAACTGGCATGCTTCACATTTCTTCACCAGCTCAGTTGCATCCTGGAGAACTGTAGGCCAGTAAAAGCTATGCCGGAAGGCTTTACCGACCAGAGTGCGGGAAGACGCGTGGTTCCCACACTCGCCTCCATGGATTTCTGCGAGGAGCTCGCGACCTTCTTCCCTTGTAATGCACCACATTAGGACGCCGTTGGCACCGTGCCGGTAGAGATCCCCTTCTACCAGTGTGTATCTTTTAGCCAATCTGACTATCCGGTCAGCGAATACATTATCTTCAGGAAGGAAGTTGTCTTTCAAGTAGCTCAGGATCTCCGAGATCCATGCATCAGAGCTAGCTTGAGCATTTGAGTCTTGCGTGCTGGGTTGCTCGGAGCTTCCTGCAGCACCTACGACCCTTGATGGACGCCATGGTAACAGGGCCATCGGGGCCGTTAGCCGAGGTGCTGGTCTCGCCCCCTTCGCACAGCTCGGCAGGCTGAGCTGTAGGTTTAGACAACCTCCGGACAAAGGTTCCGTCGGGAGCTGGAGCCCCGGTTGAAGCTTTCGTCGAGAGTTCGTCAGTTTCAACGTTGTTGAAATGCTGGACATAGCAAAGATCCAGGACGTCAAAGTCCTTCTGAAGCTTCTGGACCTCAAGTAGGTATGCAGCTAGTTGAGGGTTGTTGCAGCAACATTCACCTTTGACTTGTTTTACAATAAGTTGTGAATCACCCTTTACCAACAGCTGCTTGACACCATATGATAGTGCCACCTTGAGTCCATAAATTAGTGCTTCATACTCCGCCATCTTGTTGGTCGCCTTGAAGTCAAGGTGCACCATGTATTTAACCTTCTCCCCGGTCGGAGCGAGGAGAAGGACTCCAGCTCTGGCCCCTTGCTTCTGCATGGAGCCGTCGAAGTAGAGAATCCAGTGAGGCTCAGTGAAGACTGGAACCTTGGGTTCCGACTTCTGCTCACTAGGGCCCCCAGGATTTGATGGAGAGGGGGTCCATTCTGCCATGAAATCCACCAATGCTTGACTCTTGATCGCTTGTCTTGGGACAAATTCAAGGTCGAACTCGGCTAATTCCGCTGCCCACTTTGCAATGTTCCCAGTGGAATTGGGGTTACGCAAGATTGCACGTAGTGGATAAGAGGTTACCACTGAAATCTTGTGAGCTTGGAAGTAGTGTCAGAGCTTCCTAGAGGCAATAAGAACCGCGTAGAGCAACTTATGCACCTCAAGGTACCGAGTCTTGGCGTCATGGAGTACTTCGCTGATGAAGTACACTGGGAGCTGGACCGTCCGGACCCTCTCGAAGGGGCCCGGAGCTTCATCCTCATCTACCCGGACCCTCTCGGAGGGGTCCGGACCTTGTTCGGGGACCTCCGCGTTCCGGTTGGAGGAACCCGGAGCTTCTTCTGAAGTGACCCAGACCTTCCCGGAGGGGTCCAGATCTTGTTGTTCAGTAACAGTGACTCCTTCATTCGAAGGAGATGGATCCTTGGGCATCTCGCCTTGAGGATCAGGGCCTGGGAGCTGGGACCCAGACTTGACTTCAGGTAGCTCTAAACCCTCCCGAAGGGGTCTGGATTCCTAAACTATAGATGGTTCTGGTCTTTCCGCAACCAAGACCATGCTGAGAACTTTGTCAGTTGCCGAAATGTAAAGCAGTAGTGGCTCACCAGGGTTTGGAGCTACCAAGGTTGGTAGGGTGGTGAGGAGCTGTTTCAGCTCCTGGAACGCATTTTCTTCTTCTTCAAACCATTGGAATGGTTCGAACTTCCTCAATAGCTTGAAGAAGGGTAGCGCCCGTTCCGCCAGTCTTGAGATGAACCGACTAAGGGCAGCTAGACATCCAGTCAGCTTCTGGACGTCCTTGATGCGGGCTGGTGGTCGCATATCTTCAATAGCTTTTATCTTCGCCGGATTTGCTTCTATTCCTCGATGATTCACCAAGAAACCAAGAAGTTTTCCGGAGCTAACCCCGAAGACACACTTGTCTGGGTTCAGCTTCATGCGAGTGACTCGCAACTTGTCAAAGACAGCTTGCAAGGTGTCAAGGAACGACTCCTTGTTCTTAATCTTGACAACGATGTCATTGACATATACTTCCACTACATCTCTGATGAGCTCTCCAAAAGTTTTGTACATAGCTCATACAAATGTTGAAGCAGCATTCTTGAGACCAAATGGCATGGCAGTATAACAATATAATCCATCTACTATGAGGAAGGAGGTATGCTCTTCATCTTCCCTAGACATTCTGATTTGATGGTACCCAGAATATGCATCTAGGAAACACAGTAATTCACACCCGGAGGTGGAATCCACTATCTGATCTATTCTAGGTAGTGGGAATGGATCTTTTGGACATGCCTTACAGTGTAGTGTAGTCGATACACATCTGAAGCTTCCCGACAGCCTTGGGTACAACGACTGGGTTTGCCAGCTATTTTGGGTGGAAGACTTCTCGGATGCTTCGAGCAACTTCTTCACTTCTTGTCGTATGAAGTTCTGTCGCTCTACTGATTGCTTCCGAGGCTTCTGATGTACAGGCCGAGCGTCAGGATAAATCTTCAAATTATGCTCAATCACTTCCCTAGGGATCCCAGACATTTGTGACGCTGGCCAGGCAAACACATCGACGTTAGCCCAGAGGAAAGTAATGAGCACGAGTTTATATTTGTCATTCAGACCTCCCGATATACGGGTGGTCTGAGCGGCATCAGAACCGATTTGGACGACTTTGACTAGAATGTCAGTGTCGCCGCTTTGTTGCACGCGAGGTGCGGAGGTTGAGCCTCGATGATGAATGCTCGGGGGTTTCGGAGCTTGCTCCTTTCTGGATTCTTCTTCTTGTGTTGTAGCAAGCGCGTGGAGTTCTTCCAGAGCTGTCACTCCGATGGTGCGATCTCCACGGATCCAGAGAACACCAGCTGGTGTTGGCATCTTCAACACCAAGTGGCCATAATGAGCAGCGGCCATGAACTTGTATAAGAGGCTGGCGTGCCCAATATGGCGTTGAAGGGTAAGTTGATCTGCGCCACGTCGAAGACCAACTTCTCAGTGCGATAATTCTCTCAGGTCCCGAAGGTCACCGGGAGCGTAATTGCATCGAGTGGGGTTATGGACCCCAGACCTACTCTGGAGAAAGGTCGGGAGGGGCGAAGGTCCAAAGGTCAGAGCTGAAGCTTGATGAAAGCTTCGAACTTATGAGGTTCAGCCCCGAACCTCCATCCACCATTACATGGTGGAGTTGGATGTTGTTGATGGTCGGAGATACCATCAATG